>CM038679.1:767486148-768686148 GCA_021605205.1 Aegilops longissima | reverse complement strand
AACTGAAGTACAAGGCCAATACCCAATTATCCACCAATAGAAAATTAAACAGATTGCATACGTGATTACAACCATGGCTTGAGTGATGTACTCATGTACACTGAATATTATCAGGCTTCACAGGCCAGGCATAGTAAAGAATTGGGATAGCATGTAAAACTAATCGATAAAAAACGATGCGTTACATTAAGTTAAATATATGTTAATAACCGGGGTGCAGTGGTGGTGGTAAATGTCTCTAGTTATTCTAGTTGGTGATAGTTGGCATAGTAAAAGCAGTAGGATAGCATGTAAAGTACCAACGTGGGACTAAAGCAGTGGTAGCAATGGATCTGGTTCAATGTGTATGGAGATAAAACATACTGTGACACAGCACCATGCAGGCCATGTAGTTCAAGATTACCAATCAGCTTAAGAAATTCTTAATTTTCTGCGAGGGCCACTTAAGCAATTATTAGGTTCATCAGTAGCTAGTAACATCTGAGATGCCAAAGACAGCCTGTGGCATTGATTAGCTACTACAGTAATTAGACAAGGCAGATAGTTAGTGACCGATGGGATGTGCCTTTCTTGAGATCTGCCTAGAAATATCTAGTTTAGTACCTTGGGCAGGCAAGATAAGTAGGAAATTGTGCGCCATTGGAACGTGCCGGGAAATAGCAGGGTCTTGTTTGGTTGCTGAGGGAAGTATGTACTACTATAGATCTGGTTCACAGCAGCATGCTCTGTCCATGATGATGGAGCCGATGGACATTAGTAATCTGCTTAAGTAATTATTATTATTTTCCTGTGAGGGCTGATTGCTAGCTGTTGGATGCATTAGTAGGTTGGTTAACTAGTGCCAAACCGCGTCATTAATCCGAGACAAGAAAATGAGCTTGTGGCTTATCTGTGTTAGGTTGTTAGGTTCGTTGCACTGAGCATTTTTCCAGTTATCGAGCCGATGCCTTGTTTATATGTATTTTGTCTTAGTTTGGTTGCGGTGAACATTTGTCTAGTTATAAGGAAGATGTCTTGTTTATCTGTATTTGGTTGTGTGACGCACGGCTAATTAAGCTACAGTGAACGTCGAGATGGATAACCCTTCGTTAGGGTTTGGCGCCCCTGGGGCGACGCCCCCGTCGCCGCCACGATCTGGCCAGCCAGCCGCCGTGCAGGTCGGCACCCTTTCCATGCGTGGCCCCCATCCGCGCTATGGACATGTTGCGGCTTCGTCGCCAGAGTTCGCCGGAGCACGTCCGTGCTCCGAGCGGCCAGCTTGTTGAGGAGTTGGGGAAGATTCAATCTGGTACACCCCATGGCGTTTGCGGCATGAACTCTGAGGAAAAGGTAGTCAGAAGCTCCGCCATCAGATGGCATCCTGGGTCCTCCGCCTATGCAGAAAGGCCTAGAGCTTGTAGCGAGTCACATCTAAAGCTGCCAGATCCTCCTGATCGAATCAAGATGGCGGCTAGCGAACACACCCTTGGAACAGCTGGTTCTGTGGTGCCGACACCTCTGCTAACTACGGCGAACGGGCTGGTGAATCCCCGTGAGAACCTGGCAGCTGGTGGGGGCGAAAAAGGGGCACCTTGGGTGGACGCTACCCGCCCGAAGCCGGCTGCCGGGGGACCTAAGGGCTTGACCGGCGGCATCAACTGCTTAAGTTGGAATTGTCGCGGTGCGGGGAACACCACGACTGTTGGTGAGCTAGTTTCCCTTGTTAAAATCAACAATCCTAGCATTGTTTTTCTTTGTGAAACTCGCCAGAAAAAAGAAAAAATGCATCGCCTGCGGAATAGGTTGGGTCTTCGTGGTTTCGAAGGAGTTAGTAGTGATGGCCTTAGTGGAGGTCTTGCTATTTATTGGCATGAGAGTCTGTCAATTGAAATAAAATCTAGCTCCAGCAGGTACATCGATGCCTATGTTCATGATGGGATGGATAAACCCCCGTGGAGATTGTCATGTGTTTACGGTGAGCCAAGAACAGAGAACCGCCACTACATGTGGGAGACTATCCAAAAACTGCGAGCTGAATCTGATTTGCCGTGGCTCCTGATAGGGGACTTTAACGAGGCGTTGTGGCAGTTCGAGCACTTCTCAGCCACACCTCGCCGTGAAGCTCAAATGGCGGCCTTCCGCGAAGTTCTCTCCGTATGTTCTTTAACAGACTTGGGGTTTGCAGGCATACCCTATACATATGATAACGGAAGACAAGCCAAAGCAAATGTACGTGTTCGGCTGGACCGTGCACTCGCTGATGACTCGTGGCGTGACATTTTCTCGGATGGGCAGACTGTCCATCTAGTCTCACCGGCCTCTGATCATTGCCCCATACTAGTCAAGCTCCTGCAGGAGTCTCGAACAGCAGGAAGTCACCGGCCAAGACGTCATTATGAGATTCTATGGGAGCGAGCTGCGGAGCTCCCTGAAGTTATTGCTGTGGCATGGAGATCAATGGGAACCAAAGCTGACTTGGGAACAATTAAGGCCGGGCTGGATAATCTAATGACACACTTGCAAGGATGGAGCAAAAAGCGTTTTGGCAATACTCTTAAGGAGCTAGAAAAGGTGCGTAAAGAGCTAGAAGACCTGCGAGCAAGTATCGGGAGGAGATGCTGTGGATGCAACGCTCTCGCATCAACTGGCTGCGTGAGGGAGATTGCAATACAAAGTTCTTCCACCGAAAGGCTACTTGGCGTGCACGTAAAAATAGAATCAAGCGACTGCATGATGAACATGGTGTTTGGCAGGAAGATGCTACAGCAATGCAGAAGTTAATACAGTCATATTTTCAGCAGCTTTTCACTAATGACCCAAACCTGGAGGCTAGCGATGTAGTACATCTGTTTCAGGAACATGTCACCGGAGACATGAATGATTTTCTGTGTAGAGATTTTACAGAGGAGGAAATTGGAGATGCTCTTTTTCAGATTGGGCCCCTTAAGGCCCCAGGCATCGATGGATTTCCGGCACGCTTCTACCAAAGGAACTGGGAGGTAATGAAGGCCGAGGTGGTTAATGCAGTAAAGTTATTTTTTGCCACAGGGGTGATGCCAGAGGGGGTAAATGACATTGTTATCGTACTTATTCCTAAATGTGACCAGCCATCAACTGTGAAGGACTTCCGACCCATTAGCTTGTGTACGGTTCTTTACAAGGTGGTTGCTAAATGTTTGGTTAACCGTCTCCGGCCGATCCTGGGCGAGCTTATATCTGTTAACCAAAGTGCCTTCGTTCCGGGGCGTTTGATCACAGATAACGCCCTTTTGGCTTTTGAATGCATGCATTTTATTGAACATAACACAAATGAGGACAAACAATTCTGTGCATACAAATTGGATCTGTCAAAGGCTTATGATCGTGTAGACTGGGGATTTTTGAGGAAAGTGATGCAAAGGTTAGGCTTCGCTTGCCGGTGGGTCGAATGGATAATGTCATGCGTGACCACGGTGAGGTATTCAGTCAAATTCAATGGAGCTATCCTGGAGTCATTTTCCCCATCGCGCGGCCTCCGTCAAGGTGATCCGTTATCCCTATTCCTATTTCTTTTCGTGGCTGACGGTCTGTCTGCTCTACTCCAGAGAGAAGTGCAGGGCCAGAGTATTGAGCCTCTAAAGGTGTGTCGTCGAGCGCCAGGTATATCACATCTCCTCTTTGCGGATGATAGCCTCCTCTTTTTCAAAGCGGAGGTCCAACAGGCGGAACGGGTAAAACAAGTGCTTGTGGAATATGGTCAAGCTACGGGGCAGTTGATTAATCCTGAAAAATGTTCCATCTTCTTTGGAGAGACATGCCAGATAAGAGTGCAAGAGGATATTAAAACTGTTCTTGCTGTGAGTAGAGAAAAGTTTGAGGCAAAATATTTGGGTTTGCCAACACCCGATGGACGCATGCACAAAGGTAAATTCCAGAATCTTCAATCAAGATTAGCCAAGAGAATCCTCCTTTGGGGTAACCAGTCTCAGGGAGGCAAGGAAATATTAATAAAGGCAGTGGCTCAGGCGTTACCAACACATATCATGGGTGTCTTTAAACTCCCATTTGGGTTATGTGATGATCTCACGCATATAACAAGGAATTTTTGGTGGGGTGCCGAGAATGGGAAAAGAAAGACACATTGGGTGGCCTGGGATAATATGGTGAAACCTAAAAGTCATGGCGGCATGGGGTTCAGAGACATGCGTTTGTTTAACCAAGCACTACTTGCTCGCCAAGCCTGGAGGCTGCTGGAATTCCCTAACTCCTTGTGTGCGCAGGTACTTAAGGCCAAATACTATCCCAACGGCGTCCTAACAGACACAGTCTTTACTGGTAATGGCTCCTCCACTTGGCATGCGATTGAGTATGGCCTCGAGCTACTTAAGAAAGGTATCATCTGGAGGGTAGGGAATGGAGCTAGCATACGAGCTTGGCGAGATCCTTGGATCCCACGTAATCATCAGTTGCGTCCGATCACTGCTAGAAGGAGATGCTGGCTAAGATGGGTGGCAGATTTCATCGACCCCAATGGAAGCTGGAATATGGCCCTTGTCCGCCAACACTTCTTGCCTGTTGATGTTGCGGAAATCATCAAAATTAAACCGTCAACACGGAATCAAGAAGATTTTCTTGCATGGCACCCGGAGAAACGAGGGATGTTCACTGTGCGCAGTGTATACCACCTGGCTCTTGATGAAAAAATGCGTAACGAAAGCAGTGGCGCGTCCAGCAAAAATCCAAGCTGTTACAGACCTGACTTGAAGCTCATTTGGCAATGTCCAGTCCCTCCTAAGGTACGGATTTTTGCATGGAAGCTTGCATCTAATGCGTTGGCTACCCAGGAGAATATGTGCAGAAGAGGTATGGAGGAAGATCCCACATGCACTGTGTGTGGACGGGAACCAGAAGATGCTTTCCATGCCCTATTCCGATGCCCACATGCGCGAGAGCTCTGGGCAACAATGCGTCAAGAATGGACCCTCCCAGCTGAAGGCGTTTTTGAGCCAACTGGGCCTGAATGGATATTGCAAGCTCTACATGCAATGACGGAGCAGCAGCGGGCTATGGTTCTCATGATTCTTTGGCGTGTATGGCATTGCCACAATGAAATCACCCACCAAAAAATCCCACCAACAGCTCAAGGCTCAAAAAACTTCCTGGCAAGTTACCTCAACTCTCTCTTGCTTATTCAGCAGCATCCTATTGTTGATGTTCAAAAGGGAAAGCAAGTGGTGGATTACGTCCAGAGCTGCACCACTACACGCCACTCGTCGGATGGCCGTCAAAAAGTGTGTCAGAAATGGGAACCTCCATCAGCGGACCGGGTCAAACTCAATGTGGATGGATCGTTCTTACCAGATGGGTCAGCAGGAACGGGCATGGCGCTTCGTGACAGTGCTGGATCCTCGATCTTCGTTGCATGCAGGTACCTCTTTGGATGCGCCGACGCTGTGGACGCAGAACTTGCTGCGATGGAGGAGGGCCTGGCCCTTGCGCTCCAATGGTCGCCACTTCCCTTGTCCGTGGAGACGGACTGTGCTGAAGCTGTTGCACTGGTGCAATCCTCCACCCCCAACATGTCGCGCTATGTGTCGCGTGTCCAGAATATTCGTGAACTTCTTCTGGAAAGAGATGTCTCGATCGTCAAAATCAGTCGCGAAGCCAACTCTGTGAGCCATGGCTTAGCACAGCTAGGTAGAGAGCAGGTGAAAACTGCAGTTTGGCTAAGAAATTTCCCTCAGGAAATTGCCATAGCTATGAACACCGATTGTATCTCTATTGCTAGCTAATATATTCACTCTTTCCTCGCAAAAAAAAATCGACAGTGAACGTCTACTAATAATGCCACGTCACCTCGATAACTGTTACTAATCTCGCGTTAGTTCGAAACCAGTTCGAATATAAATTAAAAATCAAGCAAACAATAAAAGTTTTCAAATATTAAAACTAAAATGTCCGGAGTAAGCCAAATAACGCATAGATAATTATGGTGGAGAAACCTCACCTTTATGAAATGTTTAAATACTATAAGATGAATAAAATAGCAGCAAAAACAATTATTTAAATACCTTTTATAATTAATAAATGCCAAACTAATTTATTTAAGGACTAGACTTTTTGTGACTATGGACTAAGTTGAAATACTAATTTAGATATTAAGTGTATATTTTACTAAAACTTAAATAATAGGAAACAAAAATAAAATAGAAAAGTAAAATAAATAAAAATAAAAACAAAAAAAGCAGAAGAAAAAGGAACCCCCCACTGGGCCGGCCGCTAGCCAGGCCGGCCCAAAACGGCCCAGGCCGCCCACCTCACTCAACAATAACCCCATTCCGGTCAAACCCTAACCCATGACCCGCACCCACATCCCCCCACCACTCCCTCGTCTCTCCTTCTCCCCCCGATCCAGATCGTATCGTGGCTGACCCCGTGGCCGTTGCCCGGAGACGCCTCGCCAGCCCCCGCCCTCGTCCTCGCGCCCCGTCCCCTCTCCCTCGATGGCGCCCCTCGCCGCGCCGACCGCAACCGCACCCTCGATGCCCGACGCCGCCCCGCCGCTTGACGCCGGAGCCACCTCGCCGGACTGCCTCCCCGTCTCTGAGGCCATCGTCTCCGACCTCCTCCCCACGCCCCATTGCCCCATGCCCTACGACCCGCCGTGAGCCCCGCTTGCTTTTCTCTCTCGCGACTTCGCGACTTCGCTTACGCTGCGTTCCAGCATTGCCGCCACGGCCATCGCGACGCGGCGCGCGCACGCACGCCGCGCGCATGTGTCGCTGCTCACCTCCACGCCGCCACACCCTCGCATCCATCGCCCGCCTTCCGCCAAGACATGCGCCCGGCCACGGCCTTGGTCGCCCGCCATGGCCAGCTCCTGCTGTTGCTGTTCCTGCTCGCGCCCCCCTTGCAGCCGCCGCCACTGCCCAATGCTCCACCCTGCCGCTAGCCTCTGCAGCGCACCACCGCCGCCCGTGATCGCCACCACCGCCCACCGCCTGGCTGCGCCGGGTCCGATCGCGTCGCCGCGCCGCGCCGGCGCCGACGTGCGTCATGCGCGCTCGCGCCCTCGAGCGCGCGTCCGCTCGAAGCGCTCTCCCTCGCCCTTGCCCGCTCGCTGGTAACGCCCGCACCAGCGCCCGTGTTCGCTATGGCTTCGGTTATCGCCAAACGGGCCCATGCCCTCGAACGCTCAATAAAAATATATATGTCAAAAAATTAAAATAATAATAATAAAATTAATTAATTAATTAATTAACTAATTAGGACAATTAATTAATCTGTGTTAGTTAATCTAATTAACTAATTAATTTAGTTAATCTGGTAGTTAGTTAGTCTGTCAATGGCAGTAGGACCCACACGTCAATTTGACTAAGTCAACTGACTGTTTGAGTGCTGACATCACCCTAACATCATGCAGACGTCATCACTACTAGGGAAAAGCCTATACACAGAATCTTACCAGTAGCGCTTGTTAAAATAAGGTGCTACTGCTACTTAGCAGTAGCGCGTCGGCTAAAACGGCGCTACTGTTACCCGCTTAGCAGTAGCGCGGCAGCAGCATAACGCGCTACTACTATAATTGCCACACCGTTCCCGACGTGCTAGGTATAGAAGTAGCGCCCTTATAGAAACAGCGCTACTACTACGGATTTTAGCAGCAGCGCGTTTTGCCTCCCCACGCTACTGTTAAACCTATTTTCACCTAACCCCCCGCGCGGCCTCATTCCCTCTCCTATGCTTCCTCCCCCAATTCCCCACTCTCTCTTCTCCCCCCTCGTCGCCTCCGCCCGCTTGCCGTCTCCCTTGACCCGCCGCCTCGCCTGCCTCCCGACCCCGCCTGCCTGCCGTCCCCAACCCCCATTGCCGTCTCCTCGACCCGCCTCGCGCGCCTCGGTAAGCACTCTCCTTTCGATCCTCTTGTTTGCTTAGTATGAACCCTAGCTATTTAGTGCTAGTTAGTATGAACCCTAGGCTATTTTTAGTGCTAGTTAGTTAATTACAATTAGTATTAACCCTATTTAATTAGGTAGTACGAACCCTAGTTAAAAAATGGATACTTATGTGGTAATTAGGGCAGTAGTTCCTAGGTACTAATTACTCCCTCCGTTTCGATTTACTCGTCGTGGTTTTAGTTAAAATTTGAACTAAAACCATGATGAGTAAATCGGAACGGAGGGAGTAGTTAGTAAGAACTAGGTACTAATTAGGTACTAGTTTATTTTTATTTATAGTAAGTTCATTTTTAGTAAGAACTAATAGATTTAATAGAACTAGTTAGTAAGAACTTGTTGCTATTTTTTTAGTTAAAGCAATTTTTCCCGCATCGACATGGACGATGCCTATCCCGCATCCTCATCGTCGAGTCGGCGGAGGACGGCACCTGCTTGACCAGACGGGCCATGTCCGGGACTGGGCTCCGCCGGGGTGGTACTGGGAGGCGCTACCTACAAGGGGGCGCAGGTTGGTGAGGAGCCTGACTGTCGTTGACCCGAAGCTTCTTTGGTGGCGGTCGCGTGGGCCAGTGACGGTCCAGAGGCTCGAGGACCCCGCGGAGGTGGTGCGTCACCGTGTCAGTGAGGAGGACGCGCACGTCCGTCGCTACTTGTTTGCGTTGGAGCACAGGTTCTCCAATACCGGCAGGTTCTCCAGGATCTCACCGGAGCTATGATCCCGTGATGGTTCCTTCTCTGTGGGTGTCCACCGCCGCGCCGATACCCGTCGTGTGCTAGGGTTTTAGTTGTATTAGTGATGTTATATGTATGACAGTATTCGGGATGTATTAGTGATAATATTCGATGATGTACGAACGCATGAGATGATTTACTTTTGCTTATTGAATGCATGCTAATTTGAGTCCTATAAGATATTTTGAAATGTATATATTGTGTTGCTCAAATAGGATATGTGCTTGCCCATGTGGCCGGTCATGTTTGCAGGTTACACCTCCGAGTGGCCTATGTTTTGCCGGAGTGTTGATTCATTTCCGTTCCGGCAAATTTCAGGCGCTCGATATGTCCTATTTTAGCAAAGGTCATCCCGGATTTTTCCGTGAATTTTGGCATGACTTGTAGGAAATATCGAGTGCCCCGGATTTGTGTATTGAGTATCCTGGTTGTTGTCTTGGACCGATTTTCAATTAATGTTTCAACTATGAACATAGGAAATGTCTGATGATTACTTTTGAAATGCTTGACTAATAGTTTTCAAATAAAAAGATTAATATTTTTTGAATACATGGTCAACATTTTTTTTCTATACACATTTAAAATTTCCCAAATGCTTGATTAACATTTTTCTAATACTTGTTCAATATTTTTGAATGCTTGATTAACATTTTCTAATACTTGTTCAATATTTTTGAATGCTTGATTAACATTTTCTAATACTTGTTCAATATTTTTGAATGCTTGATTAACATTTTCCTATACATGATAACAAAAATCTTCATTTTTAGTAAGAGATCATAATGTTTGTATACATGTTCAACACTGTTGTAACACTTGTTCAAAAAATGTAAATACTTGTTTATATGTTTTAATACTTTTTCAAAATTTTCAAATACTCGTTCAATATTTTTAAAATACAAATTCAACAATTTTCAGTATATATTATGAGAATTTTTAAATTATAAACAAATGTACAAAAATAATGCAAAAAAGAAGAAGTAAAAAACAGTAAAACAGGATGTGGCCTACCGCGCGCATGGGCCGGCCCATCTCGCTCGCCCCTTTGGAAGTTGTCTTCGCTGGAGGCCAGATATAGGGGCGGTGCCTTTCTATATTCATTTTTCATGCCTTTATCTTTTTTTATGCATTTTGATTTCGTTTATACTTCCAAATATTCTAAATCAATATATTGTGAAATACACATTACATCAAACATTTGAAAAAAAAAATTAACCAAGCATTTAAAATATAGTAAACATGTAGAAAGAAAAATATATTGTGAAATACACATTACATCAAACATTTGAAAAATATTGATCGTGTTTTAAAGAAATGTAATCCAGTATTTGATTCTACATTAATCAAGTATTTAACAAAATGTTAATAAAGCATCTGAAAAGGTTAACGTGTATAGAAAAATGTTGACCAGTTATTAAAAAATACTGCATTTGAAAAAGGTTAATCAAGTATTTGGCAAATGTAAAATGTGTATAGAAGAAATGTTGAGTATATGTTAAGTTTTAATCTTCTATTTAAAAAAATTAATCAAGCATCTGAATGTTTAAAAGTGTTAATAGAAACATTTTGACCATGTATTCAAAAAGTGTTAATTTTTATTTGAAAATGTTAATCAAACATTTGAAAAAGGTATAAAGAATTTATTTGACCATGTATTCAAAAATGTTAAACTTGTATTTGAAAAATTAAATGTGTATTTGAAAAATGTTCTTGACGATATGAAAATGTAGAATGAAACCACAAGAAAGAAACAAAAGAGAAAAAAATATTAAAACCAAAAAGGAATTAAGTCAAAGAAAAGAAGGCAAAAAATAAAACCAACGAGACAAATGTAAAAAGAATGGAACACAGTGAAACCGATAAAGAAAAAAAGAGAAAAAAAACTTTGAAAAGTAACATATAACAAGAAAACCAATGAAAGTAAGAATGGAAACGAGATATATATTTTTTGGAACGGATAAAACCACGAAAGAAACAAATGGAAACCAAAAGAAAAACAAAAGAAAAAGAACTGAAGTATAACGACGAAAAAATGAAAACCAAAGAAAACCGGGGAAGAAACAAGAAAACCAAATAAAAAACAAGAGTAAGAATAAACAAAGAAATTAAAAAACAGCTCTTTGTCCTCAAGTAGGTCGCGCCTCCTATCTTGCCACGTGCCTAACCATGGCGGAATAGCTAGTACCACGTTGCGATACCAAGTCGAGTTGAGCTCAATTCCCTTGGAGCTAAGTTTTTCTCCTCTTTTTCTTGTTTTAGTATGCGCTAATCTGTCGGTATCCGAGCAGAGGTCCTCGTGTGCCGTGTTCCCACCGAAGGATACCCATCGATGCTTGACCATTGCACACACATTTCGTTTGGCCACGTGTCGGCTCGAAGAGGTGCCAATGAATTGTCGGTGCCAATGAATTCGTTGGGAAGAATGGCTCCGTCTAGTTAGGAGACTGATGGAAGTCCAGCTTTCACAATAACCCGATGAATTACGCTGAAAGTTGACTAAGTCTGGAGCATTCACGGTTAAATCAATGTATATTGATGTTATTAATTCGAACTCCATTCCTACGTCCAAACATGTTTGGAATTGCAGAAATGATCTGGTTTTTAACAGAATATCATGTATACATTTTTTGCAGGTCCTATTCCGAACTACGGCACTGATCCGTTCGTGGTCGCTACTCACCCAGACGGAGGCCGGGAGCATATGGTTCTTGGGTCTTTCCATTTGGGAGATGGTAGTTCGGGATATCTTCAACCGGTTTGGATGGCGGTCATGTAATAGGATAGGCATTTAGTATCCCTATCTAGTTTTAGCCAGCCGGTTGTGGCGTCGTTTCTTGGCTAGTTGATGTTTCTAGCCCTCTTTGGCTCTGTGTGAGCTTTTTGTGCTTTTTTATTACTTTTGGAGACCTTTCAACTATGTTAGACTACTTTATTCGGTTAATAAGATACCAGATGATCTTTTCGACGCAGAGCCATGAGTCCCCCTTTTCGAAAAAAAAATGAAGTATTGGAGTAGGAACAAAAAAACTCACCAAGATCTTCAGCAAGTCGTTCGTGCGTGCGTACGTTGTCCAGTAGCGGCTGAGCATCCATGACTTTCCACAGCAGATTCCAAAATCATAATAGACTTTCTCACTGTCACAACACACAGCCATAGACCGGACTGCCAGCTGCTGAAAATCAAGAAAGGGACGCCCTGCAGCAGCATGCACGCCAGCAAGCACCCGTCCACATCAGGTAGAATGTTGATCTCAGCCAGTCAAGTCCATACGTTCGTCGCTTCTGTTCATGCCAAAAGAGCAGCGCAGCCACTCTCCTGGCACCACGAGCGCAAAAGGAGAGGAGGAGGAGGAAGAAGACGGCTATGGCAGCTTGTGATACTTTGAAACGGTCCAAGTCTTGGGCGATGCGCACTTGTCGTGCCCACTGTGGCCTCAATGGTCAGTGCCGTGAGCGATGAAGACGATGATCGCCTTTTGGTCGTGGAGGAACCAACACCTGGAACAAGTTAGTGATGGATGGATGTTTGTTTCAACTGAAGAATTCTGGGGCGTGATAAATTGGCTTACCTAAGTGTGCTAGCGTGACGCCTTGTCCCAAGGAAGGAAACAAGGAGTGAAGCTTCCCCAGCACTATAGAGTTATTAGTACAAAAAGATACAATCTAGGCTTACTTGGCCCTGCGGTTATTATTATTAGCAAAAGAAGATACAATCCAGGCTTAGAGCAATATATAGTATAAATTACTCCCTCCGTAATAGAGATATATAAGATCATTTAGATCATTAATATAATTTAGTGATCTAAACAATCATATATTCCTTTTCCAAAAATATATTTCTTTACAGAGTGAGTACTACCTCCGTTTCGGTTTACAAGTCCTGCGCGTATACCTAGGTTACCAATTTGATTACCCTAATATAAATTATATAACACAAAAATTATACCTTCTGAGAGTAGAAACTCCGAAGTTTATGTTGGTATATTTTTTGTAATATATGAGTTGTATTAGGTTGGTCAAATTGACGACCTAGGGGTACGCGCACGCCCTGTAAACTGAGAGAGGTAGTACCATATATCTATGTAATATATATCTATGTAAGACAAAAAGAAATCACAAATAGAAAATTATTTTTATTCTGTGCTGAAAGCCTGAAACTTTCTTTATGACACGAGGACTCAGGATGGCACATATAGTGTGTCTCGACCCGCAGCATCGTGAAATCACTAATTAAGTAGTGTTGCTAAAAAACCTAATTAAGTAATACTCTTTGCAAAGTTTACTCCATGTGCGTCACTTATCGCAACCTATGCGTTTTTCCTTTTTTCGTAGAGTCATTTATTCAAAAAAAAAATCTCTTGAAACGTGTGTCCAAATCTCGAACCATTTTCACCATTGATTTCCTCGCGCTGAGATCTTTGAAACTATATCCCATGTTAATAGGTTCGATAAACTTTTTTTCTTCAGAAAAAACTGATCCGTGAGCAGTTTTGTTTTCTTTTCTGAAGAAGCAGAGTTATGCCTCTCGCGGAAGCAAATCTGAGCCTCCACTAGAAAATAATATGTGCCTCTTGCGGAAGAAAAAAAACAAGAAAATGCGTATTTTTCCATTGCCAAGAGGAACAACTCATAGTGGCTCTTTCCGAAGAGGCAGAGTTATGCCTCTTGCCAAGAGGCATGGTTGTGCCTCTCGTGGAAGAAAATCCATGCCTGCAAGAGAAGTAAATCTATGCCTCTTACAAAAGATTTTTCCCCCCTTTTTCGAGAGTTATAGTTGTGTCTCTCACGGAAGAAAATCTGTCCCTATACAAGAGGTAAATCTGTACTTCTTGCGGAAAAAAACATGTTATATATTTACCTTTTAGAGAGGCATAACTGTACCTCTCGGGGAAACAAATCTGTACCTCCACGAGAAGTAAATCTGTGCCTCTCATGGGAAGTGGGAAAAGAAATCGCATTTTTTTTCCTTTTCCGAGAGGCACGATTGTGCATCTCGTGAATGTAAATATGTGCCTTTCGCAATAAAAATGATATGTCTTTTCATGCAATAAAAATATGTTTCAAAGTCTAAGCAAAACCGAAAACAAATCATTTAAAAGCCGATAACGCGTTCATAAAAAAAATCTAGAGGGAGCGCCCAGCACGCAACACATGATGGCCGCTGATAGCATATCAAATGGCATTGCTCCAAACCCACCAAAAGTGACCATTGCTAGAGGGCTCCCTAAGGAGTAGTCCTTGATTAGTTGCTTTGGCATCATCACCGTTCTTTTATCTTTTTAGTGAGCTTTATATCACCGCTCATGATGCTCTCCTCTCAAAACTTCTCAAAAAACAAAAAACTTTCTAGAGAGCTATACACGCAGTTTGTATAATACTTCCTTCGTCCGAAAATACTTATCGTCAAAATGGATAAAAATGAATGTATCTAGAATTAAAATACGTCTAGTTAAATCTTCTTTTATCCATTCTGATGACAAGTATTTCCGAACAGAGGGAGTAGGTAACCTCAGCAAAGTCCAGGCCAGAATCTCAAGTTTGCACAGTTCAACAGTATTGCTGCTACTAGCTATAGCACAAGTATTACCGGTCCCCATTAGAACAAGCGGTGATATAGCGCAAGACTACGAGTCAAATATAAGGAGTGGTGTGCGTGTCTCAGCTGGCAGTCCAGTCTATTGCCGAAAAAGGCTTTCGCCTCGTTTTATATATAAAGCATTAAATCACAAGGACTATGATACAAACTCATGCCATCACCGCACACGACACACACATCCAAGGCAAGATACAAGGATGCCGGACACCGCTACACCACCCCAACGACTACCAAGCCACTACAAATGCGCGAGGATGAACTGCTTGGAGCCACCAGAGACCTCCTCCTCCAAAGGAAGGTTAGACTGGAACGGCAGAATCAGGACTCCAAGATGGTGCCTCCAAGAAAAAAACGACCACGATAGCTGTCACCATTTGAGGGCAGTCCAGTCTATTAGCAACAAGCCAGTCTACGAGTCAAGTTTCTCATCACAAAGCGAAATGGAAATATATAGGGCCTACGGATGCAGTCACCAGACACGTCACGAGGCACCGCTATTGACTTTGACCGGTCTGGGAACAGTGACCTGGCTACCAATAACTTCTCTTATTTTCTGATTCCTCGCTTTTGTCACCAATCAACGAGCTCAGCTGAACAAGAGAAAAAACACAAGGATTGTAGTTGTACTAAATCCAACCTTTATAAATGCAAAATGGTCATTTCACTGAATATTTCTTGAGTAACTCAATAACTTCTTTTCCTTGAGTCAAAATTACTCCCTAATTCTAACACGTGCAATGCATGTCAATACCTACTACTCTCTCCATTCCTAAATATATGTTTTTTATAGATTTCAATACAAAGTACATACGGATGTATATAGACATATTTTAGAGTGTAGATTCACTTATTTTGCTCCGTATGTAGTCCACATTGAAATCTCTAAAAAGACTTATATTCAGCAACAGAAGGAATAGTAACAACTCCCTCCATAAAAAATATAAGAGTGTTTAGACGGAAATTCAGTTTGGCTCCCAGCAGCACGTGCTCCCAGGCCCAAAAATAATTTTTAAAATGTCAAAAAATGAATAATTTTTTTATGTTTTCTTAGTCATATCCAAATGCTACCTGCAAATTTTGCGGCAAAAAGGTTAAGCATTTTGTACTGTGCAAAAGGAAAAAACAAATCAAACACCAAATGTTACGCCTAATGTCACCCCCAAATTTGTTTTTTCACCGACGAAATATTGCTGCTCCATTTCGGATGAAAATTTTGAGCATGCTTGCGACACTAACATGGCCATCCACAACAAATTCCAGAATTTTATGAAAACATTTATAAAAAAATGCATTACCGTTCACCCGGGAGCATGTGCCGGGAGCCAAAACGCCCCTCCCGCGTTTAGATTACTAGTTTTGTGACAAAAACGCTCTTGTATTTCTTTATGCAGGGAATACTATTACAGTATCTAAATTTCATTGCATAAAAAGCTATGGCCATAAAGCACCCACGTTCCCTGAAGAGAAAGCAACCACACAACCAAGATTAATCCAGCGATGTCGTAGGCAGGCAAGGAGCATCCGAGCGTCGTAGGCAGCAAAGAACAATGGTATACTCAGGGCCGGGCGGGCAAAATCCGGGGCCCTGTGCGAAACTAAAAAATGGGGCCCTATCTCACTAAAAAAAAGAACTAAAGGGCAATTATAATGTACATATATCTCACAGAAAAAATTCTAATGTATATAACATAATGTCTTGCACTTAGAGGAACTAAACTGATGTTTCCCATGATGACTCGAATCGGTATTATTGAAACACAAGATACAAAAGATGAATAAAATATAATTGAACAGTAGCATATATCAATAAGTTTATGCGTCAATGTTTTGGGTCTAACTCACCTAGTTTTGGGTCCTCTCTGGTTGAACTGCTACACCATGAGTGTGATCTTTAACCGAGAAGGTAAGAACCGATCTCTAACAAAGAACGAAGCAACGATCCTTGTGAAAAGTTAATTAGGAAATTAGGAATTAAGATTAGAAAATTAAGTTAATCGAAAAAAAGGAATTGCTAAGCACCTGGAGTCACTGATCGATCCGATGAGTCTGAAATTGGAAGAGGAAGCCATGAACAGGGACAAGAAGGCAACAACGGCACTACAACAGCAGACTGAATCCAATCGGTCCGATGATACGAAGGCGACGAGACGATCTGCTTCATGTTGGGTTTGGCAAACAATGAACTTGGAGAGATACCTTTGGATCACTGGATCACTATCACTCTATCAGTTTCAAATACCTGATATTGAGGATGAGATACCTGGTGTTGCGTGATCGCCCGACGCCCGGGCGCTGTTGGCCGACGTGGCTGCAATTACGGTTTTGAGATGGAGACAGACGAACCCGATTCCCTGGGCGTAGGCTGCGATCTCGTTGTTTCTTTCTTTATTATACAGACGATCCTGATTCCCTGCCGCAGGAACGAACGAAAGAGCGAACGAGGCGAGGCGCTCGATGCCCTCCACTCAGGCCCAATTCCAGCCTCCAGAGGCCCAGTATGGCTTCGATCTGGGCTTTTTTAATACTAGTCTACATAAAATTTTTGGGCGCCCCCAAATTATGGGCCCTGTGCGGGCCGCACGTTTGGGACAACTGTGGGCCCGGCCCTGGGTATACTTAGCCCATCAGGATTCAAGTGCTGGTGGTTGCATTATTTTTGGATTTATTTCAGGATTTCTGGCGATGCGCTTTCAGTGGGAAGAGACGTTCCCGTCAACGACGAGGCGCCTAAGATGACTTTGTAAATCTTAAGATGATGCCGGCTCAGTGTCTCGAGGGTACTCACGGGGGTAAGGTGTGCGTGTGTATGAGCATTTCCGTTTGTACTGTGTTAAAAAAAGTTTCTAATTACACAACAAAATGGAAATAGGGCCTACGGATGCATCAGCGGACACGTCGCAAGGCACGGTATCAGGACCCGGGTATTACACACGGCTATTGACTTTGACGGGTCTCGGTACCATGCTGCATGCGCCAGGTAATAGGATGTACATTTTCTTTCACTTATTCTCTGATTCGTCGCTTTTGTCACGAATCAACGGGCTGAGCTAAAAAAACGAGGATTTTACTTATACTAAATCCAACCTTTATAGATGGAAAATGGTACTCCCTTCGTCTGAAAATACTTGTCAGAGGAATGGATGTATCTAGACGTATTTTAGTTCTACATAAATCCAACCTTTATAGATGCAAAATGGTATAATTTGCACTGAATAATTCTGAAGTGATTCAGTTACTTCCTTTTCCTTGAGTCAAAATTACCACCTCTGTACGTAATTCCAAGACGTGCAATGCACGTGTATACCTACTAGTCAGTAGTCACTACTGGAGTAGTATCTAAATTCCGTTGCATAAAAAGCTATGGCCATAAAGCACCCACGTTCCCTGAAGAGAAAGGAGTACCTACGTATCACCCACGCAAATGGTTGTCGTGCCTATAAAATAGCAAGCACCCAGCCAGGATTAATCCAGCGACGCAGATTGGCACATCCTGGAAGCCATGGACGCGGCTGCGGTGATCGGGTGTTTCAGGGACAGGAGCATCCTCATCACCGGCTCCACGGGCTTCCTCGGGAAAAGTAACTACTCATGCATGCACTTGTTCTCCTTGATTTCTCTCCTTTTGTGCAATAATGTAACGTACGTACGCTCATATCTATGGTGTACTGCAGTGCTGGTGGAGAAGATCCTGAGGGTCCAGCCGGATGTGAGGAAGCTCTACCTCCTTGTGCGCGCGCCAGACGCCGCGTCCGCCGAGCATCGTGTGCTCACCGAGGTATGTTCGCCTCTGAGATCAAAGAAATCAAAAGCTAATACACTTTCGCATTGTTAATTAATGCTAAACAATTATTCTTGTTGCATACTCATTTAAAACAACAATTTTCATATTTGAATCTTCAAAGAGTGTCTATTACATCATGTATTTTAGAAAATTGGGAGAAAATGAGAGGAAGTAAGACTTATCAAAGGGAAGACAAAAAAAATTGATGCTCTGTAGGTCTACGCACCAAAATGATTAAACTCAATTTTCAACAACCATACATTTTTTGTGGCAATCTTTTCAGTCTAAAATATCTCATACTTGTTCATCACCCACTCGATATTTACTAGTATGTCACATGATCATCCGGAAAAAGTAATTTGGGCTACAAAATGCACAATAAAGAAACTTACTAAGCCGGTATAAGCTACGATTGATTGGCATGTCGAACCCTATTATTACTGTATCATAACAAATATCTGCATTCATAATTGGTCCTAGCATGTGCCTACCATTGATTTGGATGACCCTTATTATTTTAATAGATTATAGCTGATACATCCCCTGTGTCTATTGCTTTGATGTACCATAATTATATTATATGAACCATTCTCAATAGATCTTAATCACTATCTATAAACCTTCTTTGGCCACTGCTCCGGTGGGTATTAATTATTGTGTCAAACGCAAAATATAGAGTTTTATAATATTTTAACTAATAAACAATGACCGTTAAATTGAATTTTAACCTCACGTGGTGGCCTAAAATCACATGGAAACTACCAGGAAGCATAGGATGTAATATCATCATATGCGAGGGACACAAATGGGTATTAAATACAAATGATATATCTGGAAAAGTCATAATAACTATTTGTCCCCAAATCAATTATGATTAAACATATACACCACAAAAGTTATATATTATTTGGTAAAGAATTTTAGTGGTTTTATAATAACATTACTTTCCATATAGAGTTAAATATTATTTTATGTGAAACACAAAATAATATTACTCAAAAACTTTCAACACACCGAAGATGAAGCCCTCACAGTTGTGAGGGTAACTGTGCTAGTATAGAAAAAAGGAAAAAAAAAGTTTGGTGGCATTTTTTCTTTCATTCGGTGCTCCCTCTCCATCCTCCATATACGAACACGATGCTACCAACAAATGACAACGATGTTGTATCAAATTATTGGATGTTGACAACGAGGATAGTATAAAGTAGAGTAAGCATGGACATTGACCACCCTTTTAAATTACTTGAGTACGTATAAGTTTGGACTTTAGAGTGTACACTCATCACACACACACATGAACTTTGCAGAACAATTGCATAGTACTCATACATGTATAGGTGTGCAATTAATACCAAATTTCTGTTTTCATCTAAATATATTGACCATAAAGATACTTGTGGTTTTAAAAATCCGATTTTTTTTACAATTATGTACTATTGATAGTTGGTCTCTCCCTCAACATTGGATGTTCAAAATAAAAATAGAAATCAAAATAAATATTTATTGATTTATTTCTGATATTTAATTATATTTTCAAATCTATCCTTTACTATCCTAATATGTACAGGTTGTAGCAACAAAACTTTTTGATGTTCTGCGAACCAAGCATGGAGCTGATTTCAACTCTTTTATCAAAAATAAAATTTACCCTCTACCTGGAGACATCACTAAGGAAATCTGTGCACTCAAAAACTCTATGGTTGAACAGATCTCTGAGGAGATCCATGTCATTGTGAGTGTAGCTGCAACTACCAGCTTCTACGAGAGGTGCGTATATATAAAAAGGGTTTGCCTATACATCAGTTGACTGAGAAGGATTTATTTCTCAATCGATGGACGGGACATCTGATTCAAAGTACCTAGGAATTAGGAGAAAATAATATCATTAGTTTCCTGAATATAGTATCATTAGATTCGCATAAAAGTAATGATTAAAGTTTCATTTTATAAATTGTGTCATGTCAAAAGGTCTTGTGATTTTTCTAAATAGAAATGGGTTATCTAATTATATATGGAGTATACAGATAATACATATGGCATATGGGTAGTCTATGTATAACGCTCTAACGTGTTTTATAGGCATGTGTCACCTTTTCTACTGTCCTCTACATAAGAAAACTATTGACAAATAAGATAATTATTTTATTAAGGAATAATCCATTGGAAAATTATATGTCCACCATTTGTTGTATTGTTATAGAGGGCTTAGACTGTCACTCAACATCTCCTTGGACAATCCATGTGCAGATATGATGTCGCTCTGGCATCAAATACCTTAGGAGTTGCCCACGTGTGTGATTTAGCAAAGAAGTGTGCTAATCTTAAAATGTTCCTTCATGTTTCCACTGGTAAGCACACGTCCTCTGCTCCTGCTGCTTACCTCATATTTCTTAAATTAATGACAGATGAATATGGTTGGATCATCTAGTTGTGTGTGTGTCTGTGCGCGCGCGCGCGATACATTCTATAAACACATATGATAATGTTCTTGTCTTGAGTAGCTTTCGTAGCCGGGGAGCAAGAAGGCCTGATAGTGGAGAAGCCGTTCGATGTAGGCAAAGCACTAAAGAAACATTATGACCTGGACATTCAATCTGAGATAAAATTAGTTGAGAGTGTCAAGTCAAAACTCAGGATACAATTCTCTAACGACAAGATAGAGAAGAGGAAAATGAAGAAGCTTGGATTGAAAAGGTCTGGATAAACATATATGTACTTTCTTAACTAATTTCAACAGATAGATGTGACCATGGAGCAATAGCTAACATAATTAACATGTGGTATAATTTTTTTCCAGGGCTAGGCACTTTGGTTGGCCTAATGTGTATTCACTCACAAAGGCCATGGGGGAGATGTTGTTGGGATCCTTAGGACAAGACCTGCCAGCTGTCATAGTACGGCCAAGCATCATATCTAGCACTTTCCAAGAACCAATGCCCGGTTGGACGGAGGGAACTAGGTAAACCTATTAAAATTAACTTTTTGTTGTTGATAGTAAATGGTTTTGTTTCTATCTGCGATAGTAGTTATATTCCATGCATGTTAATAGATTGTGTCACTTTGGTTGTAGGACAATGGATATGTTGTACGTTGCTTACAATGACCAAAAACTTCCGTGTTTCATCGCCGATCGTAATGTCATAGTCGATGTGGTGAGTCTTGCAAAGAAAACATAATTCAATAAATGCATACACATGCCAAAAGTGTATGTGTGTCTATGTGCATCTTGCTTTTTGACATATATATCAAATAGAGTTCCTACATATCATTGTCAATATATTAGGGTGCTTTTAGTGTACGTACTATATGTCTTGAGTGTTCTATACATTACAGTCATATCATAGTGAACTATTATATACATTTACATGCACTTATTACAGTTATGGTTTTGACGTTAATTACAAAACTGCAATATGTTATAGATACCAGGAGACATGGTAATTAATGCACTGATGGTCGCCATGGCCATTCATTGGGACACACATGGAACACAGGCAATTTACCATGTAACCACAGGTCATCGGAACCCATTGCTTTTTTCCACTTTTCTGGAATCGGGCTATGAGTATTTCTGCTCTAATCCTCGTGTAACCAAGGACGGGAGGATTGTCAAGGATAGAAGGGTGAAATTTTTCAAGAAATACACATTTTTTCATTTGTACATGATCCTGCGGTATAACCTAGCACTGGAGGTAAGTACAAATTTCTTTTAAATTCATGTATACCCTTATCTATGTGGATATAAATATGTCAATAATACTTGCTAAAAAATTGAAGGTTCAATCTCTAAGATAGTTTTTCTTGGTTCAGTTGGTGTTACAATAGTGCAACTTAGAATCTATCGAGTTATACAAGAGATGGACAAATCTTATAGAAAAAAAATGAACATGTATATTCGGGTCGTTTAAATGGGGTCTTACAAGGAATTGTCAAACAAATATGTTACAACTATGAATTGTGTAATGACTTGTGTAATCTTGTGATATACAGACATTGCATGTGATGAGTGTATTTGGGCATTCATTGTCCCAACATTACGATAAGCTCAAGCGTGGCTACAATTTCCTGATACTTGTAGCAAAGTTGTACGCCCCATATGCATTCTTCAAAGGGTGGTGAGCATCTTCTACTTAACTATATTAGAACATAATTAACTTTATTTCGTTTTTATAGTCTCAAATAGTAATAATTTCTTCCGGCACTCATTTCGCAGAAGATAGCTTTAATATCTTTGAATGCTATTTGAACTTGTGAATTTTTTGACAACACTAGCTTTATTTGCTCAGTACGACTTAGTTCTTTGAATGTCTATTCATTGGAATGGCTAAATGAAAATTCCACAAAACCAACCATGAGTTGCTCCGTGTCCATGTTATGTTTCGAGTAGTACATCACCACAACTGGTCATAGCTAGCAGTAGTTGGTAGCTCTACTCTATCCAATATACACATCTTGCCCAAAGTTTGTACCATTTATGGTGAAGGACAAGCTAGTGCTTTCTGTTAATGGAAAAAGTATAGCAATGATCCAAAATCTAGTGTTGTCCATACAACATGTGCACTGGTGCCTGAAAATCCTCCTCTGCACCCGAGCTCATCTGCACCTGCGTTGACGAAAAAAAAATCAAAACAAATACTGAAAAGAATCAATTTTTTTGTGCAGCGTGAGGTCCGCTCCAATTTTCAAATCATTTGGACATTTAAGAGCTCTCAGCAAAAAAGACAAATTGGGGGTCTGTAAAAAAGTTTAATGTTCATGTACTGTTTTGGTCCAAGTTGTCTTTTTTGCTGAGAGCTGCTCAGATGTCCAAATGAATTGAAATTTGGAGCGGGCCTCACGCATAAAATTTTCTGCAGCACAAATTTTTTGGGATTTTTTTTATTTTGTTTGATTTTTTACAAATTTTTTTCCAACCGGGTGCAGATGAGGCTGGGCACCGACCCTACCTCATATTTTTGAGAAAAATAACAACACTCCCTCTGTTTCTTGTTATTCCGCATATAAAATTTGGTCAAAGTCAAACTTTATCAACTTTGAATGAATTTATAGGAAAAATTATCAACACTCACAATATGAAATCAATATTATTAGATGCATCATGAAATCAATTTTCATACCATATAGTTTTAATATTGTAGATGCTGATATTTTTTCCTACAAAGTTAGTCAAACTTTATAAAGTTTGACTTTGACCAAATTTTATAAGAGGGCTAAAAAGAAATGGAGGGAGTTTGTATTGATGCTAGCTGTTAAGATACGCATACAGCTAATATTACCATCACACATTAAACCCACTTATCTATCAATAATAAATGCCCAATTTCTACATATATATCAAGGGTTTTCTTTGTTGGCAGATATATACAAACGTTGCAAACAATTTTGTTATTGTTTTTGGTTAAATTATTTTGTGCTCATTTACATCTACGATACTTATCTAACTTTTCCCTCCATCCTATGAAGCTTTGATGACACGAACCTGAGAAATTTGTGGGCAATAACCTCTACAGACCAGCTGAAGGATGGCTCCACGTTTGATTGTGATCCTGCATGCATCGATTGGGGCTCATACCTGATCAACACACACATTCCGGCTGCTCTGACCTATGCTCGCAATAATAATTAGATGAAGAAAGCTTACAGAAGTTCATAGGGGATAAGTCATTATAAAATCTATTTCTAATAATAATCATGTATGTCGTTTATATATGTGATGTAATGTTTATATATCTCGTGTATAACAGCATGCTCGTGCTTCCCACTTATGTACCTCGAACATACATAGGCAACATATAGGTGTATATATGTCATGGCCTTAAAAATATTTTGTCTAATATAAAAAATGTGTTGTGTCCAGACCTATCATGTCATAACACGTGTTACATGTGTGCAATAAGTTACAAGAAATATTAGTGCAGCCGAGTTACTATTATAAGAATTTTCTCAAACTTGTGAGTATTGGCTATAGAACGCAGAAATTTGTATGTGTTTTTTCTATATTTTGTTCTAATGACTACAAATGTTCAGCCCGATTCTACTCTTGCATACAATTATAAGATCGATGTACGAACCAACAGATGAACAAAAAATAGTGTTTTTTGTGATTCCCCAACTTGTTAATCACCACCACATATTAATCTTCGAGATTTGGCCTCCTGGGCGGTAGAAGTCAATGCATCAAAGCATTTTTTTTTCTTTTGGTGTGCTCCTGAATGTTTCTAAATGTTTGGTGGTTGCGTTTCATACCAACCCCGAGTGATTTGAGGCTCATTAGTTGGGGGTGATAAAGGGAGAATAGAGTGATCGACTTGGTGGCGCTTCGGAGCTTTCGCTTCCGCTCCTCTCCTATGGAAATTAGTAGTCCCCCAAGATTGTGAATTTTGGGATAAATCCTCATCTTTGACTCACTTGTGGTTTATCCTTTTTGTGCCCTTTACTTGTGTTTGCTTGCTCGTGTGCTTCTAGTTTATCGTGTTGCATGCATACTTGCCATATAGGTTGTCCTCAATTAGCTGCATATATAGAGAAACTACTTTTTCCACACATTTTATAAAATTTAAAATTAAGTTAAAATTTGTAATCGCCTATTCATCCCCCCCACCCCACCTACTCGACCGTTTCAATCCTTTCAAACACATCTCATATGTTTGGCATGAGCCTGAAATATTTCGTTGTGCATTTTTTCAATGACTATATTACTTGCCGCATTTTATTGTATTGGAGAGTTACACTTGTTGAACCTACGAACCCCGGTATAGTTTTTAGCATAAGAATCACCATCCAACAAATTTTCTATACACTTGTATTTTTTTATTCCAAAAATATATCTACAACATTATCTTTTCATTATCTTGTGCAACTAGCAAGACTAGCAATGTTGACACCCTTGTTAGCACTGCTGGGCACATAAGTGAAGTTTTATTTGCCTTGCAGAAATTTATTCCTATTGAAGGGTACAATTAACTCCGCGTATTGATAGCTTGGTTTTTCACTAACAGAAAGCTACCTCTTGCTACAAACTTGTGTAGTTGGGAGCCCAACATGTTGTTAAGCTATATACCTAGCAACCGGTGGCACTTGTAGCCGGTTGTCCTCTGCGCGTGGGTCGGCATTTGTGATTGACAATCCTGATCTTGGTGGTGCCACGGCCCACGGCACGGTGGTTCAGCCCTCGGGTTATCCGTGCCATGGTGCCTACTTTTCTAGCGGACTGGTGTCTTGGCGGCGGTGGTGTTTTGCTCTTGGAAGCTAGGGCAGCGACCTTAAATGGTGAAATTGTGTTATTGCCTCTGCAGCGAGCAATGTTCTGGCGGTTGTGGCACCTCGTCTTGGCTATGCGACTAGCGAGGGGAGGGTGGTGGGTGATCCTGGTGTTGTCGTCGCTTAAGTGGTGCTGATTCCTTGGTTTAGATATAGGGGTCTTGCACTGACGGCAGCAATTCTCTTGCGGGTTGAGTCAGCAACATTGGTTTCGGGACGGCACGTGTGAGGTTCTGTGCAAAAGCTTTGTGATCCTATGACGTCGATGGCGATGCCTGCGAGTGTCGTTTCCCTCTTGGCGGGGTCGTTTTGGGTGCCTCACGGTGCGAGGGCTCCAGGTGAAAAACCTCCTCTAGCCGTTCAAGCTCGACGATAACGGTGCATGGCGTCAGGACCTTCTCGGTGGCGTCATCATGAAACCATGTTCCCTTTCGTTTGCAATAGGCTAGCGGATCCGAGCATGCCTTGGTTCTGGCATGTAGTGTGCTTTACTCTAGCATAGGCTGGTTCCGGTGGTCTCCTTTCTTATACACAAGTCACCAATGTCGCCGTTCTAGGTCCTTTTTGTCTGATGGAAAGATCAGTGCTTCACTGCCCAGAGCAAGTGGGCAGTCACCCATCTTCGGAGATGGCTTGGTGTGTTTGGTACAATGGTATCCGGTGGTTTCTGAAGGAGGTGTTGTTCCATCCAACTTTACTATTATCGATTGTCTCTTATTTGGTGTGGCGTCTCCTGTATTCGTGCTTGGTGTTGGGTTGATAGTATTGTGCTACTCACTTGGATGCCATTATTTCTTTTGACCTGATTGTATTTGGGTTTGGTCACCACTTTGTATCGGTTTTGCCGTTTGAGCTTTTATATATAAAGTTGGGCGAAGGCCTATTTTGAGATATGGTAAAAGTCACACATCCTGTTTTCAGATTTTATATTTATATGTTATTTGGGCTAGTTTATATTGAATTTGCATATTTTTTCCTCTAATTTTGTATGGTGCCCAAGGTTAGGTGGTTGAACTTTCAGTTGATCCTGCCTTTTACAATTACCCCTTATTAGGTCATTTAATGTTTATTGCACCAGGGGAGAAATGTTTAACCTTGTAGAGGAAACCAAGTTGGCAGTGGCGCTGATTGATGGGTTGTTTTCGGCAAAGCAGTGAGAAAAGGCCTCAAGAAAAATTTCACTTTTTCATGGATTTTTCCTTATTTCTTCCTAAGTCCAGGTGTATTTTTTTGACATTTTGACATTATTAACCTTTTTTGTGATTTCTCCAAAATTCTTGAGCTTTTCCACAAATTTTGAGGGTCTTCACTGCAACTATCAATGAACTCTTGGGCTTTGGTGGAAACATAGAATAGGCAGCATACGACCGGTGGACGCATCAAACTAACATATCGCTGTTAGTTTTTTTAAAACACATTGCTTTTAGTTTTCAAAAAGAAACACATCGCTGTTACAGACAATTAGGTAGTTGTTATCACCCTCGTGCAGTGGAATTGACCCCTATGGTCATCGGTTTTAGCTCGACGCCAGTCTTTGTTGTCGTTTTGGCCGTTAGCTGTAGCCGGTCAGATGTCTTTGTATCGTATGATGTCGTTCCAGAAGATGTGGACAACTCGCTCTAAGCTAGTCGTTCGAGAAAAAATGTAGTGCGTTGGGATCAATCCAAATAAAATCCGACGCGCATTGCTCCAAAAAGTGGGCCCATGAATGAATGTATACCACCCGTATCTTCTGCCTAAAATTCTTATCTTCTCACCTGTAAGCATAAACCACCCACGGTCAGGTGGTCATACCCCTTTGAGGCATAGTCACAACAGTCATTGTTGTGGTTGCGGGTCAAATTTTCTTGAGGCTTGATGATCTTTAATTCTCCTTTGAATAAACATCATTTGATGTTTGTTGCTCTTGAGGGGAGAAATGCTCAATCTTCTACAGGAAACCATGTTGGATATTATTGCTGAGTGTAAGGGTTGCTTTCCACAAAGGGTAGAAAAGAGGCCTCCACAATTTTTATACATTTTCTTGGACTCTTCGTTTTTTCTCTTCGGGTTCGGGTAAATTTTTCTGACGTTTCGGCATTTAGTGGCAACTTTCTTTTGTGATCTCTCCAAATTTCTTGAGTTTTTTTGTCTCATCTGCAATTTTTCACTAACTCCCAGCGTACAACTACTGGACAGAAGAAATTAGCAAATCTGTCTCCCTCGAGCGGTGTGGAATTGACCGCTGTGGTCGGTCATTGGTCCTAGCCTAACAACGTTGTTTGTTATCGTTTTGGTCCTTAGCTGGTAAGCAGATCGTACACGTTTGAATCATATGTACGTTGTGATTCCCGAAGGCTGGACAGCAGGCTCTGGCTAGTCGAGGGAGAAGATTCTTCGTACCACGTGTACCATTCCAATTAAACCTCACGTGCATTGCTCCAACAAATGGGCCCAAGAATGCATGGATACCACCAATACGTGCGTCTAAATTCTGTTGTACTCAAGCAGGAGTAGAAAAGTCTAGTCTCGATATTGAAACTTAGGGAATTGGCACACGATAGGAAGGTGCCTGGTCTCATGGTCATGGGGTGCACTGCAATGGGCTAGCTTCCTTCTTTCTCCAGCTCACAT
Organism: Aegilops longissima; assembly: GCA_021605205.1. NCBI lineage: Eukaryota > Viridiplantae > Streptophyta > Magnoliopsida > Poales > Poaceae > Aegilops > Aegilops longissima. The sequence goes on along the minus strand of CM038679.1, from coordinate 768,658,250 downwards.
GGTTCGCTGTGCCTGATTAACTCTGGCCCAATTCCGAGATCTATTCATATCTGGAAGGTTAAGGTGCCCTTACATATTAAATTTTTTTATGTGGTTTGTCCACAAGAAAGTGATACTCACTAAAGATAATTTGTTAAAGCGAAGATGGGTAGGCAGTTCACGATGTTGTTTTTATGATCATGATGAAACAATTCAACATCTCTTCATAGATTGCCCTCTCGCAAAATTACTTTGGCGCACGATTCATATAGCTTCAACATCGTCCCTCCAGTTAGCATTGAATCGTTATTTGGTATGTGGTTAGCTGGGGTGGAACTTCTTAGTGCGGCTCGTATTCGAATTGGAATATGTGCACTTATGTGGGCTATATGGAACTGCAGGAATGATGTGATCTTTAACAGACAACACATTTTAAACTTCTTGCAGGTCATCTTCAGATCTACGGCATGGATCCGTACGTGGTTCTTACTCACTCCTACGGACTCCAGAGAGCCACTGGTTACTGGGTGCAACCAATGGGAGATGGTAGCACGGGCTATATTCAATCGGTTTGGATGGCGGTCGCATAACAAGATAGGAGTCTAGGGCCCTAATCCTTTAATTCATACCGGTTGTGGCATTGCGGTTTTTTATTTTTCTTTGCTCCTTTTGCGAGCTGTAATACTTTGAAGACCTTGTGATATTTTGAGACTTTTTTAATAATATGGCTGCATGCATCGTTCAGATGCAGAGGCTCGGGTCAAACCTCCTTTTCCAAAAAAAATAAACATGGTTTGTTGTGCCTGCACCTCTGGACAGACAATAATACAAAAGGTGTTTTCATTTCACCATGACTCTCGATCATGCATGAATCAAATGAACATAGTATCAGTCTAGTAATGAGATTCTGCTTATGTTTATCACAAATCAGATTTAACACCTTGGCAGGCAAGCTAACTATTGAACCAACTTTCTCAAACATGAAGGCAAACTGCAGCAGCAATCAAAAGGTACTAGAGAAATGAAGCTGATATAATGAATAGTTACAGGTTAGCCGGGGGTTAGGGCATATCCAAAGCGGGCCCTCAAACCTCTATTATATGTCTCGGAGTCATAGTGCCCGGACAACATTTGCGGGCCAGCTTTGGAGATGCCATTACATCCTTACTAACTTGGTTTTTAAATATTTTTCTGGCGATTTGCTCAATCTTCTGCCACTTTGGATGTCTGACTATTTGACAAGACCTAAAGTGACTGGGCAGTGTTTGAATCAGCCGGATATTTGAGCATGCCATGATGTGCAACAAATTGAGGGAAGTGATGTGATCCACATTGCGTGGTAAGGAACCCTAGTCACATTAAGAAATCGGGAAAACAAAGAATTCCACCAAAGGAATAAGCGAAACCACTAGTACAGGGAAGCCTACTAGCAACATTTGAAAAACGTAGTTAATGACGCACTCAGCACACGCCACTAGTATCTGACCTCCCCACCAACGACCGCAATCCCTGCCATGCACCCCTGCTGACATCCCCTCGCTTTCCTGTACCTCACTAGCAAAAATCTGGTGAGAGTCTTCTTCATCTTACCGTTTCATTTTCTATTCACCCACATGGCACAACTGTATGAGACTGGATTTTTTTGGTCTGAGGTGTCGGTGCACCCGGCTATCCAGGACATCCATTTCAAATGTGATTCGTAGGGATATGTGCCACATACTGTGACAATATTTGGGTTAGCAAGCCTACACGAATAGTGAGGCGGGAGAATTAGATAATTTGACAATTGGAGCTGGGCCTATCAGGTCTCTGTTGAAGTTAGACAAGATTCCACGCGACCGCATGCTTCTTGTTCAAAGAGGAAAGCCATGTAGGAGGGCATGTCACGCCCTGTCAGTTTTCGTTTGCGAGCTTGGTTGTACAGTCAAACCAATCTTTTCCGGTGGACGATCAACATCATTTTTTCATGATCGCAATAACCGAAAAAACTCCGGGATGTTACACATCTCGTCATGCCCCTTTCAGCCATCGTTCTAATAGTCATTGTTGTGGTTGCGGGTCAGATTTTGCTGAGTCTTGATGATTTTTAATTCTCCTTTGAAATATCCGTGCTTACATCCTTTGATATTTGTTGCTCTTGAGGGGAGAAATGTTTAATATTCTATAGGAAACTAGGCTGGGAATGATAACTGAGTGGAAGGGTTGTTTTCCACAAAGGGTGGAAAAGAGGCTTCCACAATTGTTTCCACATTTTCTTGGACTCTTCCTTATTTCTCTCCGAGTTTGTGTGAATTTTCCCGACTTTTCGACATTTCACAACAACTATTTTTTGTGATGTCTCCAAATTTCACGAGCTTTTCATCTCCACTATAGTTTTTCACTAACTCCCAACATACAACCATTGGACACAACAAATTAGCAAATCACTGTTATAGACGATCAGGTAGACGGTGTCACACTGGTGCGATGGAATTGACCCCTATGGTTAGTCATCGGTCCTCGCCTAATGTCGGGGTCTCATAACATTACACAATGATGAATCTGATATATCACAGTAAATCTCTTATTTTCCTTTTATTTTATCAGTAGTACCCTTATCATCTTACAGTATTATTTTCATACAGAGGTTAAATGCGAGTACACGGCTTTTCAATGCCACAAATACAATGAGCGGGACACGTAAATGATTCACCATTGGACATGGGCTTTAGCATGTCGACAACCTTAATAATCACTACAAAGAGCAACCTATACATTACAATCATTCCACATAGCACTACAAAGTCCACCCATTTTGAGTGCCCCATTTCTGTCTCAAATAACTTACTTATCACTTCTTCACCAGTTATTGTTTCCTCGCCAACTCCTGTGTTGTTTTCGAATACCAAACCCAAGAACTCATTCTTGTAAAATCCTTGAAGTGCATACTTCTGAAAAGAGATGTAGAACATTGGGTACTTCCATACTATCTTTGGCAGTTTACTAGGTATTTGGAAGAACCCACAATTGAGCAACATGATTACTTGTATTCCAGCACCTGTGATGATGCCCATCAGAAAATCTGGCACGATAGCAGCTACAGTCATCATAAGGCCTTCAACTAGCATTGTGCACGAACAAAGGACAAGCGTAAAATATACAAAATGGTCTACTCTTCTCTTTAGACCAGACAGGTAGTAGGCTATTGCACCAGGTAATACAGCAATAAGGAAAAGATATGGTGTGGCTGACAACCAATTGGAGATCACAAATGCTGACACACCATAATGCCCGTTTAGCCGTTCTCTCCTGAATATCTGGGTACCATAAACAAGACTACAAGTGAGAGCAGCGCAATTCAACTTTATACTATTTAATGACTACGCACATCACTGATTTCATGAACTCCTCACCTCAAGTAGTGAAAAATAAGAAACTTTAAAGGCTACTTGGTAAACTATCTTTAATTTGTTGTAAAAGATATGCCAACTTATGGTGATATAAATAGCATGTGCCGTTACATTTATTTTATTGGGTAGAAATATTTGCTCGTACTAAGTTTCAAAAGTAACAGCTCGAAAATCAGAACCAAACTTTTGGTGGCAACAAAGAAAACATGGATAAACTATATATGTTAGTGAATTCCAGGGCAGTTATTTTTTTTGTTTTTACAACACTGTAATGATGAATGTCGTCTAAATTATTCAAATATTATACTCTGATAATATACCATGTAGAGCAGTCAAATGTGCAATTTTCAGCTCGGGTGTTTTTGTATTAATGTATTTCAGATTGTTTGGTAGGTAATTTCACTGGCAACTATATTGATAAGGACTATGCTTTGCATGCTCTAGTTCACTTGGGCCATATAATACATATTTTCTTATTTTTCTTCTGTCAGTTTCACAATTAATAACATATTAAACTAGGTATGTAGATATCAATAAATCAGATGATTAACCTACTATTTATACTTAATTCACATTCAACAACATTATTCTGGAGGCTAAGAAGTAACTAAATCTACAATATTTTATCAATTATGAAAATCGCTCCTACTAGGTTACTCTAGTTGACGTAATTATATATATATATATATATATATATATATATATATATATATATATATATATATATATATATATATATATATATATATATATATATATATATCACTTCATGATCAAACTAGGTTGATAAGTTTTATCCATTATACCAGCCTGTGATGTTTTTGCATAGTCAAATTTACTTAACCATAAGTGTTTTCCTATTTTCTTCGTGAACAAAATTTGTTCCATATGTATACAGTTAAACAAAAAAGGTTGATACCTTCATTTCCTCCACAAAGGAAGGGAATCCTCCAATTGCCATTAATGTTAGAAGGCCACTGGTGAACATTAGCATTGATGATCTAGACTGAAACAGTGGAACAATAAAATTTAGTTACTTTTCCAATTAGCCTAGTGCATATGTGAAATCAACACAAGGTCTAATTATCAACTTACACGGATAGAATCGTATCCATAGCCAAAATTGTAATATATGGTACCAAGGCATAGACTAATGGAAATATAGATGCCAAGACGTAGCCAGTAGTATCCGACGTCTCTATACATGTTCACAAACGATCTTCTGGTGAGTACAAACACCTTTGTCAGGAAACTGGCTTGGTTTCTTCTGATCATCACTCCACCCTGGGTTAGCAAGCCAAATAATATCATATCTCATCTCACGTAGATAACATATACATGGAAAGTTTAAACAAATTAAATACCGAATAATACTAACCATTTCATTTATGTCTTGCATTTCCTTTTTGGCATTTTCAGAAGTATTGGAGGATTTGTAGGCATTTACCAGAACTTGTATTGCTTCATCTGCTGGAGATGGCTTGGACGATATTGTTCTTTCTCCACTCTCCTGTATGTTAATTACTATGTCAATAAAATGATGTTTTTGCATGAATTAGAATTAGCCCAGTCATAGTATAGTGTCATGCACGACACGGTAGTATAATGACCTATATGGACAAGTATTGCATTCTAATTTAAATATATATTTCCCTAATTCCTTACATTTAATGACTGAAGCTTAATAAGTGGATGATTGTATAAATCTTACATACCAATTCAAAATCTCTGTTGATTGTCCTCAGGAAATGATCTGAAGGATTTCTCATTGGTGGGCAAGGGTAGCCATTTGATGAGAAGAACTGCAAATATAATGTATTGTGCATGAAAATTCTTAGCAAGCTAAATATACAAGCATTCGTCTCATCGTCCAAAAGGAAAGGAAGACGTCAATTACCTCATTGGCATTGGTGGCCGGGCCAAAGTAAATTGTCCGTCCGGAGGCAAGCAAGCAGAGGCCATGAAAGATCTCGAACACCTCGTTGCATGGCTGGTGCACTACGGCAACGATGGTCATGCCCTCCCTGGCAGCGAGGTCAGCTATGCGGTTCATCACATGGAAGGAGGCAGCGCTGTCTAGCCCGCTGGTAGGCTCGTCCAGGAATAGCAGCCGCGGCCTCGTGAGGATCTCGAGGCAGATGCTCAGACGCTTCCGCTGCCCGCCGCTGATGCCCTTAGTATTGCGTCCGCCGATGCGCGTATCTAGGGCGCTGGTGAGCCCCATCTCCTGGATGGCTTCGTCGGCGCGGGCCAGCTTATCTGCAAGCAGCATGGTATCGGGCAGCTGGATCTGTGCCGAGTAGTAGATGGCCTCACGCACCGTGAGTGTGGCCATCAGCATGTTCTCTTGCGTCACGTATGCCTGAATTAATCATTCGATGTTATTAATCTATCTGCTTAAATGCACATGAGCATTTGAAATTAAGGTCAAAACCTTACCGAAATTCCAAAGGCGAGCCTCTGTCTCCGGCCATTTATCCGAATATCTCCTTTACTTCTCAGGTTCTTGTCCAGTCTCCCTGTGTATATACATTGATCGAGACAGCTCCTGTTACTTAAACAGAATCTCTAATAGAACGGACAATATGTTAAAGTTCCAAAATTTGCAACTGAATGTCAGTTAGGTTTGAGAATTAATCCGAAGAATATTTTTTGCTTTCAAGAAGTCATTCTGTTTCTGTTTTCAAGTTCTCCGTTTCAATATGTTTTTAAATTCCGATGTCAAGTATGTAACTCATATATCCACGAATATTTATTCAGGCATGTTAAGTCACCGCTGGGCATATGTTATATTCATGTCAAAAGACGGGGAAAAAGGCAACCTTATGGGAACGTTAACATGTCACCCTTTTGAAACTTTAAAACACAAGGTAAACTGTAGTATATGACATGTTACTGGTAGCAGCTTGGATATACTATTCGGATCAACTGACATGTTTAAGGCTTCTAGCAGAAATTTTTAGCTGTATTGCTGCAGCAATATTAATATGTTAGAAACTGTAAATCAGTGTGCCAAATCTAGCAATAAATCGGTTACCGGCCAAGGTGTCGAGCAGTGTAGTCTTGCCACACCCGGAGGGTCCCATGATGGCCAGCACTTGGCCGGGGCGCGCGCTGCCGCTGACGCCGTGCAGAATGGTGGCCCTGCCGTCGACCGCCGTCACCCACACGTCCTCCCACGTTATGAACACGCCGCCATCGCTAGGGATGCCCTCCAGTCGGCCTTCACGATGATCAATACCGTCAACCCCAGAAAGAATTCCGTGGCGGCTACCCATGGCGCCTTTCACCTCGGATGTCGCTGGTTCCAGCAGCTGTACCTCCCCTGTGAGGGAGGCAGCTGAAGGACCCCACCGCGGCTGTGACTGGCTGGGTGTAGGTGCCCAGCGTGGTAGCAGCGAGGTCGCCATGCTGATGCTGAACGATACTCCCTGCTTGTACAACTACTGCCGCCAGCTTCTTCCCCTTTTTTCTACCTAGCGGATTCAAACCCTTATGCATATGTGTTTACGGCTTTACGCTTGGGCTCAACCAATGGTGATATAAATAGTGCCTTTTGTCGTGCAGACTACTGCAGACTACTGGTGAGTCTCTCTCTCTCTCTCTCTCTCTCTCTCTCTCTCTCTGTGTGTGTGTGTGTGTGTGTGTGTGTTCGTGTGTGTGTGTGAGAGAGAGAGAGAGAAATAGTAAAAGTAAGCACTGTGAGTCAAGCACAACGTCCAAACTAGCATGTGGAGTCAAGAGCTTTTCCAGTGGCGACGGTGAAATGCGTCTTGCACCACCAGACAGCTGCAGGTTCTGTTCTGGACTGATGTATTGTATTGTATTGTAGTTCAGCACGGCACGCGAACGATGTATTGCAGTTTTGCTCTTGACTGGGTATGCGTGGTGGAAATTGGAGAGTGCGGAGGAAGAAGAACGCCGTGGGCGTGTGCGCCACACACCTGGTTCTCCGGTCGAAATCTCGTCGTCGCTCTCCTCCGGTTGCCCGCGATGGACCGGCCTGAAGAGGTCTTTGCCCGCGACGGTCCGGCTTGAAGAAAATTGTACGTGGCTTCATCATTTAATTTTGTGTTTCACTTATATCTTCAGAGTCAAATTTATTGTTTTACATTAGCTTTATTATTTGCTCTATATAGGTTAAACAATGTGAGAGGTCATGACTTTTTTCTATTGCAAATTTTTGTAGGTAGCTTAGCAAGCTGACCGCTTGGTAGGTCATGACTTTGCCAGTACTAGGGAATTATGAGTGAATGCTACCTACTTCTTTCGTCCCATAATATAAGATGTTTTTTCAAGCTAAAGATAATAGCTAATGTTGGTGTTTGACCGCTCGAACAAATCACCAAGGAGCTGATGTACATACGTGCAAAACTTTGGCAGCTGATTTCTCCGTCTAAATTTCTGCTCCTCTCTTTCCAAAAATGTAGTCACCGGTAATTTGGCCATGGCCCTCTTTCTGTCGTTCTCTCTCCATGCTTTGTGCACTCAAGCAGGAGTAGAAAAGTCTAGTCCGAGCAACATGACAGTTTCGACAGAGAAATGCAGGGAACTGACACACGATAGGACTCCTCGCGAGCACTGCGATGGTACTAATATGAAGCGTGTTTCCATTTCACCATGATTCTCAATCACGTAAACTATTCCTAGGTTATGAGTGTACACTAGTTGGGTCATGAGGGTTGCCCAACCAGATATGTCTACCTATTTCTAGGTTACAAGAGAACTTGGTGAGATTATGAGTATCATAATTAAAGTTTCTACGGTCATGAATGAAATTATTACAAAACTGAAAACTAGCTTTGCGACTGATTATTTCATTATGACCTCCTGTCCCCTGGTTGATGCCATTGACCATTCCTTGGCAATCCGATGCCATCACGATATTATGAATGCCGAGGTCTTCCGCCAGTGCAAGAGACTCCATGCATGTGAAAGTTCCAAGATCATCGGATTATTAATTTCACCATGGTCACTGGAAAATCTTTCGATTCCACGTGCTAGTTTGGACGTTGCGCTTGACTCACAGTGCTTACTTATTCTTTTCTTGGGTGCCAATCGTTCGATACGCTACATGTTAGCGTAAAATCAATAAAGCCAACTGGCTACGTGTCAAAGTTATGTACCGTCGAGTACTCTCTGTTTAACTTGTTTTACAGCGTCGACAAAATCCAATTGTGCGTGTCCATGAGCAACACCCCAGAAAACGCTACCACCAATTTACAACCGGCATTCAGAACAAGCAAAAATTAGACAGTAATATAGAACAGTGTCTAACAGCACCCAGACCAACTACGGGCACCAACACGGGAGAGGGGTGCGCCCTCCCGTCCATCCCGCTAGTAAGAGCATCTCTAGCAGACCCCGTATAACGCTGCAACCCACAAAACAACCGTCAAGATATGGGTCCGAGCGAAAACTCCTGCCCGATCAGAAGCCGCAAACGCGTCCGGCTCATAAATTTTTTTGCGGGGCGCGGTATAATCCCCGTCCCAACCAGCGTGCCCCCGGTCATGTTGGTGCCCTGTATATAGCAGGAGCGGTTGGTGGGGGACATTTCAGCCCGCGCTTTTCCACAATCACCGCCGCCCCTCTCCCCCTCGCCCCGCGCTTTTCCCCACCCCCTGCCGTCGTGCCGCCGCCTAAGATTCCGGCCAAACTAGCCGGCGGGATCACGCCGGAGGACTGCCACACACCCGAGCTTGCCCTCGGCCTCCTCCTGCATCGGCGGGCCGGAAAGTTGCAGATCGTCGGCCAGATTTGGCGTTTCCGGCCACCGGTGGTTGCACCAAGCTATGGATTGGTCGGGGAGCACCCCACGCAGCCCCGGCAAAGCCACAGCGCCACATGCACGTATGGGTTCTTCCTGTAGCCGCCACCAACGGTTTGCCAACAAGGATTCAGCCGGCCGTCCGCCGGGCTCGGCGTTCGGGCAGCAGCTCGCGGGCTCGCCGATGCCGCTCATACAGTGCGACGACTGCATGCGGACAGTGTTGCGGCTAACTTCTAGCACGCCGAAGCACCCCGGATGGGTGTTCTTCAAATGTGAAAACGACGGGGTATGTGTTGTTTCCATTCGGCTTTATCACCGTATTCTACGGTTCAATTACGATAGCTCATTTTGAACACCGTCATGTGTGTAGAAAGATGGATGCTCATTTTGGTATTGGGAAGGAGAATACATTGATTTACTGATAGAAAGAAACTTAATAGATGTTCGTGCACTCCTTAGTAGAATTGAGGCTAATGATGCGGTTGCATGTGCAATTAGAAAAGAAAGTAGAGAGGAAGCAACGTCTACTTCTTTACAACCAAAGAAGAAGAATGAAGAATGCAAGATCAAGAATCCGCAGATCAACAACGAATGCATGGAGAAGATATTGCTCCAACTAGTGGGAGTTGTTACGGAAGTTGGATATCTTCTAAAATGCATAATTGTGGTTCTTATTTTATTTGGTCTTGCTATTCTAGCAATTATTTGGTAAATTACTATGTATCCAATGCCGTTGAAGAAAATAAAATAGCAAAGAAATGTATTTTCATGTGAGAAATTGAAATGCAAATTTCGGATTTGCGGGTCAGCGGGGGCGGCGCCGAGCAGACCCCGCAAAGCCGACCCGTAAAAGAGCATATTCCGTAAATATCCTTTTTTACAGGCCCGTTTTGCGGGGTCTGACTCTGCCGCCACCCTCGCCGGCCCGCAAAGCCATTTTTTCGTGAACTGTATACGCATTTTGCAAGTCGACGTTATACAGGGTCTGCTAGAGATGCTCTAACACATTTACACTAGCTGCTGAAAAAGCAATGCAAAGTACAACAGGCTCGACACGAGATTGACACCCGTGAAAAAACAATACTAAGTACACAGCCATCAAACCTTACTGTTTTTCCGTCGCCAAGTACGCGAGAATTCCGTCGAGATTGATACTATCGAGTTTAAGCTACCTACATCAAATTCACGTGTACGCGTACGGCGTGAACTTTACGTGCAGTTGTGCTACTGTTCATCAGTCAATCAGCCTGCCGGCAAGGGGAATGGGATTTCGTGACATGGGGCTGTTCAAACCTAGCACTTCTTGGAAAGCATGGGTGGAGGTTCATGGTCAGCCCTGACTCATTATGCGCCTTGGTCATGAAGGGCCGGTATTTCCCGGATTCAGATTTTATGCATGCCACAGTACCGAAGTCAGCCTCTCCAATATGGCGGGCGATTGTGGCTGGGCGCGAGGCCCTTCAAGCGCGTTTGATTATGCACGTTGGTGATGGACGATCTATCTCTATATGGGATGATAAGTGGATTCCAGGTACTATCAATATGTCTCCCATGTCCATAATTACTCCTACTACTTTACATACGGTCAATGAGCTCATTGATGAAGAAAATTGAACATGGAAGACGGATCTTGTTCGACAAAACTTTCTTGCTCCGGATGCAGAAGCCATATTAAACATACCATTGCGCACCGGAGGTGGGACGATTTTTTTGCTTGGGCTTTTGAAAACTCAGGTGTGTACACTATCAAGTCGGTGCACCGTGCTCTCGCTAAACAGAAAGAGCGTCATGCTCTAGAGGAAGGGACAGTTACCGGTGCCTCAAAGTCAGAACAACATATGTGGACATCTCTGTGGAAGCTCAAAGTTGTGCATAAGGTCAGAGTCTTCTGGTGGAGAGTTCTACGCGGGATCCTCCGTGATGAAGCAACCCTTAAGCATAAACATATCAAACCTCTTAGCCTATGCAATGTTTGCCTGGCCAAAGAGGAGGATCTTATGCATGCATTGGTCTCTTGTTCCCATGCACGCGGATTTTGGGATGAAGCGCAAACTTGATTCAATCTTCACCTTCCACGCTTACATCCAGCAACTTGGGCACGAGACATCTTATGTGATGATCAGTTCTTGGATCATGTGAGAGAACAGATTGTGTCGGTGATGTGGGCTATCTAGCATTCGCGGAACCGATGGACTCATGAGAAGGAGCATGTGGATCCAGTGTATTCCACTCGACGCATTCGAGAAGACTTGGCCTTGCTGGCTATTCTGATGATGCAGGCTACCTTGTTACCAGCACATGGCTGCCCCCCCCCCCCCACCCCCCCGCCCGAAGTGGGGTTTGTCAAGATAAATGTCGATGGTGCAATCAATTCGGAAGCTGGACTAGGTGGAGTGGGTGGTGTTTCTCATTCTTCTACGGCGTTGCTCGCTTCCTGGTGCAAACCGCATGTCGGTGTTACGGACCTCCTCATTGCTGAGGCCTTATCACTGCGAGAGGGAGTTCTCTTTGCTCGTTTGCGACGCTACTCACATGTGATAATGGAATCCGACTGCCTAGAGATAGTGAATCTCTGGAACACTCGCCACGACTCTCATTCGGTTGTGGCTCCTTTACTAGTAGAGATTGGAGAGCATGCTATGTCTTTTGATTCTTTTGCAATTCAGCATGTAAAAAGGTCTGCTAATCTCGCGATCCATCTTTGTGCGAAGCGTGCCAGCTCGCTGATGGTGACCGAGACTTGGCTAGACTCTGACCCTCGTTCCTGATCAGTAGCCTGATGGCTGATGATCCTAGGAGCGTTTTTGTTTGAATAAAGCTCTCACAATCCCCGCAAAAAAATTAGCCTACCCGCTTGCTTGCATGCAAGTTTTGCACGTGGGTACATCAGCTCTCGGATGATTTTTTCCAGAGATCAAAACCCAACATTGGTTATTATCTACTCCCTTGATCCCAAAATAAGTGACTCAACTTTTTACTGTCATGACCTCTCATATTGTTTAATCTATATATAGAGAAAATAATAAAGCTACACGATTGAGGAATTTTGGCTCCCACGGTCCAAGTGAACAAAAAATCGTTAAAAATACTAAATAAATTCAAAAAGTTCTGATTTTTTTTCTTGGAGAAAGATGCTTGAGTACATGATGTACGTGCCAAATTTTGAAACATTTGAATGTCTAAGTAGCTCTCAGTAAAAAAGACAAATTTCGGGTCTATGAAAAAGTTTACTGTTTGTGCACTATTCTGACCTAATTTTTTTTCTGAGAGCTAGCTAGTCAGAAGTCCAAATGCTTTGAAATTTGGCACGTACCTCACGCATTCAAATATCTTTCATGCAAAAAGAATATCATTTTTTTTCCTTTCTCTATTTTTTTAAAATTTACTGCTCACCGGGTGCAGATGAGCCTAGGCTCAGAATTGGATATTCGATATAACAATAAGTTTTACTCTAAAGATGTAAGTGGAACACAAGAGTAAATGGTGAAGCCATTCACAATTTTCTTCTGGCCCGTCCGTCGTGGGCAAAGACCTCTTCACGCCGACGCCGGCAACCGGAGGAGAGCAACGACGAGATTTCGACCGGCGAACCAAGTGTCTGCGCTCACGCCGACGCCGTTCTTCTTCCTCCACACTCTCCAATTTCCACCACGCATACCCAGTCCAGAGCAAAACTACAATACATTGGTCGCTTGCCGTGCTCAACTACAATACACAATACATCAGTCCAGAACACAACCTGCAGGTGTCTGGTGCGCTGCAAGACGCATTTCACCGTCGCCACTGGAAAAGCTCTGGACACCACGTGCTAGTTTGGACGTTGTGCTTGACTCACAATGCTTACTTATACTATTATTTTCTTCTTTTTTTTTGTTTTTGAACAGAAGTGCTTAGTGACACACACACAAAGACTCACCAGTGTTTTTGAACCGAGCTGAGCACCCAGCCTATATTTGTAGCCTCTGCACAACAAGCTTCCGCACTAGTCTGCATGCCCTCACCACCGTTCACCATGCCGCCCTTCCTAATTGTTTTCACCCTGCTCTTGTGCATCCACACCCCAGCAAACTCTGCAGCGACGGACACCATCTTGGCCGGCCAATCACTTGCCGTCGACGACAAGCTCATCTCCGGCAATGGCAGGTACGCGCTCGGCTTCTTCCAGACCGAAGGCACCACCAACTGGTACCTTGGCATATGGTTCAACACAGTCCCTAAATTCACTCCAGCATGGGTTGGAAATAGGGATAACCCAGTCAAGAACACCACCTCACTTGAGCTCACCATTTCCCACGATGGCAACCTTGTCATCTTAAACCGGTCCACCATGTCCATAATCTGGTCCACACAAGCAAACATCTCCAGAAATAGCACCACTGCTAGGCTGCTGAGTACTGGAAATCTCGTACTCGCAGACTCTTCAAACTTGTCAGAGTTTCTATGGCAGAGCTTTGATCACCCCACGGATACATTTTTCCCTGGGGCCAAGCATGGATGGGATAAGGCCACCGGCCTGAATCGCCGTTTTGTTTCTTGGAAAAGCTTGACTGACCCAGCTACCGGTGTCTATTATTATGAGGTAGACCCGGCCGCTGTTGACCAGATAGTGCTTGTAGCACTCAACTCATCCATACCCTATTGGTCCAGCGGTGCATGGAACGGCAAATATTTTTCTGGAATTCCAGAGATGGCTGCCCGCCACTCTATTAGTGCAAATTTTGTCCACAATGACAGAGACAAGTACTGGACATATAAATTAGTGCCTCAATATATGGATCCCAATATGCTTACTCGTAATGTAATTGACATCTCGGGTCAAATGAAGACATTCATTTGGATGAAGGGCACACCTGATTGGGTAATGATAAATGCCCAACCAAGAGATCAGTGTGACGTTGATGCAATTTGTGGACCTTTCACAATTTGCAACGATAATGATTTTCCGCACTGCAATTGTATGGAGGGCTTCACCATAACATCCCCCAAGGATTGGGACCTAGAAGATCGAGCAGGTGGGTGCTCGAGGAAGACTAAGTTAGACTGCATTAGCCATAGAGGAACAACACAAACCACAGACAAGTTCTATTCTATGCCATGTGTTAAGTTGCCCAACGATGCCCCAGAAGTAGATGCTGCTGCAAGTGCGAGTGAGTGCGCACAAGTTTGCCTGAATAATTGCTCTTGCACAGCCTACTCCTTTGGCGACAATGGATGTTCTATGTGGCATAACAAATTGCTCAATATAAGAGCACTACCATGTAGTGGCACTACCAATTCAAACAGAGAAACTCTTTACCTTCGTCTTTCTGCTAAAGATGTACAAAGTTTGAAAAAAAACAGAAGAGGGATTGTTATTGGAATTGTAACTGGTACATGCGTTTCTATTTTAGGCTTATTTGCACTTATCCTCTTACTGATGATCTGGAAGAACAAACAGAAGAACTCTGGTCAGATACTGAATGATTCTCAAGTTTGTACTGGAATCATTGCATTCAGATACAATGATCTACAACGGGCAACAAAAAAATTCACAGATAAGTTGGGGGGAGGTGGTTTTGGTTCTGTATTCAAGGGGTTTATAAAGGGCTCCAATGCCGTAGCAGTGAAGATGCTCAATGGTGCTTATCAAGGAGAGAAGCAATTCAGAGCCGAAGTGAGCACAATCGGAGCTGTTCAGCACATCAATTTGGTTAAGCTTGTTGGTTTCTGTTGTGACGGTTCCAAGAGGTTGCTTGTTTATGAATACATGTCAAATCACTCTCTTGATGTCCATCTATTTCGAAGCAATTCTACCATGTTGAATTGGACTGCTAGGTATCAGATAGGCCTAGGAGTTGCAAGAGGGTTGGCCTACTTGCATGACAGCTGCCGAGACTGCATCATACACTGTGATATCAAGCCGGAGAACATACTTCTTGATTCTTCACTCCTTTCAAAAATTGCAGACTTTGGAATGGCAAAACTTATAGGAAGGGATTATAGCCGAGTATTGACAACAATGAGAGGAACTACAGGGTACCTTGCACCTGAATGGATAAGCGGTGTTCCTATTACGCCGAAAGTCGATGTTTATAGTTACGGGATGGTGTTGCTGGAAATAATATCTGGAAGGAGGAACTCATGCGCATCATGTCCTAGTGGTGGCAATGCTGATGTTTACTTCCCTGTGTATGCCGCACATAAGCTTCTCGAAGGAGACATCGAGGGTTTGGTAGATCACAAACTACATGGCGACATCAAACTGGATGAGGTTGAACTAGCTTGCAAGGTCGCGTGTTGGTGCATCCAAGATGATGAGCTTGATCGGCCAACAATGGGACAGGTAGTTCAAATTCTCGAAGGGCTAGTTGAGATCACAATGCCCCCGGTACCAAGACTGCTCCAATCTATGGCTGGAAGCGTGCATCAAAAATGCCGCTAATATTTTTCGTATCAAGGGAACTAGCTGTGTTGTGATGTTATGATATATGTCTATCTTTAAGGCTAAATTTGTAATTGCTATACAATTGTAATGATTATGATTGAAGAAACAGCTATGCTTTTGTATAAATTTGTAACAGTTTGAAATATGCCCTAGACGCAATAATAAACGGTTATTGTGTTATTTCCATGTTCATTATTAAGTTTATATCTCTGTTGTACAAATGTATTGGTTCTTGAATATGAGGTTTGGTGGAAAATCCAAATACATATGTGGAAATGTGAACACTAATTGATTCCTAGTCATGCCTCTAAGACTAGCTCATGTATTGATGATTATCTTGTTTTCCTAATCATGAGCATTTGTATGCTATCAATGTATGAGAACTTCACTGCTGTGGGACCAATGGCCCACGTGGCCCGGCCGGCCCCCGGGGCTCATGAACCGGGTCCAATGCCCCCATGGGTCCCGGTTCTGGATTGAACCTGGACTAATGGGCTGACCCGGCCTGAACCATTGCCCCCTTTTCTACCAGTGTGAGTGGCGATCGGGGACGAGCGATGGTCTTTTCCTACCAATTCTATCCCCATAGGAGCACGCGTGTAGTACTTCGTTTCGATGACAAATAGATTTCTGCAATAAGTATATGAGTTCTTTATGACTAATGTTGAATCCATGGATTATACGCATTCTCATCCTTCCACCATTGCTAGCCTCTCTTGTGCCGCGCAACTTTCGCCGGTACCATTCACCCACCATATACCTTCCTCAAAACAGCCACCATACCTACCTAATGGCTTTTCCATAGCCATTCCGAGATATATTTCCATGCAACTTTCCACCGTTCCGTTTATTATGGCACTCCCCATCATTGTCATATTGCTCTTTGCATGATCATGTAGTTGACATCGTATTTGTGGCAAGGCGACCTCCATAATTTTTCATACATGTCACTCTTGGTTCATTGCATATCCCGGTACACCGCCGGAGGCATTCACGTAGAGTCATATCGGGAGGGGAACTGGAAGATGGACCTTAGGAAGAGCCCCAGGGTTGAGCCCGTGCAAGGCCACTTGGTTCTCCAACACCCACGTCCTGCAGCAAGGGAAACCACATCCATCCGGCTGCTGCTGCTCGTCCATGGCTGGGCGTCCTACATCCATCTGGCTGTAGCTGCTCATCCATGGCAGGAAACCACATCACATGTCAGTCAAGGGAAGTATTTGTGAAGTTAGCCTTGCAATCTTTTGTAATGCAGAAAACATAAGAGCCTTTCAGAGATTTGATGTGTTGGATTGGGAAGCAAGTGACCATAGTGGGGTTGCCGGGGTTGAAAACTTAACACATACAAATCATTAGTTTACAAAGTAGGCTACCGCGTTACTGCTTGAAATAAAGAGCAGCAGCTGCTAATAAGCTATGCCATATGACAAGTGAACTAGAATTCACTGTGTAGGTAAGACTAAGTGGACTAACTATCTCTTCTTGCTTGATTCGATAAGTTGCAACCAATAGCTTAAATTCCTTTATGTACTAGGGATTCTTTGCTGACACAAACTGGATATGACACTAGATTATAACCTAAACTGATAAAAAGTGATAGCTACCAATGCTACCACCTATGTGCCACTCCTAACTCGGTACACACTCTATGACTACCAACAGATATCCTAGATGGAGATCACGGTGCCGGACCCTTCCTTGCAGTGGAACATAATAAGTGTGGCCCAACATAACAAGCAGCGCGCAACTTAACCGCAGCAGCAAGCAAAGCGAAGCAAAAAGGGGGCGGTTTCCTATGCGGCGAGATGCGCTGGAGGCCGCAGAAGGGCACCTTCGGGTTGATCCACCAGCGAGGCGATGCAGATCCGTCGGGGGAAGGCCGCCGGGGTCGTCCTTGTTCCGATGGAGGAGAAGATCCTTGCGGTTGGAGAAGAATTCCGGCGTACCCTCACCTAGGACAGAGATGAGATAAGGGTCAGAGGAGATAAGAGCGAGCAGATGAGGGCAGAGAGGGGAAGGATGATGCGTACCTTCACCAAGTCCATGGGGGAGGAGAAGCACGCCGATGTTGCCTCGGTGTGGTTGAGGAGGAGGAGCACCTCATCTCCTGATGCATGCTCGTGGAGCCAGACATCAGCTAAGCCCAGCTTGACCATGGCGCGCGCGAGGGAGTCGGTGAGGGCCTCTCGGTGGGCCTTCTTCTCCTCTGCCAGTACCCACGACGAGAGTCCATCGCCGATCGGCTCCTGTTTTCTCCGACTGCAAACCCTAGTGGATCTGATGGGTGAAGGCGAGGGGGGAGTGTGGGTGGTGGAGACGAGGTCGGCGTTGGGTGGAGGTGGCGGCGTTGGGTGGGGGCGGCGGCGGTGGTGTTGGGGAACGTAGTAATTTCAAAATTTTCCTACACACACGCAAGATCATGGTGATGGCATAGCAACGAGAGGGGAGAGTGTATGTCCACGTACCCTCGAGACCGAAGCGGAAGCGTTATAACAACGCTGTTGATGTAGTCGACGTCTTCACGGTCCGACCGATCCAAGTACCGAACGCACGGCACCTCCGAGTTCAGCACACGCTCAGCTCGATGACGATCCCGGGCCCGATCCAGAAAGCGTCGGGGATGAGTTCGTCACAAGACGACGTGGCAGGACGATGATGATGCTCCACGGCGCAGGGCTTCGCCTAAGCTCCGCGACGATATGACCGAAGTGGAATATGGTGGAGGGGGCACCGACACGGCTAAGGAACGATCTATAGATCAACTTGTGTGTCCTGGTGTGCCCCCCTGCCCCCGTATATAAAGGAGCAAGGGGGGAGGGAAGAGGAAGGGGGCGCCGCCCCCCTCTCCTTGTCCTATTCGGACTAGGGGGGGAGGGGGCGCGCGGCCTGCCCTGGCCGGCCCTCCTCTTCTCCCTCATGGCCCACTAAGGCCCATTAACCCCGGAGGGTTCCGTAACCCCGGTGTTCAGTAAAATCCTGATTTCACCGGAACTATTCAAGTCCAAACATAGGCTTTCAATATATCAATCTTTATGTCTCAACCATTTCGAGACTCCTCGTCATGTCCGTGATCACATCCGGACTCAACAAACTTCGTACATCAAAACTTATAAACTCATAATAAACTGTCATCGTAACGTTAAGCGTGCGGACCCTACGGGTTCGAGAACTATGTAGACATGACCTAGAACTATTCTCGGTCAATAACCAATAGCGGAACCTGGATGCCCATATTGGTTCCTACATATTCTTCAAGATCTTTATCGGTCAAACCGCATAACGACATACGTTGTTCCCTTTGTCATCGGTATGTTACTTACCCGAGATTCGATCATCGGTATCCAATACCTAGTTCAATCTCGTTATCGCAAGTCTCTTTACTCGCTCGTAATACATCATCTCACAACTAACTTATTAGTTGCAATGCTTGCAAGGCTTATGTGATGTGTATTACCGAGAAGGCCTAGAGATACCTCTCCGACAATCGGAGTGACAAAACCTAATCTTGAAATACGCCAACCCAACATGTACCTTCGGAGACACCTGTAGTACTCCTTTATAATCACCCGATTACGTTGTGACGCTTGATAGCACCCAAAGTGTTCCTCCTCCGTACACGGAGTTGCATAATCTCATAGTTACAGGAACATGTATAAGTCATGAAGAAAGCAATAGCAATATACTAAACGATCAAGTGCTAGGCTAACGGAATGGGTCATGTCAATCACATCATTCTCCTAATGATGTGACCCCATTAATCAAATAACAACACATGTCTATGGTTAGGAAACATAACCATCTTTGATTAATGAGCTAGTCAAGTAGAGGCATACTAGTGACTATATGTTTGTCTATGTATTCACACATGTATTATGTTTCCGGTTAATACAATTCTAGCATGAATAATAAACGTTTATCATGATATGAGGAAATAAATAATAACTTTATTATTGCCTCTAGGGCATATTTCCTTCATCTCCCACTTGCACTAGAGTCAATAATCTAGATTACACAAGAATGATTCTAACACCCATGGAGTCTTGGTGTTGATCATGTTTTGCTCGAGGAAGAGGCTTAGTCAACGGTCTGCAATATTCAGATCCGTATGTATCTTGCAAATCTCTATGTCTCCCACTTGGACTTGGTCCCGAATGGAATTGAAGCGTCTCTTGATATGCTTGGTCCTCTTGTGAAACCTGGATTCCTTTGCCAAGGCAATTGCACCGATATTGTCACGAAGATCTTCATTGGTCCCGATGCACTAGGTATGACACCTAGATCGGAAATGAACTCTTTCATCCAGACTCCTTCATTTGCTGCTTCGAAGCAGCTATGTACTCCGCTTGACATGTAGATCCCGCCACGACGCTTTGTTTAGAACTGCACCAACCGACAGCTCCACCGCTTAATAAAAACACGATCCGGTTTGCGATTTAGAATCGTCCGGATCGTGTCAAAGCTTGCATCGACGTAACCATTTACGACTAGCTCTTTGTCACCTCCATATACGAGAAACATATCCTTAGTCCTTTTCGTATTTCAGGATGTTCTTGACCGCTGTCCAAAGGATCCACTCTGGATTACTTTGGTACCTTCCTACCAAGCTTATTGCTAAGCATCGTCGGTCTGGTACACAGCATTGCATACATGATAGAGCCTATGGCTGAAGCATAGGAACATCTTTCATTTTCTCTCTATCTTCTGCTGTGGTCGGGCATTGAGTCGACTCAATTTCACACCTTGTAATACAGGTAAAAATCCTTTCTTTGCTCGATCCATTTTGAACTTTTTCAAACTTTATCAAGGTATGTGCTTTGTGAAAGTCCAATTAAGCGCCTTGATCTATCTCTATAGATCTTGATGCCCAATATGTAAGCAGCTTCACCGAGGTCTTTCATTGAAAAACTTTTATTCAAGTATCCTTATATGCTATCCAGAAATTCTATATCATTTCCAATTAATAATATGTCGTCCACATATAATATCGAAATGCTACAGAGCTCCCACTCACTTTCTTGTAAATACAGGCTTCTCCAAAAGTCTCATATAAAACCATATGCTTTGATCACACTATCAAAGCGCTTATTCCAACTCCGAGAGGCTTGCACTGCACCATAAATTGATCGCTGGAGCTTGCACACTTTGTTAGCACCTTTTGGATCAACAAAACCTTCTGGTTGCATCATATACAACTCTTCTTCTAGAAATCCATTCAAGAATGCAGTTTTACATCCATTTGCCAAATTTCATAATCATAAAATGCAGCAATTGCTAACATGATTCGGACAGACTTAAGCATCGCCACTGGTGAGAAAGTCTCATCGTAGTCAACTCCTTGAACTTGTCGAAAACCTTTTGCAACAAGTCGATCTTTATAGACATTACATTTCCATCAGCGTCGGTCTTCTTCTTAAAGATCCATTTATTCTCAATGGCTTGCCGATCATCGGCAAGTCAACCAAAGTCCATACTTTGTTCTCATACATGGATCCCATCTTAGATTTCATGGCTTCCAGCCATTTTATGAATCTGGGCTCACCATCGCTTCTTCATAGTTTGTAGGTTCACCATGGTCAAGTAACATGACTTCCGAATAGGATTACCGTACCACTCAGTGCGGATCTTTACTCTAGTTGACCACGAGTTCAAGAGAAACTTGATCTGAAGTTTCATGATCATCATCATTAACTTCCTCACTAATTGGTGTAGGTGTCACAGAACCGATTTCGTGATGAACCATTTTCCAATAAGGGAGCTGGTACTGTTACCTCATCAAGTTCTACTTTTCTCCCACTCACTTCTTTCGAGAGAAACTCCTTCTCTAGAAAGGATCCATTCTTAGCAACGAATGTCTTGCCTTCGGATCTGTGATAGAAGGTGTACCCAATTGTTTCCTTTGGGTATCCTATGAAGACACATTTTTCCGATTTGGGTTCAAGCTTATCAGGTTGAAGTTTTTCACATAAGCATCGCAGCCCCAAACTTTCGAAACGACAACTTTGGTTTCTTGCCAAACCATAGTTCATAAGGAGTCGTCTTAACGGATTTTGATGGTGCCCTATTTAACGTGAATGCGGCCGTCTCTAAAGCATAACCCCAAAATGATAGCGGTAAATCGGTAAGAGACATCATAGATCGCACCATATCTAGTAAAGTACGACACGACGCTCGGACACACCATTACGCTGTGGTGTTCAGGTGGCGTTAGTTGCTAAACTATTCCGCAATTTTTAAATGTAGACCAAACTCGTAACTCAAATATTCTCCTCCACGATCAGATCGTAGAAATTTTATTTTCTTGTTACGATGATTTTCAACTTCACTCTGAAATTCTTTGAACTTTTCAAATGTTTCAGATTTATGCTTCATTAAGAAGATATACCCATATATGCTTAAATCATCTGTGAAGGTGAGAAAATAACGATATACGCCACGAGCTTCAACATTCATCGGACCACATACATCTGTATGTATGATTTCCAACAGATCTGTTGCTCTCTCCATTGACCCGGAGAACGGTGTTTTAGTCATCTTGCCTATGAGGCACGGTTTGCAAGTACCAAGTGATTCATAATCAAGTGATTCCAAAAGTCCATCAGTATGGAGTTTCTTCATGCGCTTTACACCGATATGACCTAAATGGCAGTGCCACAAATAAGTTGCACTATCATTATTAACTTTGCATCTTTTGGATTCGACATTATGAATATGTGTATTACTACTATCGAGATTTAATAAAAATAGACCACTCTTCAAGGGTGCATGACCATAAAAGATATTACTCATATAAATAGAACAACCATTATTCTCTGATTTAAATGAATAACCGTCTCACATCAAACAAGATCCAGATATAATGTTCATGCTCAACGCTGGCACCAAATAACAATTATTAAGGTCTAAAACTAATCCCGAAGGTAGATGTAGAGGTAGCGTGTCGACCGTGATCACATCGACTTTGGAACCGCTTTCCCACGCGCATTGTCACCTCGTCCTTTGCCGTGCTCGCTTATTCCGTAGTCCCTATTTTGAGTTGCAAATATTAGCAATGTAACCAGTATCAAATACCCGGTGCTACTACGAGCTCTAGTAAGGTACACATCAATAACATGTATATCACATATACCTTTGTTCACCTTGCCATCCTTCTTATCCGCCAAATACTTGGGGCAGTTCCGCTTCCAAAGGACCAGTTTGCTTGTAGTAGAAACACTACTCAGTTTCAGGCTTAGGTCCGACTTGGGTTTCTTCTCTTGAGCAGCAACTTTCTTGCTGTTCTTTTGAAGTTCCCTTCTTCTTCCTTTGCCCTTTTCTTGAAACTAGTGGTCTTGTTGACCATCAACACTTGATGCTCTTTCTTGATTTCTACCTCCGCAGCTTTTAGCATTGCTAAGAGCTCGGGAATTTTCTTGGTCATCCCTTGCATATTATAGTTCATCACGAAGCTCTTGTAGCTTGGTGGCGTGATTGAGAATTCTGTCAATGACACTATCATCCGGAAGATTAACTCCAGTTGAATCAAGTGATTATTATACCCGGACATTTTGAGTATATGTTCACCGTGTAACTATTCTCCTCCATCTTGCAGCTATAGAACTTATTGGAGACTTCATATCTCTCAATCCGGCATTTGCTTGAAATATTAACTTCAACTCTTGGAACATCTCATATGCTCCATGACGCTCAAAACGCCGTTGAAGACCCGGTTCTAAGCCGTAAAGCATGGCACACTGAACTATAGAGTAGTCATCACTTTGCTCGCCAGACGCTCACAACTTCGGCGTTGCTCTCGCAAAGCAGTTCGCACCCAGCGGTGCTTCCGGGACGTAATTCTTCGTGCAGCAATGAGGATAATCCTCAAGTTACGGACCCAGTCCGTGTAATTGCTACCATCATCTTTCAACTTTGCTTTCTCAAGGAACGCATTAAAATTCAACGGAACAACAAAGACGAGCCATCTATCTACAAAGATAAACATAGACAAGCAAAATACTATCGGTACTAAGTTCATGATAAATTTAACTTCAATTAATCATATTAAAACTCCCACTTAGACAGACATCTCTCTAGTCATCTAAGTGATTACGTGATCCAAATCAACTAAACCATAACCGATCATCACGTGAGATGGAGTAGTTTTCCATGGTGAACATCACTATGTTGATCATATCTACTATATGATTCACGCCGACCTTTCGGTCTCCGTGTTCCGAGGCCATATCTGCATATGCTAGGCTCGTCAAGTTTAACTCGAGTATTCTGCGTGTGCAAAACTGGCTTGCACCCGTTGTAGATGGACGAGAGCTTATCACACCCGATCATCACGTGGTGTCCGGGCACGACGAACTTTGGCAACGGTGCATACTCGGGGAGAACACGTCTTGATAATTTTAGTGAGAGATCATCTTAAAATGCTACCGTCAATCAAAGCAAGATAAGATGCATAAAGGATAAACATCACATGCAATCAATATAAGTGATATGATATGGCCATCATCATCTTGTGCTTGTGATCTCCATCTCCGAAGCACCAATCATGATCACCATCGTCACGGCGTGACACCTTGATCTCCATCGTAGCATCGTTGTCGTCTCGCCAACTATTGCTTCTACGACTATCGCTATCGCTTAGTGATAAAGTAAAGCAATTACATGGCGTTGCATTTCATACAATAAAGAGACAACCATTTGGCTCCTGCCATTGCCGATAACTCGGTTACAAAACATGATCATCTCATACAATAAAATATAGCATCACGTCTTGACCATATCACATCACAACATGCCCTGCAAAAACAAGTTAGACGTCCTCTACTTTGTTGTTGCAAGTTTTACGTGGCTGCTACGGGCTGAGCAAGAACCGTTCTTACCTACCCATCAAAACCACAACGATAGTTTGTCAAGTTGGTGCGGTTTTAACCTTCGCAAGGACCGGGCGTAGCCACACTCGGTTCAACTAAAGTGAGAGAAACAGACACCGCCGGTCACCTTTAAGCAACGAGTGCTCAAGCGGTGAAACCAGTCTCGCGTAAGCGTCTGACGCAGTAATGTCGGTCCGGGCCGCTTCATCTCACAATACCGCCAACCAAAGTATGACATGCTGGTAAGCAAGATGACTTATATCGCCCACAACTCACTTGTGTTCTACTCGTGCATATGACATCAACGATAAAACCAGGCTCGGATGCCACCGTTGGGGAACGAGTAATTTCAAAATTTTCCCACGCACACGCAAGATCATGGTGATGGCATAGCAACGAGAGGGAGAGTGTATGTCCACGCACTCGTGAGACCGTGAAGCGGAAGCGTTATAACAACGCTGTTGATGTAGTCGACGCCTTCACGATCCGACCGATCCAAGTACCGAACGCACGGCACCTCCGAGTTCAGACACGCTCAGCTCGATGACGATCCCCGGCCCGATCCGAAAAGCGTCGGGGATGAGTTCCGTCAAGACGACGGCGTGGTGACGATGATGATGCTCCACCGCGCAGGCTTCGCCTTAAGCTCATGACGATATGACCGAAGTGGAATATGGTGGAGGGGGCACCGACACGGCTAAGGAACGATCGTAGATCAACTTGTGTGTCTGGGGTGCCCCTGCCCCGTATATAAAGGAGCAAGGGGGTGCGGCCGGCCCTAGGAGGAGGCGCGCGAGGAGTCCTACTCCCACCGGAGTAGGACTCCCCCTTCCTAGTTGGATTAGGACTTGGGGGAGGGAAGAGGAAGGGGCACCGCCCCCTCTCCTGTCCTATTCGGACTAGGGGGGGGCGTGCGGCCTGCCCTGGCCGCCCTCCTCTTCTCCCTCATGGCCCACTAAGGCCCATTAACCCCGGAGGGTTCCGTAACCCCGGTGTTCGGTAAAATCCTGATTTCACCCGAACTATTCAAGTCCAAACATAGGCTTCCAATATATCAATCTTTATGTCTCGACCATTTCGAGACTCCTCGTCATGTCCGTGATCACATCCGGACTCGAACAAACTTCGTACATCAAAACTTATAAACTCATAATAAAGCGTCATCGTAACGTTAGCGTGCGGACCCTACGGGTTCGAGAACTATGTAGACATGACCTAGAACTATTCTCGTCAATAACCAATAGCGGAACCTGGATGCCCATATTGGTTCCTACATATTCTTCAAGATCTTTATCGGTCAAACCGCATAACGACATCGTTGTTCCTTTGTCATTGATATGTTACTTACCCGAGATTCGATCGTCGGTATCCAATACCTAGTTCAATCTCGTTACATCGCAAGTCTCTTTACTCGTTCCGTAATACATCATCTCACAACTAACTTATTAGTTGCAATGCTTGCAAGGCTTATGTGATGTGTATTACCGAGAAGGCCTAGAGATACCTCTCCGACAATCGGAGTGACAAAACCTAATCTCAAATACGCCAACCCAACATGTACCTTTGGAGACACCAGTAGTACTCCTTTATAATCACCCGATTACGTTGTGACGCTTGGTAGCACCCAAAGTGTTCCTCCAAGACACGGAGTTGCATAATCTCATAGTTACAGGAACATGTATAAGTCATGAAGAAAGCAATAGCAATATACTAAACGATCAAGTGCTAGGCTAACGGAATGGGTCATGTCAATCACATCATTCTCCTAATGATGTGACCCCATTAATCAAATAACAACACATGTCTATGGTTAGGAAACATAACCATCTTTGATTAATGAGCTAGTCAAGTAGAGGCATACTAGTGACTATATGTTTGTCTATGTATTCACACATGTATTATGTTTCCGGTTAATACAATTCTAGCATGAATAATAAACATTTATCATGATATGAGGAAATAAATAATAAATTTATTATTGCCTCTAGGGCATATTTCCTTCAGGTGGAGCTTTCCACGGGTGGGAGACGGAGGCGGGGCGGCCGGGTGCCTCGATCTGGATCGAGGGGAGGGAGGCTGCACGCTGGATCTTGCCGGAGGGGAGAGAGGGGGGAGGAGCTGAGGGTGGGGATCTTGCCGGAGGGGAGGGAGGGAGGAGCAGAGCACGGCCATCTGGATCAAGGAGAGCGAGGGGAGGGGCGGGTGGCGGCGAGGGCTGGAGTGGGAGGGGCTGGCGGGGAGGGGATCGAGAGGAGCTAGGGTTTGGAAGAGAAGAGAGCGAGCGAAAGAAAGGAGGCGGGGGGTGGATGCAAAATGACCACAGGGCGGAGCTAGGGTTTCGGGGATGGTGTGGAAGGGCTGAGGACTGCCGTTGGATCCACTATCATCTGACGGTGTTCAATGCATGATACGCGTGAGACGTCCACGGACCAATCAGAATACAGTACGATGTTATGACCATCTAAATTGGTCAAAAAATCCATTTTCTATTTTTCAAGTGCCCAAATTGAGGTTTTTTTGTAATTGACCTACCATATATTTGTTGTAAAATGGGCCCAGGTCATTTTTATAATATATTAGGCCATATTTAATGTACAATTGACAAAATGGTTGGTTGTCAAAAGTTTTTATACACCTCTGGGGAAAAAGACAAAATTCCGCCGTTTCAGTAGGAAGCGGGTCAAATTTGAACTGCAGCTGCCTCATAGTTTGCTCTTTATTTTTTTCCAAAAAACATTTCTTGGTACATAAGTATCTATTTAATCAGAGAAACACAAAAAAAATTCCAAGATTCAACCACTAGCTAGGAACGATCATTCCCGCCGTTTTGACCGCATCTTGAAACGGGCATAAAAAATTCAAAAAAAATCAAAAAAATGGAAACCTTCGCATTGTGTCATTATATGTGGCCAAGTTACCAGCAAAAATTATAAACTTCTAATACGGAAATTATTTTAAAAAAGTGTTCTCGGAAACGAGCTATCAAGTGTGAAGATGAATGGCTTTCAACCCAAATGCTCAATCTTATGGCCACATTCATGGCATAGTTTGTTCAAATGGTCTCATATTGTGCACAAGGGTGCATCTTAGAATTCCAAACAATGTTGCCTAAGGGAGTTTTCATTTTCTTTGCACGGAAAATTCATTTTCCATTTTTCGAGTGCCTGAAAAGAGGTTTTTTTGTGAAGGACCTACCATATATTCGTTGCAAAATTGTACCAAATCAATTTTCTAAAATACTAGGACATATTTAATGCACAATTGACCAAATGGTTGGTTGTAAAAAGTTTTGATCCACCTCTTTTGAAAAAGACAAATTTCCGCCGATTCAGGTGGAAGCGGGTCAAATTTGAACTGTAGCTACCTCATAGTTTGCTCTTTATTTTTTCCAAAAATAATTTCTAGGTACATAAGTATCTATTTAATCATAAATACATGGTTTGGTGGCGATACGTCGAGGTTTGGGCGGTGGCCGAGGGCCCCAACTCTAGAGCTGCCAGAACTCAAGATGCCGCCGTGTGGTCACCGCGTGACCGTGGCGTTGCCATGTGTTCTGGGCGGCCTAGGCATGTCTATTGGGTTGGGCACTCCCCAGGTAGGTGCTAGGAAGAAAACTACAACATAAGATTCTCACGAGGAGACCGATCGATGCTCAAACATGAATTACCAGCCAAGTGTTTGATTAGCGGTACGGTAAATATACATGGCTAATGGGCGTGAGTTTTGGCTGAGGATGATCAGTTACTAAGAAGACCGTCTTCACAAATTTTCAACTCAAAAGGAGGAGCCTAGGTGGTACTTGCTTTGCAAAGTACCACACTGGACATAAATACGAATGATGAAGTTGGGCTCAAAATAATGAATGGATTGAGTTGGCATTTGGTGGAGGATGGTTATTTGGGCATAGGAAGGCACTGTAAAAAATGGATACTATTTGGACATGCCAAAGTGGTACTTCCTTCACAAAGTGCTGCTCTAAACAGAATAGTAAAATGAATATTGTTGAACTATTTTTGAACTAGGCAAGGAAGGTTTTTGACATATTTGATGAAGATATGATCCAAACAATTTATGAAAATTTTTTGGGAATTTTTGGAATAACAGAAATATAGGTTGCTTCACAACCTAGGGCAAGAATTGACACATGGACATGACACATAGGCAAAACTGATGAGTGGCGCCTAGTCATCGCAACCCACCACAATCTACAAGGCTATGACCATCTATATTGGTCGTTAACAACTAGAAATAAGGCAGCGGACTAGCACTGTTTGCTTTATGACCATTTCGTGTAAGGAAATTACGACCTTTCTGACCAAAATGGTCGCAATGGTTTAGGGTTTGGGGCCCCCCGAACAGCTTTTGACCAATTGGTCTCAAATGGTCATAGATTTATGACCAATTCTTCCAGGGTCACTGACAAAAGGTTACTAGTTGACATATTTCTTGTAGTGACTATTTTTGAATAAACAATATCAAAGACATAAATATAGTTGAGAAACGCACATAATGGTATAACTGGAGGCGTCTGCACATCGACCCAGCTGTCGATACTACCTTCAATATCATCTTTCCGGACGAATATCAAAGGTGATAACCATATCAGGCTCAAATGCATAAGTCTTGCATAGTGCTTGCCCAGTTTTGCATCCAAAATAGGTGTAGGTGTGTGCGTTGCATAATTTTGCGTGGAAAATACAACCATGCTCGGTCTTCAAGTAAACTCTCTTTACCTCCATAGTAGTTTTCATAGGACTGAAACCTATCTTATCCAAGACAAAAACTCTTGCATGGCAAGGAATACGCTAGTAGAATAGCAAAAAAATTTAAATTATAAGTTGAAGCAAATGAAGCAGATGTCATGCTTAATTACGAAAAAAGATTTGTCATTGTGACTTATCTGTATCCACTTCAAGTTCTCGTCCGACTTGATGTCAAGCACCTATCATCATCGGGAAGATTCACGTCACAGGCGGCGCTTTCGTGTTAGCGGTATTTGCAAATACTGAAATCCTTTTCGTCGTCAGACATTTCCTATGTTCATAGTTGGAACATTAATTGAAAATCGATCGAAGACAACTAACAGTATACTCAACACACAAATCGGGGGCACTCAATATTTCCTACATATTCTGGCACAAGTCATGCCAAAATTCACGAAAAAATCCGGCATGACCTTTGCTAAAATAGGACATATCAAGCGCCTGAAATTTGCTGGAATGGAAATGAATCAACACTCCGGCAAAAGATAGGCCACTCGGAGGTGTAACCTGCAAACATGACCGGCCACTTGGGCAAGCACATATCCTATTTGAGCAACACAAGATATACATTTCAGAATATCTTATAGGACTCATATTGACATGAGCATTCAATAAGCAAAACCAAATCGTAAAATAAATAAGTATTCAAATTAGCATGCATTCAATAAGCAAAAGTATTCAAATCATCTCTTGCGTCCGTACGTCGTCGAATATTATCACTAATACATCCCGAATAGTATCATACATATAACATCACTAATACAACTAAAACCCTAGCAAACGACCGGTATCGGCGCGGGCGGTGGACACCCAAAGAGAAGGAACCACCATAGGATCATAGCTCCAGTGAGATCCATGGAGAACCTACCAGGTATTGGAGCGCAAACAAGTAGCGACGGACGTGCGCGTCCTCCTCGCTGAGACGGTGACGTACCACCTCCGCGGGGTCCTCAAGCCTCTCGACCGTCACTCGCCCACGCGACCGCCACCAAAGAAGGTTCGGGTCAACGACGGGCTGACTCCTCACCAAGCTGCACCCCCCGGTAGGTAGCGCCTCCAAGTACCAGCCCGGCGGAGCCCAGTCCCAGACATGGCCCATCTGGTCAAGCAGGCGTCCTCCACCGAGTTGACAACGAGGATGCGGGATAGGCATCATCGACATCGATGCGGGAAAAATTGCTTTAACTAAAAAATAACAACAAATGTGACATGTTCAACTAGTTCTATTAATTCAACTAGTTCTTACTAAAAATAAACTTACTATAAATAAAAATAAACTAGTACCTAATTAGTACCTAGTTCTTACTAACTAATTAGTACCTAGGAATTACTACCCTAATTACCATCTAATTTGATGAACCTAGGGGTGGAAAGTGGTAGCGGATATTCCAATTATCCAACTTAAAAGTGAAATAAGTGGTCAAATTTTACTCGTTATCTTATAAATTATTATGCATTACAATAGTGTTTATTCATCATCTAAGAAGACATCATCTAAGAAAACATCCAAGCCGCATCCGTATCCGATAACATCCACAACTAAAATTTAAAGAACCCTAGGCAGAGGTAGGGGAGGGGGAGGAGCAGGCGTGCTCACCTCGGGTGCCTGCGGCGAGGGAGGGGCAGGCGGCGTCGAGGTCGGGCTCGGGCGCGTGGCAGAGGGCGGCATCGAGGTCGGGGTCGGGGGCGGCGTCCAGGTCGTGGTCGGGGGCGGCATCAAGGTCGGGGTCGGGGGCGACGTCGAATCCGGGGTTGGGGGCGGCGTCGAGGGTGTGTGGAGAGCGACGGGAGAGCGCGCAGCGACCGACGGGCGACGGCGGTGAAGACAGCGGAGGAGTTGGATTTGGGGGAAGTGGCCGTGGGAAGAACGAACCGCGCGGTTAAGTCAGAAGTAGCAGTAGCGCGTTCAAGGAAGTGCGCTACTGCTAAGTTAGCTACAACACGTTCCTCGATACGCGCTACTGCTATTCCTTTCTCTTTTTCCCCCTTTTTCATTTATTTTTCTTTACATTTTATTTTTTTCCTTTCACCTTTTTCTATTTTTTCATTTTCATTTACTTTTCTATTTGCTTTCCATTTAATTTTATTTCCTTCAGCAGTAGCGCCTTTCAGCATAAACGCGCTGCTACAAAGCAAGTAGCGGTAGCGCGGTTCGAAGTAGATCGCTACTACTATGTGTAGCCTATCGGCTAAGCCGCGGAAATTTTAGTAGTAGCACTTTTATCATCAGGCGCGCTACTGCTACAACTGTATCTATAGCGCAGCGCGCTACTGCTACTTAGCACCAGCGTGCTTTTTTGACAAGCGCTACTGCTAAAGTTCTATGTATAAGGTTTTTCCTAGTAGTGTTATATCGAATCTATAAATTTGGATTGAATACTCTACCCTCGAAAACTATTGCGGTCCCCTATACTTGTGGGTTATCAGCCGCCAGGCTGTCCGCCCGCACCAATGAAGACAAAGGCCACGTCCGTTTCGTGCGAGGCACAACGCGTGCCAGATCGTGAACCAATCACTAGTGCCTATTGCCAAGAGAGCTTTCATGGCCCTTGTCCAGCCCCAGGGTGTGCGCTACGGCTTTGACCTAACGGCCTCCGTTTGCTGGAATCGGAATAGTTGAGAACAAAGTGGCGAATGGGTGCGTAACGCGTGGTAATCTGCCGAACAGTTCGGGCCAAATCCTGAAGAAAGCTCAAAAGCGTTGTTTGATGACTCGGGTTGCTAGGCCCAAAGGATAAGATGACTACCAAGGCAGCGGAGGCTCTGGCGTGCCATTTCCGAGGAGGACACTGAGACATCGCAAATCTCACGCGTTTGGACGTGAAGGCACTCCGCATCATGGCGGGCCTCGCTGGCCCTGACGCCACCGCTTAGGCATATGTTTAATCATGTTTTCTCTACCTAGTACTCCCTCTATCCATCTATACAACGCCTAACCCCAAATTTCATTTTTTTCAACTATACAAGGCCAGATTAGATACCCTATGTGTCTCCCTTTTAATTCTCACTCGCAAGTCGTGAGACCTTCCCTGTGAAATCGCGCTAGATGCTGCATTAAATTGAATGCATGCAGAAAAGTGATGAGAGGAAGTTGCATGCAAGAGGTTAATAGAGGGGAAGGTGAGCAGGCTAGGCATTTAAAGGAGGTTGCATGCAAGATTTTACACTGCACCCAAAATTTGCTCCTCCTTTTGCGCACCAGCCTTGGCATGGGAGATTCAAAAGTTAGGCCCTGTAAAAATGGATGGAGGGAGTATAAGTAATCAAGATTGGACGCCTTGTGGGTACTATTCTGGCCTCACCCCTCCAGCACGACATCTACCACCTCGACATGGGCAGTTCGTCTCAAGTTGGCTCATGTTCATGCTCATCGCACTAGTGCAGAACCGGGCAATAGCACTGTTCAGAGGTTTTTAGTGCCGGTTCCATAACCGCACTAAAGTGTGGGCACTAAAGCCCCTCTTTAGTACCGGTTCAACACGAACCGGTGCTAAAGGGCAACCACGCGGGCACGAGCCAGCTCCGGGGCTCGAGTTTTAGTACCGGTTGGTAACACCAACCGGTACTATAAGGTTTGGGGGTTTTAGTTTTATGATTTCTTTTCATTTAATTTTGTGTTTCCATTTTAATTCTTTTTCGCTTGCTGGTATTTTACGATACTACACGTTGTACACGTTATGCATATATATAAATAGAATTTCTAGTAGAACCAATCATGCATATATATATCATCAATGTCTCACAAACCACCATATTAATTAATTCACACATACACACATGTATAGCTATATACAATTTCTCCTACATATGCATGTTGCCTTGGAGCCGATGCATTAGCCTAATTGGTGCCTTTGAGCACGATGAAAATCGGAAGTGGTTCATGGGGTGGTAGCGGTAATAGTATTCTCCTTGGATTTATGACCTGCTCGAGCAAAAATCCCGCTTATTTCCTCTTGAAGTGCTTCTACGCGCCGCTTCTAGGAGCTTGTCCCGCACCTCTGTGAACTGTTAAGAAGGAGATCAATATGCATGTGTATTAGTTGTGTGACTAGATATCGATAATGGTGTAAAAATTGTGAATAGTGTTCGACAAGCGCACCCATTCCTGTCTTTGAGATCTGCTCCTTTCGGACGCCATCATGCGAATGTTCTCGCAAACGCAGAATGCACAGATCAGTCCCTGCGCCGCTTGTGGCCTTTACGAGAATGGAATTTGATCAGATAATAATTAATCAAGCATGATAATTAAAGAGATGGCAGCTAGCTAACTAGCTAGTACTACTTAATTACTTATCTTGGGTGAAACCATTTAAGCTTTTTTTCCATTCGCCTTCATGACGCCGATGAACCTTGCCCAAGCCCTGCCCGCCGACAAAGAAAATGAATAAAGGGGTTATTAAATAGTTCATATCATGAAATGATGAACTAAATAGGCCGAGATATATAGTTAATAATGATTGAAATTACCTGTTGACTATCCCAAACAAGATGTTATAGTCAGCATTTGCTTTGAGTAGTGAGTCCATATTTCAACTGTTCGGCGCCAACTTTAATGATACACAAGATCCAGTGAAATCTGCATGCACACACGCTTGCATGTCTTAATTAAGCGGGCATATGTAAGCAAAAACATGTAGCTAGCTAGTAGGCAAAAACAGAGAATTTGTAGTACAAGACAGTGTGACTCACTGGAAGTTGTAAGGAAGTAGTATATCTTCATTGTATTTGAGGCGCTTCAAGAACTCTAGCATGTTGTCCTCTATGGCCTTTTCATGATGTGGATTTATTTTCCATGTGTATTCATTAACGGTGTTTGGGTCAATGAACCCAATGCCAAAGCGTCCACCTTTTCTCATTTCATACATCTTCATCCTGCATAATACCACAGAAAAGAATATAGTGAGGATAATTACAGGTAGTGATTGATCAAAAGGATCACTACAGCTAGCTTGAGACTTAAATTACAGAAAGAAATCACTTACAAACAATAGCAACTGACGATAGATTTGTCGAGTGCGTCTTGATTGTATAACTGAAACAGTTCGAATACTCAGCGGATGAGCTTTCTCATGGAAGTAATGCTCCTCCTTGAGATTCACCATGAGGGACTTCGATTGGAAATCTTGGTAATGTTCATGTACCATTGATGCAATTCATACATTCTCGTTGGGAGGTTCTTGACCTTGTCTGGCTCGACCAAAGGTTGGCCCCGGACATATTTCCGTTTTATTCCATCCTCTGTAAGCACAGGCATGGGCTCGATCTCGAGGAGTTGTCCAACAGTGATGTTGAGAACTTCAGCCTGCATTATATGGTCCTTGGTTATTACCACATTGCCCACCTCGGGAACGTAAACTGTTTGCCCACAATAATATTTGGCGTGCGTACTGTCACGTGTTGTTGGCACAACAAGCGAGGGGATCGATTGCGTCGCCTGTTCTCCCAGCTGGGGAATGGTTTTCCCGCATTTTTTGACAGCTGCTTGTTGTTTGCTCGATCCCGAGCTCGCCTCCTTACGTAGACGTGCTCGATTTAACTTCCTGATGTGGCGCTCATAGTCTGTGTCAACAGGCTTGGGAGCTGGTGGTTGAGCCATACGAATGAAGTGGTCAATCGTTTCCTCAGACACTTTCTCCCTTGGCGGCGTTGGCGGTTTCAGCACAAAATGGGCTTCCACCTCGGCCTTCGATATGGCTGCGTTTTCCTCATCGGACTTGTCATAAGGCCTCTACGGAAGAGGCGTGAGGCTTGGACCATATTTATATCGCTTGCCTCCGCCTGTACTTCCTGTACTACCTCGACTCGTACCGCTACACACCATAGCTGCGGGGTGTCTCTTCTGCGATTGCTGAGGCGGCGGAGACGGCTGACGGGGCTGAGTTGGACGAGGAGGAGTGGCCTGAAGCTGTGCCGGACTTGGAGGAGGAGTGGCCTGAGGTTGTGCCGGACTTGGAGGAGGAGGGGCGTCGGCGTTGTGGCGGACTTGGAGGAGGAGGAGGTGGCGACACTTTGCCGGACTTGGAGGAGGAGGTGGCACGACACTTTGCCGGACTTGGTGGACTTGCGGAGCGGAGTCTGCTGACTCGGTGGCGGACTTGACGAGGAGTCGGCTGACGCGGTGTCGGTGACCTTCAAAGATGATGCAATCCTTTTTCCATAGGATGATACGATGTTTGGCCTCTCCAGAAAGTGCTCGTCGTCACCTCCGGGATGGTCAAGCTGTAGCTCAATATGGGTCCACCACCTCATCAACCAAGACACGAGCATAGCCCGCTGGAATCGGGTTGCAATGGAAGGTTGCCTCGGGGATTTGTAAAAGCAACAGCGCCCGCCACCTTCATGGATATGTTCTTCATTTTGACGTGTAGCTCGTGATTAGTGTTCTCCGTGATGTCATCCACGGGTATCTATCCAGCATTGCGTCGTCTGGGCGGAACCCACGCTGCTTCTCGGCATGGATGGGGCGGTGCTATCCAATGCTGGATCATCCGCTAGCCGCTGCAGCTGCTGAGACCCCTTTGCTGGGTAAGTCGTCGATCCGCTCCTGCTGCGCTGGAATTTGACCGCCAATTCCGCTTGACTTGCTTCTAGGCCTTGAATGCGTTCATAGTCCCGCTTCCTCTGCTCCTCCTCCATCTTCCTCTTCTTCTCCTCCGCAATCTTCTTTTCTCGCACGGTTTCGTAGTCGGTGTTCGGTCTGAAAACCCCTCATACCACGGAATAGCGCCCTTGCCTCGTGTTCTTCCGGGTGTTCGAGATTTCCGTGGCACGCGTAAGCTCATCGCTCTCTGTTGGGCTAGAACACCCCGATCGTGCCTCTTCTATTGCAACAAGTATCGCATCGTCGGCTCCCTTCAGACTTGCCTTCGTCGAAACATTGCCTGTCTTCGGGTCCAACTCCCCCCCATGCGCATAGAACCAAGTCCCGCACCTGGGGGGCAGCTCTTAGTAACCGGAGTGACACCCGCATCCTCCATCTCTTTCTCGGACTTATCCCACTTAGGCATTGCCACCGATAGCCACCAGGCCCCACTTATGGAACTTGTCCTTTTTTGGCATTCTTCTTGTTTATTCTCGACCGTTCCTTAGCTAATTCTGAATCCTTGAATTTCACGAAATCGTCCCAATGAGCACGTTGGTTCTCTAGTGTTCCCTCGAATCTGGAGTCTTCCTTCCTCCCTTGACGTATTTGTCCCATTCACGATTCTTGTGGTTCTTGAATGCAACCGCCATCTTCCTAAGAGCAGCGTCCTTGACTTTCTCGCACATCTCGCTTCGTGAAATGATCCGTAGGGTGAAATGTTCCATGAGAGTATCCGAAAGCAGCTCCTTTTGTGGTTTGTCGACAAAAGTAACATCTGGACGTGGCTTTGCTGGCTCTCTCCATTCTTGAAGGGAGATCGGGAGTTGGTCCTTCACAAGAACTCCGCACTAACGAACGAACTTGTCCGCAATCTTCTTAGGCGCTAATCACTACTAGAAAAACCCCTACTAATGGCGCACCTAGTATGGCTATTAATGGCGCATCTGTGGTGCGCCATTAATAGCACGCCATTAGTAATTTTTACTAATGGCGCACCACCAGTGCGCCATTAGTATCTGATATACTAATGGCGCACTGCTGGTGCGCCATTAGTATAGGCCAGTGCGCCATTAGTATGCCTCCCAGGCCATGTATACCAGTGCTTTGGCATACTAATGGCGCACCACCTCTGAATCGCCATTAGTAACGCGGCATACTAATGGCGCACTACCAATGATGCGCCATTAGTATGACTGTCATACTAATGGCGCCTATCATGTGATGCGCCATTAGTATGAATATTAGGTTATTTTTATTTTTTATTTTCTGTTTTTGCACAGGTTACAAAATGTATAATTTGACAAAATATAGACAGCACACATCAACAACAGATTCATCATATACAATAGAAGATTAGTCTTTGAATACAATTCATCATATTAGTCTCCGAATACAATTCATCATATTAGTCTCCGAATTGAAAAGACCGAACAAAGATAGAACATTATATTACAAGTCTCGAGACCGCGAGTAGCGAGTTTGTCTTCACATTACAAGTCGATATCGATCATCTAAACTACCATCACATAGAAGAGAGCTGCGGTCATCATGATGAGCATCATCACGATGAAACTCGTCTTCATCCGGTTCCTCCAACGCCCTCCCTCTCCCGCTAGATAGCGGGCGATCTAGATTCGCCTCGGCCCTAGTGGTGTACCCTTTGTAACTGTTACCGCTGAATCGGTGAACCTGTCTCCGACACTCCTCCCGATTATCGAGACTCCGGGAACCTTACCCTTGTACACTAGATAAATCGGCATCGCTATGCACTAGCCAAACGAAACATTAGTACCAATTCACGAGACAATACATAAGCAATATATAAGTATGCAGCAGAGCGATCGGAGAGAAAAGCAAGACATTAATAGCATCGATTACATCTAAGTTGAACGATTCTCGAAACCAAAGAGACATACTACAAGTTCATTAAAGTTTAATTACAACATGAGCCAATCGATGTTTGAGAACTAGACACACATCACCGCTTTTGACTCGACTCAAGGGACGCGGCATGGATGAAGCCGCCGTCATCGTGGGAGTCATGAAAGAGCGGGCGTTGTCATCCTGCATTTGTAGCATTGTGTCGATGTCACTATTGGACGGTTGATTTCGAGGTAGAACTGCCCGAGGAACGGGACATCTTGATGGATGATTTCCGCAAACTCCGATGGATGCGAAGAATTCTTGTCGATGTCCGCGCCCTGGATTGCCGACACGCCGCGCCCAATCTTGGAGTTTACTTGGTAGCGAAGTTGATGATGGTCCCGCACGATCGCCCGCATGTGATGGATGGCGAGTAGGCACCCTTCGACCGCCAAAGCGGCTGCTTGACGCAGCGAACGTCGATTGTGGGAGAACACGTGCTTGCCGTGTTTGAATAGGCCTGGTGAAGGTGCCTCCAGATTTGGCGTGGCGGGAGAACATCATCAAGAACCTTCTTGACATTTGTGTAGTCTACGCTCAATCGACGGTCCGGTCGAAATACGTGGCCATGGAATATTTAGGGCTTAGGAGGATGAGCGTGCAACGGTGTCACCGCAGAAAACACGGAATGTTAAAAGAAAAACGATCGAAATGTAAGAATTCATATGTTACGGGCGGTTGAGGGGAGGACTTACTCGGAAAGTAAGGCACGAGGAAGTTATCCTTATCTTGGTTTGCGAATGACGCCTTCGAGGTAAGAACTCGCGACTTGCCGTCTCCGGCTGCCCAAGATCTTGGCACGCATGTAGAAGGGGTCGACTATCACGATGTCCGGGTCTTGTCGCGAATGATCCGCATCTCCATACTCAGCGAAAATAGCCGAACGAAGGTGTAGTGCAGCGGATGAAGGTTCAACATAGCGTGGATGTCATCAAAACGCAGGACGATCGACGCCCGATGGAGTTATCCACAAAGCCCTTGCCCTCCGCACCTTGGCCGCGAAAACTGGGTATGCCACATCCTTCTCTCGAGACGCCGCTTCTCCAAAGAAAGAACACTGTCATGCAGACTCCGTGATAGCACCGTTGCAGCATTGAGCATATTTGTCGGTAGCATCGCCCTACCCGCCACATGCACCCTCCTCGAGATATCCTGCGGTGAAGGTGGCCCGTCCTGAGCACGGATCGTACTCAGTGCCGGCTGGCTCGCACCCTTCTTAGTCTTTCTTTTGCGTGCCTTCTTCTTCTCCTGTAATGGGACCGAGTTTTGCTCACAGACCGCCTTCTTGAGTGTGTTGGGGCTGATAATATTTCGCACCTCGCCTATCCGAGGCTCGGTGAAGTCGGCATGGAGGCGTCTCGAGAGCTGAACATGAGGCGGCGCTGTTAACTTGGCTTCTCCATGACGAGCTAGATCGCACACGCCTTTTGTTGGGTTTGGTTCTTGAGAAGGAGGCCCCATGAAGTCGCCATCGCACCCATGATCGGCAAAGTCTTGATCGACGCTGCCAAATGTATCATAGTCGTCGTCGCCGTCGTTCGATCCTGTGCCATATGCATGTTTGGATCCATGGCATAGGGATGTCCGCACCGTTACTGGCGGTCTTGCCATGGGGCCGACTTGGCGCCAGACGATTGGCGGTGTTGTCTTTGGGTGGTGTCCCCGCCCCAAACGAATCTGGCTCTTCGGCCAAAGCAGGGGCCAGCTCAGGCATGCGCTGAGGGTCATCACGTCATCATCGTCGGCCTCGACGGGTCGATTCGGAGGTAACAACTCGTCGCAGCCTGGCAGCACCCGAACCAGTTGAACCCTAAACAAGTTGGGTGGCATCCGGGTACCGTGGAACAAGGGTTGCCGGTTGAACTATTTTGCCCTTGGCGACATCGACCAACTCGTTGTTCACGAAGTGGAGGAGAGTGCACGAACGTCGGCGGCGCCTGCGAAAACATGTAGGGCGTCGGGGATGCCCGATCAAAGGCAAGGAGATGAAGTCCTCGGCGAGAGAGGCTTAATTAGTTACCGTGATGATGGCGTCGAGCTCGGCTAATGTAGAGGCACCGCCAGCAACGGCGTGCGATTGACGGAGGGCCGCTTGCTGCAGAGGTGCCGGCCGGCGACACCCGGTGCATTAAGCTCCGTGCGGCGTCGGAGACACCAATGCCGCCGCCGGAGGCACCAATGGCCCCGCCATCGCATTATGCGAGTTGCTGGCCGTGAAGCTAGGAATCGGGCGGCCCCTGTTGGCGCCCGCAATCCACGACTCAACCCCGAGATCAAGGTAGGCACAAGGGCGGTGATAAATCGCCCCAGTCGTTGTTCCACTTGCTCTTGGACAATCTCCGAATCCGCTCCACTGTGCCTTGAGTTCTTGAACCTCTCGCGCTGGCTTTCCGAGCTGGTCTTTTCTCCTTCCGCACACCAGCGGTATAGTATGACCCCATTTTGTCGACAAGCCTTTGCCGCCACACGACCAGCCGACGCCGGACATCGAGCTTATCCTTGTTCTTCATTACATTCAACCCCTATTTAGAGTGGTGTCCCAAGGGTTGCTCTGAGTCGACCCCGCGCTACTGCTTTCAGTCGCTGCGGAAGGAATGTGAACCATTTAGAAATTCGGCTTCATTAATTAGAATGCAACCATATGGAGCTAATTACGCGGGGGTGTATTCCTTACCAGAACAAGCTCAAGCTGCCTGGTCTTCGGATCCGTGGTAAGCTCCTTTGTTTTCGGGTCCTTCTTGTACCGGGCCCTAACAAAGTTCCTGGTCTGCTTGTCACCGATTTATCGAAGAGGGGCGGTAGGCCTTGCTCGCACGGTCCGCCTCCTCCTTGTACCATATAGGCTCCGCCACTCTGAACCGCCGGGACCGAGTGTGTGTTCCCCTATGTTCAGCTCCGCATTTGTTTCCCCACTCACTTGATTGGGAGCTTGCGGTGCTCGAGCAATTGATCTTGAAGTCGTTGTAGTCATCTTGGTGATCGAAGGATTTTTCTCCTTGATCTTCTGATAACTCTCACCTTTCTCGATCATTCTCTTCACATTGCTTTTCCAAGTAGACAGGGCCTTGCTCATCTTCGTGAGGGCAGCATTGTTCACTTTATTCCCTTTGAGGCTTGTGTTTTCAAATTCAGCGGGAACTTGTATCGTTCGTGCAGCTTCGCGAAGAGGAGGTTTGCAAATTCCCTCGGTCGGGATGCCTCGTGTTCTCGGTGTTGATCGAGACGGTGCTCGGACAATGCACCCGAGCTGAAGCGAGTACCCCTTGACTATTCGTTCGGGCGCGTTGGATTCCGTTGGAGTCCACTTGATAACTTCCTCCTTGAGGGTGCGAGCACGATCAGGCGCCGGTCCTTCCGTTGCCTCTTGGTTGGCTGCCATCGTGCGTGCGCCGCCATCATCGATGGTGGCATCCTCGGCGGCACCATCGGTGGTGGCATCGGTGGTCATCCTCGGCGGCACCATCCGTGGTCTCGGGATCGGTGGGGAAGGCGCGGCCTCATACAAGTGAGGTTGTTCCTCCATCTCCTGGGACAGCTCCCAGAATGCCTTGCCGCCCGAACCCCCGGCCTCATCGTTGTGGGCCATGTTTCTCTCTAAATAGAAACAAAGTTTGGTCAAAAAGTTGGTTATTGTCAAGGAACAAGATCATGGTCTCATCATTTAGGGTTTGTCGACACCGAGGCATCCTAAAATCTAAGCTTTTATCATTGAGGGTTTTTCGACGCCAAGGCACCCTAAAAGCCTAACCTTTCATCATTTCGGTTTTTATCGACACCGAGGCACCCTAAAAGCCGTGCATTAGTCACAAGTACGCCGGGGCACTTGATCCTACTTAATTAACTACTAAGATACCCGGCCCATGCATTAGTCACAAGTACCCCATATGTCCTATTTTAGCAAAGTCATGCTAAAATTCACGGAAAATTTCAGCATGACCTTTGCTGAAAATAGGACATATGGAGTACCAATTTGCCGGAACGGAAGTTAATCGACATTCCGCAAACTCAAAACCTCTCGGGTACTGCAAAATCATCACGACACGATGGTCGGAGACAAAACCCAACAAACTAGCAAAATCATCACAAATTGTTTTACGTTAAAGATGATCATCATCTTTACAAGTCTTTCTCAATGTGATCACAAGTAATTCAGAGGCATCACAAGTAATTCAGAGCATCACAAGGCATTAGTAGTTCAGTACATGAACAAGTTTTATAAAGCACATCAATATGTATTGTATTTCATTGTGGAGTTATATACGGTATGTTACAACAAAGAAACAGCTTAATCCATGCCTCGACTTATCAACAGTCATTACTTGTCAAATCTGAAGAAGGAACAATTTACTTGTGACATAGTTACAAATGATGACAGAATAAAGCAACACCCTACACTAGCCTAAAACAAGTGAAGTTTCACCCATATAAGAACAAGTGAATTCTAGTCCCATTGACACTCCTGGTTTTCTACAAACACCAAGTACTAGGGCACACAAAAGTTCTGAAATTTGTGTGCCTAACTGAATTAACTGAATTTTCAGTAACCGAATAAACTAAATTTTCAAAACTGCAAGAAGCCAATTAAAAAAATCCTCTCATCTCATATGAGGATTGTCCTAAGACTAATAGTTTGTTGTGCAGTACAGCTACAGTGATGCCATGTCCATTTGTTCCTCCCCAACTAGATACTAGAGTAGCACTATTGATGCCCTGTTCTTGCTGAACTTTATGACAGTATATACAACAGTTTCAGTGAGTGCATTTATCACTTGTTGGAGTATGCTACAGCTTCTACAAATCACAAACTCCTTTAGTTTACATCTCAGTTTTAGCAAACACTACAGTTTCAGTGAAGGAGTCATAACTGAATAACAGGCACTATAGTTTCTCTA
The DNA here is from genome assembly GCA_021605205.1 of Aegilops longissima. NCBI lineage: Eukaryota > Viridiplantae > Streptophyta > Magnoliopsida > Poales > Poaceae > Aegilops > Aegilops longissima. The sequence goes on along the minus strand of CM038679.1, from coordinate 768,615,663 downwards.
CAGTATTGGAACACTGAACAGGTGATAAAACAATTTAATAGATTGATTGTATCTCTAGTTTACCCAATTATAGAAGGGAGCATGGAGCACTGCATGGGTAATATGGATCAGATGCGGTAACTAAGCCAAAAATAGTAGCACATAGTTGCCATATATGGTATATTCAGAGCTGAGGCATGTAAATGCAGAGAGAACATGCCAAAGAGGAACTGAGGTGTAACAGCAACAAGTATAAATCAACTATAGCTTTCTTCCCGTGAGGAACAGTAGCACTTGAAAGGTACATGATAGTATTTATTAATTAGCAGCAAAATCAGTTGGATGTCGTAATCAGTGTGTTCAAATACTAACAACAGGACAGCCTTTTGAGAATCTGTGAAACAGTGTCTGCATATTTAAACATAACAACAACTAGAAGAAATCTCAGAATAGGCAGTTCATCATGAGCGAGATACGGGCGCAATGCGGAAAATATTTCTGTAATTATTGGCATCCTTTCATTTAAAAGTGAAATGCAGTTGTTTTAGACATGGCAGATCCTTTAACTATGGAACATGAAGGACGGAACAGTTACGGAGATGATGACAGTGCAACTAACATAATGAAGCATACAAGGACAATGATGCCCTTATCAAGCAAGGCAACAACAGTAACATCATTCAAGCAAACAACTGGGCGCAGTTCATCGATAATAAGATAATGCATATCGATGAATCTGAACACAAAGGTGCTTCATGTTTGCTGGCATATGAAAACTACAGGCTTACAGCAGCATACCACATTAACGGAACGGAGCTTCTTCCGACACCTAGATACCGCTATCATACGTTCTGACCAAACACTTGACTACCACTAACATCAGCACTTGAGTATGGGCTTAACATGAAACAGAGTTATTTGTGGTAAAAGAAAGAACCGGAGTTATTTGTGGTCTCAGAACAATCACAGTTCAAATCCTTGGATTGCCCTTGATGTAATCATGATACATGGTATCAAACTCGGTGAACTTCGATGCTATCTTCCTCCTAGCAATGAAACTGGTAGTAAGCGCGCAGCATATCTCCCGTGCTTTGAAAATGGGCTTAGATTAAGTGGGGAAAAAAGAGAGCATAATCTATGCATCATTTATACCAGTCAATTCGATCACTGACACATGGGACACATCTGACCATCTACGACAGTAATAACTCCATAAACTTACTAATCAACCATAAGTCTGTCTACAAACTAACCAACCAAAAAATTTACGAATCAACAAGAACATCTTGCTAGGCCTGTGACAGGCCACACGATTTAACTCAAAAGAGCAGCCTACACTTTGGATACCTGCTTACAAAGTCAAAAACATAACCGACATAACTAGGAATAAGCATGCAACCGAAATTCATGCCGGGATGAAACGTTGGTAACCTGTTTAATAACTTAATAACATGATAAAAGAAAAGAGAGAGTGTGGATTATGAATGTTTTCTCTTGACAAATAATCTGCAGGCGCATGATTGTATACTATACAGGAACAATAGGATTTATTTATTGAAAGGAAATCACCTTGGAGGCAAAGAATGGCAGCTCTGTTACGGTTGATTGGACAAAAGAGCACTCTACAATGTCAGGAACACCGTTGAGCCCCTTCAAGCATGCATCTCCAAAACTGCACCAAAGATATCTGGAAAAACAAAAGATAAAATACTTATCAGCCAAAACCAAATAATGCAAAAGAGTCCAGATCTAAGATCAGCAATGTGATACTATAAAACAAGAGATTGCTACTGAATTCATCTACATAGATCAAAATTGCCATGTCTCATTTCAGATGGTAATTTCCAACTAAAATGGGCAGAAGAGAGCAATATGTTGAGCAGGAGGGGGTAGGGGGGGGAGTACGGACGGTGGGGGGCGGGTCGCGTCAAGGCGGCGGGCAGCGTCGAGGTGGCGGGCAGCAGCGCTGGGCGGGTCGAGGCAAGGGCGGCAAGGCTGGGCGGCGGCGGGGCCGAGGCGGCCGGGCAGCAAGGGCAGTGCCGAGGTGGCGGGGCAGCGGCGGAGAGGAGAGGGAAGGGATCTAGGGCGAGGGAGAGGGCGAGGAGAGGGAAGGCGAGGAGAGGGCGAGGGAGGGAGAGGGCGAGGCGAGGCGCAGCAGTGGGTCGAGGCAGCAGCGGGGCGGTGGATCGAAGGGAGAGGCTGGCGAGGGGAGAGGAAGGGGATCGGGCGAAGGGGGAGAGGGAAGGGGGGATCGGGCACAATACTAATGGCGCACCTCACCGTGGTGCGCCATTAGCATGTCCATACTAATGGCGCACCTCACCGTGGTGCGCCATTAGTATTTTTTTTTATTTCAACTCGAGCCAACAGGTTATGTACCACCGTAACTGATCCACATCAAGTCCCTCTACTAGCTCGGTGGTCGCAGCCAGTTCTCACACAGGAGGTCTGGGTTCGACTCCTGTGCTCCACAAATTTTTTTTAGCATTTAAAAGCTGTTTGATACTTATTTGTGTTTAAATATGTTCAAACTTGTTTAAATAATAACAGTAATATTTTTATAAGACAAGAGCATTTAAAAGCTGTTTGATACTTATTTTTTTATAAGACGGTGCTGGGTGTGGGGGGGGTGGCGGTTGAGTAGGGAATCGAGGTGTGGGGGGTGTGGCGGCGGCCGGTGGACTGGGGTGCTCGGCGAGGGGACCGGATCTGGCGAGGTGGGATAGCGATCGAGATGGAGGGGATCGAGGTGGGCTCCACAAATTTTTTAGCATTTAAAAGTTGTTTGATACTTATTTGTGTTTAAATATGTTCAAACTTGTTTAAATAATAACAATAATATTTTTTATAAGACAGTAGCATTTAAAAAGCTGTTTGATACTTATTTTTTATAAGACGGTCTTGTGGTGCGGGGGTCGGCGGCGTGTTGAGTAGGGGAATCGAGGTGCGGGGGTCGGCGGCGGCACGGTGGCTGAGGGGTGCTCGGCGAGGGGGACGGATCTGGCGAGGTGGGATAGCGATCGAGATGGAGGGGGATCGAGATCGAGTGTCCATGAAATTTAAAAATATTCATGATAGTTCAAAAGTACCCATGAAATACAATCGAGAAATGAAGGCTACGATTTAAATACAATCGATCTTAGCTAGCTATCTGTTCACAATCTTCTTGCCCTTCTTTTCGCAAATGGAGTTCTTACGTGGAGCAGACGTCCTTTAGGTAGGGTGGTCCTGCTTCTTCTTGTGGTGTATGCTGCTACTTACATCATCGTCGTCATATTCGATCCTCGGTCGCCCGTGCTTGTCAAGTCTTGCTCATTGGCTACTCCATCCATTCCGATGATCTTCCTTTTGCCTCTCCTCACGACAACACGATTGGGCTTTGGCGGGTCGGTAATGAAGAAGCATTGGTCCACTTGGGAAGCCAGTACCCATGGCTCATTTTTGCGGTGACGTTTATGCCGCGGTCTTGGATTTGGCCGGGTATAACCATGGTGGTGAAATACCGGTCTTCTTTTATGGCGTTCTTGGCCCATCGACACGGAACATGGGACCTTCTCTCCAACAGTAGCTCAGCTCCCAGATCTCCTCGATCCTTCCGTAGTATCTGTCCTTGTCGTTACGGTGTAGGATTCCATCGTTACCCGGAGTTCGATAACCATCGCTCTTCATGTCCTTGGCCTCGGTGTAGAATGTGTAGCCGTTGATATCGTACGCCTCATAGGTTATCGAGGTTGTGCTCGGCATACGTGACAAAGCGAATATGAGTTGTTCTTCCGCGGAAGAATCCTCATGTAAAGGGTGCGACGAAGCTTCGCTTGAACCAACGCGTGAAACATGAGTTGTGCTCTTTGAGTATATCTCCGTCCGTCCTCTGTTGGCCTCGGTCATTGTCGTCTTCTTAATAAAGGTTTTGTGCTCTACCACCCAAGGATCGACCACGTCTATGTGTTGTAGCGCGACTAGGTTTGCTCTTTCAAAGTCGGTGAGTCGACCCTCGAAGTCGACATGCATTTCAAGGGCGACCCTCACGGTGACCCCATCCGGCGAGCCTGCCGAGGTGCTGTTGACGGCAGACCAACGGGTTCTCGATGCCTAGATAATCCGTGCGAGAGAAGATGCACTCTTGGTCGAAAAGCCCCGGCTATGCTTCCTTACGGGCGTGACATGTTGCGAACGTATCCTTTGATGACACCATTCATCCTTTCGAACGGCATCATATCTGTGCAGGAGCGTCGGCCCGAGTTGGATGATATCCTCCACTATATGGACCAGCGGATGCACCATAACGTCGAAGAATGCGGGCGGAAGTACATCTCAAGCTCGCATAGTATCACCACGATCTCTTCCTGTAGCCTTTCGAGTTGCCTCACGCCAATCGACTTCCGAGAGATGATGTCGAAGAAGTTGCATAGGCCAAATAGCGTTTCACGGACGTGCGCGTCCATGATCCCAATTATTGGCCGGAAGTATCTGCGTCATCGGCCGCGTGGCGGTCGTGAGACTTCATCCCGCTGAACTTCGGTTATTTGGGTCTAGGTATCTGCTTATCTTCCCAGCGTAACCGTAAGGAAGTTTTACTCCTAGGAGGCGGTGAAAACTGCTCGATCTCCTCGACTTAGAGTGAAGCACGCGGGAGGGTAGTCATTTCCGGTCTTCTTGGCCTTTTTGCCTTTGCGGCGACTTTACGTGCCTGCTTCGCCTCATCATCATCATCATCATCATCATTTAGATACATTATAACTAGGCACTCTAGGAAGCCTCTCAGGCTATTAGACTTCGGAACCGTCCATTATTGAGATCTGATCGTACATGGCCGTCCGATTCACGTAAAAGTTATGTTTAGCGCCGTAAAGGCGAATCTAGCGGATGTCCTAAAGGGCCGCTTCTCCGTAGCATTTTGGAGGCCCGTGGTTCATCGGGTCCAACTAGCGGGAAGTGCGAATGGGCGCCGATGGGTTCGCCCTCAACAGTCCACCACTCCTCCTCCCGACTTATCCTCTCCTCTCTTGGGAGACGAGCGAACCTCTTGCCGCCGCCGCCGCCGCCGCTACACCGAGTATCTCCGGTGGTTGCCCCTCCAGCGCCTCCCGCTCCGCGAGGATCTATGTATTCGCTACTTTCTTCCTCCCCACCCTCCACGCTGCGTGGTGGCGCCGTCATGTCACCACATGCGCTTTCATGGATGTCTTCGGCTCTGAACGAAACATCAGAACCGCTCCTTGATGACTCTTGCCGCAGACTCCCTGTGCGTTCGCGCAGCTGTTCCGTTTATAGGCTCTACCCGGCCAAGATCGCCCTTCATAGTTCATACTGTCAGCTCCCTAATTTGTAGTTTCACATGCGAAGTATATTTCCATCTACTGGTTCGTGTGGAAATATATGCTTAAGAATCAGGCTTCTATCCCTGCGGTCGTGATGCATCAATTTCTAAGAATCAAATATAAAACCAATAGTTCAGTTTCTTCTTGACCAGGTTAATAATAGTTTATTTAGTTGGATTTCATGCAATTTATAGAAGATTTATATTTATCATATTCACTGTTTATTCATTGTGTAGTCTCTTACATATAAAGTTCTGCTCTTGGCCTCTTTGGTCACCTGATAGTAGTTTCAGTGAGTTAACTTATACTCCCTCCGTTCCAAATTACTCATTGTTGTTTTAGTTCAAATTTGAACTAAAACCACGACGAGTAATTTGGAACGGAGGGAGTAATAATTTTGATCTGTCCACTAGGACATGCTCCTGAATTGATGTGTCTCTGACATGGCCCGGGGTTATCGACTACAGGGCTGGCACGGTATGTTGACTTGTGGAACATTGTCCATTCACTGCACCTGGATGCCAACGCTGACACCATTTTCATCCTCGTGCAATGCAGTTTTTCGACGTAAGCTTGGCACCATTGCGTTTGTGAGGTTCTCATCGACAATGTTGTGCCTATTCCCTTTGGTATGGATGTCCTTGAGGAGCGGTAGATCATATCCAGGAGCATTTTGCAGAAAACTAAACAGTGTGGTTTTGGTTCCCTGGGTATGCTAACTGTATGGAGCTTATGGAAGCAGACAAACACTAAGGTGTTCACTAACACCAGCCAACAGAGAAAGGAAGAAAAACCAAGCTCTCAAATCATTTCCGACCTGCAACTTTGATCATTGGCTGGAGGAGAAGGTGTAGCATCCTTCTGTGAGTAGTAGCGTTAGTACTAGGAGCCAGTGTGCTGTTGCTTTTCTCTTGCAATTCGTTTTCTTCTCCTTCAATTAAAAATTGTAGCTAGGTAATTTGTGTACTCTCGAAAAAACTATAATAATTTTAAATCTTAGTTGCATCATTAAAGAATGAAGACAACAGCTGTTCACTTCACACGTACAATATTTGATGTCCGAGGGATGATTTCATAGAACCCCCGTTTCCCAGGATGAGAAGGTAATTTTTCATTCCCTAATTTCATGTCAGTTTTCTTTATCCTTTTGATAACTGTTGTGCCGTCTATCTTTCCAATATTTGTTAGTGTAATATTATACCTTTTCATTCAATTGGAATATACCCGCAATACTTTTTGACATGATTCTTGTCTTATTTTTGTATCAGATCTACTTATGTCGAATAACAAGCAGAGGAGACCGAGTTACCTCCCTCCTCTAATGTCTCCAATAGCAAGGGTGTGGTGGTGTGATATGCTTCATTTCGTATGACCGCGTAGCATAATGATTTGGTATATTAATAAGCATGCCGGGTCTTGTTGGTGTGAAAAAACAGTGACGTCGTTGTTCTACCCTTTTCTTTTGCAGGTGGGAATTCCATCATTTCAATTGTCAAGCAGCTAACAGGGGCTATATTTGGATACTTCTTCAACTATCCTATACGCAACAAGGGGCATCAAAACTCGCTATATCGTCATCATTGAATCTGATATCTGTACGATTCTCTTTATCTGATGTGCAATTTAAGCAATTGGTGTTTTGTGAAGTGGAGAAACCAAATGTACCAATTCTTATTAATGTGTGTTCGTTTAATTTATGTGATCTATGCACTTCAATCTATCTCTTCTTTCAGATCAGTTGGACACCAATCAAAGATTGTACGTAAACAGTTGGATAACCAAAGGCTTGAATTTTACATATCTTGAGTTCTCAATCTACGTATATGCAGGGAAAGGGGAAATGGAGAGATATAATGTTGCTGCGCTAACATATTTCTTCGGGCATGTGTGAGTAAATTTAATAGTTGTAGTAATCGACCAGCCAAATAATGAATTGTTGGTATACTCCCCAATTCTGTTACTTTTTATAGAAATTATTTTACACTTGCACAGAAAAACAACATACTGTTCGGATTAAAATGCCTTCCTTTTCATATCATGCATGTTGTTAGAAAGAAAAAGACCAATGCATATGCAATGGAGGTGACTTCCATATACCACTCTCACCGGACAGTCAATTTTTTTTTCTATGAAAGAAGAAAAACTTTTTACATATGGAAGTTAAAGCTTAATTTTATTTTAACTTGGATAGCTATGGTTTCATGTTGTAATTTCTAGAACTTCTTTTGAAGTTGTCCACATGTTTTATTATATCCAGCACAATTGAGTATTCCCATTTTGTCCAAACCAAAACTGAAGTACCAGCTTTGCATTGTATGAAAAAAGAAAATAGATACAGTATGTGTATTCTAATTGAAGTCAAGTCTCCCACAAAGTGGATACATGTTCTCGTGCTTATTACATATTACTGTTTGGAACTTTAAAGTTACTTTCGTTAAATTTACTTCCATGTACTTAGCACTTCTTATTCACTTTGAGGATCAAGACAGGTAGTGTTTCATCATCCAGTATTTTATTCAACTTTGACCTTGCTACCACATGCTCTCGCAGCCTAGGGAAAATCCTATGTGTGCTGCTGCCACCGCTGTTGAGGAACAATTTGGAGGAGGTGAGGCCGAGAAGAAAGTACAAGACGAAGGGTGAGGACCTAGGAGCAACATGGTCCCACCAGAATTGGCAAGAGACATATCTCTGTGAAGTTGTTGAAAAAGGTAATAAAACTGTGCCAATTGCTCATCTTATTTATGTTTAATAATTTTCTCTCTAAATTTAACTCTCTATTCGTGATTTTTTTATAAACTTTCATTTATCTCTTTTTTAGAAATTGTGTGTGCTTTTATAGAAGAGAAGTCCATTGGGAGGCATTATGATGATTTGTTGACAGATGGATGGATTGGTCTGCTCTCGGCTTGATCACAAATGCATGCTTGCTAAGTATTTTTTTACTTTTATTTATCATTATATGTCTAATGATGTCGGCAATGAAAAATAGCCAAGCTTAAAATAAGCAATATTTTCTTCTGATATGAATAAAATTAACTTCCATGTTTTGTGTCTCAATATATGTGTGCAAATACCTACCATTGATTGTAAAAATGGACAGGCGCGGCAACGCGCGCCATAATGTTCTAGTCATCATATATAGCGTGAAGCTCCTGCCTGATGCCCATTGATTTCAAGTCTGCCCTTGCTTTCGGCCCATCTTTGGTCCTCTCTGGCATGTTGAGCAGGGTACCAAGCAGACTCTCGCACACGTTCTTCGTGATATGCATGACATCAAGGCTGTGAGGCACACGGTGGATCTTCGATCGGCAAGTCGAAAACAGACCTCGTTTTCCATACCTTTAGCAGCGGCTCTGGCGCCTTCGCTTCTTTCCGGCTCTGGCGCCTTTTGCTTCTTTTCGGCGGTGGGCAGTCTTTCCAATTTTCAACAGCTTGTCTATTTCCTCGCCGCTCCTCGTGCAGGCGTTTTGGGTTCGGTTTCACCATCGAACAGATCCTTGCGTTTCCTCCACGGGTCATCGTCGCGAAGCCACCTTCGATGTCCCATGAACACGGTTTTCAAGACCGGGATCTCTATCTAGCTGGCGTCGTTGTGTCATCCATGCACCTTACGCATCCGGAAAATCCGTGGACTACCTGCCCGCAAGATATCCGTAACCGAGATAGTCGTGCACCGTCGTGAGCGGTGCGGCTCTCATAGGGAAATATTCTTTCTCTGCGGCGTCCCACGTATTGGCTGGCGTTTTCCACAGCGTGTCAAGCTCCTCTTTCAGCAGCCCCGATCTGATTGATGTCGTTCCTGGTTGTTTCGCCCTTCAATTAGCATACTCATGTGAATGTACTTCCTCTTCATGCACAACCGGGGGAAGGTTGTACATCCACACAAACACAGGCCAGGTGCTATGTGTGCTTCTCTGGCTGCCAAGCGGATTGACTCCATCGGTGCTCGCGCCAAAGACGATGTTCCTTGGATCGTTCCCAAATTCTGGGTATTGAAGTTCAACGCTTGCACCGCTCGCATCCTTAGGGTGACTCGGCATCTTGTCTTTTTATCTATCTCCGGATCATTTGCGTCATCTTCGCTTCTTCTCCTCCCTATCCGCGTGCCAACGCAGGAGCTTTGCTACCTTAGGATCCGCGAAATACCGCTGCAGACGAGGTGATCGGAAAGTACCACACCACTTTTCGAGGAGCTTTCTTCCTCTTCTTGTATCGAGTGACACCGCACACCGGACATATGGTAGACTCGCGTGCTCGTCCCGATAAATGATGCAATTGTTCATGCACATGGTATTTCACGTGCGGTAAATCCAGAGGACACACGATTTTCTTCGCCTCCTCCAAACTGGTGGGCACTTGTTCCCCTTGGGAAGGCGTTCGTGCGAATGACATATTCTCGTCGAAGCATCGTCGGTCATTTTGTGTTTTACCTTCATCTCGAGCCATGGCGTTACTTTGGCGGGTATCCTCGGGCTGCATCCTTCATACAATGGAGTAACGCGTCTAACTCAAGTTGATCCATCTTGGCTTTCTCTCGGCGGCAGCTCTTGCGTTATCCGTCCCGCTTGAGAAGCAGCTCTTGAATATGAGGGTCCTGCACCCAGCCCATCGATGGTCGGCGTCGTAAATGCGCCTACCGCATCATCATCATGTCCTGCATCTTCTACATGATGACTGTGTACAGCATCACCGTCATGATCATCTCACGAGGATTCTTCGTCTTCGCCCCGAGCCGCGGTGGTTGTCTTGCTGCCCTTCCTCATTTCTTGCCCGCCCCCATGGGCGACTTCGTAGTCATCTTCATCACCTTGCCACCGATGGCCATCCATGAAACCACGCAAGAGCAGGTGGTCCCGCACCTGCCCGGAATCCGGGTCCGCAATAAGGCTATTCAGCTTGCATCTTCGACACGGACATCTTATCTCCGTCTCGTTCTTTTGAAGCATCTCGGCCTTCGCGGACCTCAAAAACCTATTCACGATGCCTTCGGTCATCGTGCGGACCATGGTCGCCTGCTGGGTAGAGCAAAAGCGATATTTTAGAACCAAGAAAAATTTGGCATGACTTTCCTAAAAATAGGACCAAAAGAATGCTTAATGCCAAAATTCTACTTGAAGCGGGAATGAATCAACATTCCGCAAAATATTGGCAACTATCGCATTTCAAATACCGGTACACCTCCAAACACAAACACATATGCAACACCACGAACATACATAGATCTAGCTAGGCCATAAAAAGTGCATGTGCACATTGTTGTAGGAGAACAACATAAATATAGCTTCCCCTTACTTACCTAGCAAAACAAGGTAACTTAACCACTTAATTTGAATGAATCTATGGTGGAAATGAGGTGAAAAGAGGAGGCACCCTAGGCGGTGGAGAGAATGAAGTGGGGAGAAAGTGAGTGTGGGAGGAGAGGCTGTCCAAAATATCTTGTTGCTGCCCACTTACTAATGGCGCACCAGCAACAAATCGCCATTAGTAATCCAGGTTACTAATGGCGCACCTCCTGGTGGTGCGCCATTAGTACTTTTGCAAAAAAGGAATAAAACAATAATAAAAAAATAACATTAGTGGCGCACCTTCGGCTGGTGCGCCATTACTAATTACAACTAGTAATGGCGCACCACCAGTGAATCGCCATTAGTATGTTTGTCTGGTAGCACTAGTTCAAAAAAATTTGGTACTAATGGCGCACGTGGGGGTAGTGCGCCATTAGTAGTTTCAACACTAATGGCGCATCGGAGGCGGTGCGCCATTAGTATATACTAATGGCGCACCACATGTGCAGTGCGCCATTAGTGTCAATTCCATCTATAGCCCTTTTCCTAGTAGTGAATGGTTCGCCATTAGGTCTTATTGCCTCGATATTGTACTTTACGCCCTCCTTCAACCTTTTGTTCGGGCCTCGTTTCGTCCTTTTGCCTGAAGATTTGCTCGATCCGGATGGCTGAAAGAACAAAGATCGATTCGTTAATATATCTTCAAGTCATTTAAAACATGTGATGATCACCAGATGCCTGCTTATATAAATATATATACCTCGCCGGTCTTTGTTGTTTCAAGATCAACATTTTCTTCGTCATCATCATAATCATAGTTCATGACTTCATCAATTGGTCGTTGCGATCGAATATCATATCACCCTCTCCGGTGTTGTTTAGAAATTGAACCGTCATAATCTTCTTCATTCGATCATCATCGGCCCGTGAGGATGGCGTATCATATCGAACATGGCATGTTCTCCTCTCTGCGGTATTGTCCGCCATAGCTTTTATTTAACTAATCCAAAAGAAATATAAAACAATTTAGTATTCAAATTACATCGTCTCGAATAATAGATATAATCTCGAATACATCGTCTCAAAAAATAGATATAATCTCGAAAACATCGTCTCGAATAATAGATATAATCTCGAATACATCGTCTCGAATAATAGATATAATCTCGAATACATCGTCTCGAATAATAGATATAATATCGAATACATCACTGGCTAGGTAGCTAATAAAGATCGAATACTACAGAAGAATCTAGGACACTCGCGGTTCTGCGGGCGCGGGCGGTGGACACCCAAAGAGAAGGAACCCTCACGGGATCATAGCTGAAGTGAAATCCACAGAAGAAACTACGGTATTGGAGAACTGGCGCCCTCTAATGCAACCATGTAGCGATGGGCGTGCTCGTCCTCCTCCCGACACGGCGACGTACCACCTCCGGCTGGGCAGCTCCTCCAGCGAAACTGGCCCGCTAACGCCACCAAACAAGACCAGGTCGACGACGGGACCCGAGGCGGGTTCCTCATCAAGCGGCGTGCCCCTCAGGCAGCACCTCCCGGTGCCAGCCGGTGGAGCCAGTCCGGACATGGGTCAGCCGGACGTCGTCGCCAGACGTGTCGACAGCGAGGATCTGGTCGGGCATCGTCGAGAACAAATACTAGCTATATGCCCATAAAAAGTAGCATTTTTTAATGATTGGATTTTGATAACTAAAATTTCTAACATTTCTATATAACTAACATTTCTATAACATTTCTAACAATGCTATATATAACTAACATTTCTATAACATTTCTAATATTTCTATAACTAAAAACAGAAAAAATTATAACATTTCTATATATATAACTAACGTTTTATAACTATTTCTATAACTAAAAACAGAAAATTTTCTAACAATTCTAACTTTTTATAACTATTTCTATAACTAAAAACAGAAAATTTCTAACAATTCTAACATTTCTAACTATTCTAACAATTCTAACATTTCTAACTATTCTAACAATTCTAACATTTCTAACTATTTCTGAAAAACAGAAAAATTTCTAACAATTTCTAAAAACAGAAAAATTTCTAACTATTTGTATAACTAAAAACAAAAAATGTATGTGTGTGTGTGTGTGTGGCGCTCACTTGTGAGAGGGCAGCAGTGTAGTGGCGGCAACTGGCGGCAACGGCGGCGGCAGCAGGGATAGCGGCAGACAGGGACGAGGGGCGGGCGGCGGCAGCGAGGGGACGGGACAGACGGGCGGGCGGCGAGACGATGACGGGACGTCTGGCGGCGCCGCCAGCGACGGGACGGGACGACAGCAGGGACAGGCAGGGAGCAGGCGGCGGTGACAGACGGGACGACAGGGGACGGGACGGCAGCAGGCGGCGGCAGCGAGGGGCAGAGGCGGCGGCGAAGCGGCGGCGAGGATGGAGACGTCTGAGGCGGCGGGCGGCGGTCTTTGAGAGAGAAAAGCGGATGAGAAACTGAAATTTTCGTAAGTGTTGTTTATATAGGAGGGCCTTTAGTACGGTTTGTGCCACCAACGGTACTAAAGGCCAATTTTGGCCAACCAAGCGGCGGAAGCGACCCCTTTAAGTACGGGTGGTGGAACAAACCGGTACTAAAAATACTAGTACGGTTTGTGCCACGACCCGGTACTAAAGGGCGTCTTATTAGCCAGCAGTGCTTGATCTTGACAAGTTTAGTCCCACCTCGCTAGCCGAGGGGCGACCGCACTGTTTATAAACCCCGTGCGGTCGCTCTCTCGAGCTCCTCTCCAAAGCAGACCCACTGGGCCTCGTGTTCTTTGTTGTCTGTGGGCCCACTTGGCCTTCTTGGGCTGCATCTGGCCCAACAACAGGTTGGGTTTCTAGTCGTATGCATGCCACTCTGGCCTAGTAGGCGGGCTTTTTTTATTTTTGTGTTGTTTTTTTTGTGTATTTAGAGTTTCTTTGTGAATATTTTTGCTTTAGGTACAAAAAATTATAAACTTTCTGTTAGTGCCCGTAGTTTTCAAATTTAAATAGTTTAAATTTTGAATTATTTGAAATTAGTGTGAATCACTAGTTTGTGAATACTTAACTTTAAAAATCAGTAAAGGCATGAAAGAATTTGTTTGCACATAAAATTTCTTCGCGTTTCAAATGCCAAAACACATAACTACCCTAACTATTATAGAGATTCCCCTCTAGGTGTGAAACACAGAAGAAAGTGATGATAGTGAAGCCGATCACATCCCAGATCTTTGGGTGTGAAACTTTTTCTTCGCGTGTGTCCCTTTGCGCCGTAACCATGGAAAATCTTCATCATTTAACGGGATGCTCGGGTCAATATTCACTGTGAATGGAGCAATTTCATCAAACTTTTCATAATCTTGACTTGTCGTCTTGTCATCCACTCCCACAATGTTTCTCTTCCGGAAAGAACTATGTGCCGCTTTGGCTCATCGTCACGATGCATTCGCTTCCTTATATTTTCTTTTTCTTGGCTTGGTAGACATGTCCTTCACATAGAAAACCTGTGCCACATCATTGGCTAGGACGAATGGTTCGTCTGCATCACGCAAGATTGTTGAGATCCACTATTGTCATTCCGTACTACGGGTCTTCCGTTACCCCGCCTCGTGTCATATTGACCCATTTGCACGAAACAAAGGGACCTTTAAACCACGTCGATAGTCAAGTTCCCATATGTCCTGTATATAACCATAATATGTTTCCTTTCCGTCTTGGTTTCTGCATCAAAGCGGACACCACTGTTTTGGTTGGTGCTCTTCTTATCTTGGGCGATCGTGTAAAATGTATTACCATTTATCTCGTACCCTTTGAAAGTCATTATATTCGAAGATGGTAACTGGGACAGCAAGTACAGGTCATCTTCAATAGAGGTGTCATGCATGGTACGTGTAATCCAGTCATCAGACCGCTCCGGGTGTTTGGAGCGTAGCAAATTCTTGTGTTCATCCATATACGGAGCCACCAAGGCGGAATTCTGTAGAACTGTGTAGTGTGCTTCAGTGAGAGAATGTCCGTCCATACATATTAATTGTTCCCCTCCTAGCGTGCCTTTTCCATCAAGTCTGCCCTTATGCCACGATTCAGGAACACCAAACGGCTTAAGGTCAGGAATAAAGTCAATACAAAACTCAATGACCTCCTCATTTTGATGGCCCTTGGAGATGCTTCCTTCTGGCCTAGCACGGTTATGAACATATTTCTTTAAGACTCCCATGAACCTCTTAAAGGGGAACATATTGTGTAGAAATAAAGGACCCAAAACGTTAATCTCTTCGCATAGGTGAACTAGGACGTGCGTCATGATGTTGAAGAAGGATGGTGGGAACACCAACTCGAAATTGACAAGACATTGCACCAAATCATTCTGTAACCTTGGTATGATTTCTGGATCGATTACCTTCTGAGAGATTGCATGCATTGAGAAATGCACATAGCTCCACAATGGCTAATCGAACGTTTTCCGGTAGAAGCCCCCTCAATGCAACCGGAAGCGATTGCGTCATAATCACGTGGTAGTCATGAGACTTTAGGTTCGGAACTTTTTTCTCGCCATGTTTATTATTCTCTTTATATTCGACGAGAAGCTAGGCGGTACCTTATATCGAAAGCAGGCATTCAAGAAGATTTCCTTCTCTTCTTTGGTAAGGCGTAGCTTGCATGACCACGATGTATCTGTCTTCTTCGTGCATCGTTCTGGTCCTCCGTGCCTCGGTGTATCTTTTGTCTTCCCATACACGCCCAAGAAGCCAAGCAGGTCACGCAAAGATTCTTAAATCACGTGCATCACGTCGATTCGGAGCGGACCTCTAGGTCTTTCAATATGGCAGGTCCCAAAATATAGATTTCTTCTTCCACATGGGTGCGCGTCCGTCGGCGTCCTTCGAATAGGTTGTCCGCGGGACCTTTCCAAATATCACCTTCAAATCCTTGACCATATCATGTACATCAGCACCGATGCGGTGGCGAGGCTTCGTCCGGTGATCCGCCTCACCTTTGAAATGCTTGTCTTTCTTTCTTACGGGATGCTGCTCGGAAGAAATCGGCGATGTCCAGTACATTCTTCTTACAACTATTCAAATATATATCGTCGGTATCATCCAAACGGTGCGTGCATCCGCGGTATCCCTTGTTTATGCGTCACGAAAGGTTCTTGAGAGCAGGCCAATCATTGATGGTCACGAACAGCAATGCCTTTAGGTCAAATTCTTCCCCATGTGCTCATCGCGCCGTACACCTGTTCCATTTCACAGTTGTAAGAGTTCTTCAACTAATGGCCTTAGGTACACATCAATGTCGTTGCGGGTTGCTTAGGGCCTTGGATGAGCACGACATCATAATGAACTTCCGCTTCATGCACAACCAAGGAGGAAGGTTATACAAACATAGAGTCACAGTGCGGGTGCTATGGTTGCTGCTCTGCTCCCCAAAAGGATTAATGCCATCTGCGCTTAGACCAAACCATACGCTCCTTGCGTCATCGCAAACTCCTTCCCGTACTTTCTTTCGATTTTTCTCCACTGCGACCCGTCGTGGTACTCTCAACTTTTCGTCTTTCTTACGGTCTTCTACGTGTCATCGCATCGCCTTGGCATGCTCTTTGTTTTGAAACAAGCGTTTCAACCGTGGTATTATAGGAGAATACCACATCACCTTGGCAGAATCTTCTTCTGGGGCGCGCCCCTCGACATCACCACGGTCATCGCGGCTGATCTTATAGCGCAATGCACCACATACCGGACAAGCGTTCAAATCCTCGTACTCACCGCGGTAGAGGATGCAATCATTAGGGCATGCATGTATCTTACGCACCTCTAACCCTAGAGGGCGACAACCTTCTTTGCTTCAGACGTACTCTCGGGCAATTCGTTGTCCTTTGAAACATATCCTTTATTATTACCGGCAACTTTCCAAATCCCTTGTCGGATACACCATTCTCGCCTTCCATTGCAGCAATTCCGATGTGGTGCCTAGCTTTTCTTGTCACCTCATAATTCGGGTACAACAATTTTTGTGATCCTCTAACATGCGCTGCAACTTCTTCTTCTCCAAATCACTTGCGCGATTTCTCTTTGCATCGGCAATGGCCCGACCTAGATCATCAAGCGGGCTCATCGATGCCTCTTCTTCAACTTCTTCCCGCATTGCGGCTCAGCTTCTTCCGCATTACCGCTCGACTTCTTCCCGCATTGTTGTATCATCGTATTCAGGGAACCCATGGCGGGATAGCTGTCGTCGTCCTCTTCTTCTTTATTGTCTTCCATCATAACCCCTCTTTTTCGTGCTTGGTCCAAACATTATAGTGGGGCATGAAACCGGACTCAAGCAGTGGGCGTGAATGGTTCTTGGCGAGAGTAATTGTGACCATTCTTACAGCCAGCACATGGACAAGGCATAAAACCATCCGCTCGCTTGTTTGCCTCAGCCGCAAGCGAGAAAAGTATGCACGCCCTCAACGAGGCTGGGGAGAGCATCGGTCATCGTACATCCATTGCGGCTCATCTTCATTACACAACACCGAATAGACCAAATTAATACAAGTTCATACATAAAGTTCATACAACACTTAAATGCAACAAACAAATAACTCTCTAGCTAAAGCATTCAAATGCAACAACAAATGCGATCAAGATCGTAACTAAGGTAACAATTGATCCAACAGCATAATGATACCAAGCCTCACTATCGATGGCATATTTTCTAATCTTTCTTATCTTCAAGCGCATTTTCTCCATCTTGATCTTGTGATCATCGACGACATCGGCAACATGCAACTCCAATTCCATCTTCTCCCCCTCAATTCTTTTCAATTTTTCTTTCAAGTACTCGTTTTCTCTTTCAACTAAATTTAACCTCTCGACAATAGGGTCGGTTGGAATTTCCGGTTCACATACCTCCTGGAAAAAATTTCTATGTCAACTTTATGGGCATAATTTGTCATAAACACGAAATGCGACTAGTTTTAAAAGAGAATATATATACCACGTCCGAATCATAACAAGGACGAGGGCCGACGGGACGGATATCAAAACCATGGCACTATATGTATAACAAACAACGTCGGGTAAGATAATTATCGAGTAACTATATATCCAAATCACAAACACATCAATTTTTATATAAAATTTCATGAACAAGAGGCTCACCATAAGGTGGTGCGGCGATGGGACGATGCAGGCGATCGACGGTGGTTCTGACGGAGATTTAGAAGGCACTAAGTAAACCACACCTACATATGCAAACTAAGTGTTATTTTGACCTCAAATTGCGTATAAATCAAATACTAGCACATATATATATATATATATATATATATATATATATATATATATATATATATTCTCCCAAATTACTAAACTCACAAATTAATCACTATATAAAGCATTGCAAGAGCTAATCTAGCAATGAGAGATGAAAGGACAAAGTTGCTAACCTTTGTGATCATTTGAATGGATGGGGGCCTTCAAATCTTGACAAATTTTGGGCAAAATGTGTGATGAGCTCGAGAGGAAGAGGGGAAGAACAGAGAGGAGAGGGAAAGGGAAGAACAGAGCGAGCTTGGGTGGGCGAAGGGTTTATGTAGGAAGACCTTTAATACCGGTTCGTGCCAAGAACCGGTACTAAAAGGGCCCGGAGCGGCCCAGTCGACAACATCCTGCCACCACTCTCATTAGTACCGGTTCGTGGCACGAAACGGTGCTAAAGGTTCGCCACGAACCGGTACTAATGAAAGCGGCCCGGCTAGCCGTTGGAACCGGCACTAATGTATACATTAGTGCCGGCTCAAATTCAAACCGGCACTAATGTGCTTCACGTTTGACCCTTTTTCTACTAGTGTCGGCAAGACCTCAGTGGTGGTGGCCAGATCCTCATGCAACCGTGCTCTCCGATCCACGAATGGACGAACTCCAGGATATTCGTCAGGCTACACAATGAATGATGAGCATGACCTCGCTGGCTACGTTTTTTGTGCCACTATTTTTTTTACCATGGGGGCGGGTTGCATGAGAGGGAGTCAATTTTCTTACCGTGGTAGGGATTGCATGAGAGGCAGGACATACGAGGGAGGGGAGGACCTAAGTGATGTACAGCAATCAACTCCAGCCTTTGCTCTAGAAACATGAAAAATATTTGAAGACCAACTTGATCCCTATCAGCTTTAAACTGGATCAACACCGAACCATGATACTTTAACATTATTTTGCTTTTGGTGCCTTGGTTGGAACCTCTAAATATCGACATGGATAACACCTAGGACGAGCCTCACCTACATCTGGCCTCTTCCTTCTCCTCCCGCTCTCCAAGTATTTACCCCGTCACGTACCCCAAACATCTCTAACCCTCTAACGCTCAGCTCCTACGGGCCCGACAATGCCGGAGTGATCGGACCTCATACGGAGTAACGGCGGGGGAGCCCACATGGCTGAACGTGCGCCTTATACATTTGCAGAACCAGCTTCATTTGACGCAATGCCAGTGAAAGCCATCTGAAAAATCATCCGACCGCCAAGATAAAAAACATAAAACGGTTTCGATATTGTTTTTTGAGGGAAGAATGTTCTTCAAAGTTTTAGGACCAAATTTGGAGCTGGGCCAGAGTTGAGAGGACAGAAGTGGCCGAAGTTCTTTCATCAGGCCCAGCCAGCATCGCATCCCAACTTCTTCAGGAAAAAAACACCCACCCCACCCCACCCCACCCCGCACCGCAATTCCCCACCCCATCTCGCCGAAACCCTAGCTCCGACCCGCCGCCGATGGGGAAGGGCCGCCCCCTCCCGGCCACCACCACCTCCGCCGCCGGCTGCGCCTCCGCCGCAGCCCCGGACACGGGATACGCCCCCGTCCCGGAGGCCCCCGTCTTCCGCCCGACGGAGGAGGAGTTCGCGGACCCGCTGGCCTACGTCGCGCGGATCCGCCCCGCCGCCGAGCCCTACGGGGTCTGCCGCATCGTGCCGCCGCCGTCCTGGTCGCCGCCGAGGGCGCTCGACGCCGCCGCCCTCAACTTCCCCGCCAAGCGGCAGCCCATCCACCGCCTCCTCGCCCGCCCGGCCCCCGCCGACCGGGACACCTTCCTCCTCGACTACACCCGGTTCCTCCGCGCCCGGGCCGACGCCGGGCCGCCGCGCCGGGGCCGCAAGAGGACCGCGCCCCCCAAGCCGCCCGCCCTCTCCGACGGCCGCCCGCTCGACCTCTGCCGCCTCTTCCACGCCGTCAAGCGCTTCGGTGGCTACGACGGCGCCTGCGAGGGCCGCCGCTGGGACGACGTCGTCCGGCTCGTTGACGACAAGGCGCCGCCCCGGCACGTCCCCGAGTGCGCCAAGCACGTCCTCGCGCAGCTATACTACGAGCATCTCTACGACTATGAGAAGTTCACCAACGGCAGATCTGCGTCGGCACAGGGCGGGAAGCAGGCCGATGCAAAGGTCGAGCTTGACAACCAGCCGTCGGTTTCTGGTTCTGGAGGAGAGATGGATGAGGAGGAGGCTTCCGGCGTTAGCAGCAGCAGCGGCCGGAAGAGGAGAAATCAAAAGGCCGCCGGACTGGCTTCTAATGAGCGCCATGGTAACAGCAGCGGCACTCCCGGGAAGAATGCAGGGTCTGCCGGGGCTCGGAAGCCGAAGAAGATAAAGCTTGATGCAGAGGTCAGCCAAGATGATCAGGTCTGCGAGCGGTGTGACAGTGGGTTGCATGGGGACGCCATGCTGCTGTGCGACCGCTGTGATAAAGGCTGGCATATGTACTGTTTATCACCTCCGCTCGAGAGTGTGCCTCCGGGGAACTGGTACTGCTCGGACTGCAAGAACCCTGACAGTGATTGTTTCGGATTCGTCGAAAGGAGGAACACCTGTCAGCTTGATGCTTTCAAGCGATTTGATGACAAGGTGAGAAGGAAGTGGTTTGGGCCAAGGCCTCCTAGCCGTGTTCAGGTCGAGAAGCTCTTCTGGGAGATTGTGGAGGGCAAGGCAGGGGAGCTGGAGGTTATGTATGGGAGTGACATTGACACTTCGGATTACGGAAGTGGGTTTCCTCGCCTTGGCGATCCGGTGCCAGCATCAGTGGATCCAGAGACGTGGCAGAAGTACTGCTCCAGCCCTTGGAATCTCAACAATTTTCCCAACCTGCCAGGTTCAGTTCTTCGGACCGTCAAGGATAAAATTCCTGGTGTAATGGTCCCATGGCTCTACATGGGGATGCTGTTTTCATCATTTTGTTGGCATGTTGAGGACCATTGCTTTTATTCAATTAATTATTTACATTGGTAAGCAAATCCTGCCTGAATAGCGTGTTGGACATGTTATCTTCTTATCTTTGCTATCCCACATTGTTTTTCTTACTTTTGTTTTATTGATTGCTGATTAGTGGGTCGAAAATTTTCTTTTGTTGTTATGTGAGGGACGCTAGCAATTTTGTTATGTTCTGCACTCTTTTTTTGTTAAGTTTTGGGCCTAGAGTTGTTCATCTCCAAGTAAATTGTGGTTATCTGACATGTGTTTCAGGGGCGAGCCAAAATGTTGGTATGGGGTACCTGGAGCGGAGGCAAATGCTTTTGAGCGGGTATGTTATGTTTTTCTAAACAAAATAATATGATATTAGTATCTCCAGTTCATACAAATGTGATATTGAGTAGTGTGCAAATACTGATTGCACTTGTATTAACACAGTGGCTTCTTTTCTTTGCACCTCGATAAACATTTTTTATTCTGTACTGGGAACTGGAAAGTAAAGTTATTCTCTTATTACTACTGCCTGTAGCAACTGTTGTTGTACTTTTTGAGCTACAGCGGAATTACAATAGATCTTTTTGTATTTGTTATTCTCTTATCTGTAGCAACTGTCTAGAAAACAAAGCAAAATGCTCCTTAGCAACAATTTCTGTTTAGCAGTGCTATTCTGGTTTGGTAACATTTGAGCCTTTTATGTGTAACTTAAGTGTTTAACATTTTAAACTCCTACAGGTTATGCGCAAGGCTTTACCAGATCTATTTGATGCACAACCTGACCTACTATTTCACCTCGTCACGATGCTGAATCCGTCGGTTTTACAAGCAAATGGTGTTCCTGTTTACAGTGTCATGCAGGTTAGTACAGACTTCTTTTGCAAACAGACAAGGATTCTACCATATGTACTGATGTTCTTTACAACATCTTAGTAGATAAAACTTGTTTGTTGCTATCTTTCTCTAGGAGCCTGGCAACTTCGTGATTACTTTTCCAAGGTCTTACCATGGTGGTTTCAATTTAGGTAATACATGCCATACTCCATAGTCATTTTTCTTTCAGCTATGATGTTATTTCAAATTTGAGACGCACCATTCAATTCAGGTTTAAATTGCGCCGAGGCTGTTAATTTTGCTCCTGCTGACTGGCTGCCTCATGGTGGAATTGGAGCTGAACTGTACCGTATGTACCGAAAGGCACCTGTTTTGTCCCATGAAGAGCTTTTGTATGTGGTTGCAAAGGTTAGAGAATAACTATTGGTTATTTGCTGCTTATCTTCTGTATTAGTTTTGAGCCATGTTATGCTAGCTTAGCTCTTTTAGTTGTGGTCAGCAAACCTCCTTTTTGTAAATTTATCGGCTGTTATACTGGTTTGCTTATTGAATTTCAACATCAGTTTTTTGTTTGTGTACTAGTTAGCTTTAAGAGTTCAGTATTTTGTTGTCGTAAGTTTCAAGTATTAGCAATCTCACATACATTTATTTTAAATGCAATTTTATTTTCTTGTTTATGTTTGCCCCAAAAAGTAACCTGTAGAGTCAGATGGTCTATTGTAGTAAAACTATAATCTGTACACAGTGCTGGCAAATATTTACATTCCCTAATCCTTTTATTTGCAGAACGGTGTGGACAATAAATCAGTTTCCTACTTAAAAGAAGAAGTTGAGAGGGTATTTGTTAAAGAGAAAAAATGTCGAGAGGAGCTATGGATTAATGGGATTATCAAATCCAGTCCAATGCAACCAAGGAGTAACCCAAACTTTATTGGAAATGAAGAGGTATTTCTATTAATATACCTTTATCCCCTGTCATGGTAATTTTCTCTCTGTATAATGTGTTACTATAGCCATTTCGAAATTTCACTATGCAGGATAAGAAGTGCATCATATGCCAACAGTACCTGTATCTATCAGCAGTTTCCTGTAGCTGTAGGACTTCTCATGTTTGCCTTGAGGTTCGTCTTTGTTATGGCATTATTTTTCTTAGTCAGTTGTTAACTCCATGTCATCTTTATGTCTTGTTCCATTTATTGCCAAACATGGGTATGAACATCATATTTTAGCTGCTCTACGGTAGCAAAAGATCTTTCGATGAGGATGTTCATCTTATGCAGTGGCACTGAATAGCGCTTTCGTAAAAAAAGATTTAACAAGTTTGTTAAAAACAATTCCTTTCTTTCCCAGCACTGGAAGCACCTTTGTGAATGCAGTCCAGAGAGGCGTCGCTTACTTTACCGCCACACCCTTGCAGAGTTGGGTGATTTAGCTTCCGAGGTCAAGGCTAGTCTCTCAGGGGAGAATGTTAAGCAGAGCCCCTTGTTGCTTAATGACATCCCCACGCCATCTAAAAAGGTTTGATATGGACTACAATGCACCATTCTGTCAATTGAGTTATCTGTTTTGAATATTTGCATTTAGTTGTCCATTAAACAAGAGTATGCATGGAGTGATTTGCTTGCTTTTTTACGATGGTATTGTCAATCTCTCGGTGGTTCCTCTTCTCATGATTCCATGACATCTGATACAGTGAATAAGAAATTATGCTGCGCCATGCACCATAATTTTGTGCAATGGAGACCACCTCGATTATGTTTGATTCGTTTCTTTTCTTACTTTTGATGGGTCCTTATCGACCTGTCTGCAGGGCAAAGATCAACGTATGTCATATGCACAACTTGCTAAGGACTGGCTTTCAAAATCTGATCATATTCTCCATGTGCCATTCTTGGATACTGCACATTCCACTGCCTTGGAAGCTGCTGAACAATTTCTGTGGGGTGACCATGACATGGACTCTGTACGTCTTTTTCTACCGAACATGCTATGTTTTGTGTAGTTCTTACAACAATTGAGTGGCTTGTACTTACTGTGATGCTATCGATTTCTTAGGTCCGAAACATGGCACTAAAATTAACCGAGGCTAAAAAATGGGGTCTGAGTGTTAGAAATTGCCTTTCCAAAATCGATGAATGTTTGCTTCGTAAAGACGAGTGTTCTGAGAAAGTAAAGTATGTGGATATCGAAGAATTAATTGCTGTGAGATGTGAAGCATCCAGCGAACCTGGTCTTGCACAGCTGCAGGTACGTAAAATCAGGTACTATAGTATAGTTCTTATTACAAGTCCCTATGATTTACTCTGTTGTTATAATTTCCCCCTGTTGCAGGACTATGCAGATAGAGGAAAAATGCTGATTAGTGAAATAAACATTGCATTATCATCCTGCTCAACGGTAATCATGAATCAACTTTTGTGGGACACAAAATAGATTCACATTGCATCCTTGAATTCTTCCACCTACCGTTTCATAGATTGTGGTGACAATGTTTTCTCATTGTCATGTTTTCTTAGGTTGACCACTTGGAAGCGCTGTACTCTCGGGCTTCTGAATTCCCAGTCGAGCTAACTGAAACATCAATGTTGTCTTGTGAGATTTCTTCTGCAAAGGTATGCGCTTTATTAGTGTAATGCATTAATTTGATAATTTGATATGCTAGTGGTATTTTCTTTTCCCATGCATTCATTTCTTAACATATTGAGTTTCTTAACTTCTGGAATGTTTGCATTTCACTTGTGCTGTAGTCTTGGTTGAAGAAAGCACGTGATTTACTTGATGTGAATAAACTGGGCGTCATTGACATAGATTGCCTGAATACTCTGAAATTAGAGGTGTGTCTAAATTTTTTGGCTGTCAGCTTCTCCTTCAAAGTTAATTCTGATTCATGTGCTGTTCATATGTTTCTGCATTGTTCTGAATTGTCAGGCATTTGACAATGTCTAAACCTTGATAGATGGTACAACTTCGAGCTCTAGTTCCAGAAGTTGATCTTGTTTCAAAACTGTGGAACGAAGCTGAATCATTGAGAATGCAGTGTCAATCATATGTCCAAGACTCGCCTGGTCTAAAGGTTAGCAATCATCCTATTCCTCTATTCCTTTTCTCAACCATTCAAATTTGAAGGAATGCAGATTTGTTACTCTTTTGTTGTAAATACTCCAGGAACTGGAGAGTTTCCTCCTTGCGTTGGATGGTACCAAGTTCAACATTCCCGAGCTGAACCTTCTTAAGCAACGGTATTCAGGTGCTTGCTCCTGGGCAAGTCATGCTAATAGCATGCTCGCAAAACTTTTTGAAAGGAACGACTACCACAACATTGTTGAGGAGTTGACAGCCATTCTAAAGGATGGCAAATCACTGAGAGTAAAAGGTACATTTTTAATACTTCTATCCATGGCGATGGTTGTATGTGAAATGCTTTATTATCTAACTCACAAGAGATATTGTTCTACTCAGTGGACGAACTGCCATTTGTTGAAAAAGAATTAAAGAGGTCCTTCTGCAGGAAGCAAGCATCTGAGGTATTTTTCTAGACCGTGTAACCGAGAGTAAGAGCGCATGTAATGTGAATGTGTTCCCTAGTTTCACTTTGGCAGACACCCACTTATTGCACTATTAAACCAATTGACTCCTACAAAATTTGGATCATGTAGCTCTTGCTGATAAAATGAGTGGACACTACATTTTTTTTTCACTCTAGCAAATGAAAAATAGATGTTGATTAAAACTTCATGATGAAATTATAATTGAACCCAACATATATCTTTTTACCTGAGTTGAAACTTGAATCCCGTTAATTTCTTATTATTTTTAACATTGTTTGTGATTGCTGGTAACTGTTTACTTTGTCATAAATCAGTCTCTGGATCCTAGTCAGAGTCTGAGTCTCCGATAACATCTTTATATTCCTGCCACAGTAAGCATGAACTTCTTCAGCACTAGTTGATTGTGCTATTTGATTCTAAACAAGTGTTATATATAATTCATCCCTTATTCAAAGTCAGAGTCTAGTTGAGTTAACTTTGCCTCCATACACCGTTGTATGGCAGTTTCAAGTGTTGACACCATTGTTTAAGGTGGATATTATTTAATTAATGCTTAAGTGGATTGATTACATTAACATTCAAGTATGTAACAGGCTCTTGCAACACAAATGTCCCTGGAGTTTATTAAAGAAATTCTGATACAAGCCTCCATGTAAGTGTAATCAATTCACCAGTTTTTAATCTTGTATAGGATAATTCTTTTGCTCTGCCTCACTATTATTACCTGTCTGCAAGATTAACTATTGAAGAGGAGCAACCATTCGTTGGTCTGTCGGAGGTGCTAAAAAATGCCACTGCTTGGGAAGAGAAGGCTCGACGTATGCTTGAGCTGTCAGCTTCTCTCTCTGAGTTTGAGGATCATATCCGGTACTAGTCATCATAGAGATCTATATTCTTCTTATGCTACAGACTATTTTTTATGCTGACTATCCTATTTCAGGTGGTCAGAGGATATAAAAGCTATAGTTCCATCTGAACAAGTTATGAAAGCAGAGATTATTGCTGCTAGGCTGTGGATGGACAAATGTCAGGCCTATCTGAGACCTAGATGTGATAAACTTGGTTTTGGAGTTTGCCTTAAAGTTGATGACTTGAAGGTTCATTCAATATGGCTTTCATGATAATTATTTTCAGAAAGTATACTTATTTATAATTTTTTTTGATAACCATGGTTCTTCATATCACAGGATTTAGTCTGTCAGCCTGCAACTATGAAAGTCATTCTCGACACTTCTGCACTTAATTCTGTTCTCAGTAATATTGAGGAGTGGGAACAGAATTCACAAAGTCTGCTAAGCAGTTTAAGAACCCTACTGCATTTGAATGTGATCGGCTCTACAGTTGACCCACTTGAAAGAGATTTGGAGGAGCTGCAAAGTAAAATTAATGCAGAAATAGAAAGTGGATTATCTCTTGGTTTTGAGTTAAAGGTTCTTAATGAAATGAAAGATTCTTTGGTGACACTTGGATGGATGTTGACAGCACTGTCTTTCTGCTGCAGGATTCCCTTGTTAGAGGTAACATGTTCACTGTCATAACTGTTACTCACTGCATCTGTCATTTTGATTGGTTCATGTATAGAAAGCAAGGCTTTTTAGTATGCTCTCCATCTTAGATATTTGCTTTTATTGTTTTAGTGACACTCCTAAATCCAATTTCTGACCTAATATTTTTCACCTGCATTTTTGGTTCCATTAATGAATGATGATAATTATGCTTCTAGTACTATCAAGTATTGTTGTGTGCTATTTGTTTTCGGAATACTATGGAACAGTAATACAGTAACAGTCACATCGCTCCAGCACCTAAAAAAGGGTCCACCATCCGTCTTCCTGTAGCAGGGTGATTGTATCTTCACTGCAGATCTCACCACGTGCACTTTTCCTCATTCACCTCTGTCTTTCTGTCTTCTAGATCCAAACACTGTACCCCTCAAACTTGCCAAAGCTCAAATTCTTAAAATCAAATTCACTTGCATTATATGAGAGAGCATGTCTGTGAGGTAGGGGTGTGCAGGAAATAGTAGAGGCCATCATGGTCCATCTTAAGGCCACGGTCCACCCTTGTTGTTGTAGTACCCAGGTCACCATGGTGCACAGCCACCATTTCCAAAAAAATAAAAATTCCTTGATATAGCCCGTGCACGTGGTGTGTGACATTCAACTTATCATGACTCACGAGGGACATGTGCGATTTGTGTGGGGGTCATCTTCATTTTAGGACTGCCACTGATAGTATACGAGTGCACCGCAGTAGTTGTCTTTTCATATGCATGTCCTTGCTGATCCAAACTGAATCATAATACCTCCGTCCCAAAATAAGTGTCTCAAGTTTAGTACAACTTTGTACTAAAGTTAGTACAAAGTTAAGACACTTATTTTGGGACGGAGGGAGTATTATTTAGCTGAAGAGTGAAACTTGTTTGTTACTGTCTAAAGATAGTTATCCGTTGCACTACATATGTCTTAATTGTGTAGCTGAAGTTGCTAGAGCCATGTAAATTTAACCTTGCAGGCTGTTGATCGAGCAATTGAAGAAGCTGTCCACCTTCCTGCATCATTGTCAAGCTGCCCTTTAGCTACATTGTTGATGAGCGGATTATCTTGGCTAAGGAAAGCACTTGTTTTGCTTCCTGGCTCTGAAAACTCTGTAAAATATAGACTGGAAGATGTCGAAAATGTTTTGGCAGAACATCAGGCAAGTTTTCAGAACTGACGTACTTTTCACATTTTCCATTCACTTCTTCAGCTGTTCTTGGGTTTCAGCTGCGTTATCTTTTTGCTTGTCGCAGGAAATTGCTGTTCCTTATTCTATGATGACTGCCAAGCTCGAGGATGCTATAAACAAACATAAGTAAGTCACATGTAAGAATCTCAGTGTTGTTCATGGGATTAGTGTGGACGAGCAGACCCTCCAAAAAGGAAAGCACCAGATATGGAATCACCTGGTCCCCCACCCTTGGTCCCATCCGTGCGATTCCTTACTGTAACACACATTAGGAAACCCCATGTAAAAGGGAATGTTTTTACCGTCTTTTAAAAAGCTACAACTTCTGAACCGAATTAAGATCTGTTCTTACCGTTGTGTTTATTGTGACAACCATGTAAAAGGAATGTTTTTACCGTTTTTTAAAAAGCTACAACTTCTGAACTGAATTAAGATCTGTTTTTACCTCTGTTTTTAAGGCGTCCTGCCTTGGACGCTTAGGCGATAAGGCGCCCCCCAGCGCCTTACAAATATGCCCGCCTTAGGCGCTTAGGCGTCGCGTAGGCGATAAGGCGCCCCCCCCAGCGCCTTAGGTCGCCTTACCGCCTTAAAAACATAGGTTTTTACCGTTGTGTTTCTCGTGACAACCATGAAAAAGGGAATGTTTGTACCGTTTTTAAAAAAAGCTACAACTTCTGAACCGAATTAAGATCTGTTCTTACCGTTGTGTTTATCGTGACAACCATGTACTCCCTCCGTCCGGAAATACTTGTCATCGAAATGAATAAAAGGGAATGTATTTAGACGTATTTTAGTTCTAGATACACCCCTTTTTGTCCAATTTGATGACAAGTTTTTTCGGACGGAGGAAGTAAAAGGGAATGTTTTTACCGTTTTTAAAAGAAGCTACAACTTCTGAACCGAATTAAGATCTGTTTTTACCGTTGTGTTTCTCGTGACAACCATGTAAAAGGGAATGTTATTACCGTTTTTTAGAAAGCTACAACTTCTGAACCGAATTAAGTTCTGTTTTTACCATTGGGTTTCTCGTGTCAAGTTCTTCAAAACCAGATCCTATGTGGGTATGTTTCAACAAACTTTTTTTCATGAGCAATTTTGGTACTACTTGGGGAAACTTCGGTGCTACAGGAAGCAACTTTCCGGGCAGGGTGCATACTATGACTACATATCTACCCAAGCTCTTATAAGTTGGCTACCATGACTATCAAGTTGTTTAATATCACCTTTAAAGTTTCCTACCATAACTGCCTATCAACCCAATGCCCGTTTTAGTTGACTACCATGTTTGCCAAGGTGCATAACATCATCTCTAAATTGTCTACCATGATTGGCGAGTATTCTAACATTATTCCAAGTTGCCCCACAAAAACATTCTGGCGTCATAGGCAACTTAGCAACCATGATAGGCAACTTCCATGGTATTGTAGGCAAGCAATTGAGCATCACCCGTCGGCAACTTCGTAGTGATGTAGACAACTTAGGAACCATGGTTGTACTATGGAAGTTGCCTATCATGGTTTCTAAAAAAAATTCAGATCATGGGTTAGACAGCCCATGACGTTTAATTAAGGTGAAAGGTGAGTACACACCGAGAATGAGAGTAGGGGTACTCGAACTCGGGCGGGTGGGCAGGTTTCGGCACTTGCTCACCACCGGGCTAAGCCGGCTCTCCCTGTCACGGTTTCTAGTTTGCATACGACACCGGAAAAGTTTGCAGGACAACTTAGGATAGTGTTAGGATGCTCGATTGTCACAGAAGGCAACTTGGGACAGTGATAAGCAATTTGGCCGTCATGGTAGGATAACTATAGTAGCCAAGCAGACTATAAAGCATAGCCTAGTGGTGGAAAGGGGCTGATGCCTTCCCACCCACCCAGGTTCAAGGCACGGTACTTGCAATTTGGCTTTTTTGCACCAATTATGTTGTATGGGCATCCTTTACAGTCTTTCTGTCAAAAAAAACAAAACAAACTATAGTAGCAAACTTAGGAGAGCATCAGACTAATTGGCAGTTACGGTAAGGTACATAATAGGCAGTTCTCAAATGTAGCACTAAAAGTTGCCTCATCTAATACCAAAGTTGCTTTTTTCGGAAATAAATTGTAGAACATATGCAAATGGGATCTACATAATAGTTTCTAAGAGGTCGTCGCAAAGAACCTGACGGTGAAAACAGATCGTAATTTTGAAAGATACGACTTTTCTGAAATTTTGCAAAGACACATAAATTTGCCCACAACCTTGTGTGAACGCATATATTGTCTTAGGGCCCACAACCTGTGATTAATGTTGATAACCGCCGCTTGTTATGGACTACATACTCTACTCGGCGCATCACGCCAAAAAACGCATCAGAAGGTGGATGGACGGTGCGCTTGATCGCTCCAGATAGTGCAGCTGCACTAGGAAGCAATTTGGTAGATATGAATAACCAGATCTCGCTTCCGTACTGAAGCTGGAATATACTAGTGCAGATATCTTTGAAGTGATTTAACAGAACATACTAGAGTACCACTGTACCAGACTATCTCCTTTTTCGGCCTTGTGCACTTTTTTCGAAAGCTGCGCTGTGCCCTCCCAGTCCTTTTAGTTTACTTTACTGCACTCAAGTGATAGTTCAAGCCATCAAGTTGCGTTTGGAGCCATCATTTCATCATTCAATAATTCTTCCTTCCTCTCAGGTCATGGACAGAGCAATGTAATGCCTTCTTTACATTGCGCGATCACCAATCTTGGACTGAACTACTAAGGCTCAGAGTAAGTCATTCGTATTATCAATATCTAGGTGCTGTATTTCTTATTCATTTTGTTTCTGTTAATTTTGTAACATTTTTATGAGAACATTGTAAATATTTTTGCAGTATGGCTATATCTTGACTTAATGTTTATTTGTGTAATTCTTGCTAAAATTTAGATTCACGAGATATGCACCATAGCGAGCTTTTAACTTGCTTCACCGTTCTTCATTACATGTTCATGAAAAATATTGAGTAGTGATTGTATTCTGTTGTGTTGAGTATCTTCTGCTAACATTCATGATATGTGAACCTTTACAGGACAGTGGCCGGTCTGTTGCACTTGATTGTTGTGAAATGGATAGGGTTGTTCTCGATATTAAAAAGATTGATGGGTGGTTCAATCAGTGCCGCTGTACTCTTTCTCCTGATGTCACTGATAGGGGATCTGTGCTCGCCATGCTTCTAAAGGTTGGTTTCT
The DNA here is from genome assembly GCA_021605205.1 of Aegilops longissima. Classification (NCBI taxonomy): domain Eukaryota; kingdom Viridiplantae; phylum Streptophyta; class Magnoliopsida; order Poales; family Poaceae; genus Aegilops; species Aegilops longissima. Next base: position 768,584,529 of record CM038679.1, on the reverse strand, counting down.
GTTTGAAATGAGCACGGTTTGTTGTTTTCTTTTATTTATTGGCAAACGCTTTGAGCTTTTCACTTCCTATTTTCAGATCAGAGGATCATTGGACAATGCTTCTATGTTTTATGCTGAGGATTGTAAGAGGAAAGGGTTCTGTGTCATCTGTTCATGTGACGTGGGAGATGATGTAGCCTCCAGATGTTTCATATGTCAAGACTGGTAAATTACATGTGCTTGGATTGGTTTTTCATGTTCGGTCGAGGTGTCAATCAAATAATAATATTATGCTTCTGCTAGAATGCTATGCTTGTTTGTATGCACATAGGTCAATAGTGTACATGAGATGGGATTCTCTGAATCCAACACAAGAACACGCTATTTTTCTGCTCAAGTAAATACATTAAACATGGATTTTTTTCTGCGAGTATTGAGTGAAGGGAACTAGCTAGTTCGGCCAAACTATGCCTTCTCGATACTGTCTGTCATGTTTTGTTTTTCTGTGCATTGAGTGAAGTATTGAATGATCTATTATGCAGGTACCACAGCTCTTGTGTGGAACCACTGCTTGCTTCTAAACGAACAACCACTGAATATTTTTGTCCATTTTGCTTCTGTTTAGAAAGCGGGGATCCATTAGAGAAAGTAATACAAGAGAAGGTAATTATCAGTTTGATAAATCTGATTTAAGTCTGTGATTGATGTTATAGTCTGATACCGATGCACATGTTACAGATCTCTAAAGGGAACCGTCCTGCTCTTAGTGCACTTAGTGAACTCCTCAGTTCTACAAAGGGTTTCTACACAGGGTAATTTAAAAAATAACTATTTAATTTAAACTTAGCTTCCTCATTTGGGATTACTAATGTTCACCTGACCTTTAATAGAATTGAGGAGTTGGATTTGTTGGGAGAAATTATCAAGAAGGGTTGTGACTTTAAGTCCTCTTTGGTGCAAATTTTGCATGACGTGGATTCTTGCAATGGAAATGATCTTAGTGTGATGTGCAAACCTCTTCTGGTTGCTCTAAAGGTGATCCTTGGCAATCTTGTCCCTTATTTTTAACAAATTTTGATGAACGTTAGATGCTCTCGACTCTGAAGTGATGGATCTGTTGGAAGATATAATTAAATATGCCATTGCTGTTTACCTTTTTGGTCATTTTTGTAGGCAACATCAGCTGCTGGCTTATATGATCAGCAGATCAACCGTAACATTGAGTTGGTATTGAACAGATATATATGGAAGAAACGAATTCATAAAATCTTGTATGGTGGAAAAAAGACATCGATCCAACACGTGATGCGCCTTGATAAAGAGGTAATATGATTGATTTAAACTAATAATTTTTCTTCCCAAATATAGGTGCTTCGGCAATCATAGTGACTTAGGATATCAATGTGGGGAACAGAGACACGGATAGAATGGACAGTTTTAAAAGAGGTCTATTACAGTTGTGTTATGGAGTTCATACCTGATGTGGTGTGATGAACCATTCTGATTCTGATTCTGTTAATGGAACATAATCTCCTTATTCCTTTGATGACTTTGTTACTGAAAGCAAATGTGGAAGTTCTGTATGATGTTGAACTGTATAAAATAATAATTACTCGAATTTATTTCTCAACTATCATTTATATTGTGGCAATAATTACAATTCCTATTCAGTGGTGTGTCCATAATGTTGTTGCCAGTTATGCTCTTCAATGGTAATCAAATTTTAAATGGTAATTAAATTTCTATTCAGTGCTCATGTAGTTCTATATCCTTAATTTTTCTTCAATGGTAATCAAATTTTAAATTCTCTATGCCTGATGTATTCTTTAATGCACTGATTCTATTAGGGTTCAAATTTAGAGATATCTGGCGAAGATTTCTTCAAGTCGCAGATTTGTGAAATAAAGGAAACCAGTCAGCAGTGGCTAGCCAAAGCAGGAAAGGTGAGATGCCAGTTTCTTTTGCTATTTGCTCTGTAAGTAAGATGGGAATGAAACACTGCAAACCTTAAGACCATGCATATGCTGTGCTGCAGGCTGCTTTTGATTGTGGCGAGCTTCCACTTGATCTTGTATATGAGCTTATTGTTCAAGGGGAGAATCTATTTGTACATGTCGAGAAGGAACTGAAGGTGCATACTGAATTCTAGATCTCATTAATTCTTCATTGAGCTTTTTGTTGGTTATTTTCTCACCAGCCTAGTCCCATTGCAGTTACTCAGGGATCGGAGCATTCTTTATTGCATTTGCCGCAAGCCATATGATAACAGGGCCATGATAGCATGCGATCAGTGTGATGAGTGGTATCATTTTGATTGCATCAACTTGTGTGGCCCCCCTCCAAAAACATTCTATTGTCCTGCTTGCAGTCCTAATAATGGCGAAGGGTTTATATCGCTTCCCCGGTCAGCCAGGGAAGAGGATAGGTATGTATACTCGGTTTAACCATTTCCCTGCAGCTGTTAGCTTGGTCTAGATGTTTGTACCGCATGATGTGCTTTCTTGGAGTAGCACATTGATGATAACTTTATATGCTAGCATAGCATGAACCAAGGATGTTGAGAATCTGTTGCTTAGTGGAATTAAGAATGTCAATATGGCAAATGTTATTTTTAGTTAAGATTATTACTGGAAATGATCCGTAAAAATACCCCATTAGCATGGCAGGGTGCTGGTAGTGTTGATTTAATTGCTCATGCTTACCCTGTGCATTTAATTGCACGTTCTTTCGTATAACTCGTTTTCCCCATGTCTCAGATCAAGCGCCGAAGCAGGACCTCACACTCCTCCAGCGTCTGGTGACGAACCAGAAATTGTGGAGGATAATAAGTGTAGCAGCAACACGCGGGAGAAATCCCAGGTTAGGCTAGATTTGGTAAAGCTTCTGCGTCAAGATAGCGAAATAGACAACACGTGGAAGGACAGCAAAAGGATTCCCCACAGAACAGCCAGAAGGAGTAGCGATTTCATGGGATATTCCCAAGACATATCTTCCCCTTTTAAAGGCCCTAATTTGTAGCATGTACAAATTCTTCTTCAGGCTAGTATTTTTTCCCCCTTTCCAATTCTTTCATGTGCTTATGGCGGATCAACTTCTGAAAATGGCGGGTTTGCGCCACCGGTTTTGATCTTGCCATCAGTTGTAGCTTGCCAGAAATAGTCTGTGCTGGTTGGTTAGTGGTAGCGTGACTGGCGTCGCACTGGCTTTTTTTTTTATACCCCCAGTAACCAATACATGATTCCTGTTAGGGCTCGACGGCACATCCATTGTATATGATGTGTAAAGGTTCGAGCTGTAGGACATTTGTTAGTAGCATTCCTTTTAAAGCAAAGTGTACTCTTGACCTGAGAAAAGAAGTTTCTTTATTAATAAAAGATGAAGTTCGATTTGCATTCGGTGTCTATATTGCAGGTTGTGATGTTGTAACTTGTAAGTCAAGATGAGTTTGGAAGATTGTTTTTTTGCAAATAATTGTTGCGTCTTTCTTTCTATAAGTATAAACTATATCGGGTCGGGAATGCAGTTAAGTTTTTTTGGGCAGAATCAACTAGTTCCAGGCGCATTTATAATTTATTGAACATGCTTGTTTTACATTGAAGGGTACACATGTTACCGGCGTCGCTTGTATAAGCAACATAACATATGTTTTTGGTTTGTGTATACTTGCTGTAATAAGAAATTGGATTCAATGAGATGCACCGAAGCGCACATTTTTTTTCCTCAAAATTTTAAGCATGTACGTTTACCTGTAAAACTTCCATCTTGGATTTCTTGCTCTTTTAGAGCGTCAAAGTTTATTCTTCTCTCGTGGGACCAAACAACCCCCTCCACCCCCGTTTTGCTATGAAAATTTTGCAAGCATGGGTAAACATGGGCATTTATCTATGTCATTTTTTCCACAATTGTTTCTCATGGTTAAGTCGTAGCTGTAATGAATTAAGCGTTCGTGAGAGGAGGAGCGCATCCCACATTGCTTCTCTCTCGGATTCCATCACATCGATATACCCTCTAGCGGTAAAACTAGCACCCTTCAATGTGCTCGCAGCAAGCGGAAGCGGGAAACCAACTTGTGATGAACACACGGGAGGGCCTGACGAGAGAACTGAGATCCGTCCCAAGATAAGCACACCTCCCGATCATCCGTGGACCACGTAATATGCAATGGCCGTGCCGTGAGATACAATAATATAGTATTAACATATACTACCTCGCATAATAAGCCTCGTATGCCACTAGAAACCACTCCCCCCACCCCTCCCATGATGTGAGCCGGGTTTTGACACTACATTATGCATTCCGACGCTCTATGGCCAAGGCATGATTAACGGCCTTGATTCACCTGATGGGTGCATCGAATGGCGGTAGAGGATCACTCCTGCCTGGCTTCACACTGGTGCAGGGCGGCTCAGAGGTTGTCTGACATCAAAGTCAGAAAACGTCTTACGACCGAGAGAGCAGTAGAAATCGCAGAAAAGACAACTTCCTTTTCGGAGAGGCGACACTTGTGCATGTGTGTGTGTGGGTGAGAGGGGAGGGGAGGGGGTGTGGAACACCAAACATGTGTTGAGGTTGTGGTGAGTCATGTGTTGGTTAGAGAAAAGCAAGCAAAACCAAAACCAACCCCCACTCTCTTTCTAGTCTAGGGTTTTAGCAAAGTAGCGTTTTTTCCCCTCACCCACACTCGTCTCTCGCCGGAATCCATGCCGCGCCGGCGAATCTAGATAGGGTTTCCGCCGCCGCCGCCCTCCTCTCCCTCGCCCGCCGTCGGATGAATGGACTCCACCGACGACTCCTCCTCCCTGGCGGCCTCCTCCGGCGCCGCCTCCTCCTCCCCCTACTACGTCCACCACCGCCCCTCCCCGTCCCCCTCCACCGCCGCCCAAGCCCCCGCCTTTCCCTCCCCTCCCCCTCCGCCGCCTGACGCCTACCCCCGCCACCACCACCCTCACCCGCTCGACGTCTTCTCCTTCCCCATGGGCCCCTGACCCCCACCCCACCCCCACCCCGGCATTCCCCACCCCAGATGGGCCCCTCCATCTCCGCCGCCGCGCAGGACGACCTCGGCCGGAAGAAGCGCGGCCGCCCCCGCAAGTACAAGCCCGACGGCTCCGGCCCCGCCCCCTCGCCGGCGCCGGCCCCCTCCCCCTGCACCGCCATCGTCCCCGTCACGCCGGGCTCCGGCGGCGGGCCCTCCTCCGAGAAGCGCCGCGGCCGGCCCCCCGGCTCCGGCAAGATGCAGCAGCTCGCCTCCCTCGGTAACCAACCAATCTTCCCCCACTCACATGGAAAGGAAAAAAAAAACAGAGCATTTGCCAGTTCCCCTGTATCTTCTGCTTCCAGATTGATTGACTGACAGTTTCGTTGTGTTCTTATTTCTCAGGGAAATCGTTCCTCGGCACCGTCGGCACCGGGTTCACCCCCCATGTCATCATCATCCCATCAGGAGAGGTCCGTGTTCCCCCACATACATATATATGTACTGATGATGTGGTTGCCAACAGAGTTAGATTAATCGCTCCGCTATGAATGGAGCATTCCAGTTTCATGCCAAAGTTCAATGCAGTTTCTTCTTTATGTGCTTGGTTGCTCTGCACTTTTTGCAAAAGGCGCATCGCCTTTCTTACACAAATCTGCTAGATTCCGACTTCTCTTTTTATCAAAAGACATGGATTTCTGAAGTTTGTACCGTTTCCTGCCTAAAATAAACCGGAAATATAAATCTTTCTGACAGGGCTGCCTTTTTTCTGGGCGCTAATAAGGCAGATTTATGTGATGTGACAATAACACGTATGGCCAAATATGTCTACTTTTCTGTGCTTTAGAATGGGCGCGTTGCTTTTCCCTTCTTGTTCTGCACAACAAAATTCGCTTTTGTTGCCAGCACATGTCAAGTGCCGCTTTCGGTTTTGGTCACTCAAGTAAGCTTGAGGGAGTTAACAATATTCAGTTGTATTGCGAGAGTCCGTGCTGCACGTTCTGAATTATTAATAAAAGGAAAAAAAAGCATCTCATGCTGATGTTGAACTGATGGTGACCATCTTTAATTGGAAGGAAACTAATATGGTCTCTTGCTCTGTTTCCCAAGCTATTCCTGTCTCCATGTTTCACTTCCTATAAATGAAGACCGTTGCCTTTTTATTCGGTTTGATGCGGGTAAGAACTTAGGATATGCTGTGCTAAAGAAGAACCACATGCCACAGGGTGTGTGAAAACAGTGACTCTGCCTGTAACTTGGGCTAGGGCCTGGTTCCACGTCTAAGCATGTCACGTTTGGTTTCTAAAGCTTTTGTTGAGCAGGGGAAGAAAGCATGTTATGTTTGGTTTCTAAAGCTTTTGTTGAGCAAGGGAAGAAAGCATGTTATGTTTGGTTTCTAAAGCTTTTGTTGAGCAAGGGAAGAAAGCATGTTATGTTTGGTTTGTAAAGCCAAAGTTATATATGGTTATTGTTTGCTAGGCTAGTCCATGTTGGCTTTAATGTACTAGAATATCATTGTCTGTGTATTGTTGATCCATAGGGTGTTAAATAATGTAGTTTTCTATGCATTATGCACATTCTGTTGCACGACTTGCAGTTATAGTGTGTCTGTTCCTATTTGTGCAGGATGTCGCAGCCAGGATAATGTCCTTCTCACAACAGGGTCCAAGGGCGGTCTGCATCATGTCAGCATCAGGGGCTGTCTCCACAGCAACCCTTCATCAGGATGCGGGTTCTGGCAGTGTAGTTAAATATGAGGTATGTTCTCATGGTTGTTAGTACCAGTGGCCCAGAGACTGATATCTGTGCCTTATATTCTTTTCTTGTTTAAGAAAAGCCGTGCTCAAAATATTCCGAGTTATCTGTTTCCTGCCTGCAAACTTTTACCAGTTACTTACAGAATTTGGTTTAACAGTAAACAATATAACCGGAATGTTTTTATCAGAGCCCATCAGGTTTAATATCTAACCATATGCGGTGATATGCTGTGGTAGAATGGTACCAGTGAGCTACCAAAATAACTGTAATTAAAGCCTGACTTCTCCCTACAAGCCTAAATCACTTTGTTGATAACTGGATACAAGGTGTGTTATCATTTTGGAACAGAGGCTCAGTTACATGAGCAGAATAGCATGTATTCAACATCATCTCATTTTCATCCTGTGAAATCTGGAAGATAAACACCTTAAGGCTGCTGGGCTGGGTTATGGGAGTGTCTGTGATCCTATTCTCTATATATGTAGCATGGTCTATTATGCTCTGTTACCAGCAGTAATGTCAGTTGTTCTCTAGTATTTGTCATCGTAGTGCTCTCCTTCCTGTTGTTCCATATTTTGTAGCTGCATCTTTCATGTATATACGTTGTTGATGTGTTGTCTTGGTAAGTAAACCTGACTACTTCTGTCCTTTGTCGTCAAATGAAGTCATGATATGTTGTTAGCAACCTAGGACAGGAGGTATTTGTTCAAGTTTGCAGTTGCTAGATCCATTGCTGATGAATATGGAGTCATTAATATTTATTCTATTTTTCCAAGAAATGCTTCACTTATAAGTTATAACACCAGTCACGGACAACACTCTTAACAATTTTCGGTGTCCCCTATTATATTTGACAGGGTCGATTCGAAATCCTGTGCCTCTCTGGATCATACCTGGTGATAGACGACGGCGTTTCACGCACACGGAATGGTGGTCTATGCATAGCGCTGTGTGGCGCTGATCACAGGGTGATTGGAGGAAGCGTTGGTGGAGTCCTGACAGCAGCCGGGACAGTTCAGGTGATCACTCGTTTCTTTTTTTTTCACTGAAACATCAGCATTTCATTAATTCATCCTTGGTCTATTGTGTTCCAGAAATGAATGATGAGGTGATTGTGCGTGTTGGTGCAGGTGATTGTGGGGAGCTTCATGTACGCGGGGTCGAAGAAGAGCAGGAAGGGCAAGGCCGGGCAGGAGTCTGCTGCCGCGGAGGAAGAACAGACTGGCGATGCCAACGGGGGCAGGGGCGGAGACGGAGTTGGAGGCGAGGCGGAGGAAGAGGGGCCTTCGCCGCTGATGCCGATGCCCCGCGGAGAGGAGGAGCTGCCGTCGGACGCGATGATGAGCGGGTGGACGGGCATGATGCGGCAGATGGAGTCGCGGTCCTGCGGCGGCATCGACATCAACTCGATCCGGGAGTGAAGGATGTAGACTGTTCAATTAGTTTGGTGCGGCGGAAGTTGAGCCTAGGCTAGCTTAGCTAGTGGATGATGGATGGATGATTCTAGGGTTTGGTTGGGTTGCTTGTGTTCCTCTCCTGCGTGGGTTTAAGAAGAAGTCTAGTTAGTATTATGAATGTCGTCGTCGAGTATGATCAGTTTAACCGAAGATGTTGGCGCCGGTCGGTTGGGCGGATCTATGATGGTCTGGTCTGGTCTGGTATGGTATGGTATGATATGATGTGGTTATAGGCAGCATCAATGAGCAACGTGTTTGTAGCTAGTCTCTTTCTTGGTTGCAGACAGACAGACAGACTTTGACAGTTTTGTTTTCCTTTCTCTTCTTGTGTTTGCATCCCCGTTGTTTGCAACAGCAACAGCAATGAGCAACGATGGCTACTGCTGATTCGACCTGATGAATGTTGGTTTGACCTACGTTGATCTTCTTGTTGGCGGCGGCAATCCCGAGAGACAACAACAGCCGCATCACGTTTGTCACGTTTGTGAGTGCACGCATCGATGCAGAAAATCAAATGCAGCCCAGAAGTCTTTTTTTCCATTGATGTCACCAGGAAGAAGAGTAGTCTTGTAACGCTGTTGTAACCAGTTATAGCAAACGGATTATACTAGCTAGTTGTTGAATTTTTAAGGTGGCTGTTGCAACCTTAAACCAGATACATAGAAAGATTAGTTCAATTCATATGCTGCTGTTGCAACAAGATAACCACACAGTACTGATTTTGCTGTCTGAAATTGATGGAACTCACTCGATCAGAGTGTTAAAAATTTGCGGGGAGCGTGAATCTCAATTATTAATTAATCAATACATAGAAAGTAGCAAGCAAACAAACAGCATGATCTACTATGATCAATCACAATTCTCTAACTTTTGAAGCTCAGTTCAGGTTTGTGCTCCCCCCCCTGGAAAAAAAAGTGCTCCCTCTTCTTGAGTTGCCCGCTCAAGTCTTCCTTGAAGCTGTCGCTGCACGGACCCATTACCAAGACTTGCTTGAGACCATCTATATTCTCTAGCCCAACAATCTGCAAGCACGACGATCCGCCACAAGAGTTGCAGCAGTATATGCTGAGCGCTCTAACATGTCCGGAGGGAGAGTAAAAACTTACTGTTAAGCTTATGCCGCTGCAGTAAATCCTGAGGGAGTCGATATCCGCAAATGCTTGATAACTGAGGTGTGGCTCAACTGGGTTGATGATAGCAAAACCACGTTCAGACCCTTTAATGGTTTTATTGCAATGTTGAATGTTTTCTATGTCATCTTGACTTGATATCCTCACCTCATGGTTAATCCTTTCGAGATCGGGAAACTGACTGATCCAGGCTGGCCTTATGCATGCAACACCTGCAGTACTGGTGTAAAATACCTTAAGGATCTTTAGGGTGTTGGGCGGCTTGGAGATGTCGTCGAAACAAGCAAAGTTATAGTTGTCGGCCTCATCAAGCAGCAGCAGTTGTAGCGACAAGGACTCGAGATGCATAAGGTGGCCTGAGATGGACCAACACAATTCCTTCCAGTTTTTACGGTTGATGCCGGCCAACCCGAGCTTGCGCAACTGGGTAAGCTTCTGGAGCTCATTGAGGAAGAGGAGGGCACCTTTCCCACCTGCAATATTCACAACACCAAGTGTGTGCAAGTGCGTCAGCTTCCCAATCCCCACTGCAGCAGCAACATGAACAACCTCAACACCACCACCATTTGCAGCCACACGTTGGCGTCTGCGCTGATTCCTGGACCGCCACAAGCTGCTGCAGGATTTTCCCAAATCATGAGGCCTACTCGTCTTCCATGAACATGTCCATGCCCCCTCCTGGGACACCGGGACCCCCCCTGCTGCTGCTGCTCTTGTGGCTGGTATTAAGGGGCTCATGCCACTATGAACGTATTCCTGTGTTGCTGCTGTTGTTGCTGGTGCTGGTGCTGGTGGTGGAGTTGGTGCTGGTGTTGGTGTTGTTGCTGCTGTTGTTGCTGGAGTTGGTGCTGGTGTTGGTGTTGTTGCTGCTGTTGTTGCTGGTGCTGGTGGTGGTGCTGGTGCTGGTGCTGGTGCTGGTGTTGGTGTTGTTGCTGCTGTTGTTGCTGGTGCTGGTGCTGGTGGTGGAGTTGGTGCTGGTGCTAGTGCTGGTGCTGTAGCCACTGCTGCTTGTAGCTGTCTTGCTTCAGTGGTGCCAACACAAATGTACTGCAGCTTGTGTAGCTTGGTGATGATAGCAGATGGCAGCTCGACTATGGAGGTGTGTTTGGCATCCAGAGTCTCCAGCTGAGTCATGGCACCCAGTGAATCCGGAAGACGAGTTATGTGCTTGCATCCTCGCAAGGAAATAAACTTGAGGCGAGGAAACCGCTCCCCAATCAGCTCCAGATCAGCATCTGTTACTGAAGTATCTGATCTTGATGTACCAGTGTCCTCCAGATCAAGCACCCGAAGCAGCTTCATCCTGTCACAGATGAGGAATGTCTTCCACTCCCCAAACACCGTCAATGACCGTAGCCGTGACAAGTCAATGCCATTGAACACAATCTCATCTCTATCCCAAGTGCTGCTTATAGTGAGGTGCTGTCCAGTGAGCCGCGAGCTTAGGCTGCAACTTCCCTCTAGTTCAAAGACAAGGTTATCTTCCAATGGCTGGGACTTGATGTATTCACGGAAGAAACCATTGGCCTTGTAGCTGGTTGTTGATGTCTTCTGGTCTTGGTATAATATACTAAACTTCATCAGCTCGGTAATGAGCCCTTTTCCCTTCTCCTCTGAAGCAGCAGCAGCACCACCAGATGAGTAACCCTCGGCGATCCATCGCCTGAGCAAACGCCTTTGCCTAATGGTTTGGTTCGCAGGGAAGACAGACATATAGAAGATGCATGGCTTGAGTTCATCTGAGCAAGCATCAAAATAGGAATGCATCCAACAAAATAGACTATTTAAACTAGTAGAACTTGAAGAGGCGTCGACTAATGTTTCCATGAATTTTACATTTATGGACTCCAAGTGCCATATATATGGTCGTGCCGCTTTAGCTATAGCAACTATTACTTCTGGAATCCCGCCACACTTGGACAAGATACGAGTTGAAGTCGTCACTGCCTTGGAGGGGAACTCAGACATCTCCCCTTCCATTATTATCTACACAATTCGGAAATGAATTAATGAGTCTGAAATTTCTTGTAGCTCTATATACAAGTTAGCTTCATTAGGATGCATGAGAGAGAGAGAGAGAGAGAGAGAGAGAGAGAGAGAGAGAGAGAGAGAGAGAGAGAGAGAGAGAGAGAGAGAGAGAGAGAGAGAGAGAGAGAGAGAGAGAGAGAGAGAGAGAGAGAGAGAGAGAGAGAGAGAGAGAGAGAGAGAGAGAGAGAGAGAGAGAGAGAGAGAGAGAGAGAGAGAGAGAGAGAGAGAGAGAGAGAGAGAGAGAGAGAGAGAGAGAGAGAGAGAGAGAGAGAGAGAGAGAGAGAGAGAGAGAGAGAGAGAGAGAGAGAGAGAGAGAGAGAGAGAGAGAGAGAGAGAGAGAGAGAGAGAGAGAGAGAGAGAGAGAGAGAGAGAGAGAGATCATGTACTTAGGTAAATCAGTACCTTTTTGAAGAGATCAAGGGCCGCATCAGGTTTTAGACCATTGACATTAGTAATATGGTCTTTGCTATTTGTACAATGCATGGCGATGCTTTCTTCACGTGTAATGACAACTATCACACAATGAATAGGCCGGGACAACAAGGTTCTTTTTATCAAGTCCCAATCATGCTTGCACTGCAGACCATCAAAAACAAGGAAGCTTTGGTGTTCACGCAGAATGTTACAACACCACTGAATAGGGTCTTGGCCTTTGGACATACCAACTGCTGCTGTTTCCTTGCCATCAACATCATCTGAATAAAGATCCAGAAGCAGCCTCCGATACAATTCCATCAAATTGAATGGATGGGGCACATTCACCCAGCCGTGCTTATTTGGTGTATGTTGTTTGTCCCAGTAGTAAATTTGTCTGACGATGGCTGATTTCCCAACACCAGCGATCCCCCACACGGAAAACAACATCAGCTTATCAGAATAGTTAAGATTCTGGAATATATGTACATCTTCACGCCCAGGAAGCACCATACTGTCAAAGTTGCCATCTTCCTCTATGTTGCGTCCACCATCTGCATGCCCACTCTGGTGTTGTTCATCAGAATCCTGCTGCAAGGTATATATGCATGTACTAAGTAGAGGATCAATACGTAATTAATTACTAACTTGTTGTCAGTATTGTTTTTTTGAATTAAAATTACGTACATACCTTCATCAGATCTTTCATGTTGAACGCCCGATATTGTTTGTAATCTACACAATGTATGGCCAGACTTTGTTCCTTTGTAATAACAACGATGCAACCTCTAGTAAACTCACAAAAGAGGTGTTCTTTTATCAAGTTCCATTGTGCAGGGGACTCCAGTTCCTCAATCAAGATGAACCAACTATAAGCAGTGATAAACTTGCGACTCTTTTCAATTATATCCTTTTCATTCATCTCCTCGAAATCTTCTCGTACCAAGAGGAGTATCTGCTGAGCCATGCAGCTGACCATGGACATTCCTTCTTTTCCATCACTGTGAAGACGACAAGCTGCTTCAAATCCCATTCTTTTGAATGTTTCCAACTTTTCATGTCTGGCAATTTCTTTCTCGAAATATGAACACTCGTAGTGGGTCCGACGGACCAAGGACACAACACGGTTTTGTCCTAATTGCCAAATGAATTCATCCATTCCGACGCCATGCCAACAACCCTGCAGCAATTAAGTACACACAGGCCATCAAATTAAGTACAAAAAAACAAATTGACGAAAATACAAGAGTAACAAGGGGAGAATAATGTAGACACGAAAAGGCAACAATGTAACCAAGAATGCCAAACGCTTCTTTTCCTTTCTTTACTTATTCAATCAATTGTATTTCTACTCTTTGCTTAATGTCACTTTAACTATTCTCCCTTAGCAATTTTTTTTATCCTTCTCCATTCGATAAAAAATAAGAGGTGAAGTTTATCAAACTTGATGAGATGGATGTGTAAATTTTGTTGTTTGTATGTGTGTGAATTAATTTGACTATCAAATTGGGATGCGGCTATTCTGCACCCAGGCTAATATCTATGCTTGTTTGGACATTTGAGGAACTCATGGCAAAAAAAAAAAGAGAGACAAATTTCAGGTGTCTGAGAAGCTTTTGAAAACTACATTGTTCACACCCAATTTTGTCTTATTTTTCCACGAGCTCCTTGAATGTCCAAACAAGCTGAAATTTTGCACGAATATCATGCATTTGAGCATATTGCACCACTGAAAAATCCAGATATTTTTGCTATTTTTATCTATTTTACTCTTCACCGGGTGTCAATGATCCCGGGCACCAAATTGAGTATTCCATCAAATGTTATATCTGTAAGCTATATGCGGTGGATATGGCATCAGAATATGGGTCAGCTTTTTTTCTCTTAAAAAAAGAAAAGAATATAGGTCAGCTTTTCAAGAACAAGATATTTCAGACATTCCTAGAAGGGCTAATAGTGAACACCCGGAGCGGAAATAAAAGGCAGGCTTGCCTAGGGATACAATCGCGGTTCACTAACCATCTGAGATGTGTTAGCTAAAAACCCTGCTATAGAAAGGGTGGGGTAATCCGCCGTGAAATGCTCAAAACAGCCTGTCTCGGAAGGCCTATTATGTACTTGTGTAAGTGAATAGTCATCTGTTATAAGTCTATAGAAAAGCATGTATTAATTTGCCAAGACAATCCTTTGATCAATATTTTATTTCATGTAATTTGTAGGAGTCTGACATAAAGTTAAACCTATTGAAGTATGACTTATTATAAGACAAAACTTATATGCCTTATATTTGGAAAGGAGGGTCGGGTTGCGGACGTATATATACTATAGGTATTGAGCAAATAAATGATGTCATAGTATTTGTCTCACAAAGTACTTTATGCCATATGTCCTTTCAAAGAATCTGTTGGCATGTTATAATGTAAATATCTTAGAAAATAACGCATCGAGGCAGTGAAAAGTCAATATATTTTATAAGGCTGGCCATAGTGAGGGTATCTTAACCGGTATCATGCACTCGGGAATAGTAAACATGCTGATGTGGCAGAGAATTAAAAAGAGAGAGAGAGAGGGTTAGAGTAACATAGATAGATACCGTAACATAATAAATGTTATACTACCCTAAAAAAAATAAAAAAAATAAATAAATGTTATACTAATTTGTGTCACGCATGGCCATAAATAAGATCATCTATGATACTACTCACTATATGATAATATGCACTATGAAGATAGTATCATCTGCAAGATACTAGTATATATATATGTACAAGCGCCTAATAATTATATAACTCATTACTACTACTTACCTTGGGGGAAAAAGCACAAAGATATCGATCATCATAGAAGTGTTGGAGCTCCGATACTTGGTAGGAGTCCCCCGTGCAGGCAAGGGCAATTCCCAAGTGCTTGGTGTAGATGACGATTCGGCTGCCTTGGTGGCCGTCGGGAAGGCACATTCTGATGGCTTCCCAGTCAGAGGCATCTGTTAATTCTTGCTCAATAACGACGAGATACTTGTGTTTACTGACTTGTTGTGACATAAGCTCGGATGTACTCTCATTCTCATGGTGGTGGTCGTGAGATCTGAGTTGAGTGAGCAAGTTGTTGAGGAACTCTACTGGATTAACAGGATGGGACAGTTTTACCCAGGCTCGATTCTTGAAATCCTGGTGGATTTCTGGGTCATTATATGCCTTCTTAGCAATAGTCACCCACCCAGCAGCATGTTCCCCAACAACTTCAGCTTGCAAACTTCCCCATAGAGAGATCACTTTGAGCTCACTTCCTTGGCAACTGATCAACTTTTGTAGATCACCAGTGGTGTGGCGAAGCTTTTTTATGCCCTTCCAGACATCCCTTAGGACCTGGAATGTCGCTGTTGCGGCAGCAGGTGTAGTGATGGCAGGGCTAGGAAGCTGCTGATCTGAGGATGAGGAGGAGTCATTGCCGCCGATGAGGTTGTAGCGTGTGTTCCTCTGGCTTACCTCCTCCACCCTTGCCTTGAGGCGTTTTATATCTGCGACCGCCACGTCCAGGGGCAGCGGCAGCCTCGCAAGGCAGGGGATGGAGGAGGCGAGGCGCTGCACCCAGTCCCAGCGTGACGGCTCGTCGAGGTGGACCACGAACTCCACGCAGTCCTCCACGTCGAAGGCCAGGTCACGGAGCTGCCTCACCCATGCCTGCACCACCTTGTTCTTGGATGCACGCTCCTTTGCGCTGGATGCGCCCAGGAAGGCCTGCATCATCTGGAACTCACCAGTGATGAATATCAGGTCTTCCTGAACACGAACCCTCTGCTTCCCCTCCTCCTCGATCGCCAACTTCACCCTGCTCAGCGTCCCCTCCACCGCCGTCTTGGTCAGACCAAGCGCGAACTCCGCCATTGCAAGTTACGTACGTGGTGTACGTAGCAGCAGCGCAAGCTAGCTAGTGAGTGATGTACTGGTGGTAGTATGGTCGGTCGATATGATTTGTGCATTCATCAGCCCCTGGAGATGGGTTTATAAAGGAGAGCTAGCTCATACTGTACCAGATCTACCTAGCTATCATCAGCTAGCTCATACTGTACCATTTGCATTAATTGTTGACTTAGTGAACCTGGCTGGCTACCCTTTGAGTCCTAGTAAACAAAGTAGTAGTATGTCAAGATGTGTATCACAACGTCAGCCTGACTGGCCAACTGATTAATTTTCATCCACCATCTTTATTCCAATTGGCTGACCTCGATGTTGGCGCAACTCTGCGATTTGAGGGCCTCTGCACAATTCTCATTTCTTATATGACAAATTTAATTTTGCATAAGACAAAGGGAATAGCTGAAGCGATTTCAGTTTGTTGTAATGGAAAAGCTGATGCTCATAACAGTAGGAAAAGGTGTTTGCGCTGCTTTGTAAGTTTCAACAAATTTATTTTGGTATACTAGTTTGGCCACTGCATCATTCACATTTAGATGCAAATACGCAAAAGCATATCCTATAGGTGTTCATACATAGGGCGTCTCTATCTAATTAGTGTTAGGACGTTCGAACAAAGAAACCCAATGAGATTATGTTTTGTGTAGAGCACATGCATCACTGCAATCAATTTATATTCATGTGCAATTGGTTGTCCAGACGTACCAAGTTGATTAGAACAAAGAAGCAAGTTGGCTCAAATAAACGAACCAGGACATGTGAACTGATGCTCATGCAGAGTATACCTAGTTAATTGTTTTTGGAATCGATTACATAAAACAGTTCTGACAAACTAACAATCAACTCTTCCCCAGCAGCCACTTGAGATTAAATTGTTAGTTCTCACATGTACTCCCTTCGTCCGGTGAAAAGTGTACATATAATTTTTTTAGGACAAATTATGGAGTAGAGTAAAAAATGCATTGAAAAGGTGCAAGCCACCATCTCTCTCCACTTAAATTACCCAACCCCCAATGAGCTAAGCGCATGTAAGAATTAAGGAGAACACGTGTAGAATGTTATTGGTCTTGATTACGGTGTGATGAGAGAGAAACATTTTTTTTACTTTAAACTGTATTGAGAAGGCTGTTTTGCGGACAAATTTTAAAGCGAAATGTACACTCTTTATCGGACGAAGGGAGTACAAAGATGCCTCAACTCCGCCCCCCAGATTTTGAGGATGCGCATCTCCACCACAAATCAAGTCTCCGCTCAGCTCTTGTGGAATAGTTTTGTACTATATATAATAAGCACAAATGGGACTACTATATCTTGTAAAAATACATTCATTCTGGTTCAAAATCATTTGCCTGGTTTGCTGTAAGAACAAGTGTATATATATGATTTACCTGCTGAGCGATATATGTATCATCAGAGTTTACTTAATGTATGTCTACGCAAGCTAGCAGGTTTGATCTCAAAATCAGATAGTGCCCAACTCGGCCATGTTGGCCAAAGACTTTGAACCGATCAAAGTCTTGATGAAATAGCTACTCGGATCCGCCTGCCGATCCGAGGAATCTGCTAGACACGTTGGGTTAAAGTGATGGTCTCATCGAGCATCTCTCGGGCAAAGTTGCCTTAACTTAGCCAATGGATGGAGCACATGCAAGCACGTTGAATGAACCGCACGGGCCGGACGGTTCCACTTGCAAGTACATGAAAGTACTCCATCTGTCAATGGATCCGAGGAAGGAAGGTTCCACTTGCATGGATTCTCAACTTGTCTTTGACTTAACCTCACGGGCCGGCCGCCTGATTTCTCGGATCCATCAGTTGGTTCTTACCCTCGGTTTGTGCGTGGTCTTTGGAAGCATGCATAGGATCCATCCATCACTTGGTGGTGGACTTCCATCCATTGTGATGGAGTATACATGTATTGCCAAAGAAACAAGCATATGTTTAACCTCAAAAAATCGGGTGTACTGTCCACAGCTCGGCCTTGTGTGTCGATCGACCAAAGACGTAGTAAATGGATCGATCGTGGTAGCCAGGTCTGAATGAAATACTAGTAGCTATTGCGCAGGTAAATCCGAAGAATCTGAGCACGTTCGGCTAACGTGATTCATGGCCTCATCGGTCGGCTCCATAGCAGCTGGCTAGTTGCTCTTGAGAATCTCTCGATCGGGACCTCCATGGATACATGTATCCAAGTTGAGGTACTCGCGGCTTGGCCTATGGATGGATCCTGGCATGGCTCTTCAAAGTCGGTGCGGTGCGGAGTTCAGCATGGCTTGGGTGGGTCTGAGAGGAAGGTTCCATGTTGGGTTAACGTACGTTTATTATACTAGCAAAAGAGCCCGTGCGTTGCAATAGAAGAAAAAACATAACACATGCTCTTAACCCAACAAGCATCACTCAAAACCACAATAGGTCCATCTTCTTTATTTTAGCGAGGCATCATATTTGAGTTGCCGCTTGTCCTCCTTTTCACCCTCGTCGGCGATGGCCTCAGTGTTCACACAGAACAAAACGTGTTTGACTATGCTTAATCCTAAGGCGTCTCTCTCTCTCTCTCTATCTCTCTCTCTCTCTCTCTCTCGATGAGAAATCTGTTGTGTTCTTATCAACTTTTTCTTTCCCTATATGGTTATAGTGGGGTGTTTATTTGCAATCCGGATCGCCGCCGGTACTAAAGAAAAATGGATCGTGCGCTATAAATTATAAGTTTGCTTCCAAAACAATATTTTAAAAATATTTAATAGGTGAAATTAACATCATATTCAGAATCCACACATTTTTCTAATCAAATTTCTTATATAACATGCTAAAATCGGCGTTACGGTCTAAAAGATACAGATAATTTAGAAAATCATTTTTTTGACTTAAATATCTTTCAAAATAATATTTAAAAATACTTAACAGGTCAAATTAAATCATATTCATATTTTACATATTTTTTAATCAAATTTCATATATAACATGTTTAAATCGGAGTTACAGTTTAAAAGATATGTATGATTTAGAAAAAGATTTGTTTGACTTAAATATGATGCGCGGATGGATTACCTAAAAGGTGAAGGGGGTTTTCAAAAAAATGTAAAATAACGGTTCGGTTGTGACTTAAATCCGTACGGAGGGTTGATTTAAAGAAAAGAGAGGGGCTTTTGTGTAAAATATGAAAAGAAAACGATTCACTCTTACTTAAAATAGGACTGCGGGTTGAATTCTCTGAAACAGAAGGACTTTATTGTAAAATGCCATGACAGACGACCAAAACCCAATTTTCTTTATTATTACTAGCAAAAGAGCCCGTGCGTGCAAACGGAGAAAAACATAACGCACGCCTTAACCCAACAACCATCACGCAAGACCACAATAAGCCCCTCTCCTTTATTTTAGCGAGGCATCATATTTGTGTTGCCGCTTGTCCTCCTCACCCTCGCCGGCGATGGCCTCAGTGTTCACACAAATCAAAACGTGTTTGAATATGCTTAATCCTAAGGTCTCTCTCTCTCCCTCTCTCTCTCCCTCTCCCTATCTCTCTCTCCCTCTTTCTCTCTCCGTCTCTCTCTCGCGATGAGAAATCTGTTGTTTTCCCCAGGACTTTTTCAGAGGTATGCATATGTTGTTATCAATGTTTTCTTTCCCTATATGGTTATAGTGGGGTGTTTATTTGCAATCTTGACGCCATCTGATACGAAGAAAAATGGATCGTGCGCTATAAATTATAAGTTTGCTTCTAAAACAATATTTAAAAAATATTTAACAGGTGAAATTAACATCACATTCAGAATCCACACATTTTTCTAATCAAATTTCTTATATAACATGCTAAAATCGGCGTTACGGTCTAAAAGATACAGATAATTTAGAAAATCATTTTTTGACTTAAATATCTTTCAAAATAATATTTAAAATACTTAACAGGTCAAATTAAATCATATTCATATTTTACATATTTTTAATCAAATTTCATATATAACATGTTTAAATCGAGTTACAGTTTAAAAGATATGTATGATTTAGAAAAAGATTTGTTTGACTTAAATATGATGCGCGGATGGATTACCTAAAAGGTGAAGGGGGTTTTCAAAAAAATGTAAAATAACGATTCGGTTGTGACTTAAATCCGTACGGAGGGTTGATTTAAAGAAAAGAGAGGGGCTTTTGTGTAAAATATGAAAAGAAAACGATTCACTCTTACTTAAAATAGGACTGCGGGTTGAATTCTCTGAAACAGAAGGACTTTATTGTAAAATGCCATGACGGACGACCAAAAACCCAATTTTCTTTATTATTACTAGCAAAAGAGCCCGTGCGTTGCAACAGAGAAAAAACATAACGCACGCTCTTAACCCAACAACCATCACGCAAGACCATAATAAGCCCCTCTCCTTTATTTTAGCGAGGCATCATATTTGTGTTGCCGCTTGTCCTCCTCACCCTCGCCGGCGATGGCCTCAGTGTTCACACAAATCAAAACGTGTTTGAATATGCTTAATCCTAAGGTCTCTCTCTCTCCCTCTCTCTCCCTCTCCCTATCTCTCTCTCCCTCTCTCTCTCTCTCCGTCTCTCTCCCGCGATGAGAAATCTGTTGTTTTCCCCTGGGACTTTTTCAGAGGTATGCATATGTTGTTATCAATGTTTTCTTTCCCTATATGGTTATAGTGGGGTGTTTATTTGCAATACTGATCGCCACTGGTACGAAGAAAAATGGATCGTGCGCTATAAATTATAAGTTTGCTTCTAAAACAATATTTAAAAAATATTTAACAGGTGAAATTAACATCACATTCAGAATCCACACATTTTTCTAATCAATTTTCATATATAACATGTTAAAATCGGCGTTACGGTCTAAAAGATACATATAATTTAGAAAATCATTTGTTTGACTTAAATATCTTTCAAAATAATTAAAAATATTTAACCGGTAAAATTAATCTCATATTCATATTTTACATATTTTTCTAATCAAATTTCATATATAACATGTTGAAATCGGAGTTACGATTTAAAAGATATGGATGATTTAGAAAAACATTTGTTTGACTTAAATATGATGCGCGAATGGATTACCTAAAAGGTCAAAGGGGTTTTCAAAAAATTTAAAATAACGGTTCGGGTGCGACTTAAACCCGTACGTCGGGTTGATTTAAAGAAAACATAGGGGCTTTTGTGTAAAATATGAAAAAACGATTCATTCTTACTTAAAATAGGACTCCGGGTTGAATTCTCTGAAACAGAGGGACTTTATTGCAAAATGCCATGACAGACGACCAAAAACCTAATTTTCTTTATTATTACAAGCAAAAAAGCCCATGCATTGCAGCGGGAGAAAAAACATAACGCACGCTCTTAACCCACAACCATCACTCAAGACCACAATAGGTCCATCTCCTTTATTTTAGCGAGGCAACATATTTGTGTTGCCGCTTGTCCTCCTCACCCTCGCCGGCGATGGCCTCAGTGTTCACACAAAACAAAATATGTTTGAATATGCTTAATCCTAAGGTGTCTCTCTCCCCCTTTCCTCCCTCTCCCTCTCCCTCTCCCTCTCCCTCTCCCTCCCTAAGTTGGTAATGATATCTTCAAGTTTACCGATTCTTGCAGAATCTAGATCTATTTTTTCATTAACTATAGGTTATTTCTCTTTAAGATTTTTCAAAGTAACTCCAACCCTAGATCCATATTGGGTAATGTGATTATGAATTTTTTTATCCAAATTTTCAATCAACTCAACAGTAGCAACTTTATTTTCAATAATATCAAGCCGTTGCGTCACATGTTCTAAAGTTAAAACCGTTCCATTAACCAAAAGAGGTGGTGGGCCAAACAAATCTAACATAGCATTATAAGCATCAAACGTATGGCTACTCAAGAAACCCCCTCCGGTAACGGTATCAAGAATGCATCTATTCCAAGGAGTAATGCCTACATAAAAATTGCGAAGAAGAACGGAAGTAGAAAGCTTCCTAGTAGATCTATTTTGAGCATTGATCTATGCCAAGCATCTTTTAAATTTTCTCCCTCCCTTTGCTTAAAATTAAGAATTTCATGTTCGGGAGTGATAACAAGGATAGGAGGACTAGCCATAACGACAAGGTAAACGATCTAACACACGAGCAAACGGAAAAAGGCAAGCGAAAGAGAGAGGAGAAGATTGGGAAAGAGAGGGCGAATAACACGGCAAGGGTGAAGTGGGGGAGAGGAAAACGAGAGGCAAATGGAAAATAATGTAAATGCGAGGGAGATGAGTTTGTGATGGGTACTTGGTATGTCTTGACTTGAGCGAAGACCTCCCCGACAACGGCGCCAGAAATCCTTCTTGCTACGTCTTGAGCTTGCGTTGGTTTTCCTTGAAGAGGAAAGGGTGATGCAGCAATAGTAGCGTAAGTATTTCCCTCAGTTTTTGAGAACCAAGGTATCAATCCAGTAGGAGGCTCCTCAAAAGTCCCACGCACCTACACAAACAAACATAGAACTCGCAACCAACGCAATAAAGGGGTTGTCAATCCTTCACGATCACTTGCGAAAATGAGATCTGATAGAGATAGTATGATAAGATAAATATATTTTTGGTATTTTATAATAAAGATGCAAAAAGTAAGATGCAAATAAAAGTAGATTGAAAGCTTATATGATAAAAGATAGACCCGGGGGCCATAGGTTTCACTAGAGGCTTCTCTCAAGATAGCATAAGTATTACGGTGGGTGAACAAATTACTGTCGAACAAAGAAAAACGAATAATTATGAGATTATCTAGGCATGATCATGTATATAGGTATCACGTCCGTGACAAGTAGACCGACTCCTGCCTGCATCTACTACTATTACTCCACACATCGACCGCTATCCTGCATGCATCTAGAGTATTAAGTTCATAAGAACAGAGTAACGCATTAAGAATGATGACATGATGTAGTGGGATAAACTCATGCAATATGATATAAACCCCATCTTTTTATCCTCGATGGCAACAATCCAATACGTGCCTTGCAACCCTTTCTGTCACTAGGTCAGGACACCGCAAGATTGAACCCAAAGCTAAGCACTTCTTCCGTGGCAAGAAAGATCAATCTAGTAGGCCAAACCAAACTGATAATTCAAAGAGACTTGCAAAGATAACTCAATCATACATAAAAGAATTCAGAGAAGATTCAAATATTTCTCATAGATAAACTTGATCATAAACCCACAATTCATCGGATCTCGACAAACACACCGCAAAAAGAGTTTACATCGAATAGATCTCCACAAGAGAGGGGGAGAACATTGTATTGAGATCCAAAAAGAGAGAATAAACCATCTAGCTAATAACTATGGACCCGAAGGTCTGTTGTTTTTCGGCCTCCTCGTTTTTCGCGCCCGCTTAACAGTCTTTTCCTTATAAATAGGCCCGACTAGGTCTCTTCTCATTCTCTCATTTCGCATCTTATTCCTCTCGACCCCATCTGCTACTGGAGCTCAGCCGCCGTCGCCACAGCGCACTTCGTCCTCGTCGAGCTTGACCGCTGTATCGACTTGATTTTTACTAGAGAACGGTAGCACTCCTCCTCCGCAGATCCTCCACAGTAAGTTCTTCCCCTTTCCGCGCCATAGATCTGCACTAGGGCTAGCGTGTTCTTCTGTACCGGGTACAGTTCATCCAAGTTCTTGTGTTCTTCTTGCCATGGCTTCTTTCGATCCAAAAAACCCCATAGATCTTATGCGGTTCGTGTTCCGCACCCATTTTGGTTATCAGTAGATCTCCTTTCCATGTAAGAAAACTCCATTATAGCACCTGAACTCCGCTGTGCCCTGTTTTTAGGTCTAGTAATATTTCTTTTCTGAACCTTTGTTTGATCCAAAATAACAGCTGCAAACTGTGAAACCTGTTTGTACAACACTTAGGCAAAATCCATACTTTGCTAGATTTATCTAGTCATGGCGACTCTGATCGCCGGCTTTAAGGAAGTAATGCTCAATTAATAATCTGAATCGCCCCTGTTGGTTTAAATAGTGCTGACGGCTTATAGAACCTATGGCGGCTTAATTAGCCAGGACATAATTATCCTTATACCATTAGGCCCCTTCATAAGTCGCCATATTGCAATTCACAGTAACACTTTTATCCTGCCCGGCTTAAATTTGAACTGTTGCTTTTATTTTGTCTTAGGCTTTCAATCAGAATGGCAACCAAGGCACCTACCTCCTGCAACGGGGTTAAATCCATTGTCACTGATAGCACCTTGGATGATTTTGTGAAGACCGACTATCTGCCGAAGAAAGAAGTCATGCCCTATCGTGCTCCTAACCCGGACGAAGAAATTCCTCAACCCAAAGACGGAGAGGTTGTGGTCTTCACAGATCATATGAACAGGGGATTTACTCCTCCCGGCTCAAAATTCTTCAGAGATGCGCTGAACTTTTTTGACCTTCACCCACAAGACATCGGCCCAATTCCGTGTCTAATATCTGCAACTTCCAAGTGTTCAGCGAAGTTTATCTTGGTGAAGAGCCCAACTTGCTGCTTTTCAGAGAACTGTTCTACTTGAACCGCCAAACAGAATGTGCCAGCAGCCAGAGCTTGGAACTTGGCAGAGTTTCGATCCAGCGCCACAGGGATGTGATCTTTCCCTATGCTAACCCGCCAAGCCACCCCAAAGACTGGAACATGACATGGTTCTATTGCAAAAATACTTCTCCGGCTGACGAGAACCCTCCGCCCGGCTTTCGTGCCCTTCGTCTTGAAACCAATCATCCTCTGCCTGACAAGATTACCGCCAGGAAGGCTGACTGTGCTGGCCAAATGCCTCGCCAAGGAAGAACTTCTGGACCAGCGCCGAGTCAAGATGGATGTTACCAACTATGCTCATATGAGCATTGGAGACATCTTTTCCGGCTACATGAGCCAAGTGCACAACAGCCGGGACCTCGAGATTGACATGGTGAAGCAGATGCACCAAAAATTCGAGGTATAACTCGTTCTCTTTTGTTCATTCACCTTTAGTATGCCAGCCCCCAAGTCTACTGCTGAGGGAGCTTATGCTGTAGACTTTGAAACAAACGTTAGCAACATAAAGAAAAGAGAAAATTTCCGGCTTACCATGTAGTCCCCAAGGGGCGGCTTAACCAATATGGTTGAGCCGGTTCTTATGTGAAATTCTTATGGGTCCTTGAACAGCAATACGCATTAGCCTCCAAGTGTCAAGTATTATTGCTTGCAAAGTGCTTGGAACTTACTCTTGTAAATCGCCATCTTATGAACCGCCATGGAAAAGAGAACTCTTTGGGACATTAGCCCCCAAGTGCCAAGTATTATTGCTGGCAAAATGCTTGGGACTTTAACATTACATAATCAATTGACTTGACTCTTATTCTGTATTTGTATAGGCCACCACGAGCCAACTCGAATCTGAGGTGACTAATCTGAAGAGCCGCCTGGAGATCCAAGAGTCAGAAATTGAAAAAGCCAACACCAAGTTCAAATTCAGCGTTTCTGAGCAAGAAAACTGAAGAAGGAATTTGATGTTGAAAAGAAAGCCTGGGCGGATGAAAAGACTGCACTGATAAGCCGGGCTGAGAAGGTAGAGGCGGCTCTGGAAGAAGTAACTGTTGAATTATCCGGTTTAAAGCACCATGTCTCTCAAATGGTCTCAGCCATCTTTGGTAAGTCGCCTTGCAATTGCTTAAATATCTAAGCCTTTCAATGGATCATAAGACTGGAATTAACTCACCTGATTATGTTTATACAGGCCCTAGAAGCTCAAACTTGAACCAAAACATGCTGACCAAACTAAAGGCAGTGTACACCTTGGTGGAACAGTTGTACACTGGGTCTCAACGTGCAATAGCCA
The DNA here is from genome assembly GCA_021605205.1 of Aegilops longissima. NCBI lineage: Eukaryota > Viridiplantae > Streptophyta > Magnoliopsida > Poales > Poaceae > Aegilops > Aegilops longissima. The sequence goes on along the minus strand of CM038679.1, from coordinate 768,559,052 downwards.
CCGTGGCTCTGTCAAATGAAATGCCAACCCTCCTGGTAGAGGTCTTGAGGAAGCTTTCCGTTCTTCCTCAACGGATCAATGAACTGAGACGGTCAGCTGCAAGAGGCGGAGCGATAAATGCTCTAAGCCGGGCCAAGGCCTGGTTACCAGAACTAGACCCGGCTGATATTGCAATCGGTTACCCAAGCCTGAAGGAAGATGGCACTCCGTTTGAAGACGCAGACTTTCTCACCTGTGTCAAAGAGACACGCCCCATTTTTGGGCTCGGCGATCGCAGGCCAAACCCGGCGCACTGGGGGCGCTCGGGCGCTCCAGCGCAAGGGAAAAGTGCACATGGGGCCACACTGCCAGGCGAAAAGTCAAGCCGACCGTCTAGACTCGCTTCTGACCCCCCCGCGCTCGGCTGCCACCCTGCCGATCCCGGCACCATCCACCACCCACCACAACTAGATAGGCCATTCCCCGCCGAAAAAGAGAAGAGGTTTCACCGAGACAGCATCTCCACCGCCGTCCAGGCGACTTTTCCGGTGTTCCGGCCGCGCAGGGGCTGTACACCGGTGGGCGTGCTCCCACCTTGCCCAAAAGTTGTTCAGCGATTTGTCTGCCCGGCCCGGCGATGGACTCGGACGACGAGAAGGTGCTCGCGGCATTGCTGGAGGAGGAAGCCGAAGCCGATGTCCAGGAGAAGGAGCATCTCATGGTGCTCGCCGCCCTTGCCGGGCTGCTCGCGAGCAATGAAAAGCCGTGGCGAGGTGGCTCGGCACCGGCGCGGGTGAAAGCAAAGAACCAGCATCGTCTGGAAGGCTACTGCTGAAGGAAATATGCCCTAGAGGCAATAATAAAGTTATTATTTATTTCCTTATATCATGATAAATGTTTATTATTCATGCTAGAATTGTATTAACCGGAAACATAATACATGTGTGAATACATAGACAAACAGAGTGTTACTAGTATGCCTCTACTTGACTAGCTCGTTAATCGAAGATGGTTATGTTTCCTAACCATAGACATGAGTTGTCATTTGATTAACGGGATCACATCATTAGGAGAATGATGTGATTGACTTGACCCATTCCGTTAGCTTAGCACTTGATCGTTTAAGTATGTTGCTATTGCTTTCTTCATGACTTATACAAAGTTCCTACAACTATGAGATTACGCAACTCCCATTTACCGGAGGAACACTTTGTGTGCTACCAAACGTCACAACGTAACTGGGTGATTATAAAGGTGCTCTACAGGTGTCTCCGAAGGTACATGTTGGGTTGGCGTATTTCGAGATTAGGTTTTGTCACTCCGATTGTCGGAGAGGTATCTCTGGGCCCTCTCGGTAATACACATCACTTAAGCCTTGCAAGCATTGTAACTAATGAGTTAGTTGCGGGATGATGTATTACGGAACGAGTAAAGAGACTTGCCGGTAACGAGATTGAACTAGGTATTGGATACCGACGATCGAATCTCGGGCAAGTAACATACCGATGACAAAGGGAACAATGTATGTTGTTATGCGGTTTGACCGATAAAGATCTTCGTAGAATATGTAGGAGCCAATATGAACATCCAGGTTCCACTATTGGTTATTGACCGGAAACAGTTCTAGGTCATGTCTACATAGTTCTCGAACCCGTAGGGTCCGCACGCTTAACGTTACGATGACAGTTTTATTATGAGTTTATAAGTTTTGATGTACCGAAGGAGTTCGGAGTCCCAGATGAGATCGGGGACATGACGAGGAGTCTCGAAATGGTCGAGACGTAAAGATCGATATATTGGACGACTATATTCGGACATCGGAAAGGTTCCGAGTGATTCGGGTATGTTTCGGAGTACCGGGGAGTTACGGGAATACGGGGAAGAGTATTGGGCCTTAATGGGCCTTAGTGGGAAGGAGCCAGGAGGTGGCGCGCGCCCCTCCCAAGCCCAGTCCGAATTGGACAAGGGGTTTGGGGCGCGGCCCCCCTCTCCCTTCTTTCTCCACTTCCCTCCTTTCCCCCCTTCTCCTAGTTGGACTAGGAAAGAAGGAGTCCTACTCCCGGTGGGAGTAGGACTCCCCTTGGCGCGCCCTCCTCCTAGGGCCGGCCTCCTCCTCCCTTGCTCCTTTATATAGGGGGCAGGGGGGCACCCCATGACACACAAGTTGATCTACGTGATCGTTCCTTAGCCGTGTGCGGTGCCCCCTCCACCATATTCCACCTCGGTCATATCGTCGCGGAGCTTTGGCGAAGCCCTGCGCCGGTGGAGCATCATCATCGTTACCACGCCGTCGTGCTGACAGAACTCATCCCCGACACTTTGCTGGATCGGAGTCCGGGGATCGTCATCGAGCTGAACGTGTGCTGAACTCGGAGGTGCCGTACGTTCGGTATTTGGATCGGTCGAATCGTGAAGACGTACGACTACATCAACCGCGTTGTTATAACGTTTCCGCTTATGGTTTACGAGGGTACGTGGACATGCACTCTTCCCTCTCGTTGCTATGCCATCACCATGATCTTGCGTGTGCGTAGGAATTTTTTTGAAATTACTACGTTCCCCAACAGTGGCATCCGAGCCAGGTTTTATGCGTTGATGTCATATGCACGAGTAGAACACAAGTGAGTTGTGGGCGATATAAGTCATACTGCTTACCAGCATGTCATACTTTGGTTCAGCGGTATTGTGAGATGAAGCGGCCCGGACCGACATTACGCGTACGCTTACGCGATACTGGTTTCACCGCTTCGAGCACTAGTTGCTTAAAGGTGACCGGCGGGTGTCTGTCTCTCTCACTTTAGTTGAACCGAGTGTGGCTACGCCCGGTCCTTGCGAAGGTTAAAACAGTACCAACTTGACAAACTATCGTTGTGGTTTTGATGCGTAGGTAAGAACGGTTCTTGCTCAGCCCGTAGCAGCCACGTAAAACTTGCAACAACAAAGTAGAGGACGTCTAACTTGTTTTTGCAGGGCATGTTGTGATGTGATATGGTCAAGACGTGATGCTATATTTTATTGTATGAGATGATCATATTTTGTAACGAAGTTATCGGCAATGGCAGGAGCCATATGGTTGTCGCTTATTGTATGAAATGCAACGCCATGTAATTGCTTTACTTTATCACTAAGCGGTAGCGATAGTCGAGAAGCAATAGTTGGCGAGATAACAACGATGCTACGATGGAGATCAAGGTGTCGCGCCGGTGACGATGGTGATCACGACGGTGCTTGGAGATGGAGATCACAAGCACAAGATGATGATGGCCATATCATATCACTTATATTGATTGCATGTGATGTTTATCCTTTATGCATCTTATCTTGCTTTGATTGACGGTAGCATTTTAAGATGATCTCTCACTAAAATTATCAAGAAGTGTTCTCCTGAGTATGCACCGTTGCTAAAAGTTCGTAGTGCCCGCACACACGATGATCGGGTGTGATAAGCTCACGTCCATCTACAACGGGTGCAAGCCAGTTTTGCACACGCGAATACTCAGGTTAAACTTGACGAGCCTAGCATATGCAGATATGGCCTCGAACACGGAGACCGAAAGGTCGAGCATGAATCATATAGTAGATATGATCAACATAGTGATGTTCACCATTGAAAACTACTCCATCTCACGTGATGATCGGTTATGGTTTAGTTGATTTGGATCACGTGATCACTTAGATGACTAGAGAGATGTCTGTCTAAGTGGGAGTTCTTAAGTAATATGATTAATTGAACTTTAATTTATCATGAACTTAGTCCTGGTAGTATTTTGCAAATTATGTTGTAGATCAATAGCTCGCGTTGTTGCTTTCAAATGTTTATTTTGATATGTTCCTAGAGAAAATTGTGTTGAAAGATGTTAGTAGCAATGATGCGGATTGGATCCGTGATCTGAGGTTTATCCTCATTGCTGCACAGAAGAATTATGTCCTTAATGCACCGCTAGGTGACAGACCTATTGCAGGAGCAGATGCAGACGTTATGAACGTTTGGCTAGCTCAATATGATGACTACTTGATAGTTTAGTGCACCATGCTTAACAGCTTAGAATCGGGACTTCAAAGATGTTTTGAACGTCATGGACCATATAAGATGTTCCAGAAATTGAAGTTAATATTTCAAGCAAATACCCGAGTTGAGAGATATGAAGTCTCCAACAAGTTCTATAGCTAAAAGATGGAGGAGAATCGCTCAACTAGTGAGCATGTGCTCAGATTGTCTGAGTACTTCAATCGCTTGAATCAAGTGGGAGTTAATCTTCCGAGATAAGATAGTGATTGACATAATTCTCTAGTCACCATCACTAAGTTAGTAGAACTTCGTGATGAACTATAGTATGCAAGGGATGACGAAAAAGATTCTCGAGCTCTTCGTGATGTTGAAATCAACGAAGGTAGAAATCAAGAAAGAGCATCAAGTGTTGATGATTGACAAGACCACTAGTTTCAAAACGGGCAAAGGGAAAGAAAGGGAAACTTCAAGCAGAATGACAAGCAAGTTGTCACTCCCGTGAAGAAGCCCAAGTCTGGACCTAAGCCTGAGACTTAAGTGCTTTTGCTGCAATGGAACTGGTCACTGGAAGCGGAACTACCCCAAGTATTTGGCGGATAAGAAGGATGGCAAAGTGAACAAAGGTATATTTAATATACAGATTATTGATGTGTATTTTACTAGTGTTCGTAGCAACCCCTCGGTATTTGATACTGGTTCAGTTGCTAAGAGTAGTAACTCGAAACGGGAGTTGCAGAATGAACAGAAACTAGTTGAAGGGGAAGTGACGATGAGTGTTGGAAGTAGTTCCAGGATTGATATGATCATCATCGCACACTCCCTATACTTTCGGGATTAGTGTTAAACCTAAATAAATGTTATTTGGCGTTTGCGTTGAGCATAAATATGATTTGATCATGTTTATTGTAATACGGTTATTCATTTAAAGTCAAAGAATAATTGTTGTTTTGCTTACATGAATAAAACCTTCAATGGTCATACACCCAATAAAAATAGTTTGTTGGATCTCAATCGTAGTGATACACATATTCATAATATTGATGCCAAAAGATGCAACGTTAATAATGATAGTGCAACTCATTTGTGGCACTGCCGTTTAGGTCATATTGGTGTAAAACGCATGAAGAAACTCCATGCTGATGGGATTTTGGAATCACTTGATTATGAATCACTTGATGCTTGCGAACCATGCCTTATGGGCAAGATGACTAAAGACTCTGTTCTCCGGAACAATGGAGCGAGCAAATGACTTATTGGAAATAATACATACTGATGTATGCGGTCCGATGAGTGTTAAAGCTCACGGCAAGTATCATTATTTTCTGACCTTCACAGATGATTTGAGCAGATATATCTACTTGATGAAACACAAGTCTGAAACATTTGAAAAGTTCAAAGAATTTCAGAGTGAAGTGAAGAATCATCGTAACAAGAAAATAAAAGTTTCTACGATATGATCGCAGAGGTAAAATATTTGAGTTGCGAGGTTGGCCTTCAGTTAAAACAATGTGAAATAGTTTCACTACTCACACCACCTGGAACACCACAGTGTAATGGTGTGTCCAAACGTCATAACCGTACTTTATTAGATATGGTATGATCAATGATGTCTCTTACCGAGTTACCACTATCGTTTTGGGGTTATACATTAGAGACAGCTGCATTCACGTTAAAAAGGGCACCATATAAATCCGTTGAGACGACACCGTATGAACTATGGTTTAGCAAGAAACCAAAGTTGTCGTTTCTTAAAGTTTGGGTTGTGATGCTTATGTGAAAAAGTTTCAACTTAATAAGCTCGAACCCAAATCGGAGAAGTGCGTCTTCATAGAATACCCAAAATGTTGGATACACCTTCTATCACAGATCCGAAAGGCAAGATATTCGTTGCCAAGAATGGATCCTTTCTAGAAAAGGAGTTTCTCTCGAAAGAAGTGAGTGGGAGGAAAGTAGAACTTGATAAGGTAATTGTACCTTCTCCCTTATTGGAAAGTAGTTCATCACAGAAATCTGTTCCTGTGACTACTACACCATTTAGTGAGGAAGCTAATGATGATGATCATGTAACTTCAGATCAAGTTACTACCGAACCTCGTAAGTCAACCAGAGTGAGATCCGCACCAGAGTGGTACGGTAATCCCATTCTGGAGGTCATGTTACTTGACCATGATGAACCTACGAACTATGAGGAAGCGATGATGATCCCAGATTCCGCAAAATGGTTTGAGGCCATGGAATCTGAGATATGATCCATGTATGAGAACAAAGTATGGACTTTGATGGATTTGCCCGATGATCGGCAAAACATAGAAAATAAATGGATCTTCAAGAGGAAGACGGACGTTGATAGTAGTGTTACTATCTACAAAGCTAGACTTGTCGAAAAAGGTTCTTGACAAAGTTCAAGGTGTTGACTACGATGAAATTTTCTCACTCGTAGCGATGCTTAAGTCTGTCCAAATCATGTTAGCAATTGCCGCATTTTTATGAAATCTGGCAAATGGATAAACAAAACTACATTCCTTAATGGATTTAAAGAAGAGTTGTATATGATGCAACCAGAAGGTTTTGTCAATCCTAAAGGTGCTGACAAAATACGCAAGCTCCAGCGATCCATCTATGGACTGGTGCAAGCATCTCGAAGTTGGAATATACGCTTTGATAAGTTGATCAAAGCATATAGTTTTATACAGACTTGCGGTGAAGCCTGTATTTACTAGAAAGTGAGTGGGAGCACTACAACATTTCTGATAAGTATATGTGAATGACATATTGTAGATCGGAAATAATGTAGAATTATTCTGCAAAGCATAAAGGAGTGTTTGAAAGGAGTTTTTCAAAGAAAGACCTCGGTGAAGCTGCTTACATATTGAGCATCAAGATCTATAGATATAGATCAAGACGCTTGATAAGTTTTTTTTTTCAATGAGTACATACCTTGACAAGATTTTGAAGTAGTTCAAAATGGAACAGTCAAAGAAAGAGTTCTTGCCTGTGTTACAAGGTGTGAAATTGAGTAAGACTCAAAACCCGACCACGGCAGAAGATAGAAAGAGAATGAAAGTCATTCCCTATGCCTTGGCCATAGGTTCTATAAAGTATGCCATGCTGTGTACCAGATCTATTGTATACCTTGCACTGAGTTTGGCAAGGGAGTACAATAGTGATCTAGGAGTAGATCACTGGACAGCGGTCAAAATTATCCTTAGTGGAATAAGGATATGTTTCTCGATTATGGAAGTGACAAAAGGTTCATCGTAAAGGGTTACGTCGATGCAAGTTTTGACACCGATCTGGATGACTCTAAGTCTCGATCTAGATACATATTGAAAGTGGGAGCAATTAGCTAGAGTAGCTCCGTGCAGAGCATTGTAGACATAGAAAATTGCAAAATACATAACGAATCTGAATGTGACAGACCCGTTGACTAAAATTATCTCACAAGCAAAACATGATCACACCTTAGTACTCTTTGGGTGTTAATCACATAGCGATGTGAACTAGATTATTGACTCTAGTAAACCCTTTGGGTGTTGATCACATGACGATGTGAACTATGGGTGTTAATCACATGGTGATGTGAACTATTGGTGTTTAATCACATAGCGATGTGAACTAGATTATTGACTCTAGTAAACCCTTTGGGTGTTGATCACATGACGATGTCAACTATGGGTGTTAATCACATGGTGATGTGAACTATTGGTGTTAAATCACATGGTGATGTGAACTAGATTATTGACTCTAGTGCAAGTGGGAGACTGAAGGAAATATGCCCTAGAGGCAATAATAAAGTTATTATTTATTTCCTTATATCATGATAAATGTTTATTATTCATGCTAGAATTGTATTAACCGGAAACATAATACATGTGTGAATACATAGACAAACAGAGTGTTACTAGTATGCCTCTACTTGACTAGCTCGTTAATCGAAGATGGTTATGTTTCCTAACCATAGACATGAGTTGTCATTTGATTAACGGGATCACATCATTAGGAGAATGATGTGATTGACTTGACCCATTCCGTTAGCTTAGCACTTGATCGTTTAAGTATGTTGCTATTGCTTTCTTCATGACTTATACAAAGTTCCTACAACTATGAGATTACGCAACTCCCATTTACCGGAGGAACACTTTGTGTGCTACCAAACGTCACAACGTAACTGGGTGATTATAAAGGTGCTCTACAGGTGTCTCCGAAGGTACATGTTGGATTGGCGTATTTCGAGATTAGGTTTTGTCACTCCGATTGTCGGAGAGGTATCTCTGGGCCCTCTCGGTAATACACATCACTTAAGCCTTGCAAGCATTGTAACTAATGAGTTAGTTGCGGGATGATGTATTACGGAACGAGTAAAGAGACTTGCCGGTAACGAGATTGAACTAGGTATTGGATACCGACGATCGAATCTCAGACAAGTAACATACCGATGACAAAGGGAACAATGTATGTTGTTATGCGGTTTGACCGATAAAGATCTTCGTAGAATATGTAGGAGCCAATATGAACATCCAGGTTCCACTATTGGTTATTGACCGGAAACAGTTCTAGGTCATGTCTACATAGTTCTCGAACCCGTAGGGTCCGCACGCTTAACGTTACGATGACAGTTTTATTATGAGTTTATAAGTTTTGATGTACCGAAGGAGTTCGGAGTCCCAGATGAGATCGGGGACATGACGAGGAGTCTCGAAATGGTCGAGACGTAAAGATCGATATATTGGACGACTATATTCGGACATCGGAAAGGTTCCGAGTGATTCGGGTATGTTTCGGAGTACCGGGGAGTTACAGGAATACGGGGAAGAGTATTGGGCCTTAATGGGCCTTAGTGGGAAGGAGCCGGGAGGTGGCGCGCCCTCCCAAGCCCAGTCCGAATTGGACAAGGGGTTTGGGGCGCCCCCTCTCCTTCTTTCTCCACTTCCTCCTTTCCCCTTCTCCTAGTTGGACTAGGAAGAAGGAGTCCTACTCCCGGTGGGAGTAGGACTCCCCTTGGCGCCCTCCTCCTAGGGCCGGCCTCCTCCTCCTTGCTCCTTTATATACGGGGCAGGGGGCACCCCATGACACACAAGTTGATCTACGTGATCGTTCCTTAGCCGTGTGCGGTGCCCCTCCACCATATTCCACCTCGGTCATATCGTCGCGGAGCTTAGGCGAAGCCTGCGCCGGTGGAGCATCATCATCGCCACCACGCTGTCGTCTTGTGGAACTCATCCCGACACTTTGCTGGATCGAGTCCGGGATCGTCATCGAGCTGAGCGTGTGCTGAACTCGGAGGTGCCGTGACGTTCGGTACTTGGATCGGTCGGATCGTGAAGACGCGTCGACTACATCAACCGCGTTGTTATAACGCTTCGCCACGGTTTACGAGGTGCGTGGACATGCACTCTTCCCTCTCGTTGCTATGCCATCACCATGATCTTGCGTGTGCGTAGGAAATTTTTTGAAATTACTACGTTCCCCAACAACTGCATGCTCTACTCCGACTACTTTGCTGGCGCTCCATTGCACAGCGAGAAAACAGTTCGGCGCCGTTATCGGATGAGCCGAAAGCTTTTCCTCATGATTTTGAATTTCATCCGGGAGTTTGACAGCTACTTCAAGTGCAAAAAAGATTGCACCGGACACTTGGATTCACCTCAATCCAGAAGTGCACGACAGCCATGAGGATGCTTGCATACGGAGGTCCCGATGATTCACTCAACGACTATGGGCGCGAGGCCGAGTCCGCGACCATTGAGTGTTTCTACAAGTTCTGCAGGGCAGTGGTGGCAGTGTTTGGACCGCAATACTTGCGATCTCCCAATGCTGAAGACACTGCTCGGATCCTAGCATAGAATGCAGCAAGAGGATTTCCTGGGATGCTTGGAAGCCTCGACTGCATGCATTGAAAATGGAAGAACTGTCCATTTGCTTGGTAGGCGTTGTACAAAGGCGCCAAAGGCGCTTGCAGTGTGGTATTTGAGGCAGTGGCCACACAGGACCTCTGGATTTGGCACTCTTTCTTTGGGATGCCAGGAACTCACAATGACATCAACGTCCTGCAGTGCTCCCCTGTCTTTGCCATGCTTGTTGAAGGTCATTCTCCTCCGTGAACTTCGAGGTCAATGGGCGGCACTACAACAAGGGGTACTACCTAGCTAATGGCATCTATCCGATATGGTCGACATTTGTGAAGACTATCTCAAACCCTGTGCCAGGAGGCAAGAACGCCTTCTTTGCTAAGGTTCAGGAGGCTTACAGGAAGGATGTCGAGTGGGCATTTGATGTGCTCCAATCTCGATTTGCTGTTGTCCAGTACCCTGCTCCGACCTGGTCGAAAGATCAAATGTGGGAGATCGTGACTTGCTGTGTCATCTTGCACAACATGATCACTGAGAGCGAGCAGGAAGAGCCAGTGTTTGACACAGAACCATATTACAGGCAGGGTCCTCTTGCCCAAGTTGATCACAGCTACCGGCAACCTGGACTGCCTATCTCAATATGCGTCAGGGGATCCGAGACCTACAGGTGCATCAACAACCGCAACACGATCTGGTGGAGCACCTATGGAGGCTCAAGGGCGACGCCGGGAATGTGTGATGAAATATGAGTTTTTATTTGTTGAACCATATAATCTGTATCGAACTATTTGTTGTACTATTTGATTTCTGTTGATTTTATGTGATGAACTATGAAGGCAAAACAATTATTTATGAAGAATTCACGCCGAAACACGCCGAACCGCGCCGAATATGGGCCGATTTGCGCCGATATCGGGCTATTTTTCGACGAAAGTTGGCAGAATAATGGGCCGAAATCGGTGCCTGGGGGAGACGGCTGCGTGCCCAACCGGCCCAGAGCCGCTTTTGCCGCTGGAGATGCTCTAAGTCAGATGGAGTACGTGCATCTAAGCAGACAAGCAGGTTTGATCTCAAAATCTGATATAGTATCCAACTCGGCCATGTCAACCAAAGACTTGGAACCGATCGAGGTCCTAGTGAAATAGCTACTCTGTGGAGGAATCTGTGAGCCACGTTGGGTTAACGTGATGGTCTCATCGATGGCCAGGCCAAGAACTGGCTTCTTGATCTCGGAACCTCCTTGGATCCAAGTTGACTTGACTTGGCCAATGGATGGAAGACATGCAAGCACGTTGATCAAATTAAGGTGGCTCGATCGACGGGATTCCTTGTATATATGAATGAGCCAGATGATGCTTGTACTCAGTCTGTCTGTCGACCGATGTGAGGAAGGTCCCACTTGCATGCATGGATTTTCAACTTGTCATGGAGTTGAGCTCGCTGGCCGGCTGCCTGATTCCTCGGATCCAGCAGTGAGTTGGTTCTTAACAGTAGTTTGTACTAGTACTAACTTACTCTAGGTTGGTGCCTAGTCTAGGTATGCATTCCTAGGATCGATCCATCATCCATCAATTGGTGGACATGGATCCATTGTGATGGGCCAAGCAAACAAGCAAGTTCAACATCAAAATCTTGTCTAGTAGTGTCCAGCTCTGCCGTGTGTGTCGGTCGAGGGTCGACCAAAGACTTGAATGGATCGATGGTGGTAGGTCTTAATGATATACGTACTAGCTATTGCACCCAGGAATCTGCGTGTGATGGAGCACGTCCTGCCCTTTCTAACGTGATTCATTGTCTCAACGGTCGGCTCAACAGCAGCTAGCTACCATCTCTCGGTCTCGGGACCTCCATGGATAAATCCAAGTTGACGTACTCAGCTTGGCCTATGGATGGAGCTAGCACATGCTACTGGTCTGGCTCTTCCTTCAACGTCTGGCACCGTCGGTGCGGTCCAACAAGCAGGCTTGGATGGGTCCGACGAAGGTTCCACGCTGGGTTCGCGTTTATCTTATCAATCCATCTAACATACGTGGAGCTAGCTAGCTGCTGGACGTTTATTTATGGATTAAACGAATCAACGCTGGATCCAGTGTGTTTGCACGCATATGCACATGTGGACGAATCTGCCGCTTAATTAGCAGAGCTGTCGAATTTTTATTATTTCTGGTATTCGTTGTACTGCCATGATTGAAGATGAATAGATCGGAAATTTTCTCGTAAAAGGAAAAAACCTCCAACATAGAGTAAAGCAACCGTGAGTTGAAAGCAATAAAGCAAACCGGAACAATACTGTCTGTAGACGGATAAGTTTGCAATATAATGATGGATATATTGATGGGGTGCTGGTGCATCGTATATATAAGTACAATATGTGGACTGACATTTGTTCAGGCCAAGCTAGGTCTTGCCGTTTAAAAAACTACCTGCTGGAGTCCGGATAAGTTAGAGAGATCATATAGTGTATGGTTTATTTAGAAATTTGCTAAGTGATTCTTGGACGATGGGAAGGTGGTAAGATGAGTGTAGTAGATATTTGCCAAAGGTTGTTTCTGCTGATGGCCTCAACCTCAACTATACACAACTAGGAGGTGAGCCATAACACGTAATACATGCAACACAAATATATACTCAACACCCCTCCGCAGTCGAAGCGTCGCCGGAGACACAGAGACTGGACCGAAACTCCTCAAAGACGGGAGTACGCAATCCCTTAGTCATCACATCAACAAACTATTGCGACATCGGAATGTGGAGAACCCGAACACGGCCAAGGGCAACCTGCTCGCGCACAAAGTGAATATTGAGCTCAATATGCTTCGTACATCGATGATGCACTGGGTTGGCGGAGAGGTAAACCGCGTTGACGTTATCGCAGTAGACAAGAGTGGTCTTGTGAACATCACAAAACAACACCTGGAGTAGCTGACGAATCCAAGAGCATTCGGCCACAACGTTAGCCACGGCGCGATACTCTGCCTCGGCGCTGGAGCGGGAGACTGCGGGCTACCGCTTCGATGACCAAGAGATCAACGAGGGCCCAAGGTAGACGCAATAGGCGGACGTGGAGTGTCGAGTGTCGGGGCAGCCGGCCCAGTCAGCATTCGAGTAGGCAACGAGGTCGGTGGAGGCGGAGTCCGTCAGGGTAGTCCCAAGGACATGGTGCCGCGTATGTAACAGAGAATACGCTTCACCAAAGTCCAATGAGAGTCGCGTGGAGCATGCATGTGGAGGCACACCTGCTGGACAACGTACTGCATGTCGGGTGGAGTAAGCGTCAAGTACTATAAAGCACCAACAATGGAGCGATAGAACGCTGCATCGGACGCGAGAGACCCCTACAGAGCAGCGACCTTTGCCTTCGTGTCGACAGGGGTAGCGCCGGCTTGCAGTTAAGTATACCGGCACGTTTCAAAAGCTCGTGGGCGTACTTCTGCTGATGCAGAAAGAAGCCGTCAACCCGATGGACCACCTCGATGACGAGGAAGTAGTGCAAAGGCCCCAAGTCCTTGAGGGCGAACTAATCACGAAGACGAGCTGTCAGCCGCTGAAGGAGAGTGGGGGCGGATGCCGTGAGGATGATGTTGTCGATGTAGAGCAGCAGATATGCAGCGTCAGCTCCCTAATGGTACACAAAGAGTGAGGCATCAGAGCGAGTGGACCAAAAGCCCAAGGACTGCAGGAAGGCTCCAATACGCTGGTACCAAGCCTGAGGCGCCTGCTTCAACCCGTAAAGAGAACGGGAGAGCAAGCACACGAAGTCCAGATGCTCGGTGTGGACGAAACCAGTGGGATGCTCACAGAACACCTGCTCAGCGAGATGGCCGTGCAAGAAGGTGTTGGAGACATCCAACTGGTGCATAGGCCAGGTGCGCGAGAGCGCCAACTAGAGCATGACGCGGATCGTGCCGGGTTTAACAACCGGGCGAAGGTGTCGGTGAAGTCCACGCCGGCGCGTTACCGAAATCCACAAACCACCCATCAAGCCTTGTAGCGCTCGAGAGAACCGTCCGGACAGGTCTTGTGTTGTAACACCCACTTGCCAGTAATGATGTTGGCATGAGGGGGTTGCGGAACAAGCTGCCACGTGCGGTTGCGCTGTAGGGCATCGAACTCCTCCTGCCTAGCGGCTAGCCAATTGGGGGCAGCGCGGGCGGAGGTGGGGATGGGTGATGGCATCGACATCGAGGCGGCGCACACATACTCATTGGAGGAGTAGTGCGTGCTCGGCCAAAGCACTCCGGCCCGGGCATGGGTCTTCACGCCTAGAGGCGGGGCACCAGCGGCGGCGGGGCCCGCGGCGACGACAGGTACCACGGCGGCAGCATGGGCGTGGCGGTGGCGTGGGCACCGGCGGCGGTGGAGGCAGCGGTGGTGGGGGGCCTAGCGGCGGCGGGGCAGCGGCGGTGGCGGGGCCATGGAGGCCATGGCGGTGGGGACGGCAGGGCCGTGGCAGCGACAGACGATGGGGAAGTCGAGCCCGTCGCCTGGCAGACGGCGCCAGCCGGGGTGGCGGGCGAGGTGCCCGCCGGCTCGACCTCGGAGGAGGAAGACAGGGACACGGGGGCCTGGTCAGACTCGACCTCGGGGGAGGGAGTCGAAAAACTGGGCGGCGGCGGTAGAAGGCGCCCTGCTGGGGGGGGGGAGGGCTCCGGGGGGTGCCGCCGTGCATCACTCCAAGGAGGGGCCGCGGGGGTCGGCACCAAAGGAGCCGAAGCCGGAGAAACCTGAAAAAAGGGAACACCGTCTCGACCAAGTACACGTGCCTCTAGGTGTACACATGATGAGTGACAGGATCATAGCGCCGGTAACCTTTGTTGGTGGGAGGGTAGCCAAGGAATACGCATGGGACGGAACGGGGTGCGAGTTTGTATGACGTGGTTGACACGGTGCTAGGATAACAGAGACACCCAAAGACGCGGAGACTGTCATAGGATGGTAGTGTACCGAAGAGAAGGTGGTGAGTGGCGTAGTTCCACTGAGGGCGATGATAACCCACAAGTATAGAGGATCGCAAAAGTTTTCGAGGGTAGAGTATTGAACCCAAATTTATAGATTCGACACAAGGGGAGCCAAAGAATATTTGCAAGTATTAGCAGCTGAGTTGTCAATTCAACCACACCTAGAGATTAGTTATCTTCAGCAAAGTGATCAGTAGCAAAGTAGTATGATAGTTTTGATAGCAACAGTAATAGTAACGGTAACGGTTACAGTGATTGCAATGATTTTGTAGCAAGTACAATAGTAACAATAGAAGTAGTAACTTAGCAAGATCAATATGTAGGAAAATCGTATGCATTGAATCGATAATTCGTTGGATGATATTCATCATGAGACAGTCATAACCTAGGGCGATACGACACTAGCTCCAGCTCATAAATATAATGTAGGCATGTATTCCGTAAATAGTCATACGTGCTTATGGAAAGAACTTGCATGACATCTTTTGTCCTACCCTCCCGTGGCAGTGGGGTCCTATTAAAAACTAAGGGATATTAAGGCCTCCTTTTAATAGAGAACCGAAACAAAGCATTAGCACACACTACTAGGGAAAAGCCTATACACATAATCTTATCACCAGTGCGCTTTAAAATAAGGCGCTGCTGCTAATTAGCAGTAGCGAGCTCAAGCATAACCCGCTGCTGAAATAAATATAGCAGTAGCGCGCCCGCTCAAAGACGCGCTACTGCTATAATTCCCACGAGGCCACCGTGAGGCTAATTATAGCAGCAACGCGTTATAATGACCAGCGCTACTGCTACGTAGCATAGTAGCAGCGCATTTTGCCAATAAGCGCTACTGCTAAGTTTACTACAAAAATTTAGTCCCACCTCGCTCCGTGAAGAGAGTTTCTACCACCTTAAATATGTTACTTCTCAAACTTTGACAAGCACTTGGTCTTCATCAAACTCTATGTGTAGAATTTGTGGCTGCAATATGAGTCCTCACCGGTTCCAGATTGTACACAAAAAGATCGTTGATGATCAATGTATTTTTGATACATTGAATTAAGTCTATTTTTACATGCTGACACATAGCTGTAGCGCTTCTTTGTGAAAGGCGCTGCTGCTAGGTAGTTTAGCAGTAGCGTCTTTCTCTATAGCGCGCTACTGCTAAGCCATTCCATCTCCCACCACCCATCTCCTCTATCCGATCCACTCACAGTCACACACTCACCGGATCCCCTCTCAATCCCCCGCGCCGGTCCTCCCCCGTTGCCCCTCCTCCCTCTGCGCCGCCGTCACCTCCTCCTCCTTGCTGGACTCGGTACCGGCCTCCTCCTCCGTCCTCCCTCCACTCACCGCTGGTCGGCCCCTCCTCGCTCCGCCTTCCTCCTCCGTCCTCCCTCCACTGGCCGCCGGCCGGCCCCTCCTCGCTCCGCCTTCCTCCTCCGTCCTACTCTCTTCTCCCTCCTCGAGTAGCCCCTCCTTCTCCCTCCTACCTGCTACATTTTGATTTAGTAGGCTAGTTCATATGCAGCATTTTGATTTAGTTGATTTAGTTGATTTAGAACATTTTGATTTAGTTGATTTAGTAGGCTAGTTCATTTAGTTGATTTAGTATGCACCATTTTATTGTTATTTTTTTCTGTACATGGATAGGTACGTAGTTGCTTTTGTTTTTTTAATAAGTTACTTTTTGGCAAAATGTAGATGGTACCTTGTCATCTAATATGTTACTAGATCTTAGGATTATAATTGTCCATCAAATTGCTTCTCGCGGAAGAACCAAAAATATCACATGCTACTGTTTTTCTTTCCTGTGAAGTAGATCATTAATCATTTGCTCATATTGCTTTAGGAAAAATGGCGCCACCACCACCACCACTATGTCGACTGTGCAAGTCAAGGTGCGCAAGCAGCCTTACAACTGGCAAGCTGTTCGGCATCTACTTCCAGCCGAGTTTTCATCATGCGGCGGTAAGAAATTAGATGAAATGTAATAACTATTTTATTTTTAGTGTTGGCATTACTGCATTGTGTCATTTTGCTTATTTTACACAGATCGTCCCATGCAATGTGAGGTTGAAATTCAACAAGCTGACAGGAGACACTGTGACATTTGAGGCTCCTGGGGGGCCGTACACTATGGAGGTCGAGAAAGGACGCAATATGTCGCAGATTGGAGGAGATGGATGGGCCCGTTTTGTCGCTCGCATGCGTCTTACTGGTGGTGAGTTGACCAGCTTCTCCTTTAGAGCAGAAAGACCTAAGCTGGCTGTCATTTATCTCAACCTGGTGGAAGATGATGAAGATGACGAAGATGATGAAGATGATGAAGATAATGAGGACCCACTCGATGAAGATGATGAGGACCCACTTCATGAAGCCATCGTAGCTCAAAGAACAAGGCTGAGCGAGGAGGAGGTGTCCAACCTGTGGGACATAATTCCGCCACGTGCTGATTTTGTCGGGGTGCCATTCGTGACCCGCCTGACAAATACCATGGTTGATCGACATGATATGGTATGTTATACTTACAAATGCAAATTATCCGATGAAATACTTAGTGTACAGTCCAATGATATGGTATGTTGTGTGGAATCTAGTCGATGATATGTTTTAGTGTAGAGTTCGATCACATGCTTATTAGTGTAGAATCTAAGGAAACTATTAATAGTGTAGATAATCCATATGTACTTATTTGCGAGGCTATTTATTACTTGATATGTTTTCTTATTCAGAAATTGGCAAAGAGCATATCATGAGTTATGGTATCGAGCCTGATGAAGAAGGCTCAGCTGGACTACGCCTTACTGCAAGGGGCTCCGTCACAACCTGTACTTACCGCGTGGACACGGACGGTCGCACACACTTAAACTCGGTTGGGTGGAAGAAATTCCTCGATGGCAAGAATCTTCGTGTTGGACAGGCCATCCTAATTACTATCAGGAACACCAACCGCCCAGGCTTGAGGATGATGATTGTCTTCGATATCATCTAGAACTACATATGTGTGTGTGTGTGTGTGTGGCTATATCATCTAGAACTACATATGTGTGTGTGGCTATATCATCTAGAACTACATATGATGATCGTCGTCGATATCATCTAGAACTACATATGATGATCGCCGTTGGTATGACCTTGTACTGCTTGAGGATGCATGCTGACTATGCATGAAATTGTTATCTAGTACTCCCTTCGTTCCAAATTACTCGTCGTGGTTTGAACTAAAACCACGACGAGTAATTAGGAACGAAGGGAGTACTACCCAGTAATGGTTTATGAATTTGATATCTAGTAGTGAAGGAAATATGCCCTAGAGGCAATAATAAAGTTATTATTTATTTCCTTATTTCATGATAAATGTTTATTATTCATGCTAGAATTGTATTAACCGGAAACATAATACATGTGTGAATACATAGACAAACAGAGTGTCACTAGTATGCCTCTACTTGACTAGCTTGTTAATCAAAGATGGTTATGTTTCCTAACCATGAACAAGGAGTTGTTATTTGATTAACAAGGTCACATCATTACTTGAATGATCTGATTGACATGACCCATTCCGTTAGCTTAACACTTGATCGTTTAGTATGTTAATGCTTTCTTCATGACCCATACATGTTCCTATAACTATGAGATTATGCAACTCCGTTTACGGAGGAACACTTTGGTACTACCAAACGTCACAACGCAATCTGGGTGATTATAAAGGAGTACTACAGGTGTCTCCAAAGGTACTTGTTGGGTTGGCGTATTTGAGATTAGGTTTTGTCACTCCGATTGTCGGAGAGGTATCTCGAGGCCTTCTCGGTAATGCACATCACTTAAGCCTTGCAAGCATTACAACTAATGAGTTAGTTGTGAGATGATGTATTACGGAACGAGTAAAGAGACTTACCGTAACGAGATTGAACTAGGTATTGGATACCGACGATCGAATCTCGGGTAAGTAACATACCGATGACAAAGGGAACAACGATGTCGTTATGCGGTTTGACCGATAAAGATCTTTGAAGAATATGTAGGAGCCAATATGGGCATCCAGGTTCCGCTATTGGTTATTGACCGAGAATGGTTCTAGGTCATGTCTACATAGTTCTCGAACCCGTAGGGTCCGCACGCAAGGTTTCGATGACAGTTTTATTATGAGTTTATGAGTTTTGATGTACGAAGGAGTTCGGAGTCCCGGATGAGATCGGGGACATGACGAGGAGTCTCGAAATGGTCGAGACGTAAAGATCGATATATTGGACGACTATATTCGGAGTTCGGAAAGGTTCCGAGTGATTCGGTATTTTTGAGTACGGAGAGTTACGGAATTCGTATTGGGCCTTAATGGGCCATACGGGAAAGGAGAAAAAGGGCCAAAGGGTGGCCGCCGCCTCCCTTGGACTAGTCCGAATTGGACTAGGGAGGGGCGCCTTCCTTCCTTCTCCTTTCCCTTCCCTTACTTGTCTCCTACTCCCAATACATGGAAGGAATCCTAGTTGGACTAGGAAGGGGAATCCTACTCCCGGTGGGAGTAGGACTCCCCATGGCGCCCTACTAGGGCCGGCCTCCTCCTCCCTCCCTCCTTTATATATACGGGGGCAGGGGGGCACCCCATGACAAGTTGATCTACGGATCTTACCTTAGCCGTGTGCGGTGCCCCTTCCACCATATTCCACTTCGGTCATATCGTCATGAGCTTAGGAGAAGCCCTGCGCCGGAGAAGTCATATCGTCGCGGAGCTTAGGCGAAGCCCTGCGTCGGTGGAGCATCAACATCGTCCCACGCCGTCGTCTTGTGGAACTCATCCCGACACTTTGCTGGATCGGAGTCCGGGATCGTCATCGAGCTGAGCGTGTGCAGAACTC
The DNA here is from genome assembly GCA_021605205.1 of Aegilops longissima. Lineage (NCBI taxonomy): Eukaryota > Viridiplantae > Streptophyta > Magnoliopsida > Poales > Poaceae > Aegilops > Aegilops longissima. The sequence continues at coordinate 768,539,410 of CM038679.1, read as the reverse complement.
GGAGGTGCCGACGTTCGGTGCTTGGATCGGTCGGATCGTGAAGGCGCACGACTACATCAACCGCGTTGTTATAACGCTTCGCTTTCGGTCTCACGAGGGTGGGACGGACACTCTCCCTCTCGTTGCTATGCCATCACCATGGTCTTGCGTGTTCGTAGGGAAATTTTGAAATTACTACGTTACCCAACAGTGGTATCCGAGCCTGGTTTTATGCGTTGATGTCATGTGCACGAGTAGAACACAAGTGAGTTGTGGGCGATACAAGTCATACTGCCTACCAGCATGTCATACTTTGGTTCAGCGGTATTGTGAGATGAAGCGGCCCGGACCGACATTACGCCAGACGCTTACGCGAGACTGGTTTCACCGCTCCGAGCACTCGTTGCTTAAAGGTGACGGCGGTGTCTGTCTCTCTCACTTTAGTTGAATCGAGTGTGGCTCGCCCGGTCCTTGAGAAGGTTAAAACGGAGTCTATTTGACGAAATATCGTTGTGGTTTTGATGCGTAGGTAAGAACGGTTCTTGCTCAGCCCGTAGCAGCCACGTAAAACTTGCAACAACAAAGTAGAGGACGTCTAACTTGTTTTTGCAGGGCATGTTGTGATGTGATATGGTCAAGGCGTGATGCTATATTTTATTGTATGAGATGATCATGTTTTGTAACGAGTTATCGGCAATGGCAGGAGCCATATGGTTGTCGCTTTATTGTATGAAATGCAACGCCATGTAATTGCTTTACTTTATCACTAAGCAGTAGCGATAGTCGTAGAAACAATAGTTGGCGAGGCGACAACGATGCTACGATGGAGATCAAGGTGTCGCTACCGGTGGCGATGGTGATCATGGCGGTGCTTGGCGATGGAGATCACAAGCACAAGATGATGATGACCATATCATATCACTTATATTGATTGCATGTGATGTTTATCCTTTATGCATCTTATCTTGCTTTGATTGGCGGTAGCATTATAAGATGATCTCTCACTAAAATTATCAAGAAGTGTTCTCCCGAGTATGCACCGTTGCGAAAGTTCTTCGTGCTGAGACACCACGTGATGATCGGTGTGATAGGCTCTACGTTCAAATACAACGGGTGCAAAACAGTTGCACGCGAATACTCAGTTAAACTTGACGAGCCTAGCATATAACAGATATGGCCTCGGAACACGGAGACCGAAAGGTCGGCGTGAATCATATAGTAGATATGATCAACATAGTGATGTTCACCATTGAAACTACTCCATCTCACGTGATGATCGGACATGGTTTAGTTGATTTGGATCACGTAATCACTTAGATGACTAGAGATGTCTATCTAAGTGGGAGTTCTTAAGTAATATGATTAATTGAACTTTAATTTATCATGAACTTAGTCCTGGTAGTATTTTGCAAATTATGTTGTAGATCAATAGCTCGCGTTGTTGCTTCCCTATGTTTTTATATGTGTTCCTAGAAAATTGTATTGAAAGATGTTAGTAGCAATGATGCGGATGGGATCCGTGATCTGAGGTTTATCCTCATTGCTGCGTGAAGAATTATGTCCTTAATGCACCGCTAGGTGACAGACCTATTGCAGGAGCAGATGCAGGCGTTATGAGCGTTTGGCTAGCTCAATATGAGCGATCTGACGTTATGAGCGTTTGGCTAGCTCAATATGATGACTACTTGATAGTTAAGTGCACCATGCTTAACGGCTTAGAATCGGGACTTCAAAGGCGTTTTGAGCGTCATGGACCATATGAGATGTTCCAGGAATTGAAGTTAATATTTCAAGCAAATACCGAGTTGAGAGATATGAAGTCTCCAACAAGTTCTATAGCTAAAAGATGGAGGAGAATCGCTCAACTAGTGAGCATGTGCTCAGATTGTCCGAGTACTTCAATCGCTTGAATCAAGTGGGAGTTAATCTTCCAGATAAGATAGTGATTGACAGAATTCTCTAGTCACCATCACTAAGTTAGTAGAACTTCGTGATGAACTATAGTATGCAAGGGATGACGAAAAAGATTCTCGAGCTCTTCGCGATGCTAAAATCGCGAAGGTAGAAATCAAGAAAAACATCAAGTGTTGATGGTTGACAAGACCACTAGTCTCAAGGAAAATGGCAAAGGGAAGAAGGGAACTTCAAAAGAACGGCAAGCAAGTTGCTGCTCAAGTGAAGAAGCCCAAGTCTAGACCTAAGCCTGAGACTGAGTACTTTTGCTGCAATGGAACTGGTCACTGGAAACGGAACTACCCCAAGTGTTTGGCGGATAAGAAGGATGGCAAAGTGAACAAAGGTATATTTGATATACAGGTTATTGATGTGTGCCTTACTAGTGTTTATAGTAGCCCCTGAGTATTTGATACTCGTTCGGTTGCTAAGATTAGTAACTCGAAACAGGAGTTGCAGAATGAACAGAAACTAGTAGAAGGGGAAGTGACGATGAGTGTTGGAAGTAGTTCCAAGATTGATATGATCATCATCGCACACTCCCTATACTTTCGGGATTAGTGTTAAACCTAAATAAATGTTATTTGGTGTTTGCGTTGAGCATGAATATGATTTGATCATATTTATTGCAAAATGGTTATTCATTTAAAGTCAAAGAATAATTGTTGTTCTGTTTAAATGAATAAAACCTTCAATGGTCATACACCCAATAAAAATAGTTTGTTGGATCTCGATCGTAGTAATACACATATTCATAATATTGATGCCAAAAGATGCAAAGTTAATAATGATAGTACAACCTATTTGAGGCACTGCCGTTTGGGTCATATCGGTGTAAAGCGCATGAAGAAACTCCATGCTGATGGGTTTTTGGAATCACTTGATTATGAATCATTTGATACTTGCGAACCATGCCTTATGGGCAAGATGACTAAAGACTCTGTTCTCCGGAACAATGGAGCGAGCAAATGACTTATTGGAAATAATACATACTGATGTATGCGGTCCGATGAGTGTTAAAGCTCACGGCAAGTATCGTTATTTTCTGACCTTCACAAGATGATTTGAGCAGATATGAGTATATCTACTTAATGAAGCACAAGTCTGAAACATTTGAAAAGTTCAAATAATTTCAGAGTGAAGTGGAGAATCATCGTAATAAGAAAATAAAGTTTCTACGATCTGATCGTGGAGATGAATATTTGAGTTACGAGTTTGGTCTTCATTTAAAACAATGTGGAATAGTTTCACAGCTCACGCCACATGGAACACCATAACGTAATGGTGTGTCCGAACGTCATAACCGTACTTTATTTTGATATGGTGCGATCAATGATGTCTCTTACCGATTTACCAATATCGTTTTGGGGTTATGCATTAGAGACAGCTGCATTCACGTTTAATAGGGCACCATCTAAATCCGTTGAGATGACACCGTATGAACTATGGTTTAGCAGTAAACCTAAGCTGTCGTTTCTTAAAGTTTGGAGTTGTGATGCTTATGTGAAAAAGTTTTCACCTGATAAGCTCGAACCCAAATCGGAGAAGTGCGTCTTCATAGAATACCCAAAGGTAACTATTGGGTACACCTTCTATCACAGATCCGAAGGCAAGTTTTTCGTTGCTAAGATGGATCCTTTCTAGAGAAGAAGTTTCTCTCGAAAGAAGTGAGTGGGAGGAAAGTAGAACTTGATGAGGTAATTGTACCTTCTCCCTTATTGGAAAGTAGTTCATCACAGAAATCAGTTCGGTGATTCCTACACCAATTAGTAAGGAAGTTAATGATGATGATCATGAAACTTCAGATCAAGTTGCTACCAAACCTCGTAGGTCTTCGAGTGAGATCCGCACAGAGTGGTACGGTAATCATGCTCGGAAGTCATGTTACTAGACCATGATGAACCTACGAACTATGAGGAAGCGATGATGAGCCCAGATTCGCGAAATGGCTTGAGGCCATGAAATCTGAGATAGGATCCATGTATGAGAACAAAGTATGGACTTTGATTGACTTGCTCGATGATCAGCAAGCCATGTTAAATAAATGGATCTTCAAGAGGAAGACGGACACCGATAGTAGTGTTACTATCTACAAAGCTCGACTTGTTGCAAAAGGTTTTGACAAGTTCAATGTGTTGAATACGATGAGATTTTCTCACTCGTAGCGATGCTTAAGTCTGTCGAATCATGTTAGCAATTGCCACATTTTATGAAATCTGGCAAATGGATGTCAAAACTACATTCTTTAATGGATTTATTAAAGAAGAGTTGTATATGATGCAACCGAAGGTTTTGTCAATCTTAAAGGAGCTAACAAAATGTGCAAGCTCCAGCGATCCATCTATGGACTGGTGCAAGCATCTCAGAGTTGGAATATATGCTTGATGATTTGATCAAAGCATATGGTTTTTACAGACTTTTGGAGAAGCCTGTATTTACGAGAAAGTGAGTGGGAGCACTACAGCATTTTTGATAAGTATATGTGAATGACATATTGTTGATCGGAAATAATGTAGAATTATTCTGCAAAGCATAAAGGAGTATTTGAAAGGAGTTTTCAAAGAAAGACCTCGGTGAAGCTGCTTACATATTGAGCATCAAGATCTATAGAGATAGATCAAGGCGCTTGATAAGTTTTTCAATGAATACATACCTTGACAAGATTTTGAAGTAGTTCAAAATGGAACAGTCAAAGAAAGAAGTTCTTGCCTGTGTTACAAGGTGTGAGATTGAGTAAGACTCAAAACCCGACCACGGCAGAAGATAGAAAGAGAATGAAAGTCATTCCCTATGCATCAGCCATAGGTTCTATAAAGTATGTCATCTTGTGTACCAGATCTATTGCATACCCTACCACTAAGTTTGGCAAGGAGTGCAATAGTGATCTAGGAGTAGATCAATGGACAGCGGTCAAAATTATCCTTAGTGGAATAAGGATATGTTTCTCGATTATGGAAGTGAAAAAGGTTCGCCGTAAAGGGTTACGTCGATGCAAGTTTTAAACTGATCTAGATGACTCGAGTCTCTATCTGGATACATATTGAAAGTGGGAGCAATTAGCTAGAGTAGCTCCGTGAGAGCATTGTAGACATAGATATTTGCAAAATACTTACGGCTCTGAATGTGACAGACCGTTGACTAAAATTATCTCACAAGCAAAACATGATCACACCTTAGTACTCTTTGGGTGTTAATCACATAGCGATGTGAACTAGATTACTGACTCTAGTTAACCCTTTGGGTGTTGGTCACATGTCGATGTGAACTATGGGTGTTAACCACATATAGATGTGAACTATTGATGTTAAATCACATGGCGATGTGAACTAGATTATTGACTCTAGTGCAAGTGGGAGACTGAAGGAAATATGCCCTAGAGGCAATAATAAAGTTATTATTTATTTCCTTATTTCATGATAAATGTTTATTATTCATGCTAGAATTGTATTAACCGAAAACATAATACATGTGTGAATACATAGACAAACAGAGTGTCACTAGTATGCCTCTACTTGACTAGCTTGTTAATCAAAGATGGTTATGTTTCCTAACCATGAACAAGGAGTTGTTATTTGATTAACAAGGTCACATCATTAGTTGAATGATCTGATTGACATGACCCATTCCGTTAGCTTAACACTTGATCGTTTAGTATGTTAATGCTTTCTTCATGACCCATACATGTTCCTATAACTATGAGATTATGCAACTCCGTTTACGGAGGAACACTTTGGTACTACCAAACGTCCACAACGAATCGGGTGATTATAAAGGAGTACTACAGGTGTCTCCAAAGGTACTTGTTGGGTTGGCGTATTTGAGATTAGGTTTTGTCACTCCGATTGTCGGAGAGGTATCTCTGGCCTTCTCGGTAATGCACATCACTTAAGCCTTGCAAGCATTACAACTAATGAGTTAGTTGTGAGATGATGTATTACGGAACGAGTAAAGAGACTTACCGTAGCGAGATTGAACTAGGTATTGGATACCGACGATCGAATCTCGGGTAAGTAACATACCGATGACAAAGGGAACAACGTATGTCGTTATGCGGTTTGACCGATAAAGATCTTTGAAGAATATGTAGGAGCCAATATGGGCATCCAGGTTCCGCTATTGGTTATTGACCGAGAATGGTTCTAGGTCATGTCTACATAGTTCTCGAACCCGTAGGGTCCATGCACGCTTAAGGTTTCGATGGCAGTTTTATTATGAGTTTATGAGTTTTGATGTACCGAAGGAGTTGAGTCCCGGATGAGATCGGGGACATGACGAGAGTCTCGAAATGGTCGAGACGTAAAGATCGATATATTGGACGACTATATTCGGAGTTCGGAAAGGTTCGAGTGATTCGGTATTTTGGAGTGGGAGAGTTACGGAATTCGTATTGGGCCTTAATGGGCCATACGGGAAAGGAGAAAAGGGCCAAAGGGTGGCCGCCGCCTCCCCTTGGACTAGTCCGAATTGGACTAGGAGGTGGGCGCCCCTTCCTTCCTTCTCCTTTTCCTTCCCTTACTTGTCTCCTACTCCCAATACATGGAAGGAATCCTAGTTGGACTAGGAAAGGGGGAATCCTACTCCCGGTGGGAGTAGGACTCCCCATGGCGCGCCCTTACTAGGGCCGGCCTCCTCCTCCCTCCCTCCTTTATATACGGGGGCAGGGGGGCACCCCATGACAAGTTGATCTACGGATCTTACCTTAGCCGTGTGCGGTGCCCCCTTCCACCATATTCCACTTCGGTCATATCGTCGCGGAGCTTAGGAGAAGCCCTGCGCCGGAGAAGTCATATCGTCATGAGCTTAGGCGAAGCCCTGCGTCGGTGGAGCATCAACATCGTCACCACGCCGTCGTCTTGTGGAACTCATCCCCGACACTTTGCTGGATCGAGTCCGGGATCGTCATCGAGCTGAGCGTGTGCAGAACTCGGAGGTGCCGACGTTCGGTGCTTGGATCGGTCGGATCGTGAAGGCGTCGACTACATCAACAGCGTTGTTATAACGCTTCCGCTTTCGGTCTCACGAGGGTACGTGGACGGACACTCTCCCCTCTCGTTGCTATGCCATCACCATGGTCTTGCGTGTTCGTAGGGAAATTTTTGAAATTACTACGTTACCCAACAAGTAGCAGTACCTAGTATCTAGTATTTGAAAGGGAAACTGAAGGGGAAAGGGGTACGGGGGGAAATGATGAAAGATATAGCAGGAGCGAGGGACTGCGAAATCGCTACAGCTAAGTAATAGTAGCGCGTTCGGAAAAAGCGCTGCTGATATCGTCAACAGTAGTAGCGCGGGTATGGACCACGCTACTACTATAAGTTAGCTGTAGCGCCTTATTAGTAGCGCGGCCACCCACGCTGCTGCTAGCCTCAAAACCCACGCTATTACTACGTTTTCCCTAGTAGTGACATGATGAATACATGAACTCCTCAAACTACGGTCATCACAGGGAGTGGTCCCGACTATTGTCACTCCGGGGTTGCCGGACCATAACACGTAGTAGGTGACTATAACTTGCCAGATCGGATCCAGAACATGGATATAATAGTGATAACATAAATGGTTCAAATCTGAAATCATGGCACCCGGGCCCAAAGCGACAAGCATTAAGCATGGCAAAGTCGTAGCAACATCAATCTTTGAACATAATGGATACTGGGGATCAAGCCCTAACAGAACTAACTCGATTACATTATGAATCTCATCCAACTCCTCAACGACCAGCGAGCCTATGAAGGAATTACTCACTCCCAGTGCGGAGCATCATGGAATTGGCGATGGAGAAGGGTTGGTGATGACAAATATCGAAGATCCCCCTCTCCGGAGCCCCGAATAGACTGCAGATCTGGCCTCCCGATGAAGAACAAGAGATGGCGGCAGCTCCGTCTCGTGAAATGTGATAATTCTTCCTCCCTAATTTTTTTCTAGAAAAATAAGATTTTATAGCGTCCGTTTCAGGGTCTGCGGGGCCACTAGGTGGGGACAACCCACCTGGGCGTGCCTGGAGGGGGGTGGCGCGCCCTGGTGGGTTGTGCCACCCAGGTGCCCCCCTCTAGTGGTTCTTGGCTCCAGAAATTCTCTTTTATTGTATAAAAAATCGTCGCAAAGTTTCGTTCCATTCCGAGAACTCCTATTTCTGCACAAAAACAACACCATGGTAGTTCTGCTGAAAACAGCGTGAGTCCCGGTTAGTTTCATTCAAATCATGCAAATTAGAGTCCAAAACAAGAGGAAAAGCGTTAGGAAAAGTAGATACGACGGAGACGTATCAGTCGACACAGACGAATGTTAACTAAGAGAGTGGCGGTGGCGAGAGAATCGGGCTAAAACCGAGCAGGCGCGTTAGAGTGAAAGAGCAACGTGTGAACGTAGTCAGTAAGAGTGAGGAGGATACGCTCAGCGTGGCCATTCTGCTGTGAGTTGTAAGGGCAAGTCAAACGGAAGGTGGTGCCGTGAGAGGCGAGAAGTGTGCGGAGAGTGACATTGTCAAACTCTTTTCCGTTATCGGTTTGGAGTGCAAGTATACGGCGACCAAACTGGGTGGTGGCATAAGAATAAAAAGCGGTGAGTGTGGCTAAATCATCAGATTTACGACGAAGAGGAAAAGTCCACACATAATGAGAATAATCATCTAAAATCACCAAGTAGTATAGATAGCCCGTGTTACACGCAACGGGCGATGTCCAAACATCACTATGAAGTAACTGAAACGGAAAAGTGGAAACTGTAGTAGACACACTAAAGGGGAGACGAACGTGCTTGCCCAGACGGCAAGGCTCACAAGTATGCTCATCGAGCTTATTACATGAGAAAGAAAAACTCCTAAGAATCTGATGCAAAACGGCGGGGTTGGGGTGGCCCAAGCGAGCATGCCAAAGGTCGACGCCGGCAGCGAGGGCGACATGTGTGGAGGTGGAGGCGCCGGCGTGCACGCTCCTCAGGGCTATCACATCGGTGAACCACCATCCGGGTATGGGCGTCTATCACAGAAAAACCAACACCGTCAAATTCAATAGTAAGTGGATTCTCACGAGTAAGACGACGAACAGAAACTAAACTAGTGACTAAGTCAGGTGAGACAAGGACATTAGACATGGTAATAGGAGTGGATATAGAAGGAAAAGTAATACTACCGACATGAGTGATAGGTAAAGAAGAACCGTTGCCAACGGTGATACGAGTGGGAGTGTTAACTGGAGTGGAAGAGGATAGGTTACCGATATGAGCTGTCATGTGCGCAGTGGCACCTGAGTCCATGCACCAGTTGCCTCCACCGCCATAGTTACCTGGCGACGATGCAGAGTGGAGGGCGGCCAGGAGGGCGGGGTCCCACGGTGCAGGTACCGGCGGCGACGACCAGCCTCCATAGGGCGGCGCCTGGGCGGTCGCGCCATAGCCACTGAGGGATGGCGGCGCGAGAGGAGCACCGTACGACTAGTAGGGACGCCGAAGAACGCCTGGTGGCCCACAGGGCGGGGGCCAAGAAGACCCGGTGCAGGCGCCCGCTGGACGGGCATGTGATAGGTGTGGACGATGCCCGTCCACGGGTTTTGCCCGACGGTCCACGTTAGAGGCGACACCGGTAGCGGCGCTCCCAAACCCCCCCCCGCACCTCGTGAATCGCTGCTACACGGTTTGTTGTCGGCGTGGTCCCCGCCGCCCTATTTGGTTGCGCCAGCCCCCGCCACCTTGCAGCTGCTGGGAGGTCTTTGGGTGCTGGCGGTCTGGCGGCAACGGAAGTAGCCGAGGCGAAGGTCTCTTGGCGGACGAGGCGCAATCGGTGGAGCGAGGTCGCCGCAGTGATGCCGGGCGGGCGAGGCGGTGTCTTGGACCATTGCTTCACCGTCATCCGGTGCTCCTCATGTTTGAGATACGCGATGACACGCTAGAAAGTGGGCTGCGGCAGTAGAGTGAGGTTGGACGCCGCGTTGCCAAAATCCTCATTAAGGCCGGCGGTGAAGTGGTCAGCATGAGGTAGTCAGAGACCTTGGCGCCGATGTCAGGAAGCTCGTCGGCGAGCATCTTGAGCCTCATGCAGTATTCATCGATGGTGGAGTTGTCCTGATGACAGCCGAAGAACTCCCGCTGCAAGAAAACAAGGCGCTGAAGTTTGTTGTCGGTGAAGAGCGCGTTCATCTTGGCCCACACGGCTCATGTGTGACACCCCCGATTCAATCGTACACTAATCATACACGCAAATGTGTATGATCAAGATCAGGGACTCACGGGAAGATATCACAACACAACTCTAGACACAAATTAAAATAATACAAGCTTTATATTACAAGCCAGGGGCCTCGATGGCTCGAATACATCAGCTCGAATACAAACGAGTCAGCGGAAGCAACATTATCTGAGTACAAACATGAGTTAAACAACTTTTGACTTAAGAATGCTAGCACAAAAGCAACTAAGATCGAAAAGGCAAGGCCTCCTGCCTGGGAGCCTCCTAACTACTCCTGGTCGTCGGCATCCGTCACGTAGTAGTAGGCACCCTCGAGGTAGTAGTAGCCGTCGGCGGTGGTGTCTGGATTCTGGGCTCCACCATGTGGTTGCAGCATCCGAGAAGAATGGAAAGAGGTGGAAAAGGGGGAGCAAAGCAACCGTGAGTACTCATCTAAAGTACTCGCAAGCAAGGATCTACACTACATATGCATATGTATCAATGAAAAGGGTGGTATCTGTGGATTGAACTGCAGAATGCCAGAGAAGGGGAAAGCCTAGCCTATCGAAGACTGACACCTTCAAGCAGCTCCAAGCATCTTGCAGCAACAGAAGAGATAAGAGTGGCATATTATGATATTAGGAAACTATGTTGTAACATCGCCCAGAGATCACTTCCTCAACTCCCTACGAGAAAACAATCCTGGAGCCATCATTTCCAATACATGCCTCAGTATTCAATATCGAGTTCAAGTTGTATCGATCGGGATACAACTTCGAGCGTGCGTTACCATAGGACAGGCTATCGATAGATGTTTTCTTCCATGCAGGGGTGCACCAACTTACCCAACACGCTCGATCAACTCCGGCCGAACACACCATCAGGTCATGACCGACCTCGGCCGATCAACACACCAGAGTCCTACCCAGGCTCAACAGAGAGGCCACCACGCTGGTCTACATCCTAAATGCGAAGGGGTCATGGGCCAATCGCCCTTTGCAATCCTGCGCGTTGCGAGGGCGATCGATGAGCAGACTTGGCAACCTCCTTTATATAAGGAAGGTGCTTACGCAGTCCAACCGGCGCGCGCCGCTCCATTGCTGATGTCAGTGAGCTTTCGGCTGATACATACAATGCAGAGTGCCCATACTTATTCCCTCGTGGTGGTTAGTGCTATCAGGCCAGAGGCCCCTCGGATCAAATATCCAAACCGTTAGTGGATTAGGAGCGCGCGGTAACGAGCAGAGACTCACGATCGATGTGACCCCGTCGCCCAGTCTCGTGGACTTGCGGCAAGGGCTAAGAATGCCCGGCTAAGCCACGTAGTTATCTCGCGGGCACCTTCCTGGTCAACCCGACTCCACATCACTCGCAAATATGCTCACGCGGGTACCCCTCAGGGCCGACCTGTCTTTATCCACTTTAATCAATAAGAACAAAATGTAAAGGCAATCCATGTGGCTACCACATCAAGAAGGAACCCGAGGCATCACCCTCATTGGATTCCCACCTGATGTAAACATCAAGGTGAATGTAAGAGGAAATCACCCTCGAGGTTCACACTTGAGGTGTTGTATGACACCGTCGTTATCGAAAGTGGAAAAGGAGGAACCACCCTCGATGACCACGACTGGGTAACTACTCCACAGAGTTAGCATCAGAAGTGCTAACGAGGTATCACCCTCGGCACTCGATAGTAACTCTGCAATGTCGTACAACTAAGGGGAGTGTTGTGCGGTGCCGGGGCCTGGTCTTCAATCCCGTTGATCGGGTCTTCTGATAATCCAGCGAGGCAGTTGGGTCAACAAGGGGTCTCTGATGGGTCTCTAACCAGCCTATACCAAGCAGTTTAGGATAAACAGGTATGTAACAAAAGCAGGTTACAAGATCAGGCTATGCATCAGAATAGGTAAAGCAGTAGCAACATCAATTTCTAATGCAAGCATAAGAGAGACCCTACTAGGGAAAACCTTATACACATAAGTTTATCAGTAGCACGGTTTAAAAATGGACGCTACTTCTAATTAGTAGTAGCGAGGGGTATAAAAACCGCGCTACTACTAAGTTGATAGTAGTAGCGAGGGGTATAAACCCGCGCTGCTACTAAATGGTCTCCAACAATGCCCCCAGGATAGGCCATAGTAGTAGCGAGGGGTATAAAACCGGGCTACTGCTAAGTACTCCATCCGTTTCCTTATGTAAGGTGTATTATTTCCGGCACGGTGACCAAGGCACATAATTATAGACATGTTAGGACGAAATTACCCTTGACAAATTTAATGGTTAGTGTCAAGTAAATCAATTACTCCAGAAAAGTAAGAGATACATGCAATCGACAAAGGATAGTTTCCTTCTTTTGCTACAAGGAGAGATACAGACAATCAAGAGAGATATACTTTCCTTTTTTTCAAGAGGGCTAACAAGGGAATTGTGAAGAATTAGAAGAAATGCACCTTACATTCTGAAATTTTATCAAAAAACAAATACACTTTATATAAAGAAATGGAGGGAGTAAGTAGTAGTAGCGCAGGTAAGTCCCAACGCTCGATCCACACTCCCACCCCGGCCCGATCCACACTCCCACGCCCACCAACCGTCCCACACCACCCATCCCCCGTCTGTCTAAAAAAAACCACACAACCTGATCCAGATCCCCAACCTCCTCTCCTCTCCCAACCCACTCGCCGCCGGCCTCCCTTCCACCTCCTCTCCTCCATCCGTCCGCCCCCATGCCCCCCGCCGCGTGCGCCACACCGGCGGCCGCGCGCCCGCCGCTCCCCGTCTCGCGCCGCTGCCCGCCCCTGCCCTCCTCCGCTGCTGCCCGCCCCATCAACGCGCAACTCGTGTAACTTTTGCAGGTCCTTGTCGCCCCTTCGAGGTTTCCCTTTGCCATGGCGGACCAGCTCAGCGAGGATTAGATTGGCGAGTTCAAGGAGGCCTTCAGCCTCTTCGACAAGGACGGCGATGGTACCGATTTGCGCCCCCTCCCCTCACCTTCCCTTCCCTCATCCGCATTAGGTCATCTCGCGCGAACGCCGTTCCGATCGATCCGGCCCGGAATCGCGGATCCCGCCCTGCCAGGCGTGGGTTGATCTGCGTCATGCGATGCACGTAGATCTGATGGCATGCCGGGGCGGTGGCGATTCTGATTTTGCGCAGCGACTTGGCTGTTTTGGTCTTGTTTCTTATGGTAATCGAGGCGCCTGCGGTGGTGATTTCAATCTGCTCCATGTTTTGGAACGGGCCCAATTCTCGTTGGAGGCGTTCCATTTGTCTGCAGGGAGGGGAATTACGCATTGCACTGTGCGTTTTGTGCTTCTAGGCTTGTAGTGATTTGACCCAGCGTAGTGTTTGGGTGGCTTGTGAAATGATCTTATGAACAAGGATGGGGTAAATATGCGCACCAATTTGCTGTTTGGATATCTGTCATCATATCATAATATCTCAGAACGTTAGCTGCGAACTAAAGTGCAGAATTTGACAATAAATAAGTATTGGGCTCAATGTTATTTGGGGGAAGGGCATCACCACATCCTACTGGTTTTTGAACCAGAATACCAGACCTGGTAATTACATAATTTTTTTATCTTGAGTGAACCATACTAATTCTGAAAGAACAGTATTCCAAGGGAGTGGCCTAGTGGTTGAAGGCGGTGTTGTCACTTGGCTTGCTTACCATGCTTCCATTTCATTCGCATCATATTCCTTAGATGTCGCTGCTTCTTGTTACGTCTGAGACCAAGAAATATATGCTCTAAGCCCCTTGCCTTTCAGTTTAGCATTGACAACGCGTGTGTAATGTGGGCTGTTCTGTTAGTTACTTTCTATGGAATCTTGTTGTTTGTCTGATTGCTATGAATAGTCTCCCAGTGATTCAGTGAATTTTTGGAGTTAAATTGTATATCCTTGAATTTTCCTTGTGTTCATGCACTAGCTTCTTTTCCTACTGAAGATTCTGAATATGTGAAAGTGTGAATAAACTTCAGGTGGATGAAAACCAACCTTTATCTTCACAAGAGCAAGTTAAGGTGTGTGTACATTAAGCCACCATAGTTTTTGGTATCAAATCATCAAATAATTTTTGCCATGTGATTATGTAACTTTGCATTTTACCGACTACATCTAGAACTAGGTTAGCATGACAGTCTGTTGTAATTGGTGAAAGAGATACTCTTTGTTGTACGAACCAACGCCGTAGTATGGTTCGTCGGTTCGTCCTCTGTCTCCCCCGCTACTCGGTGGTCTCCGCGTCTGTGATGCGTCTCCTTGATTAGGCGCCATCTGTGGCTGCGGGGTTGTGGCGATCTACGATTCGGCACGCGCGGGGGGGGGGGGGTCATCTGGGGGCTGTTCGTGTTTAGGTCTGGATTTGCCTGGCGAAATTTTGAGAGCTCGTCGGCGCGATTTCCATTGGACCGGCGTTTCGCCTGAGACTAGTTCATCTTAGTTTATCACATACTACCCTTAGAAGTGTTCTTTGATGCCATCTTCCGGCGCAAATTTCCATGCTGTTCCCTGTATCGAGTTAGGCAATTCATGCTCATCGGGTTGCTGATCTGCACCGAGCCACCGAGATGCCATGCCGTCTCTAGATTTGAAACTTATGGCGATTGCTGATCCTGTTGACTTAGGGTTCGATGCTCTTCGGGAGCTCTGTTAAGTCTTGTTGACGGTTCTGTTTCTCTTGCACAATATTTTGTCTAATATTTAAATGTTTGTAGTTGCAGGACTTCGTGTGCTCTTCTTCACCTTAAGAGTACGTACCTGGCACAATTCTTGTCAACTTGTCTTGTATGTTTCATTTATATGGAACAATAATAACTTGCGCTAGGCACTAGAAGTTGAACTGGTCTAGGTTTGCTTATCCCAATCGGCTATGATACATCAGAGGTTTATTATGTTTGTTTCTACAACTGTGTAGTTACGATATTAGATTGTGCATTACCCTGACCCTACCCTGGCAGTTTAGCACCATATAGCTATTTGCTATTGAGCTGGACCAGTATATGCGTTCTTATATAACTATTCTCTGCACTTTTCACTACTAGGAAATAGCTTATAGCTTCAATTGTGCATTAGGGCTTAAATAAGAATCTCTGGAAAAAAATGTTGCACATTGGCATCTACATGTACCGCATTTTTTTTCATGCCATTCTTATGAAGAATCTGAAGTTTCTGTACCTTTGTTTGTAATGGTGCAGGGTTCTGGTAGCGACGATGGCGGTCATCGAGAGGTTCGTGGATTGGACAGTGTCGTGGCTGCCGATGTACAGAGAAGCGAAGCTGCTGCTCGTTCTCTACCTCTGTCACCCCAACACACGGGTAAGAAGTCGAGCCCGAGAGATGATCAACATTCAGATATACTTGATTCGATATGTGGCCAATTCTGAATCTAAATCTTAATGATGTTTGGGTTTGAGTGCGGGGGCGGGGGCACGTGTACGATGGCTTCCTCCGTCCGTGGTGGCGAGGCACAAGGACGACATCGACCGTCCGATTGAGCCGACGGCTATCAATGTGTTTCGTCGAGCGCAGTCGCGAGATCGAGGCGGGCAAAGCGCCGCACATTGACGAAAGTGGTCAATTTTGGATCGGGCCATAACAACTTACGTCGGTAGTTGCTTATGTAATTGTGCGATAGAATGGAATTATACATGAATTGTCGCTACAAGGAGGAACGTAGTTGCTTATGTAAATGCGATAGAATGAAATTATACATGAGTTCTTTGCTACAACGAGGAACTGGAGAAGACACGACAACCGTGTGATAGAATGATTTGGTTGATTTTATATTTTTTAATTCCTAATAAGTTAGTAGTGGTGTGGGGATAAAATGGCGCGCTACTAGTATTTAGGATACTAGTAGCGTTGGGACTATAGACACGCTACTACTATTTCATTAGTAGTAGCGCAGTTCATGATAGCAGTAGCAGCGGATTGAACCTCGCTGCTACTAACAAAGTTAGTAGTAGCGCGGGTCCGACCCATGCTACTACTAACTTTTAGCTGTAGCGCGATACTAGTAGCGCGAGTACCCGCGCTACTAGTAGCCATTTTACCCGCGCTGCTAGTAGCCTTTTCCCTAGTAGTGAGAAGAGAATAGGCGATATCGGAATGTTCAAAGGGGGGTGCTTGCCTGGAAGCTCTGCTAAAAAGGAAGTAGTGTCGTCGGTGATGTAGTCGATCACAGGGGCAACATCGGTCTCGGGGTCTACCGGAGAGAAAAGGGGGAAGAAACAGATAAATACACAGTAATCATATGCAACACAGAGTATGCTATGCTAACGTGCAATGCAGGGTTGCCTAAAGATATGTCCAAGTCATATTAGTTATTTTAGGTTTTAAGTTGGATTTATTAACCGGTTCATATGCACTATTCATCTACCGGATACAGGCTAAAAGTTACGGGTTCACCTACGTAGAGGGTTCCGACATGGAAACAGATGACACGATCAGATTTGTCTTGTCGTTATGAGCAACTTTCATGTACAAAGTTTTCGATCCGAGCTACGATTATTTTTCTATAATTTTCTGAAGTTTTAAACTATTTCTGGAAATATTTAAATTAACAGAATTTCCTATAAATGGAATATGACGTCACGCTGCGGTCTTGCTGGCATCAGCAGTCGGCTGACCAGGTCAAACCTGATGTGTGGGTCCAGCGGGACCCACATGTCGACTCTGTTAGCTCAGCGGTGGATTAAACTAATCAACATGGTTAATTAGGGGTGTGTGCCCACGGTGTGAGTCAGATACTAGACTAATCTAGTTACTTTTATTAAAAAGTGTTTATTAGACTAATTAACAAAGGGGGGCCCTGCTACATCTTGAGCTTGCGTTGGTTTTCCTTGAAGAGGAAAGGGTGATGCAGAAATAGTAGCGTAAGTATTTCCCTCGCTTTTGAGAACCAAGTATCAATCCAAGAGGAGGCTCCTCAAAAGTCCCACACACCTACACAAACAAACAAAGAACTCAATAACCAACACAATAAAGGGGTTGTCAATCCTTCACGGCCACTTCATGAAAGTGAGATCGATAGAGATAGTATGATAAGATAAATATATTTTTGGTATTTTATAATATAGATTGGAAAAGTAAAGATGCAAATAAAAGTAGATTGAAAGCTTATATGATAAAAGATAGACCCGGGGGGCCATAGGTTTCACTAGTGGCTTCTCTAAGGATAGCATAAGTATTACGGTGGGTGAACAAATTATTGTCGAGCAATTGATAGAAAAGCGAATAATTATGAGATTATCTAGGCATGATCATGTATATAGGCATCACGTCCGTGACAAGTAGACCGACTCCTGCCTACATCTACTACTATTACTCCACACATCGACCGCTATCCAGCATGCATCTAGAGTTTTAATTTCATAAGAACAGAGTAACACATTAAGAAAGATGACATGATTTAGAGGGATAAAATCATGCAATATGATATAAACCCCATCTTTTTATCCTCGATGGCGACAATACAATACGTGCCTTGCAACCCCTATTGTCACTGGGTAAGGACACCGCAAGATTGAACCCAAAGCTAAGAACTTCTCCCATTGCAAGAAAGATCAATCTAGTAGGCCAAACCAAACTGATAATTAGAAGAGACTTGCAAAGATAACTCAATCATACATAAAAGAATTCAGAGGAGATTCAAATATTTCTCATAGATAAAACTTGATCATAAACCCACAATTCATCGGATCTCGACAAACACACCGCAAAAAGAGTTACATCAAATAGATCTCCACAAGAGAGGGGGAGAACATGGTATTGAGATCCAAAAAGAGAGAAGAAGCCATCTAGCTAATAACTATGTACCCGAAGGTCTATGGTAAACTACTCACAACTCATCGGAGGGGCTATGGTATTGATGTAGAAGCCCTCCGTGGTCGATTCCCCCTCTGGCGGAGCGCCGGCGAAGGCTCCAAGATGGGATCTCGCGGATACGGAAGGTTACGGCGGTGGAAATTGTTTTTCGTTGGCTCCCTGGATGTTTTCGGGGTACGTGGGTATATATAGGAGGAAGAAGTAGGTCGGTGGCCGCCCGAGGGGCCCACGAGATAGGGGGCACGCCCTGTAGGGGTGGGCGTTGTTGGAAATATGCCCTAGAGGCAATAATAAATTAGTTATTATTATATTTCCTTGTTCACGATAATCGTTTATTATCCATGCTATAATTGTATTGATAGGAAACTCAGATACATGTGTGGGTACATAAACAACACCATGTCCCTAGTAAGCCTCTAGTTGACTAGCTCGTTGATCAACAGATGGTTACGGTTTCGACCATGGACATTGGATGTCGTTGATAACGGATCACATCATTTGGAGAATGATGTGATGGACAAGACCCAATACTAAGCCTAGCACAAAGATCGTAGTTAGTATGCTAAAACTTTCTAATGTCAAGTATCTTTTCCTTAGACCATGAGATTGTGCAACTCCGGATACCGTAGGAATGCTTTGGGTGTACCAAACGTCACAACGAATCGGGTGACTATAAAGGTGCACTACGGTATCTCCGAAAGTGTCATTGGGTTGGCACGAATCGAGACTGGATTTGTCACTCCGTGTAAGAGAGGTATCTCTGGGCCCACTCGGTAGGACATCATCATAATGTGCACAATGTGACCAAGGGGTTGATCACGGGATGATGTGTTACGGAACGAGTAAAGAGACTTGCCGTAACGAGATTGAACAAGGTATCGGGATACCGACGATCGAATCTCGGGCAAGTAAAATACCGTTAGACAAAGGGAATTGTATACGGGATCGATTGAGTCCTTGACATCGTGGTTCATCCGATGAGATCATCGTGGAACATGTGGGAACCAACATGGGTATCCAGATCCCGCTGTTGGTTATTGACCGAGAACGTCTCGGTCATGTCTCAGATGGTTCCCGAACCCGTAGGGTCTACACACTTAAGGTTCGATGACACTAGGGTTATAAAGGAAGGTTGTATGTGGTTACCGAATGTTGTTCGAGTCCGGATGAGATCCCGGACGTCACGAGGAGTTCCGGAATGGTCCGGAGGTAAAGATTTATATATGGAAGTCTGTTTTGGTCACCGGAAATGTTTGGTTTTTCCAGTACGCGTCTGGGACCACCGGAGGTCCTGGGTCCACCAAGTGGGGCCACCAACCCTGAGGGCTGCATGGGCCAAGTGTGGGAGGGACCAGCCCCGGTGGGCTGGTGCGCCCCACAGGCCCAAGCGCAGGGAAGTGGGGAAGGGGCAAACCCTAGGCGAGATGGGCCCTAAGGCCCACCTAGTGGGCGCCCCCTCTCTCCCCTTGGCCGCCCCCTTGGATGGGATCTGGGGCTGGCGCACCCCTTGGGGTGGGAAACCCTAAAGGGGCGCAGCCCCTTTCCCTATATATACTTGAGTTTTTGGGGCAGCCAACACACGAGAACTTCTCCCTCTATTTGGCGCAGCCCTGCCTCTCCTCCTCCTCCTCTCTCGTGGTGCTTGGCGAAGCCCTGCTGGATTGCCACGCTCCTCCACCACCACCACGCCGTCGTGCTGCTGCTGGACGGAGTCTTCCCAACCTCTCCTCTCTCCTTGCTGGATCAAGGCATGGGAGACGTCACCAGCTGTACGTGTGTTGAACGCGGAGGTGCCGTCCGTTCGCACTAGGATCTCCGTGATTTGGATCACGACGAGCACGACTCCTTCAACCCCGTTCTCTTGAACGCTTCCGCTTAGCGATCTACAAGGGTATGTAGATGCACTCTCCTTCCCCTCGTTGCTAGTCTCTCCATAGATAGATGTTGGTGACTCGTAGGAAAATTTTGAATTTCTGCACGTTCCCCAACAAATGGCATCATGAGCTAGGTCTATTGCGTAGATTCTTTGCACGAGTAGAACACAAAGTAGTTGTGGGCGTTGATTTTGTTCAATATGCTTACCGTTACTAGTCCAATCTTGTTTGACGGTATTGTGGGATGAAGCGGCCCGGACCGACCTTACACGTACACTTACGTGAGACGGGTTCCACCGACTGACATGCACTTGGTGCATAAGGTGGCTAGCGGGTGCCAGTCTCTCCCACTTTAGTCGGAACGGATTCGATGAAAAGGGTCCTTATGAAGGGTAAATAGCAATTAGCATATCACGTTGTGGTTTTATGAGGTAAGAAACGTTCTTGCTAGAAACCCATAGCAGCCACGTAAAACATGCAAACAACAATTAGAGGACGTCTAACTTGTTTTTGCAGGGTATGCCATGTGATGTGATATGGCCAAAAAGAATGTGATGAATGATATGTGATGTATGAGATTGATCATGTTCTTGTAATAGGAATCACGACTTGCATGTCGATGAGTATGACAACCGGCAGGAGCCATAGGAGTTGTCTTTATTTATTGTATGATCTGCGTGTCATTAAACAACGCCATGTAATTACTTTACTTTATTGCTAACCGGTAGCCATAGTAGTAGAAGTAATGGTTGGCGAGACAACTTCATGAAGACACGATGATGGAGATCATGATGATGGAGATCATGGTGTCATGCCGGTGATGATGATGATCATGGAGCCCCGAAGATGGAGATCAATGGAGCTATATGATATTGGCCATATCATGTCACTACTATATAATTGCATGTGATGTTTATTATGTTTATGCATCTTGTTTACTTAGAACGACGGTAGTAAATAAGATGATCCTTACAACAATTTCAAGAAGTGTTCTCCCTAACGTGCACCGTTGCTAAAGTTCATCGCTTCTAAGCACCACGTGATGATCGGGTGTGATGGATTCTTACGCTCACATACAACGGGTGTAAGACAGATTTACACATGCGAAACACTTAGGGTTAACTTGACGAGCCTAGCATGTACAGACATGGCCTCGAACACGAGACCGAAAGGTCGAGCATGAGTCGATAGTAGATACGATCAACATGAAGATGTTCACCGATGATGACTAGTCCGTCTCACGTGATGATCGGACACGGCCTAGTTGACTCGGATCATGTAATCACTTAGATGACTAGAGGATGTCTATCGAGTGGGAGTTCATAAGATGAACTTAATTATCCTGAACATAGTCAAAAGATCTTTGCAAATTATGTCGTAGGCTCGCGCTTTAGTTCCACTGTTTAGATATGTTCCTAGAGAAAATATTGTTGAAAGTTGAAAGTAGCGATTATGCGGACAATAGAAAGCTTATGTCCTTGATGCACCGCTCAGTGTGCTGAACCCCAAACGTCGTTTGTGGATGTTGCGAACATCGGACATACATGTTTTGATAACTGCGTGATAGTTCAGTTAAATGGTTTAGAGTAGAGGCACCAAAGACGTTTTTTGAAACGTCGCGGAACATATGAGATGTTCTGAGAGCTGAAATTGGGATTTCAGGCTCGTGCCCACGTCAAGAGGTATGAGACCTCTGACGAGTTTTCTAGCCTACAAACTAAGGGAGAAGATCTCAATCGTTGAGCTCATACTCAGATTGTCTGGGTACAACAATCACTTGAATCGAGTGGGAGTTAATCTTCCAGATGAGATAGTGATGTTTCTACAAAGACATTGCCACCAAGCTACTAGAGCTTCGTGATGAACTATAACATATCAGGGATAGATATGATGATCCTTGAAGTGTTCGCGTTGTTTGACACCGCGAAAGTAGAAGTCAAGTAGGAGCATCAATTGTTGATGGTTGGTAAAACCACTAGTTTCAAGAAGGGCAAGGGCAACAAGGGATACCTCATGAAATGGCAAAACAGTTGCTGCTCTAGTGAAGAAACCCAAGGTTGAACCCAAACCCGAGACTAAGTGCTTCTGTAATGAGAGGAACAGACACTGAAGCGGGACCACCCCAGATACTTGGTAGATGAGAAGGCTGGCAAGGTCGATAGAAGTATATTGATTATACATTATGTTAATGTGTACTTTACTAGTACTCCTAGTAGCACCAGGGTATTAAGATACCGGTTCGGTTGCTAAGTGTTGGTAACTCGAAATAAAAGAGCTACGGAATAAACGGAGACTAGCTAAAGGTGAGCTGACGATATGTGTTGGAAGTGTTTCCAAGTTTGATGTGATCAAACATCGCACGCTCCCTCTACCATCAAGATTAGTATTAAACCTGAATAATTGTCATTTGGTGTTCGCGTTGAGCATAGACATGATTGGATTATGTCTATCGCAATACGGTTATTCATTTAAGGAGAATAATGGTTACTCTGTTTATTTGAATAATACCTTCAATGGTATTGCACCTAATAGGAATGGTTTATTGAATCTCGATCGTAGTGATACACATTTTCATGCCAAAAGATACAAGATAGTAATGATAGTACCACTTACTTGTGGCACTGCCATGTAAGTCATATTGGTGTAAACGCATGAAGAAGCTCCATGTTGATGGATCTTTGGACTCACTCGTTTTGAAAAGTTTGAGACATGCGAACCATGTCTATTGGTGTATACGCATGAAGAAACTCCATGCAGATGGGTCGTTTGGACTCACTTGATTTTGAATCACTTGAGATATGCAAATCATACCACATGGGCAAAATGACCTGAAAAGCCTCGGTTTCGTAAGATGGAACAAGATAACAACTTGTTGGAAGTAACACATTTTGATGTGTGCAGTCCAACGAGTCTTTGAGGCATGCAAAGATGAATATCGTTATGTTCTTACTTCACAGATGATTTGAGTAGATGTTGAGTATATTTACTTGATGAAACACAAGTCTGAATTATTGAAAGGTTCAAGTAATTTCAGAGTGAAGTTGAAGATCTTCGTGACAAGAGGATAAAATGTCTGTGATGTGATCATAGAGATGAATTGAAGGAAATATGCCCTAGAGGCAATAATAAAGTTATTATTTATTTCCTTATTTCATGATAAATGTTTATTATTCATGCTAGAATTGTATTAACCGGAAACATAATACATGTGTGAATACATAGACAAACATATAGTCACTAGTATGCCTCTACTTGACCTAACCATAGACATGTGTTGTTATTTGATTAATGGGATCACACCATTAGGAGAATGATGTGATTGACATGACCCATTCCGTTAGCCTAGCACTTGATCGTTTAGTATATTGCTATTGCTTTCTTCATGACTTATACATGTTCCTGTAACTATGAGATTATGCAACTCCGTTTACGGAGGAACACTTTGGTGCTACCAAACGTCACAACGTAACTGGGTGATTATAAAGGAGTACTACAGGTGTCTCCAAAGGTACATGTTGGGTTGGCGTATTTCGAGATTAGGTTTTGTCACTCCGATTGACGGAGAGGTATCTCTGGGCCCTCTCGGTAATGCACATCACTATAAGCCTTGCAAGCAATGTAGCTAATGAGTTAGTTACGGAATGATGCATTACGTAATGAGTAAAGAGACTTGCCAGTAACGAGCTTGAACTAGGTATTGGATACCGACGATTAAATCTCGGGCAAGTAACATACCGATGACAAAGGGAACAACGTATGTTGTTATGCGGTTTGACCGATAAAGATCTTCGTAGAATATGTAGGAGCCAATATGAGCATCCAGGTTCCGCTATTGGTTATTGACCAAGAATAGTTCTAGGTCATGTCGACATAGTTCTCGAACCCGTAGGGTCCGCACGCTTAACGTTACGATGACAGTTTTATTATGAGTTTATAAGTTTTGATGTACCGAAGGAGTTCGGAGTCCCGGATGAGATCAGGGACATGACGAGGAGTCTCGAAATGGTCGAGACGTAAAGATCGATATATTGGACGACTATATTCGGACTTCGGAAAGGTTCCGAGTGATTCGGGTATTTTTCGGAGTACCGGAGAGTTACGGGAATTCGCCGGAAGAAGTATTGGGCCTTATTGGGCCATACGGGAAAGAGAGAGGGGCTGCCTAGGGAATTCGCCGGAAGAAGTATCGTTGCTATGACATCACCATGATCTTGGGTGTGCGTAGGAATTTTTTTGAAATTACTACGTTCCCCAACAGTGGCATCCGAGCCAGGTTTTATGCGTTGATATCATATGCACGAGTAGAACACAAGTGAGTTGTGGGCGATATAAGTCATACTGCTTACCAGCATGTCATACTTTGGTTCAGCGGTATTGTGAGATGAAGCGGCCCGGACCGACATTACGCGTACGCTTACGCGAGACTGGTTTCACCGCTTCGAGCACTAGTTGCTTAAAGGTGACCGGCGGGTGTCTGTCTCTCTCACTTTAGTTGAACCGAGTGTGGCTACGCCCGGTCCTTGCGAAGGTTAAAACAGCACCAACTTGACAAACTATCGTTGTGGTTTTGATGCGTAGGTAAGAACGGTTCTTGCTCAGCCCGTAGCAGCCACGTAAAACTTGCAACAACAAAGTAGAGGACGTCTAACTTGTTTTTGCAGGGCATGTTGTGATGTGATATGGTCAAGACGTGATGCTATATTTTATTGTATGAGATGATCATGTTTTGTAACGAAGTTATCGGCAACTGGCAGGAGCCATATGGTTGTCGCTTTATTGTATGAAATGCAATCGCCATGTAATTGCTTTACTTTATCACTAAGCGGTAGCGATAGTCGAGAAGCAATAGTTGGCGAGGCGACAACGATGCTACGATGGAGATCAAGGTGTCGCCGGTGACGATGGTGATCATGACGGTGCTTGGAGATGGAGATCACAAGCACAAGATGATGATGGCCATATCATATCACTTATATTGATTGCATGTGATGTTTATCCTTTATGCATCTTATCTTGCTTTGATTGACGGTAGCATTTTAAGATGATCTCTCACTAAAATTATCAAGAAGTGTTCTCCTCGAGTATGCACCGTTGCTAAAAGTTAAGTAGTGCCCAGACACCGATGATCGGGTGTGATAAGCTCTCACGTCCATCTACAACGGGTGCAAGCCAGTTTTGCACACGCCGAATACTCAGGTTAAACTTGACGAGCCTAGCATATGCAGATATGGCCTCGGAACACGGAGACCGAAAGGTCGGCGTGAATCATATAGTAGATATGATCAACATAGTGATGTTCACCATTGAAAACTACTCCATCTCACGTGATGATCGGTTATGGTTTAGTTGATTTGGATCACGTGATCACTTAGATGACTCGAGAGATGTCTGTCTAAGTGGGAGTTCTTAAGTAATATGATTAATTGAACTTTAATTTATCATGAACTTAGTCCTGGTAGTATTTTGCAAATTATGTTGTAGATCAATAGCTCGTGTTGTTGCTTCCCTATGTTTTTATATGTGTTCCTAGAGAAAATTGTATTGAAAAATGTTAGTAGCAATGATGCGGATTGGATCCATGATCTGAGGTTTATCCTCATTGCTGCCTGTAAGAATTATGTCCTTAATGCACCGCTAGGTGACAGACCTATTGCAGGAGCAAATGCAGACGTTATGAACGTTTGGCTAGCTCAATATGATGACTACTTGATAGTTTAGTGCACCATACTTAACGGCTTAGAATCGGGACTTCAAAGACGTTTTTGAATGTCATGGACCATATGAGATGTTCCAAGAGTTGAAGTTAATATTTCAAGCAAATACCCGAGTTGAGAGATATGAAGTCTCCAACAAGTTCTATAGCTAAAAGATGGAGGAGAATCGCTCAACTAGTGAGCATGTGCTCAGATTATCTGGGTACTTCAATCGCTTGAATCAAGTGGGAGTTAATCTTCCAGATAAGATAGTGATTGACAGAATTCTCTAGTCACCATCGCCAAGTTAGTAGAACTTCGTGATGAACTATAATATGCAAGGGATGACAAAAGTAATTCCCAAGCTCTTCGTGATGTTGAAATCGACGAAGGTAGAAATCAAGAAAGAGCATCAAGTGTTGATGATTGACAAGACCACTAGTTTCAAGAAAAGGGCAAAGGGATAGAAAGGGAACTTCAAGTAGAATGACAAGCAAGTTGTCACTCCCGTGAAGAAGCCCACAGCTGGACCAAAGCCTGAAACTGAGTGCTTACACTGCAAAGGAAATGGTCACTGGAAGCGGAAATGCCCTGAATATTTGGTGGATAAGAAGGATGGCGAAGTGAACAAGGGTATATTTGATATACAGGTTATTGATGTGTGCCTTACTAGTGTTTATAGTAGGCCCTGAGTATTTGGTACTTGTTCGGTTGCTAAGATTAGTAACTCAAAACAGGAGTTACAGAATAAACAGAGACTAGTTGAGGGTGAAGTGACGATGTGTGTTGGAAGTGGTTCCAAGATTGATTTGATCATCATCGCACACACCCTATACTTTCGGGATTAGTGTTAAACCTAAATAAATGTTATTTGGCGTTTGCGTTGAGCATGAATATGATTTGATCATGTTTATTGCAATACGGTTATTCATTTAAAGTCAGAGAATAATTGTTGTTCTGTTTACATGAATAAAACCTTCAATGGTCATACACCCAATGAAAATAGTTTGTTGGATCTCGATCGTAGTGATACACATATTCATAATGTTGAAGCCAAAAGATGCAAAGTTAATAATGATAGTGCAACTTATTTGTGGCACTGCCGTTTGGGTCATATCGGTGTAAAGCGCATGAAGAAACTCCATAAAGATGGATTTTTGGAATCACTTGGTTATGAATCATTTGATGCTTGCGAACCATGCCTATTGGGCAAGATGACTAAAACTCCGTTCTCCGGAACAATGGAATGAGCTACTAACTTATTGGAAATAATACATACCGATGTATGCGATCCAATGAGTGTTGATGCTCGTGGCAAGTATCGTTATTTTCTGACCTTCACAGATGATTTGAGCAGATATGGGTATATCTACTTAATGAAGCACAAGTCTGAAAAATTTGAAAAGTTCAAAGAATTTCAGAGTGAAGTGGAGAATCATCGTAACAAGAAAATAAAGTTTCTACGATCTGATCGTGGAGGAGAATATTTGAGTCACGAGTTTGGCCTTCATATAAAACAATGTGGAATAGTTTCACAGCTCACGCCACATGGAACACCATAACGTAATGGTGTGTCCGAACGTCATAACCGCACTTTATTTGATATGGTGCGATCAATGATGTCTCTTACCGATTTACCAATATCGTTTTGGGGTTATGCATTAGAGACAGCTGCATTCACGTTAAATAGGGCACCATTAAATCCGTTGAGACGACACCGTATGAACTATGGTTTAGCAAGAAACCTAAGCCGTCGTTTCTTAAAGTTTGGAGTTGCGATGCTTATGTGAAAAAGGTTTTCAACCTGATAAGCTCGAACCCAAATCGGAAAAGTGCGTCTTCATAGAATACCCAAAGGAAACTGTTGGGTACTCCTTCTATCACAGATCCAAAGGCAAAACATTCGTTGCTAAGAATGGATCCTTTCTAGAGAAGGAGTTTCTCTCGAAAGAAGTGAGTGGGAGGAAAGTAGAGCTTAATAAGGTAATTTGTACCTTCTCCCGAATTGGAAACTAGTTCATCACTGAAATCAGTTCCAGTGATGCCTACACCAATTAGTGAGGAAGCTAATGATGATGATCATGAAACTTCAAGATCAAGTTACTACCAAAACCTCGTAGGTCAACCAGAGTAAGATCCGCACCAGAGTGGTACGGTAATCCTATTCTAGAAGTCATGTTACTAGACCATGATAAACCTACGAACTATGAGGAAGCGATGATGAGCCCAGATTCCGCGAAATGGCTTGAGGCCATAAAATCTGAGATATGATCCATGTATGAGAACAAAGTATGGACTTTGTTTGACTTGCTCGATGATCAGCAAGCCATATTAAATAAATGGATCTTCAAGAGGAAGACAAATGCTGATAGTAGTGTTACTATCTACAAAGCTAGACTTGTCGAAAAAGGTTTTTGACAAAGTTCAAGATGTTGAATACAATGAGATTTTCTCACTCGTATCGATGCTTAAAAGTCTGTCCGAATCATGTTAGCAATTGCCACATTTTATGAAATCTGGCAAATGGATGTCAAAAATGCATTCCTTAATGGTTTTCTTAAAGAAGAGTTGTATATGATGCAACCAGAAGATTTTGTCAATCCTAAAGGTGCTAACAAAATGTGGAAGCTCCAATGATCCATCAATGGACTGGTGCAAGCATCTCGGAGTTGGAATATACGCTTTGATGTGTTGATCAAAGCATATGATTTTATCTGAGACTTTTGAAAGGCCTGTATTTACAAGAAAGTGAGTGGGAGCACTACAGCCTTTCCGATAAGTATATGTGAATGACATATTGTTGATCGGAAATAATGTAGAATTATTCTGCAAAGTATAAAGGAGTGTTTGAGAGGAGTTTTTCAAAGAAAGACCTTGGTGAAGCTGCTTACATATTGAGCATCAAGATCTATTGAGATAGATCAAGACGCTTGATAAGTTTTTCAATAAGTACATACCTTGTCAAGATTTTGAAGTAATTCAAAATGGAACAGTCAAAGAAAAGTTCTTGCCTGTGTTGCAAAGGTGTGAAATTGAGGAAGACTCAAATCCCGACCACGGCAGAAAATAGAAAAGAGAATGAAAGTCATTCCCTATGCCTCAGTCATAGGTTCTATAAAGTATGCTATGCTATGTACCAGACCTATTGTATACCTTGCTCTGTATTTGGCAAGGGAGTACAATAGTGGTCTAGGAGTAGATCACTGGACATTGGTCAAGAATATCCTTAGTGAGGACTAAGGAAATATTTCTCGATTATGGAGGTGATAAAAGAGCCCGTCGTAAAGAGTTACAACAGTGCAAGCTTTTACACCGATCCAGATGACTATAAGTCTCAATCTGGATACATATTGAAAGTGGGAGCAATTAGCTATAGTAGCTCCGTGCAGAGCATTGTAGACATAGAATATTTGCAAAATACATACGGCTCTGAATGTGACAGACCCGTTGACTAAGCTTCTCTCACGAGCAAAACATGATCATACCTTAGTACTCTTTGGGTGTTAATCACATAGCAATGTGAACTAGATTATTGACTCTAGTAAACCCTTTGGGTGTTGGTCACATGACGATGTGAACTATGGGTGTTAATCACATACAGATGTGAATATTAGTGTTGAATCACATGATGATGTGAACTAGATTATTGACTCTAGTGCAAGTGGGAGACTGAAGGAAATATGCCCTAGAGGCAATAATAAAGTTATTATTTATTTCCTTATTTCATGATAAATGTTTATTATTCATGCTAGAATTGTATTAACGGAAACATAATACATGTGTGAATACATAGACAAACATATAGTCACTAGTATGCCTCTACTTGACTAGCTCATTAATCAAAGATGGTTATGTTTCCTAACCATAGACATGTGTTGTTATTTGATTAATGGGATCACATCATTAGGAGAATGATGTGATTGACATGACCCATTCCGTTAGCCTAGCACTTGATCGCTTAGTATATTGCTATTGCTTTCTTCATGACTTATACATGTTCCTGTAACTATGAGATTATGCAACTCCGTTTACGGAGGAACACTTTGGTGCTACCAAACGTCACAACGTAACTGGGTGATTATAAAGGAGTACTACAGGTGTCTCCAAAGGTACATGTTGGGTTGGCGTATTTCAAGATTAGGTTTTGTCACTCCGATTGACGGAGAGGTATCTCTGGGCCCTCTCGGTAATGCACATCACTATAAGCCTTGCAAGCAATGTAGCTAATGAGTTAGTTACGGAATGATGCATTACGTAATGAGTAAAGAGACTTGCCAGTAATGAGCTTGAACTAGGTATTGGATACCAACGATCAAATCTCGGGCAAGTAACATACCGATGACAAAGGGAACAACGTATGTTGTTATGCGGTTTGACCGATAAAGATCTTCGTAGAATATGTAGGAGCCAATATGAGCATCCAGGTTCCGCTATTGGTTATTGACCAAGAATAGTTCTAGGTCATGTCTACATAGTTCTCGAACCCGTAGGGTCCGCTCGCTTAACGTTACGATGACAGTTTTATTATGAGTTTATAAGTTTTGATGTACCGAAGGAGTTCGGAGTCCCGGATGAGATCGGGGACATGACGAGGAGTCTCGAAATGGTCGAGACGTAAAGATCGATATATTGGACGACTATATTCGGACTTCGGAAAGGTTCCGAGTGATTCGGGTATTTTTCGGAGTACCCGAGAGTTACGGGAATTCGCCGGAAGAAGTATTGGGCCTTATTGGGCCATACGGGAAAGAGAGAGGGGCTGCCTAGGGCAGGCCGCGCCCCAAGGCCTAGTCCGAATGGACTAGGGGAGGCCGCACCCCTCCTTCCTTCCTTCTCTCTTCCCTTTCCTTCTCTCCTACTCCTACTACTTGGAAGGTCTCCTAGTTGGACTAGGAAAGGAGGGAATCCTACTCCCGGTGGGAGTAGGACTCCTCCCTGGCGCGCCCTCCCTTGACCGGCCGCCCCCTCCCCCTTGCTCCTTTATATACGGGGGCAGGGGGGCACCCCATAACAAACAAGTTGATCTACGGATCGTTCCTTAGCCGTGTGCGGTGCCCCCCTCCACCATATTCCACTTCGGTCATATCGTCGCGGAGCTTAGGCGAAGCCCTGCGCCGGTGGAGCATCATCATCGTCACCACGCCGTTGTGCTGACGGAACTCATCCCCGACGCTTTGCTGGATCGGAGCCCGGGGATCGTCATCGAGCTGAACGTGTGCTGAACTCGGAGGTGCCGTACGTTCGGTACTTGGATCGGTCGGATCATGAAGATGTACGACTACATCAACAGCGTTGTCATAACGCTTCGCTTACGGTCTCACGAGTGCGTGGATAATACTCTCCTCTCGTTGCTATGCCATCACCATGATCTTGCGTGTGCGTAGGAATTTTTTTGAAATTACTACGTTCCCCAACATGAATATCTGAGTTACGAGCTTTGGCACGCTATTAAGACATTGTGAAAATTGTTTCACAACTAATACCGCCTGGAACACCATAGTGTGATGGTGTGTCCGAACATTATAGTTGCACCCTATTAGATATGGTGCGTACCATGATGTCTCTTATCGAATTACCACTATCGTTCATGGGTTAGGCATTAGAGACAACCACACTCATTTTAAATAGGGCACCACGTAATTCCGTTGAGACGACACTGTTTGAAATATGGTTTGGAGAAACCTAAGTTGTTGTTTCGTAAAGGTTTGGGGCTACGACGCTTATGTGGAAAAGTTTCAGGTTGATAAGCTCGAACCCAAAGCGGATAAAATGCATCTTCATAGGACACCCAAAACAGTTGGGTATACCTCCTAATTCAGATCCGAAAACAATAGGGATTGTTTCTTGAATCGGGTCCTTTCTCGAGGAAAAGTTTGTCTCGAAAAGTTGAGTGGGAGGATGGTGGAGACATGATGAGGTTATTGAACCGTCACTTCAACTAGTGTGTAGCAGGGCACATGAAGTTGTTCCTGTGGCGCCTACACCAATTGAAGTAGAAGCTTATGATAGTGATCATGAAGTTTCGGATCAAGTCACTACTGTACCTCGTAGGGTGACAAGGATGCATACTACTTCGGAGTGGTACGCAATCTTGTCTTAGAGGTCATGTTGCTAGACAACAATGAACCTACGAGCTATGGAGAAGCGATGGTGGGCCCAAATTCTGACAAATGGTTAGAAGCCATGAAATCCGAGATAGGATCCATGTATCATAACAAAGCATGGACTTTGGTGGACTTGCCCGATGATCGGCAATCCATTGAAATAAATGGATCTTTAAGAAGAAGACGAACGTGGACGGTAATGTCACCGTCTATGAAGCTCGACTTGTGGCGAAGAGTTTTTCACAAGTTCAAGGAGTTGACTACGATGAGATTTTCTCATCCGTAGCGATGCTTAAGTCCGTAGGAATCATGTTAGCATTAGTTGCATTTATGTAATCTGGCAGATGGATGTCAAAACGAGTTTCCTTACCAGTCTTCGTAAGGAAAGGTTGTATGTGATACAATCAGAAAGTTTTTTTTCGATCCTAAGGATGCTAAAAGGTATGCTGGCTCCAGCGATCCCTAATAAGGACTGGAGTAAGCATCTCGGAGTTGGAATGTGCGCTTTGATGAGATGATCAAAGATTTTGGGTTTATACAAAGTTTATGAGAAACTTGTATTTCCAAAGAAGTGAGTGGGAGCACTATAGAATTTCTGATGAGTATATGTTGTTGACATATTGATGATCAGAAATGATGTAGAATTTCTGGAAAGCATATATGGTTATTTGAAAGATGTTTTTCAATAGAAAACCTGGATTAAGCTACTTGAACATTGAGCATCGAGATCTATGAGGATAGATCAAAATGCTTAATAATACTTTCAAATGAGCACATACCTTGACATGATCTTGAAGGTGTTCAAGATGGATCACCAAAGAAGGAGTTCTTGCCTGAGTAGTAAGGTATGAAGTTAAGACTTAAAGCTCGACCACGGCGAACAGAGAGAAAGGACGAAGGTCGTCCCTATGCCTTAGACGTAGGCTCTACAAGTATGCTATCTGTGTACCGCACCGAAGTGTGCTTTGCCATGAGTCGATTTAGGGTACAAGAATGATCCAGAATGGATCATTGGATAGCGGTCAAAATTGTCCTTGGAGTAAATAAGGACATGTTTCTCGATTATGTAGGTGATAAAGAG
This sequence comes from Aegilops longissima, assembly GCA_021605205.1. Lineage (NCBI taxonomy): Eukaryota > Viridiplantae > Streptophyta > Magnoliopsida > Poales > Poaceae > Aegilops > Aegilops longissima. The sequence goes on along the minus strand of CM038679.1, from coordinate 768,506,732 downwards.
TTCGGCGTAAAGGGTTACGTCGATGCAAGCTTTAACACCTATCCGAATGACTCTGAGTAGCAAACCGGATACGTATGGTGGAGCAACCATTTGGAATAGCTTCAAGTGGAACGTGGAAGCAGCATTTACAATATGACATAGAGAATTGCGAAGTACATACGGATCTGAATACTGCAGACCCGTTGACTAATACTTCTCTTACAAGCAAAACATGATCAAACCCTAGAACTCATTGAGACTTAATCACATGGTGATGTGAACTAGTTTAAGACACTAGTAGACTCTTTTGATGTTGGTCACATGGCGATGTGACCTATCAGTGTTGATCACATGGCGATGTGAACTAGATTATTGACTCTAGTGCAAGTGGGAGACTGTTGGAAATATGCCCTAGAGGCAATAATAAATTAGTTATTATTATATTTCCTTGTTCATGATAATCGTTTATTATCCATGCTATAATTGTATTGATAGGAAACTCAGATACATGTGTGGGTACATAAACAACACCATGTCCCTAGTAAGCCTCTAGTTGACTAGCTCGTTGATCAACAGATGGTTACGGTTTCCTGACCATGGACATTGGATGTCGTTGATAACGGGATCACATCATTTGGAGAATGATGTGATGGACAAGACCCAATACTAAGCCTAGCACAAAGATCGTAGTTCGTATGCTAATGCTTTCTAATGTCAAGTATCTTTTCCTTAGACCATGAGATTGTGCAACTCCCGGATACCGTAGGAATGCTTTGGGTGTACCAAACGTCACAACGTAATCGGGTGACTATAAAGGTGCACTACAGGTATCTCCGAAAGTGTCATTGGGTTGGCACGAATCGAGGCTGGATTTGTCACTCCGTGTAAACGGAGAGGTATCTCTGGGCCCACTCGGTAGGACATCATCATAATGTGCACAATGTGACCAAGGGGTTGATCACGGATGATGTGTTACGGAACGAGTAAAGAGAATTGCCGTAACGAGATTGAACAAGGTATCGGGATACCGACGATCGAATCTCGGGCAAGTAAAATACCGTTAGACAAAGGGAATTGTATACGGGATCGATTGAGTCCTTGACATCGTGGTTCATCCGATGAGATCATCGTGGAACATGTGGGAACCAACATGGGTATCCAGATCCCGCTGTTGGTTATTGACGGAGAACGTCTCGGTCATGTGCGCATGGTTCCCGAACCCGTAGGGTCTACACTTAAGGTTCGATGACGCCAGGTTATAAAGGAAGTTTGTATGTGGTTACCGAATGTTGTTCGAGTCCGGATAAGATCCCGACGCCACGAGGAGTTCGGAATGGTCTGGAGGTAAAGATTTATATATGGAAGTCTGTTTTGGTCACCGGAAAAGTTTGGGTTTTTCCAGAACGCATCTGGGACCACCGGGAGGGTCCCGGGGTCCACCAAGTGGGGCCACCAACTCTGGAGGGCTGCATGGGCCAAGTGTGGGAGGGGACCAGCCCCAGGTGGGCTGGTGCGCCCCCCACAGGGCCCAAGGCGCAGGGAAGTGGGGAAAGGGGGCAAACCCTAGGGCAGATGGGCCCTAAGGCCCACCTAGTGGGCGCCCCCCCTCTCTCCCCCCTTGGCCGCCCCCCTTGGATGGGATCTAGGGCTGGCCGCACCCCTTGGGGGTGGGAAACCCTAAAGGGGGGCGCAACCCCCTTTCCCCTATATATACTTGAGTTTTTGGGGCAGCCAACACACGAGAACTTCTCCCTCTATTTGGCGCAGCCCTGCCTCTCCTCCTCCTCCTCTCCCGTGGTGCTTGGCAAAGCCCTGCTGGATTGCCACGCTCCTCCACCACCACCACGCTGTCGTGCTGCTGCTGGATGGAGTCTTCCCCAGCCTCTCCCTCTCTCCTTGCTGGATCAAGGCGTGGGAGACGTCACCAGGCTGTACGTGTGTTGAACGCGGAGGTGCCGTCCGTTCGGCACTAGGATCTCCGGTGATTTGGATCAGGACGAGTACGACTCCTTCAACCCCGTTCTCTTGAACGCTTCCGCTTAGCGATCTACAAGGGTATGTAGATGCACTCTCCTTCCCCTTGTTGCTAGTCTCTCCATAGATAGATCTTGGTGACTCGTAGGAAAATTTTGAATTTCTGCTACGTTCCCCAACAGGCGTGCCCTCCACCCTCGTGGCCGCCTCGGCTGCTTCTTGGCTTGCACTCCAAGTCCTCTGGATCACGTTTGTTCCAAAAATCACGCTCCCGAAGGTTTCATTCCGTTTGGACTCCGTTTGGTATTCCTTTTCTTCGAAATACTGAAATAGGCAAAAAAAAACCAGCAATACAGGCTGGGCCTCCGGTTAGTAGGTTAGTCCCAAAATGATATAAATGTGTAAAATAAAGCCCATAAACATCCAAAAGGGGTAATATAGTAGCATGGGACAATAAACAATTATAGATACGTTGGACACGTATCAGGCCCACATGTAAGTGGCTGGGGGCTGCCCAGTCAGCATTCAACCCAGTCAACGGGGCCCCCAGGGCCCACTAGTCAGCGACCTAGGGGCGGGACCCACCGAGGCACATAGATTGCCGGCGGCTGAGTTGCTCCGGTGTCCTCCCGCGGCGGCGAGCTCGCCGGAGACGCTCGGAAAATCGCTACGGAGCATCATTTCGCGCGGTTTTGCTTGCGTTCGAACAAGGGCTCAATGTCACGTCGCATGGTGTGGTCGGGTTGGGCTTGGGGGTGGCCGGAACTACGCCGGCGACGAGTGGATGCGGCGGTGGGGTTCAGTTATTCGACGCAATGGAGCAGCAGCGTGCTAAATCATCAACTAACAGGCGTGGGAAGTGCTACGCAATGCAACGAGCGTGCTGGACTCTAGCCTGCGACCAAATGGTCGTCGGAGACACGCCGACAACGTGCGCGGGCCGTGGAGCGTTCGGGCGCCATGGGAGAAGTAGCCTGCATGCGTGCAAGGATGGCTAGAGAGATGTGGGAGGAAGAGAGGCTCACTGAGTGGCTCACACGATGGCCCGTGGTGGTTTAAGAGCTGCAGAGATGTCCCCGGAGTCGGGGATGAGTGACGGCGGCCGGCGATGTGGATGAAGGGGAACCAGTGCAGCAGCGCCTCCGAGCTCCAGCTGAGGCCACCGATTGACGAGGAAGACGATGGCGGAGAAGACGGACACGTTGGCGAGGCGAGGCGGTGGCCTTGGCCGCGTGGACGACGGAGAACGGCGGCGAGCGCGCTCGGGTCAGATGGGGAAAAGGGGATCTGGGAGGAGCGCAGGCGAGTGGTGCAGTGGGAGTGGCGGTAGGTGAGGGGGACACTACTGGAATCTGGCATTTTGCCGCCGGCCACCTCTTTGCCGTCTGCCAGCTGACGACAAAGAAAGTGCAGATGGCAAAAATTCTATTTGCCGTCAGCTGCATCTTTGCCATCAGCCAGCTGACGGCAAAGAGATAGAAGACAGACGACAAAGAGCCAGGTGGGCCCCACAGGGCATGCCATGGCTAGGTCAGATTCTTTTCCATCTGCTAGCGGACGGCAGACGGCAATGTTACTCCTTTGCCGTCCGATTGCGGACGGCAAAGAGGAGGCATGGGCCAACCCTAACAGTTGCCCTCTTTGCCGTCTGCTAGTAGACGGCAAAGAATGCCCACTTAACGGGCCGAGATGTCTCCCCTCTCTTTCTCTCTATCCCTCCCGCATGCCCGCCTCTCTCCTTTGTCGCCGCTGTCACCGCTGCCGGCCAGCCCCGCCCCCCGGACCCAGCCCCGCCACCGTCCAGCCCTCCCGCACCCTCCCGCCCCACTGCCATCCTCCTCCCATGGCCCTCGTCGCCCGCCCCCCCTCCGCGCCCATCGCCGGAGAGGCCTGCGCTGGGCCTCCCTGCTGCGCGGACCCCTCCCGAGGCCCCCCTGCCTGCCCCCGCCCTGCCGTCCTCCTCCCCACGGCCCCCCGCCGCCCGCCCGCCCGCCGTGCCCGTCGACGGAGAGGCCTGCGCCATGCACGCCGCGGACCCCTCCCGAGGCCCCGCGCCACCCCGCCCGCTGCCATCCTCCTCCCATGCCCCTGCGCCGCCTCACCCCACCTGCCGACCTCGCCGGAGCAAGAGGTAATTTTTTTTGTTTTTTTCCTGTTTTTTGTTCTCTATTTTCTTGTTATGTTTTAGGTTAGTGCTAGGTTTTGGTGTAGTTTTGAGTTTTTAGGATTAGGTTAGTGCTAGGCTTAGGTGTAGTTTTTTCATGTTTTGTTTTAGGTTAGTGCTAGGTTTAGAAGAAGAAGAAGAAGAAGAAGAAGAAGAAGAAGAAGAAGAAGAAGAAGAAGAAGAAGAAGAAGAAGAAGAAGAAGAAGAAGAAGAAGAAGAAGAAGAAGAAGAAAAAATGAAAAACGAGAAAGAAGAAGAAGAAGAAGAAGAAGAAAAAGACACCCCGACACGACACCCTGACCAACACCCCGACCCTGACCCCCCCACCCTTACCCCCGACCCATGACACCCTGACATGACACCCCAATCCACACCCCGACCCCGACCCCGACACCCTGACAACCTGATACGTCTCCAACGTATCTATAATTTTTGATTGCTCCATGCTACTTTATCTACTGTTTTGGACTATATTGGGCTTTATTTTCTACTTTTATATTATTTTTGATTCTAACCTATTAACCGGAGGCCCAGCCGAGAATTGCTGTTTTTTTGCCTATTTCAGTGTTTCGAAGAAACGGAATATCAAACGGAGTCCAAACGGAATGAAACCTTCGAAACGTGATTTTCTCACCGAACGTGATCCAGAGACTTGGACCCTACTCCAAGAAGTATGTGAGGCGGTCACGAGGGTGGGGGCGCGCCTCTATGGCGCGCCCTGCCTCGTGGGCCCCTGTTGCTCCAGCGACGTACTCCTTCCTCCTATATATACCCACGCACTTCAAACGATCGAACAGGAGCCAAAAACCTAATTCCACTGCCGCAACTTCCTGAATCCACGAGATCCCATCTTGGGGCCTATTCGGAGCTCCACGGGGGGCATCAACCAGGGAGGGCTTCTCGTCAACACCATAGCCCCTCCGATGAAGTGTGAGTAGTTTACTTCAGACCTTGGGTCCATAGCTAGTAGCTAGATGGCTTCATCTCTCTTTTTGGATCTCAATACAATGTTCTCCCCCTCTCTCGTGGAGATCTATTCGATCTAATCTTCTTTTTGCGGTGTGTTTGTTGAGACCGATGAATTGTGGGTTTATGATCCTGCTTATCTATGAATAATATTTGAATCTTCTCTGAATTCTTTTATGTATGATTGGTTATCTTTGCAAGTCTCTTCGAATTATCCGTTTGGTTTGGCCAACTAGATTGGTAGTTCTTGCAATGGGAGAAGTGCTTAGCTTTGGGTTCAATCTTGCGGTGTCCTTTCCCAGTGACAGAATGGGCAGTAAGGCACGTATTGTATTGTTGCCATCGAGGATAACAAGATGGGTTTTTTATCATGTTGCATGAATTTATCCCTCTACATCATGTCATCTTGCTTAAGGCGTTACTCTGTTTTTAACTTAATACTCTAGATGCATGCTGGATAGCGGTCGATGAGTGGAGTAATAGTAGTAGATGCAGAATCGTTTCGGTCTACTTGTCTTGGACGTGATGCCTATATACATGATCATACCTAGATATACTCATAACTATGCTCAATTCTGTTAATTGCTCAACAGTAATTTGTTCACCCACCATAGAATAACTATGCTCTTGAGAGAAGCCACTAGTGAAACCTATGGCCCCCGGGTCTATTCTCATCATATCAATCTCCATTACTTTAATACTTGCTTTGTTTTTACTTTGCCTTTTACTTTTCACTTTGCATCTATATACCAAAAATACCAAAAATATTATTTATCATCTCTATCAGATCTCACTCTCGTAAGTGACCGTGAAGGGATTGACAATCCCTAATCGCGTTGGTTGCGAGGAGCTATCATTTTCTGTAGGTACGAGGGACTTGTGCGTGGCCTCCTACTGGATTGATACATTGGTTCTCAAAAACTGAGGGAAATACTTACGCTACTTTGCTGCATCATGCTCTCCTCTTCGAGGAAATCCAATGCAGTGCTCAAGAGGTAGCAAGAAGAATTTTCGGCGCCGTTGCCGGGGAGGCTCACGCAAGAGAAAGTCAACCATACCAAGTACCCATCACAATCCCTTTCTCTTGCATTTGCCTCTCGTTTTCCTCTCCCCCACTTCACCCTTGCCGTTTTATTCGCCCTCTCTTTCCCAATCTCCTTCTCTTTTTCCCGCTTGCCTTTTGTTTGCTCGTGTGTTAGTTTGCTTGCTTGTCGTTATGTCTGAAATTGGGGAAATTATTGCCGACATGGGCGATAATAATATCATGGAAAATTCTGAAGCTCCTGCTAAAGAATCCCCTACCTATCATACAAAAATATTTCGAATCGGTAGTGGTAATATTATTGGAAAAGGAGTTATTCTGGATTTCTTTACTTGTGCCGGTGCTTTGCCCTCTATGGGCAGTTCTATTCTTCATAGAACTAGTAGTCTTGTGGACGCCATTGCCATGCTTATCGATGAACTTGAAAGACACCCTTCTATACAAAGGATTTTCCTAGAATTTTCTAATATCAAACACTCCTCTATTAAGCGTGCCGCTACTATCTTTTTAGCTCATGAATTCAGATTTATAATAAAAGAGGCCAAAGAAAAGTTTGCGCATTATAGGGTGGACGCCGACCGTCCTCCCATAGAACCTATCCTCTTTGATCCAGAAGAAATTATGCGTTTTCAATCTCTTGACTATGTTGCTTTCAATCAAAACCTTAGAAAAAAGGTGCCAACCAACATTTTAATTGATAGAATCTCTGAACTTAATGATGATTTGGCTATTCGAAATAATGAGTTAATATACTCTCTTGAGTGTAGACTCACAAGGTTCTGTCAAAAGAACGCTTATAATGATGAATTGGTTGTGCATTATGAAGGGCCGAAAGAGGAACCTATACCTCCTAAAACTGATCTTGGGGATTTTTGCCCTATTAAATTTAGCCCTTTTGATTACTTTTGCTTGCCTCAAATAAAACTTGCTTCCGAACATAGAGAATATGAAATGAGTTTCACCGATCTATCTTATTACTACGGCACTACCTAGATCTATCCTCGCTTTTATGCCTAGCTAGGGGCGTTAAACGATAGCGCTTGTTGGGAGGCAACCAATTTTATTTTTTGTTTTTTGTTTTTGCTTCTGTTTAGGAATAAATAATACATCTAGCCTCTGTTTAGATGTGGTTTTATGTTTTAATTAGTGTTTGTGCCAAGTAGAACCTATAGGATAACCTACGATGATAGTTGATTTGATTCTGCTGAAAAACAGAAACTTTGCACGCACGAATATAATTTTTTTAAATCACAGGAACGTGATTTTGCGTTGATTCTTTTTGCTTCTGTTCAACAGACAAATTGTCCAGGACTTCCTATTTTGGTAGGATTTTTAGAGTTCCAGAAGTTTGCGTTAGTTACAGATTGCTACAGACTGTTCTGTTTTTGACAGATTTTGTTTTTTCGTGTGCTGTTTGCTTATTTCAATGAATCTATGGCTAGTAAAATAGTTTATGATCCATAGAGAAGTTGGAATACAGTAGGTTTAACATCAATATAAATAAATAATGAGTTCATTACAGTACCTTAAAGTATTCTTTTGTTTTCTTTCTCCAACGGAGCTCACGAGATTTCTATTGAGTTTTGTGTTGTGAAGTTTTCAAGTTTTGGGTGAATTCTCTTGATGGATTATGTAACAAGGAGTGGCAAGAGCCTAAGCTTGGGGATGCCCATGGCACCCCCAAGATAATCCAAGGACACCAAAAATTCAAAGCTTGGGGATGCCCCGGAAGGCATCCCCTCTTTACTTGGAGCTATATTTTTATTCACCACATGATATGTGTTTTGCTTGGAGCGTCTTGTATTATTTGCGTCTTTGCTTGTTAGTTTACCACAATCATCCTCTCTGTACACACCTTTTGAGAGAGCCATACACAAATTGGAATTTGCTAGAATACTCTAGTGCTTCACTTATATTTTTTGAGCTTGATAGTTTTGCTCATAGTGCTTCACTTATATCTTTTGAGCGTGATAATTTTTGCTCTAGTGCTTCACTTAGATCTTTTAGAGCACGGTGGTGGATTTGTTTTAAAGAAACTATTGATCTCTCATGCTTCACTTAGATTATTTTGAGAGTCGTTAATAGCATGGTAATTTGCTTAATATTAATATACTTGGTATTCCAGATATGTGAAACTTTCTTTTGAGTGTGTTGAATACTAAGATAAGTTTGATGCTTGATAATTGTTTTGAGATATGGAGGTGATAATATCAAAGTCGTGCTAGTTGAGTAGTTGTGAATTTGAGAAATGCTTGTGTTGAAGTTTGCAAGTCCCGTAGCATGCACGTATGGTTAAAGTTGTGTAACAAATTTGAAACATGAAGTGTACCTGGCTTGTGCATCCTTATGAGTGGCGGTCGGGGACGAGCGATGGTCTTTTCCTACCAATCTATCCCCCTAGGAGCATGCGCATAGTACTTGATTTTTGATGACTTCTAAATTTTTGCGATAAGTATATGAGTTCTTTTGACTAATGTTGAGTCCATGGATTATACGCACTTTTACCTTTCCGCCTTTGCTAGCCTCTTGATGCCGTGCATTGCCCTTTCTCACCTTGAGAGTTGGTGCAAACTTCGCCGGTGCATCCAAACCCCGTGATATGATACGCTCTATCACACATAAACCTCCTTATATCTTCCTCAAAACAGCCACCATACCTACCTATTATGGCATTTCCACAGCCATTCCAAAATATATTGCCATGCAACTTTCCACAGTTCCGTTCATCATCATCATGACATACATTACTTTTGTCATATCGCCATTGCTTGATCATGTAGTTGACATCGTATTTGTGGCAAATCCACCATGCATTATTTTTCATACATGTCACTCTTGATTCATTGCACCATCCCGGTACACCGCCGGAGGCATTCATATAGAGTCATATCTTGTTCTAAGTTTCGAGTTGTAATCCTTATGTTGTAATCAATAGAAGTGTGATGATCATCATTATTAGAGCATTGCCCAATCAAAAAAAAAGAAAAAGAAAGAAAGGCCCAAAAAAAGAAAAAAGAATAAAAAGGGCAATGCTACTATCTTTGTTTCCACACTTGTGCTTCAAAGTAGCACCTTGTTCTTCATATAGTGAGTCTCATATATTGTGCTTCAAAGTAGCACCTTGTTCTTCATGAAGTGAGTCTCATAAGTTGTCTTTTTATACTAGTGGGAAGTTTTCATTATAGAACTTGGCTTGTATATTCCAATGATGAGCTTCCTCAAAGTGCCCTAGGTCTTCGTGAGCAAGCAAGTTGGATGCACACCCACTAGTTTTCTTTTGTAGAGCTTTCATATACTTATAGCTCTAGTGCATCCGTTGCATGGCAATCCCTACTCCTCATGTTGACATCAACTGATGGGCATCTCCATAGCCCGTTTATTAGCCTCGTCATTGTGAGACTTTCTCTTTTTTTTGTCTTCTCCACACAATCCCCATCATCATATTCTATTCCACCCATAGTGCTATATCCATGGCTCACGCTCATGTATTGCGTGAAGGTTGAAAAAGTTTGAAATTATTTAAGTATGAAACAATTGCTTGGCTTGTCATCGGGGGTATAGAAGTTGGGAACATCTTTGTGTGACGAAAATGAAGCATAGCCTAACTATATGATTTTGTAGGGATGAACTTTCTTTTGCCATGTTATTTTGAGAAGACATGATTGCTTTGATTAGTATGCTTGAAGTATTATTATTTTTTGTCAATATGAACTTTTGTCTTCAATCTTTAAGATCTGAATATTCATACCACAATTAAGAAGATTTACATTGAAATTATGCCAAAGTATCACTCCGCATAAAAACTTCTCTTTTTATCATTTACCTACTCGAGGACGAGCAGGAATTAAGCTTGGGGATGTCTGATACATCTCCAACGTATCTATAATTTTTGATTGCTCCATGCTACTTTATCTACTATTTTGGACTATATTGGGCTGTATTTTCCACTTTTATATTATTTTTGGGACTAACCTATTAACCGGAGGCCCAGCCTAGAATTGTTGTTTTTTTTGCCTATTTCAGTGTTTCGAAGAAACGGAATATCAAACGGATTCCAAATGGAATGAAACCTTCAGAAACGTGATTTTCTCACGGAACGTGATCCAGGAGACTTGGACCCCCTACTCCAAGAAGTAACAGAGGCGGTCACGAGGGTGGGTGGCGCGCCCTAGCCTCGTGGCCCCCCTGTTGCTCCACCGACGTACTCCTTCCTCCTATATATACGTACGTACCCCCAAACGATCAGAACTGGAGCCAAAAACCTAATTCCACCGCCACAACTTCCTGTATCCACGAGATCCCATCTTGGGGCCTGTTCAGGAGCTCCGCCGGAGGGGGCATCAACCACGGAGGGCTTCTACATCAACACCATAGCCCCTCCGATGAAGTGTGAGTAGTTTACTTTAGACCTTCGGGTCCATAGCTAGTAGCTAGATGGCTTCTTCTCTCTTTTTGGATGTCAATACAATGTTCTCCCCCTCTCTCGTGGAGATCTATTCGATGTAATCTTCTTTTTGCGGTGTGTTTGTTGAGACCGATGAATTGTGGGTTTATGATCCAGCTTATCTATGAATAATATTTGAATCTTCTCTGAATTCTTTTATGTATGATTGGTTATCTTTGGAAGTCTCTTCGAATTATCCATTTGGTTTGGCCAACTAGATTGGTAGTTCTTGCAATGGGAGAAGTGCTTAACTTTGGGTTCAATCTTGCGGTGTCCTTTCCCAGTGACAGAAGGGGCAGCAAGGCACGTATTTTATTGTTACCATTGAGGATAACAAGATGGGGTTTTTGTTGGAAATATGCCCTAGAGACAATAATAAAATGATTATTATTATATTTCCTTGTTCATGTTAATGGTCTATTATTCATAATATAATTATGTTATCTGGAAATCATAATACATGTGTGAATACATAGACCATAACATGTCCCTAGTGAGCCTCTAGTTGACTAGCTCGTTGATCAACAGATAGTCATGGTTTCCTGACTATGGACATTGGATGTCTTTGATAACGGGATCACATCATTAGGAGAATGATGTGATGGACAAGACCCAATCCTAAGCATAGCACAAGATCGTGTAGTTCGTTTGCTAGAGCTTTTCCAATGTCAAGTATCATTTCCTTAGACCATGAGATCGTGTAACTCCCGGATGCCGTAGGAGTGCTTTGGGTGTACCAAACATCACAACGTAACTGGGTGACTATAAAGGTATACTACGGGTATCCCCGAAAGTATCTGTGTGGTTGACACGGATCAAGACTGGGATTTGTCACTCCGTATGACAGAGAGGTATCTCTGGGCCCACTCGGTAATGCATCATCATAATGTGCTCAACGTGACCAAGTGTTTGGTCACGGGATCATGCATTACGGAACGAGTAAAGTGACTTGCCGGTAACGAGATTGAAAGAGGTATTGGGATACCGACGATCGAATCTCGGGCAAGTAACATACCGATTGACAAAGGGAATTGTATACGAGATTACTTGAATCCTCGACATCGTGGTTCATCCAATGAGATCATCGAGGAGCATGTGGGAGCCAACATGGGTATCCAGATCCCGCTGTTGGTTATTGACCGGAGAGTCGTCTCGGTCATGTCTGCGTGTCTCCCGAACCCATAGGGTCTACACACTTAAGGTTCGGTGACGCTAGGGTTGTAGGGATATTAGTATGCGGTAACCCAAAAGTTGTTCGGACGTCACGAGGAGTTCCGGAATGGTCCGGAGGTGAAGAATTGTATATAGGAAGTCCAGTTTGCCACCGGAAAGTTTGGGGTCACTGCAGACTGCATCGGGACCACCGGAAAGGGTCCCGGGGGTCCACCGGGTGGGGCCACCTATCCCGGAGGGCCCCATGGGCTGAAGGGGGAGGGAAACCAGCCCCTGGTGTGCTGGTGCGTCCTACTTGGGCCTCCCCTGTGCCTAGGGTTGGAAACCCTAGGGGTGGGGGGCGCCCCACTTGACTTGGGGGGCAAGTCCCCCCCTAGGCCGCCGCCCCCCTTGAGATGGGATCTCTAGGGGGCCGGCGCACCCCCTAGGCCCCCTATATAATGAGGGGGGGAGGGAGGGCAGCCGCACCATAGTCCCTGGCGCCTCCCTCTCCCCCGTACCACCTCTCCCTCTCGCTGAGCTTGGTGAAGCCCTCCCGAGATCACCGCTACTTCCACCACCACGCCGTCGTGCTGCTGGATCTCCATCAACCTCTCCCTCCCCCTTGCTGGATCAAGAAGGAGGAGATGTCTTCCCCAACCGTACATGTGTTGAACACGGAGGTGCTGTCCGTTCGGCACTAGGATCTTCGGTGATTTGGATCACGACGAGTACGACTCCCTCAACCCCGTTCTATTGAACGCTTCCGCTCGCGATCTACAAGGGTATGTAGATGCACTCCTCTCTCTCGTTGCTAGATGACTCCATAGATTGATCTTGGTGAAGCGTTAATTTTTTTATTTTCTGCAATGTTCCCCAACAGTGGTATCAGAGCCAGGTCTATGCGTAGTTTCTTTGCACGAGTAGAACACAAATCTGTTGTGGGCGTAGATGTTGTCAATTTTCTTGCCACTACTAGTCTTATCTTGTTTCGGCGGCATCGTGGGATGAAGCGGCCCGGACCGACCTTACACGTACGCTTACGTGAGACAGGTTCCACCGACTGACATGCACTAGTTGCATAACGTGGCTAGCGGATGTCTGTCTCTCCCAGTTTAGTCGGATCGGATTCGATGAAAAGGGTCCTTATGAAGGGTAAATATAAATTGGCATATCACGTTGTGGCTTTTACGTAGGTAAGAAACGTTCTTGCTAGAACCCTATTGCAGCCACGTAAAAACATGCAACAACAATTAGAGGATGTCTAAATTGTTTTTGCAGCATATGCCTTGTGATGTGATATGGCCAAAAGGTTGTGATGAATGATATATATATGTGATGTATGAGATCATGTTCTTGTAATAGGAATCACGACTTGCATGTCAATGAGTATGACAACCGGCTGGAACCATAGGATTTGTCTTAATTATTGTATGACCTGTGTGTCAATGAATAGACGCCATGTAATTACTTTACTTTATTGCTAAACTGTTAGCCATAGTAGTAGAAGTAATAGTTGGTGAACAACTTCATGGAGACACGATGATGGAGATCATGGTGTCATGCCGGTGACGAAGATGATCATGGCGCCCCGAAGATGGAGATCAGAGGAGCAATATGATATTGGCCATATCATGTCACTATTTGATTGCATGTGATGTTTATCATGTTTTTGCATCTTATTTGCTTAGAACGACGATAGTAAATAAGATGACCCCTCATAATAATTTCAAGAAAGTGTTCCCCCTAACTGTGCGCTGTTGCGAAAGTTCGTTGCTTCGAAGCACCACGTGATGATCGGGTGTGATAGATTCCAACGTCCACATACAACGGGTGTAAGACAGATTTACACATGCAAAACACTTAGGTTGACTTGACGAGCCTAGCATGTACAGACATGGCCTCGGAACACAAGAGTCCGAAAGGTCGAACATGAGTCGTATGGAAGATACGATCAACATGGAGATGTTCACCGATGATGACTAGTCCGTCTCACGTGATGATCGGACACGGTCTAGTTGAGTCGGATCATGTATCACTTAGATGACTAGAGGGATGTCTAATCTGAGTGGGAGTTCATTAAATAATTTGATTAGATGAACTTAACTTTCATGAACTTAGTCTAAAAACCTTTGCAAAATGTCTTGTAGATCAAATGGCCAACGCTCATGGCAACCTCAACTTCAACGCGTTCCTAGAGAAAACCAAGCTGAAAGATGATGGCAGCAACTATACAGACTGGGTCCGGAACCTAAGGATCATCCTCATAGCTGCCAAGAAAGCATATGTCCTGGAAGGACCGCTAGGTGACACACCCATCCCGGAGAACCAAGACGTTATGAACGCTTGGCAGTCAGGTGCTGATGATTACTCCCTCGTTCAGTGCGGCATGCTTTATAGCTTAGAACCGATGCTCCAAAAGCGTTTTGAGCAACACGGAGCATATGAGATATTCGAAGAGCTGAAAATGGTTTTCCAAGCTCATGCCCGGGTCGAGAGATATGAAGTATCCGACAAGTTCTACAGTTGTAAGATGGAGGAAAATAGTTCTGTCAGTGAGCACATACTCAAAATGTCTGGGTTGCACAACCGCCTGTCCCAGCTGGACATTAATCTCCCGGACGAGGTGGTCATTAACAGAATCCTTTATTCGCTCCCACCTAGCTACAAGAGCTTTGTGATGCACTACAATATGCAGGGGATGGTGAAAACTATTCCTGAAGTATTTTCAATGCTGAAATCAGCAGAGGTGGAAATAAAAAAGGAACATCAAGTTTTGATGGTCAATAAAACCACTAAGTTCAAGAAAGGCAAGGGTAAGAAGAACTTCAAGAAGGACGACAAGGGAGTTGCCGCGCCCGGTAAGCCAGTTGCCGGGAAGAAGCCAAAGAATGGACCCAAACCTGAGACTGAGTGCTTTTATTGCAAGGGAAGCGGACACTGGAAGCGGAACTGCCCCAAATACTTAGCGGACAAGAAGGCCGGCAACACTAAAGGTATATGTGATATACATGTAATTGATGTGTACCTTACCAGTACTCGTAGTAGCTCCTGGGTATTTGATACCGGTGCGGTTGCTCATATTTGTAACTCAAAACAAGAGCTGCGGAATAAGCGGAGACAGGCGAAGGACGAGGTGACGATGCACGTCGGGAATGGTTCCAAGGTCGATCTGATCTCCGTAGGCACGCTACCTCTACATTTACCTACGGGATTAGTTTTAAACCTCAATAATTGTTATTTAGTGCCAGCTTTGAGCATGAACATTGTATCTGGATCTCATTTAATACGATATGGCTACTCATTTAAATCCAAGAATAATGGTTGTTCTATTTATATGAGAGATATGTTTTATGGTCATGCCCCACTAGTCAATGGTTTATTCTTAATGAATCTCGAACGTGATGTTACACATATTCATAATGTGAATACCAAAAGATGTAATGTTGATAACGATAGTCCCACATACTTGTGGCACTGCCGCCTTGGTCACATTGGTGTCAAGCGCATGAAGAAGCTCCATGCTGATGGACTTTTAGAGTCTCTCGATTACGATCTTTTGACACATGCGAACCATTCCTCATGGGCAAAATGACCAAGACTCCGTTCTCCGGAACAATGGAGCGAGCAACCAACTTATTGGAAATCATACATACTGATGTGTTCGGTCCAATGAGCGTTGAGGCTCTCGGAGGCTATCGTTATGTTCTCACTCTCACTGACGACTTGAGTAGATATGGGTATGTCTACTTGATGAAACACAAGTCTGAAACCTTTGAAAAGTTCAAGGAATTTCAGAATGAGGTAGAGAATCAACGTGACCGAAAGATAAAGTTCTTACGATCAGATCGTGGGGGAGAATATTTAAGTCACGAATTTGGTACACACTTAAGGA
The DNA here is from genome assembly GCA_021605205.1 of Aegilops longissima. Lineage (NCBI taxonomy): Eukaryota > Viridiplantae > Streptophyta > Magnoliopsida > Poales > Poaceae > Aegilops > Aegilops longissima. Next base: position 768,491,116 of record CM038679.1, on the reverse strand, counting down.
AATGTGGAATCGTTTCATAACTCACGCTGCCCGGAACACCTCAGTGTAACGGTGTGTCCGAACGTCGAAATCGCACTCTATTGGATATGGTGCGATCTATGATGTCACTCATCGATTTACCGCTATCATTTTGGGGATACGCTCTAGAGACATCTACATTCACTTTAAATAGGGCACCGTCTAAATCCGTTGAGACGACACCGTATGAATTATGGTTTGGGAAGAAACCTAAGCTGTCGTTTCTAAAAGTTTGGGGATGCGATGCTTATGTCCAGAAACTCCCACCTGAAAAGCTCGAACCCAAGTCGGAAAAATGCGTCTTCATAGGATACCCTAAGGAAACCATTGGGTATACCTTCTACCTCAGATCCGAAGGCAAGATCTTTGTTGCCAAGAACGGGTCCTTTCTGGAGAAAGAGTTTCTCTCGAAAGAAGTAAGTGGGAGGAAAGTGGAACTTGATGAAGTACTACCTCTTGAATCGGAAAGTAGCGTAGCTCAGGAAGATGTTCCTGTGGTGCCTGCATCGACTAGAGAGGAAACTAATGATGATGATCAAGGTACTTCGGATCAAGTTACTACTGAACTTCGTAGGTCCACGAGGACACGTTCCACACCAGAGTGGTATGGCAACCCTGTCCTGGAAATCATGTTGTTAGACAACGGTGAACCTTCGAACTATGAAGAAGCAATGGCGGGCCCAGATTCCAACAAATGGCTTGAAGCCATGCAATCCGAGATAGGATCCATGTATGAAAACAAAGTATGGACTTTGACAGACTTGCCCGATGCGGCGAACGATAGAAAACAAATGGATCTTTAAGAATAAGATGGACGCGAATGGTAATGTTACCATCTATAAAGCTCGACTTGTCGCTAAGGGTTATTGACAAGTTCAAGGGGTTGACTACGATGAGACTTTCTCTCCTGTAGCGAAGCTGAAGTCCGTCCGAATCATGTTAGCAATTACCGCATACTATGATTATGAGATATGGCAAATGGACGTCAAAACGACATTCCTTAACGGCTATCTTAAGGAAGAACTGTATATGATGCAGCCGGAAGGTTTGGTCGATCCTGAGAATGCTAACAAGGTATGCAAACTCCAGTGATCCATTTATGGGCTGGTGCAAGCATCTCGGAGTTGGAACATTCGCTTTGATGAGATGATCAAAGCGTTTGGGTTTATGCAGACTTATGGAGAAGCCTGCATTTACAAGAAAGTGAGTGGGAGCTCTGTAGCATTTCTCATATTATATGTAGATGACATACTTTTGATGGGAAATGATATAGAACTTTTGGACAACATTAAGGCCTACTTGAATAAGTGTTTTTCAATGAAGGACCTTGGAGAAGCTGCTTACATATTAGGCATCAAGATCTATAGGGATAGATCGAGACGCCTCATAGGTCTTTCACAAAGCACATACCTTGATAAGATATTGAAGAAGTTGAATATGGATCAGTCCAAGAAGGGTTCTTGCCTGTTTTGCAAGGTGTGGAATTGAGCTCAGCTCAATGCTCAAACCACTGACAGAAGATAGAGAAAAGATGAGTGTCATCCCTATGCCTCAGCTATAGGGTCTATTATGTATGCCAATCCTGTGTACCAGACCGGATGTAAACCTTGCCTTAAGTTCGGTAGGAAGGTACCAAAGTAATCCCGGCATTGAACACTGGAAAGCGGTCAAGAACATCCTGAAGTACCTGAAAAGGACTAAGGATATGTTTCTCGTATATGGAGGTGACGAAGAGCTCGTCGTAAAGGGTTACATCGACGCTAGCTTCGACACAGATCTGGATGACTCTAAGTCACAAACAGGATATGTGTATATTTTGAATGGGGGGGCAGTAAGCTGGTGCAGTTGCAAGCAAAGCGTCGTGGCGGGATCTACCTGTGAAGCGGAGTACATGGCAGCCTCGGAGGCAGCGCATGAAGCAATCTGGATGAAGGAGTTCATCACCGACCTAGGAGTCATACCCAATGCTTCGGGGCCGATCACTCTCTTCTGTGACAACACTGGAGCTATTGCCCTTGCCAAGGAGCCCAGGTTTCACAAGAAGACCAGGCACATCAAGCGTCGCTTGAACTCCATTCGTGAAAATGTTCAATATGGAGACATAGATATTTGCAAAGTGCATACGGATCTGAATGTCGCATATCCCTTGACTAAACCTCTTTCGCGAGCAAAACATGACCAACACCAGAACTCTATGGGTGTTCGATTCATCACAATGTAACTAGATTAATGACTCTAGTGCAAGTGGGATATTGTTGGAAATATGCCCTAGAGGCAATAATAAAATGATTATTATTATATTTCCTTGTTCATGATAATTGTCTATTATTCATGCTATAATTGTGTTATCCGGAAATCATAATACATGTGTGAATACATAGACCATAACATGTCCCTAGTAAGCCTCTAGTTGACTAGCTCGTTGATCAACAAATAGTCATGGTTTCCTGACAATGGACATTGGATGTCATTGATAACGGGATCACGTCATTAGGAGAATGATGTGATGGACAAGACCCAATACTAAGCATAACACAAGATCGTGTAGTTCGTTTGCTAGAGCTTTTCCAAAATCAAGTATCATTTCCTTAGACCAGTAGATCGTGTAACTCCCGGATGCCGTAGGAGTTCTTTGGGTGTACCAAACGTCACAACGTAACTGGGTGACTATAAAGGTATACTACGGGTATCCCCGAAAGTATCTGTTGGGTTGACACGGATCGAGACTGGGATTTGTCACTCTGTATGACAGAGAGGTATCTCTGGGCCCACTCGGTAATGCATCATCATAATGAGCTCAATGTGACCAAGTGTTTGGTCACGGATCATGCATTACTGATGAGTAAAGTGACTTGCCGGTAACGAGATTGAACGAGGTATTGGGATACCGACGATCGAATCTCGGGCATGTAACGTACCGATTGACAAAGGGAATTGTATACGGGATTACTTGAATCCTCGACATCGTGGTTCATCCGGTGAGATCATCGAGGAGCATGTGGGAGCCAACATGGGTATCCAGATCCCGCTGTTGGTTATTGACCGGAGAGTCGTCTCGGTCATGTCTGCGTGTCTCCCGAACCAGTAGGGTCTACACACTTAAGGTTCGGTGACGCTAGGGTTGTAGGGATATTAGTATGCGGTAACCCGAAGGTTGATCGGAGTCCCGGATGAGATCCCGGACATCACGAGGAGTTCCGGAATGGTCCGTATGTGAATAATTGTATATAGGAAGTCCAGTTTCGGCCACCGGGAAAGTTTCGGAGGTCACCTGTATTGTATCGGGACCACCGGAAGGGTCCCGGGGGTCCATCGGGTGGGGCCACCTATCCCGGAGGGCCCCATGGGCTGAAGTGGGAGGGAAACCAGCCCCTAGTGTGCTGGTGCACCCCCCTTGGGCCTCCCCTGTCCCTAGGGTTGGAAACCCTAGGGGTGGGGTGGCGCCCCACTTGACTTGGGGGGCAATTCCCCCCCCCCCCCTAGGCCGTCGCCCTCCCTTGAGATGGGATCTCTAGGGGTCGGCGCACCCCCTATGCCCCCTATATAAAGAGGGGGGGGGGGAGGGCAGCCGCACCATAGTCCCTGGCGCCTCCCTCTCCCCCGTACCACCTCTCCCTCTCGCTGAGCTTGGCGAAGCCCTGCCGAGATCACCGCTACTTCCACCACCACGCCGTCGTGCTGCTGGATCTCCATCAACCTCTCCCTCCCTGTTGCTGGATCAAGAAGGAGGAGACATCTTCCGCACCCGTACATGTGTTGAACATGGAGGTGCTGTCCGTTCGGCACTAGGATCTTCGGTGATTTGGATCACAGTGAGTACGACTCTCTCAACCCCGTTCTATTGAACGCTTCCGCTCGCGATCTACAAGGGTATGTAGATGCACTCCTCTCTCTCGTTGCTAGATGAATCCATAGATTGATCTTGGTAAAGCGTAGAATTTTTTTATTTTCTGCAACGTTCCCCAATAGTGGCATCAGAGCCAGGTCTATGCGTAGTTTCTTTGCACGAGTAGAACACAAATTTGTTGTGGGCATAGATGTTAATTTTCTTGCCACTACTAGTCTTATCTTGTTTCGGCGGCATCGTGGGATGAAGCGGCCCGGACCGACCTTACACGTACGCTTACGTGAGACAGGTTCCACCAACTGACATGCACTAGTTGCATAAGGTGGCTAGCGGGTGTCTGTCTCTCCCACTTTAATCGGATCGGATTCGATGAAAAGGGTCCTTATGAAGGGTAAATATAAATTGGCATATCACGTTGTGGCTTTTACGTAGGTAAGAAACGTTCTTGCTAGAACCCTATTGCAGCCACGTAAAAACATGCAACAACAATTAGAGGACGTCTAACTTGTTTTTGCAGCATATGCCTTGTGATGTGATATGGCCAAAAGGTTGTGATGAATGATATATATGTGATGTATGAGATCATGTTCTTGTAATAGGAATCACGACTTGCATGTCAATGAGTATGGCAACCGGCAGGAGCCATAGGAGTTGTCTTAATTATTGTATGACCTGCGTGTCAATGAATAAACGCCATGTAATTACTTTACTTTATTGCTAAACCGTTAGCCATAGTAGTAGAAGTAATAGTTGGTGAACAACTTCATGGAGACACGATGATGGAGATCATGGTGTCATGCCGGTGACGAAGATGATCATGGCGCCCCGAAGATGGAGATCAGAGGAGCAATATGATATTTGCCATATCATGTCACTATTTGATTGCATGTGATGTTTATCATTTTTTTGCATCTTATTTGCTTAGAACGACGGTAGTAAGTAAGATGACCCATCATAATAATTTCAAGAAAGTGTTCCCCCTAACTGTGCGCCGTTGAGAAAGTTCGTTGTTTCGAAGCACCACGTGATGATCGGGTGTGATAGATTCCAACGTCCACATACAATGGGTGTAAGACAGATTTACACATGCAAAGCACTTAGGTTGATTCGACGAGCCTAGCATGTACAGACATGGCCTCGGAACACAAGAGACCGAAAGGTCGAACATGAGTCGTATGGAAGATACAATCAACATGGAGATGTTCACCGATGATGACTAGTCCGTCTCACGTGATGATCGGACACGGTCTAGTTGAGTCGGATCATATATCACTTAGATGACTAGAGGGACGTCTAATCTGAGTGGGACTTCATTAAATAATTTGATTAGATGAACTTAATTATCATGAACTTAGTATAAAAACCTTTGCAAAATGTCTTGTAGATCGAATGGCCAAGGGTCATGTCAACCTCAACTTCAACGCGTTCCTAGAGAAAACCAAGCTGAAAGATGATGGCAGCAACTATACGGACTGGGTCCGGAACCTGAGGATCATCCTCATAGCTGCCAAGAAAGCATATGTCCTGGAAGGACCGCTAGGTGACACACCCATCCCAGAGAACCAATACGTTATGAACGCTTGGTAGTCAGGTGCTGATGATTACTCCCTCGTTCAGTGGGGCATGCTTTTTTTTGCAGGGAAAACTTCCAATCTATTCATCTTCAATCATGGTAGTACAACGACTAAAAATAATAAAAATTACATCTAGATCCGTAGACCACCTAGCGACGACTACAAGCACTGAAGCGAGCTGAAGGAGCGCCGCTATCATCGCCCCTCCCTTGCCGGAGCCGGGCAAACCTTGTTGTAGTAGACAGTCGGGAAGTCGTCATGCTAAGGCCTCGTAGAACCAACGCACCAGAACAGCAACCGCCGCAGATGAAGAGTGTAGATCAACAGAATCCAACCTAAAAACACACGAACGAAGACGAACGACGAACAGATCCGAACAAATCCACCAAAGACAGATCTGCCGGAGACACAACTCCACACGCCCACCGATGATACAAGATGCATCACCGGAACGGGGGCTAGGCGGGGAGACCTTTATTCCATCTTCAGGGAGCCGCCACCGTCTCGCCTTCCTGAGTAGGACACAAACCCTAACGAAGCTTTAAAAAAGATCTAAAAACGGAGCCCTCCCACCGGCAAGGGCCGAGATCCACTCAGCCTCCATGGCCATAGGGCCACCGGAGACGGGATGGACCGGCGCCGACACCGGTGGGAGGCAGAAAGCTAGGGTTCTTGGGGGGGGGGGACAAGTACTTCTCGGTTGAACGAGATTATGTTAGTTTCATTACCAGTGCGGCATGCTTTACAACTTAGAACCGGGGCTCCGAAAGCGTTTTGAGCAACACGGAGCATATGAGATGTTTGAAGAGCTGAAAATGGTTTTCCAAGCTCATGCCCAGGTCGAGAGATATGAAGTCTCCGACAAGTTCTACAGTTGTAAGATGGAGGAAAATAGTTCTGTCAGTGAGCACATACTCAAAATGTCTGGGTTGCACAACCGCCTGTCCCAGCTGGACATTAACCTCCGGACGAGGCGGTCATTGACAAAATCCTTGATCGCTCCCACCTAGCTACAAGAGCTTTGTGATGCACTACAATATGCAGGGATGGTGAAAACTATTCTGAAGTATTTTCAATGCTGAAATCAGCAGAGGTGGAAATCAAAAGGAACATCAAGTGTTGATGGTCAATAAAACCACTAAGTTCAAGAAAGGCAAGGGTAAGAAGAACTTCAAGAAGGACGGCAAGGAGTTGCGCGCCCGATAAGCCATTGCGGGAAGAAGCCAAAGAATGGACCCAAACCTGAGACTGAGTGCTTTTATTGCAACGGAAGCGGACACTGGAAGCGGAACTGCCCCAAATACTTAGCGGACAAGAAGACCAACAACACTAAAGGTATATGTGATATACATGTAATTGATGTGTACCTTACCAGTACTCGTAGTAGCTCCTGGGTATTTGATACCGGTGCGGTTGCTCATATTTGTAACTCAAAACAGGAGCTGCGGAATAAGCGGAGACTGGCGAAGGACGAGGTGACGATGCACGTCGGGAATGGTTCCAAGGTCGATCTGATCACCGTCGGCACACTACCTCTACATTTACCTACGGGACTAGTTTTAAACCTCAATAATTGTTATTTTGTGCTAGCTTTGAGCATGAACATTGTATCTGGATCTCGTTTAATACGAGATGGCTACTCATTTAAATCCGAGAATAATGGTTGTTCTATTTATATGAGAGATATGTTTTATGGTCATGCCCCGCTGGTCAATGGTTTATTCTTAATGAATCTCGAACGTGATGTTACACATATTCATAATGTGAATACCAAAAAATGTAAGGTTGATAACGATAGTCCCACATACTTGTGGCACTGCCGCCTTGGTCACATTGGTGTCAAGCGCATGAACAAGCTCCATGCTGATGGACTTTTAGAGTCTCTCGATTACGAATCTTTTGACACATGCGAACCATGCCTCATGGGCAAAATGACCAAGACTCCGTTCTCCGGAACAATGGAGCGAGCAACCAACTTATTGGAAGTCATACATACTGATGTCTGCAGTCCAATGAGCGTTGAGGCTCGCGGAGGCTATCGTTATGTTCTCACTCTCACTGACGACTTGAGTAGATATGGGTATGTCTACTTGATGAAACAAAAGTCTGAAACCTTTGAAAAGTTCAAGGAATTTCAGAATGAGGTAGAGAATCAACGTGACCGAAAGATAAAGTTCTTACGATCAGATCGTGGGGGAGAATATTTAAGTCACGAATTTGGTACGCACTTAAGGAAATGTGGAATCGTTTCACAACTCACGCTGACCAGAACACCTCAGCGTAACGGTGTGTCCGAACGTCGAAATTGCACTCTATTGGATATGGTGCGATCTATGATGTCACTCACCGATTTACCGCTATCATTTTGGGGATACGCTCCAGAGACATCTACATTCACTTTAAATAGGGCACCGTCTAAATCCATTGAGACGACACCGTATGAATTATGGTTTGGGAAGAAACCTAAGCTGTCGTTTCTACAAGTTTGGGGATGCGATGCTTATGTCAAGAAACTCCAACCTGAAAAGCTCGAACCCAAGTCAGAAAAATGCGTCTTCATAGGATACCCTAAGGAAACCATTGGGTATACCTTCTACCTCAGATCCGAAGGCAAGATCTTTGTTGCCAAGAACGGGTCCTTTCTAGAGAAAGAGTTTCTCTCGAAAGAAGTAAGTGGGAGGAAAGTGGAACTTGATGAAGTACTTCCTCTTGAACCGGAAAGTAGCGCAGCTCAGGAAGATGTTCCTGTGGTGCCTGCACCGACTAGAGAGGAAACTAATGATGATGATCAAGGTACTTGGATCAAGTTACTACTGAAATCAGAGGTCCACGAGGACACGTTCCACACCAAAGTGGTATGGCAACCCTGTCCTGGAAATCATCTTGTTAGACAACGGTGAACCTTCGAACTATGAAGAAGCAATGGCGGGCCCAGATTCCAACAAATGGCTTGAAGCCATGAAATCCGAGATAGGAACCATGTATGAAAACAAAGTATGGACTTTGACAGACTTGCCCGATGCGGCGAGCGATAGAAAACAAATGGATCTTTAAGAAGAAGACGGATGCGGATGGTAATGTTACCATCTATAAAGCTCGACTTGTCGCTAAGGGTTATCGACAAGTTCAAGGGATTGACTACGATGAGACTTTCTCTCCTGTAGCGAAGCTGAAGCCCGTCCGAATCATGTTAGCAATTGCCGCATACTATGATTATGAGATATGGCAAATGGACGTCAAAACGGCATTCCTTAACGACTATCTGAAGGAAGAACTGTATATGATGCAGCCGGAAGGTTTTGTCGATCCTGAGAATGCTAACAAGGTATGCAAACTCCAGTGATCCATTTATGGGCTGGTGCAAGCATCTCGGAGTTGGAACATTCGCTTTGATGAAATGATCAAAGAGTTTGGGTATATGCAGACTTATGGAGAAGCCTGCGTTTACAAGAAAGTGAGTGGGAGCTCTGTAGCATTTCTCATATTATATGTAGATGACATACTATTGATGGGAAATGATATAGAACTTTTGGACAACATTAAGGCCTACTTGAATAAGTGTTTTTCAATGAAGGACCTTGGAGAAGCTGCTTACATATTAGGCATCAAGATCTATAGGGATAGATCGAGACGCCTCATAGGTCTTTCACAAAGCACATACCTTGATAAGATATTGAAGAAGTTCAATATGGATCAGTCCAAGAAGGGGTTCTTGCCTGTGTTGCAAGGTGCGGAATTGAGCTCAGCTCAATGCCCGAGCATGGCAGAAGATAGAGAAAAGATGAGTGTCATCCCCTATGCCTCAGCTATGGGGTCTATTATGTATGCCATGCTGTGTACCAGACCTGATGTAAACCTTGCCGTAAGTTTGGTAGGAAGGTACCAAAGTAATCCCGGCATGGAACACTGGACAACGGTCAAGAACATCCTGAAGTACCTGAAAAGGACTAAGGATATGTTTCTCGTATATGGAGGTGACGAAGAGCTCGTCGTAAAGGGTTACGTCGACGCTAGCTTCGACATAGATCTGGATGACTCTAAGTCACAAACCGGATATGTGTATATTTTCAATGGAGGGGTAGCAAGCTGGTGCAGTTGCAAGCAAAGCGTCATGGTGGGGCCTCGGAGGCAGCGCATGAAGCAATCGGGATGAAGGAGTTCATCACCGACCTAGGAGTCATACCCAATGCGTCGGGCCGATCACTCTCTTCTGTGACAACACTGGTGAAAGATCGTGGATGTCGCCTAGAGGGGGGTGAATAGGAGTTTTAAAATAATTATGGTTTAGGCTTGAACAAATGCGGAATAAACCTAACGGTGAATTTGTCAAGCACAAAACCTAAAACAACTAGGCTCACCTATGTGCACCAACAACTTATGCTAAGCAAGATAACCAACTATGTGATAGCAAGATATATGATAAGAAACAATATGGCTATCACAAAGTATAGTGCATAAGTAAAGAGCTCGGGTAAGAGATAACCGAGGCACGTGGAGACGACGATGTATCCCGAAGTTCACACCCTTGCGGATGCTAATCTCCGTTTGGAGCGGTGTGGAGGCACAATGCTCCCAAGAAGCCACTAGGGCCATCTGTAATCTCCTCACGCCCTCGCACAATGCAAGATGCCGTGATTCCACTAAGGGACCCTTGAGGGCGGTCACCAAACCCGTACAAATGGCAACCCTTGGGGGCGGTCACCGAACCCGTACACTTTGGCAACCCTTGGGGGCGGTCACCGGTACCAGACAAATCGCTCGGCGCGATCTCCACAACCTAATTGGAGACCCCGACACTTGCCCGGAGCTTTTCACCGCAATGATTGAGCTCCGAACACCACCAACCGTCTAGGGCGCCCAAGCACCCAAGAGGAACAAGCTCAAGGGCACCAAGCACCCAAGAATAATAAGCTTCTCAACTTGTAACTTCCACGTATCACCGTGGAGAACTCAAACCGATGCACCAAATGCAATGGCAAGGTCACACGGAGTGCCCAAGTCCTTCTCTCTCAAATCCCACCGAAGCAACTAATGCTAGGGTGGAAAAAGAGAGGAAGAACAAGAAGGAGAACACCAAGAACTCCAAGATCTAGATCCTAGAGGTTCCCCTCACATATAGGAGAAAGTGATTGGTGGAAATGTGGATCTAGATCTCGTCTCTATTTTCCCTCAAAAACTAGCAAGAATCCATGGAGGGATTGAGAGTTAGCTAGCTCGAAGAAGGTCAACAATGGGGGAAGAAGACCCCTTTTTATAGGTGGGGAAAAATCCAACCATTATTCTCACAGCCCGCACCGAGCGGTAGTACCGCTTGACATCACGGTACTACCGCTAGGTGTAGCGGTACTACTGCTAAGGGTAGCGGTACTACTGCTTGCGAGCGGTACTAAAAAATTACATCCGTGCCTACCACCGCTGGACTTGTGACGAGTTTTTGGTCCCGGCGGAAGTAGCCATGGTAGTACTGCTCAAGCGGTAGTACCGCTCCCAAAGCGGTAGTACCGCTCCCAAGGGCGGTAGTAAAAAATTACTTCCGCTCCTACCCGCGGTAGTACCGCTGCAGCCTTTTCAGAACACCAAAACTACCACAACTTCTGCATTCGGACTCCGAATTCGACGAAACCAAGTTTGTTGGAAAGCTAGCAAAAAGGGCTAACACAATCTTGATAGAAATACCAATAATAAGCAAATGATAAAAGGCCCAAAAGAAAAGGGTGAGAACCCTTCCTCGGATAAGACCGGTAAAACCTCCAACACCGAAAACTTCATAGAAGACGCATCCAAACTCCATTTTCGATGAACTCAAGCTTGTCATCAAGATGACCATAAGCTCTAAGACTCACAAAGAGAACCAAATAAGAACTAAGAAACATGATGCAAGGATGCAATGGTTTGAGCTCTCGACGGACGATACGATCAAGCTACTCACTTGAGAGCCCCCCTTGATAGTACGGCTATCGATCCTATACCCCGGTGTCCCAACTACCACCATGAGACCGGTAAAATAGAAAACCTATCAAGGGCAAACCTTTGCCTTGTACATGATCCACTTGAGCTAGATTATGACGATCTTGTCCTCCTCAAGATGGACCACCTTTCTTGATTACGTTGGGTCGATGGAGACTAGATGATTGCTCCCCCATACTCCACTATGGGTGAGCCACTCTTCGGCACATCTTCACAAGTCCATTGACACCACAATGGATGGCAAGCTTCAATCACTTGATCTCTTCGTGATGCTACACTTGAACTTGCACACGACAATCTTGATGACGATCACTACTTGATGTCATCCTTTCCATGGGTTGTATGATATCTTCCTCTTGACGCAAGCCCATGAACATGTACCTAACCCCACATAGAACTCTCACATAGACCATGGCTTAGTACACAAAGTGCAATGGACAATGCTTACCATACCATGGGACCACTTGATCCCTCTCGGTACATCTTTTACGCTTTGTGAGTAGATCAACTTGATTCACTCTTGACTTAGTCTTGATCAACCTTGAATCTTTCCAACTCTCTTAGTTTGGTAAACATGAATGATCACACAATCTTCTTCTTCAAGACATGCTTGCAATAAGCTCAACACTCACATGACCAATCTTTGGATAATTCCTTAATAGCACCGTGGTCAACACATAAACTCCTTGAAACCAACACATGGACTTCAAGAAATGCCTATGGACAAATCCTTCAAATATAACTCAATGCAACCATTAGTCCATAGAGAATGTCATCAATTACCAAAACCACACATGGGGGCACCGCATGTCCTTTCAATCTCCCCCATTTTGGTAATTGATGACAATCACTTTCAAGAGAGTTTATATACGGAATTATGCATCACCATGCAATGTAACAACCGATAATGCATGCGTATGAGATGCAAATGCTTAGGAACAAAACAAAGCAAGGAGAAAACACTAAAGACTTCTCCACAAAACTCTCTGAAACTTCACCCCCATTGGCATCGATTGCCAAAATGGGCGAAAAGCTAAGAAGACCAATATAAAAGGTGTTCCTCCAAAAGTTGTGTATTTCTCAACAAGAGAGTGGAATGCAAAAGAAGACCAACTATATTGAGGCACCAAGATTGCAAAAGAATGATATGCCACAAAGACATAACAAAGAGAGAAACAAGCAATCAAGCAATCAAAAGATACCAATTGAAGCAAGCTATCAAAAGATACCAATTGAACCAACTAGACCAATGAACCTGCGTGCCACATGAATAAAGGATATTATGATAACAGCAGAGCAGTGTTCTAAAGAAACTAGAGAAGCTCCCCATGATTTGTGCACATCAAGAATTTTTGTATTTGTATACAAAGTGCACAAAATAGGATCATAGCTCCCAAAATCAATAGAAACTTACAACAAGTGCAAGTGAGCATATAGGTAACTAAGCCTAGTACTTGCAACAAACACATGCTTGAGCAACCAGTAAAAGAGGCAACTTAAGAATGGGCTCAACCAAAATGATGTGTGTGAGTCATGGCAAAGCACATGAGAAGACTAATATATGGATGAGCATAAGCATCAACATAGTCTCGAAAGAATGAGATACACGGTGCAAAGCCGTTCATTCTCACACACAACTAGCAAATGGGTTCACAAGCTCACTAATAAGAAAATAGAGAACCTATGCTTGTGACAACCCGTGGTGAAGATAGACGATGAGAGGCTCATCAAGGCGAGGGGTACCAATTAAGATGGCAAAAGCCTCGTAAAGATAAGCAAGAGGAAAATAATCTTCACCACACAAGAGTGCATCAAGATGCAACGATAGAGGACATGCACTCAAGGCAAAAGCTTTCACGGAGCCACCAAAGAAATAACATAAGAAAGACAAGGTGGACGTGAAAGAAAGGATATCAACTAGAGATGTAATTTCTCTCAAGTGTATAAGGTTCTAGGTAGACAAAATCATGATGATATATATCTAGAAAGAGGGATGTACACCTGAAATAGTTACAACATGAAGGGATGTACGCTCGGAAAATCGCTACGGAGCATCATTTCGCGCGGTTTTGCTTGCGTTCGAACGAGGGCTCAATGCCGCGTCGCATGGTGTGGTCGGGTTGGGCTTGGGGTGGCCGGAACTGCGCCGACGACGAGTGGATGTGGCGGTGGGGTTCAGGCATTCGACGCAACGGAGCAGCAGCGTGCTAAAGCATCAACTAACAGGCGTGGGAAGTGCTACGCAATGCAACGAGCATGCTGGACTCTAGCCTGCGACCAAATGGTCGTCGGAGACACGCCGACAATGTGCGCGGGCCATGGAGCGTTCGGGCGCCATGGGAGAAGTAGCCTGCATGCGTGCGAAGATGGCTAGAGAGATGTGGGAGGAAGAGAGGCTCACTGAGTGGCACACACGATGGCCCGTGGTGGTTTAAGAGCTGCAGAGATGTCCCCGGAGTCGGGCATGAGCGACGGCGACCGGAGATGTGGACGAAGGGGAACCGGTGCAGCAGCGCCTCCGAGCTCCAGTTGAGGCCACCGGTTGACGAGGAAGACGATGGCGAAGAAGACAGACACGTTGGCGAGGCGAGGCGGTGGCTTTGGCCGCGTGGACGACGGAGAACGGCGGCGAGCGCGCTCGGGTCAGATGGGGAAAAGGGGATCTGGGAGGAGCGCAGGCGAGTGGTGCAGTGGGAGTGGCGGTAGGTGAGGGGGACACTACTGGAATCTGGCATTTTGCCGCCGGCCACCTCTTTGCCGTCTGCCAGCTGACGGCAAAGTGCAGATGGCAAAAATTCTATTTGCCGATAGCTGCATCTTTGCCGTCAGCCAGCTGACGACAAAGAGATAGAAGGCAGACGACAAAGAGCCAGGTGGGCCCCACAGGGCATGCCATGGCTAGGTCAGATTCTTTTCCATCTGCTAGCGGACGACAGACGACAATGTTACTCCTTTGCCGTCCGATTGCGGACAGCAAAGAGGAGGCATGGGCCAACCCTAACAGTTGCCCTCTTTGCCGTCTGCTAGCAGACGGCAAAGAAGGCCCACTTAACGGGCCGAGCTGTCTTCCCTCTCTTTCTCTCTCTCCCTCCCGCATGCCCGCCTCTCTCCTTTGTCGCCATTGCCGCCGCTGCCGGCCAGCCACGCCCCGGACCCAGCCCGCCACCGTCCAGCCCTCCCGCCTCCCCCCTGCCGTCCTCCTCCCGCGGCCCCTGCGTCGCCCGCCGCCCCTCTGCGCTCCGTCGCCGGAGAGGCTCTGCGCTGGGCCGCCCTGCTGCGCCGGACCCCTTCCCGAGGCCCTGCGCTGCCCGCCCCTGCCGTCCTCGTCCCCAGCCCCTGCGTCGCCCGGCCGCCCGCCGTGCCCGTCGCCGGAGAGGCCTCAGGCTGGCTGCCACGCCGCGCGGACCCCTCCCGAGGCCCTGCGCCACCCGCCCGCTGCCATCCTCCTCCCATGCCCCTGCGCGCCTCACCCCACCTGCCGACCTCGCCGGAGCAAGAGGTAATTTTTTCTGTTTTTTTCCTGTTTTTTGTTCTCTATTTTCTTGTTATGTTTTAGGTTAGTGCTAGGTTTAGGTGTAGTTTTGAGTTTTTCGGATTAGGTTAGTGCTAGGTTTAGGTGTAGTTTTTTCATGTTTTGTTTTAGGTTAGTGCTGGGTTTAGAAGAGGAAAAAGGAGAAGAGGAAGAAAAAGAAGAAGAAGAAGAAGAAGAAGAAGAAGAAGAAGAAAATGAAAAATGAGAAAGAAGAAAAAGAAGAAGAAGAAGAAAAAGACACCCCGAGACGACACCCTGACAGACACCCCGACCCTGACCCCCCCACCCTTACCCCCGACCCACGACACCCTGACATGACACCCCAATCCACACCCCGACCCCGACCCCGACACCCTGACAACCTGATACGTCTCCAACGTATCTATAATTTTTGATTGCTCCATGCTACTTTATCTACTGTTTTGGACTATATTGGGCTTTATTTTCCACTTTTATATTATTTTTGGGACTAACCTATTAACCGGAGGCCCAGCCCAGAATTTCTGTTTTTTGCCTATTTCAGTGTTTGAAGAAAGCGGAATATCAAACGGAGTCCAAGCGGAATGAAACCTTCGGAAACGTGATTTTCTCACCGAACGTGATCCAGGAGACTTGGACCCTACTCCAAGAAGTAATTGAGGCGGTCATGAGGGTGGGGGGCGCGCCCCTGCCTCGTGGGCCCCCTGTTGCTCCACCGACGTACTCCTTCCTCCTATATATACCTACGTACCCCCAAACGATCAGAACAGGAGCCAAAAACCTAATTCCACTGCCGCAACTTCCTGAATCCATGAGATCCCATCTTGGGGCCTGTTCCGGAGCTCCGCCGGAGGGGGCATCAACCAGGGAGGGCTTATACATCAACACCATAGCCCCTCCGATGAATTGTGAGTAGTTTACTTCAGACCTTCGGGTCCATAGCTAGTAGCTAGATGGCTTCATCTCTCTTTTTGGATCTCAATACAATGTTCTCCCCCTCTCTCGTGGAGATCTATTCGATGTAATCTTATTTTTGCGGTGTGTTTATTGAGACCGATGAATTGTGGGTTTATGATCCATCTTATCTATGAATAATATTTGAATCTTCTCTGAATTCTTTTATGTA
Source organism: Aegilops longissima (assembly GCA_021605205.1). NCBI lineage: Eukaryota > Viridiplantae > Streptophyta > Magnoliopsida > Poales > Poaceae > Aegilops > Aegilops longissima. The sequence continues at coordinate 768,475,073 of CM038679.1, read as the reverse complement.
TGATTGGTTATCTTTGCAAGTCTCTTCGAATTATCCGTTTGGTTTGGCCAACTAGATTGGTAGTTCTTGCAATGGGAGAAGTGCTTAGCTTTGGGTTCAATCTTGCGGTGTCCTTTCCCAGTGACAGAATGGGAAGCAAGGCACGTATTGTATTGTTGCCATCAAGGATAACAAGATCGGGTTTTTATCATATTGCATGAATTTATCCCTCTACATCATGTCATCTTGCTTAAGGCGTTACTCTGTTTTTAACTTAATACTCTAGATGCATGCTGGATAGCGGTCGATGAGTGGAGTAATAGTAGTAGATGCAGAATCGTTTCGGTCTACTTGCCTTGGACGTGATGCCTATATACATGACCATACCTAGATATACTCATAACTATGCTCAATTCTGTCAATTGCTCAACAGTAATTTGTTCACCCACCATAGAATATCTATGCTCTTGAGAGAAGCCACTAGTGAAACCTATGGCCCCCGGGTCTATTCTCATCATATCAATCTCCATTACTTTAATACTTGCTTTGTTTTTACTTTGCCTTTTACTTTTCAATTTGCATCTATATACCAAAAATACCAAAAATATTATTTATCATCTCTATCAGATCTCACTCTCGTAAGTGACCGTGAAGGGATTGACAACCCCTAATCGCGTTGGTTGCGAGGAGTGTCGGTGTACTAGAGTAGGGGTACCCTAGTATCCCGAACTCGTGCACGGGCAGTTGCAGCACCCCGCGGCAAGGCTTGCCTAGTGATCGCCAAGACCCCCTGCGGTTCCTTCGGAGCCATTCAAGAACAAAGTATTCAAGGCCCCGGCAAGAGGAGCTTGCCGGAAGGCCACTCAAGGCACTAAGGAGACAAGACCCGGCAAGAGGAGCTTGCGGGAAGGCTCGATGGCGACAAGCTTCCGAGTGCGACAAAGGGTTCTGCAGCGGCAAAGGCGCTTGCAGCGAGCAACCTCTCTTCATCTCCGCTCCAGCTCATCCGCCAACGTGTCGCCATGGGGCTATTCCAGGCACGCGTGTCAAGGAGCTGTGCAGCCAGCGGGGAGCAGCGATAAGCGGCGCTGACAAGCTTACCATCGTGGCGAACGGTGGTGCACTTGACGGTCCCTGTTACACTGTTCAGGCGACAGGGACGGGCATTTATTGATCTTGTCCCTTGCCGTCAGAGTTAGGTATAATGCACTGTACACTGTACAAGTTGGTGTACCAACTACTGTTTTCCCATTTTTGCCCTCGTCTACGTTGCCACCTGTGGTGACCCCTTGAGCCTATAAAAGGAGGCCCATGTGCAACGTAGAAAGGGTTCGGCTCATTCGGTTCATTCGACTCATTCGAGACCACACTCACTCAGGCTAGGTTTTGTAGCTCTCATTGCTCCCTAGCAAGAACACAATACAATCAACCAAGCAGCAGTAGGAGTATTATCTCTCCGGAGAGCTCCGAAGCTGGGTAAACTGCTCGTGTGCATCGCCTCGATCTGCTCTTTGTGCATTCTCCGCCCCCCACCGAACCACAAGGGACTCGGTCCCATAGGTGTTCGTGGGAACGATCAGCCTCCCCGACAAGGAGCTATCGTTTTCTGTAGGTACAAGGGACTTGTGCGTGGCCTCCTATTGGATTGATACATTGGTTCTCACAAACTAAGGGAAATACTTACGCTACTTTGCTGCATCATGCTCTCCTCTTCGGGGAAATCCAACGCAGTGCTCAAGAGGTAGCAAGAAGAATTTCTGGCGCCGTTGCCGGGGAGGCTCACGCAAGAGCAAGTCAACCATACCAAGTACCCATCACAATCCCTTTCTCTCGCATTACATTATTTGCCATTTGCCTCTCGTTTTCCTCTCCCCCACTTCACCCTTGCCGTTTTATTCGCCCTCTCTTTCCCAATCTCCTTCTCTTTTTCCCGCTTGCCTTTTGTTTGCTCGTGTGTTTGTTTGCTTGCTTGTCGTTATGTCTGAAATTAGGGAAATTATTGCCGACATGGGCGATAATAATATCATGGAAAATTCTGAAGCTCCTGCTGAAGAATCCCCTACCTATCATACATAAATATTTCGAATCGGTAGTGGTAATATTATTGGAAAAGGAGTTATTCAAGATTTCTTTACTTGTGCCGGTGCTTTGCCCTCTATGGGCAGTTCTATTCTTCATAGAACTAGTAGTCTTGTGGACGCTATTGCCATGCTTATCGTTGAACTTGAAAGACACCCTTCTATACAAAGGATTTTCCTAGAATTTTCTAATATCGAACACTCCTTTGTTAATCGTGCCGCTACTATCTTTTTAGCTCATGAATTCAGATTTATAATAAAAGAGGCCAAAGAAAACTTTGCGCATTATAGGTTGGACGCCGGCCGTCCTCCCATAGAATCTATCCTCTTTGATCAAGAAGAAATTATGCGTTTTCAATCTCTTGACTATGTTGCTTTCAATGAAAACCTTAGGAAAAAGGTGCCAACCAACATTTTAATTGATAGAATCTCTGAACTTAATGATGATTTGGCTATTCTAAATAATGAGTTAATATACTCTCTTGAGTGTAGACTCACAAGGTTCTGTCAAAAGAACGCTTATAATGATGAATTGGTTGTGCATTATGAAGGGCCGAAAGAGGAACCTATACCTCTTAAAACTGATCTTGGGGATTTTTGCCCTATTAAATTTAGCCCTTTTGATTACTTTTTCTTGCGTCAAAGAAAACTTTCTGCCGAACATAGAGAATATGAAATGAGTTTCACCGATCTATCTTATTACTACGGCACTACCTAGATCTATCCTCGCATTTATGCCTAGCTAGGGGCGTTAAACGATAGCGCTTGTTGGGAGGCAACCCAATTTTATTTTTTGTTTTTTTGTTTTTGCTTCTGTTTAGGAATAAATAATCCATCTAGCCTCTGTTTAGATGTGGTTTTATGTTTTAATTAGTGTTTGTGCCAAGTAGAACCTATAGGATAACCTACGATGATAGTTGATTTGATTCTGCTGAAAAACAGAAACTTTGCACGCACGAATATAATGTTTTTAAATCACTGGAACGTGCTTTTGCGTTGATTCTTTTTGCTTCTGTTCAATAGACAAATTGTCCACGACTTCCTATTTTGGTAGGATTTTTAGAGTTCCATAACTTTGCGTTAGTTACATATTGCTACAGACTATTCTGTTTTTGACAGATTCTGTTTTTTCGTGTGCTGTTTGCTTATTTGAATGAATCTATGGCTAGTAAAATAGTTTATGATCCATAGAGAAGTTGGAATACAGTAGGTTTAACATCAATATAAATAAAGAATGAGTTCATTACAGTACCTTAAAGTAGTCTTTTGTTTTCTTTCTCCAACGGAGCTCACGAGATTTCTATTGAGTTTTGTGTTGTGAAGTTTTCAAGTTTTGGGTGAATTCTCTTGATGGATTATGGAACAAGGAGTGGCAAGAGCCTAAGCTTGGGGATGCCCATGGCACCCCAAGATAATCAAGGACACCAAAAGTCAAAGCTTGGGGATGCCCGGAAGGCATCCCCTCTTTCGTCTACTTCCATCGGTAATTTACTTGAGCTATATTTTTATTCACCACATGATATGTGTTTTGCTTGGAGCGTCTTGTATTATTTGCGTCTTTGCTTGTTAGTTTACCACAATCATCCTCTCTGTACACACCTTTTGAGAGAGCCATACACAAATTGGAATTTGCTAGAATACTCTAGTGCTTCACTTATATTTTTTGAGCTTGATAGTTTTGCTCATAGTGCTTCACTTATATCTTTTGAGCGTGATAATTTTTGCTCCAGTGCTTCACTTAGATATTTTAGAGCACGGTGGTGGATTTGTTTTAAAGAAACTATTGATCTCTCATGCTTCACTTAGATTATTTTGAGAGTCGTTAATAGCATGGTAATTTGCTTAATATTAATATACTTGGTATTCCAGATGTGTGAAACTTTCTTTTGAGTGTGTTGAATACTAAGATAAGTTTGATGCTTGATAATTGTTTTGAGATATGGAGGTGATAATATCAAAGGCATGCTAGTTGAGTAGTTGTGAATTTTATAAATGTTTGTGGTGAAGTTTGCAAGTCCCGTAGCATGCACGTATGGTTAAAGTTGTGTAACAAATTTGAAACATGAAGTGTACCTGGCTTGTGCGTCCTTATGATTGGCGGTCGGGACGAGCGATGGTCTTTTCCTATCAATCTATCCCCCTAGGAGCATGCGCGTAGTACTTGATTTTTGATGACTTCCAAATTTTTGCGATAAGTATATGAGTTCTTTTGACTAATGTTGAGTCCGTGGATTATACACACTTTTACCTTTACGCCTTTGCTAGCCTCTTCAGTACCGTGCATTTCCCTTTCTCACCTTGAGAGTTGGTGCAAACTTCGCCGGTGCATCCAAACCCCGTGATATGATACACTCTATCACACATAAACCTCCTTATATCTTCCTCAAAATAGCCACCATACCTACCTATTATGGCATTTCCATAGCCATTCCAAAATATATTGCCATGCAACTTTCCACAGTTCCGTTCATCATCATCATGACATACATTACTTTTGTCATATTGCCATTGCGTGATCATGTAGTTGACATCGTATTTGTGGCAAATCCACCATGCATTATTTTCATACATGTCACTCTTGATTCATTGCACCATCCGGTACACCACGGAGGCATTCATATAGAGTCATATCTTGTTCTAAGTTTCGAGTTGTAATCCTTATGTTGTAATTAATAGAAGTGTGATGATCATCATTATTAGAGCATTGCCCAATCAAAAAAAATAAAATGAAAGAAAGGCCCAAAAAAAGAAAAAAGAAAATAAATAAAAAGGGCAATGCTACTATCTCTTTTTCCACACTTGTGCTTCAAAGTAGCACCTTGTTCTTCATATAGTGAGTCTCATATATTGTGCTTCAAAGTAGCACCTTGTTATTCATGAAGTGAGTTTCATAAGTTGTCTTTTTATACTTGTGGGAATTTTTCATTATAGAACTTGGCTTGTATATTCCAATGATGGGCTTCCTCAAAGTGCCCTAGGTCTTCGTGAGCAAGCAAGTTGGATGCACACCCACTAGTTTTCTTTTGTAGAGCTTTCATATACTTATAGCTCTAGTGCATCCGTTGCATGGCAATCCCTACTCCTCATGTTGACATCAGTTGATGGGCATCTCCATATCCCATTGATTAGCCTCGTCATTGTGAGACTTTCTCTTTTTTTTGTCTTCTCCACACAATCCCCATCATCATATTTTATTCCACCCATAGTGCTATATCCATGGCTCACGCTCATGTATTGCATGAAGGTTGAAAAAGTTTGAAATTATTTAAGTATGAAACAATTGCTTGGCTTGTCATCGGGGTTATAGAAGTTGGGAACATCTTTGTGTGACGAAAATGAAGCATAGCCTAACTATATGATTTTGTAGGGATGAACTTTCTTTTGCCATGCTATTTTGAGAACACATGATTTCTTTGATTAGTATGCTTGAAGTATTATTATTTTTTGTCAATATGAACTTTTGTCTTGAATCTTTCGGATCTGAATATTCATACCCAATTAAGAAGATTTACATTGAAATTATGCCAAAGTATCACTACGCATAAAAATTTCTCTTTTTATCATTTACCTACTCGAGGACGAGCAGGAATTAAGCTTGGGGATATCTGATACGTCTCCAACGTATCCATAATTTTTGATTGCTCCATGCTACTTTATCTACTATTTTGGACTATATTGGGCTTTATTTTCCACTTTTATATTATTTTTGGGACTAACCTATTAACCGGAGGCCCAGCCCGAATTGTTGTTTTTTGCCTATTTCAGTGTTTCAAGAAAGCGGAATATCAAGCAGTTCCAAAGCGGAATGAAACCTTGAACGTGATTTTCTCACGAGCGTGATCCGGAGACTTGGACCCTACTCCAAGAAGTAATAGAGGCGGTCACGAGGTGGGTGGTGCCCCCTAGGGCGCCCCTGCCTCGTGGGCCCCTGTTGCTCCATCGGCGTACTCCTTCCTCCTATATATACCTCACGCACCCCAAGCGATCAGAACTGGAGCCAAAACCTAATTCCACCGCCACAACTTCCTGTATCCACGAGATCCCATCTTGGGGCCTGTTCAGAGCTCATGGGAGGGGCATCAACCACGGAGGGCTTCTACATCAACACCATAGCCCCTCCGATGAAGTGTGAGTAGTTTACTTCAGACCTTCGGGTCCATAGCTAGTAGCTAGATGGCTTCTTCTCTCTTTTTGGATGTCAATACAATGTTCTCCCCCTCTCTCGTGGAGATCTATTCGATGTAATCTTCTTTTTGCGGTGTGTTTATTGAGACCGATGAATTGTGGGTTTATGATCCAGCTTATCTATGAATAATATTTGAATCTTCTCTGAATTCTTTTATGTATGATTGGTTATCTTTGCAAGTCTCTTCGAATTATCCGTTTGGTTTGGCCAACTAGATTGGTAGTTCTTGCAATGGGAGAAGTGCTTAGCTTTGGGTTCAATCTTGCGGTGTCCTTTCCTAGTGACAGAAGGGGCAGCAAGGCACGTATTGTATTGTTGCCATTGAGGATAACAAGATGGGGTTTTTTGTTGGAAATATGCCCTAGAGGCAATAATAAAATGATTATTATTATATTTCCTTGTTCATGTTAATGGTCTATTATTCATGCTATAATTATGTCATCTGGAAATCATAATACATGTGTGAATACATAGACCATAACATGTCCCTAGTGAGCCTCTAGTTGACTAGCTCGTTGATCAACAGATAGTCATAGTTTCCTGACTATTGACATTGGATGTCTTTGATAATGGGATCACGTCATTAGGAGAATGATGTGATGGACAAGACCCAATCCTAAGCATAGCACAAGATCGTGTAGTTCGTTTGCTAGAGCTTTTCCAATGTCAAGTATCATTTCCTTAGACCATGAGATCGTGTAACTCCCGGATGCCGTAGGAGTGCTTTGGGTGTATCAAACGTCACAACGTAACTGGGTGACTATAAAGGTATACTACGGGTATCCCCGAAAGTATCTGTTGGGTTGACACGGATCAAGACTGGGATTTGTCACTCCTTATGACGGAGAGGTATCTCTGGGCCCACTCGGTAATGCATCATCATAATGAGCTCAATGTGACCAAGTGTTTGTCAAAGGATCATTCATTACGGTACGAGTAAAGTGACTTGCCGGTAACAAGATTGAAAGAGGTATTGGGATACCGAAGATCGAATCTCGGGCAAGTAACATACCGATTGACAAAGGGAATTGTATACGGGATTACTTGAATCCTCGGCATCATGGTTCATCCAATGAGATCATCGAGGAGCATGTGAGAGCCAACATGGGTATCCAGATCCCGCTGTTGGTTATTGACCGGAGAGTCGTCTCGGTCATGTCTGCGTGTCTCCCGAACCCATAGGGTCTACACATAAGGTTCGGTGGCGCTAGGCTTGTAGGGATATTAGTATCGGTAACCCAAAAGTTGTTAAATGCGTCACGAGGAGTTCGGAATGGTCCGGAGGTGAAGAATTGTATATAGGAAGTCCAGTTTGACCACGGGAAGTTTGGGGTCACGGTATTACCGGGACCACGGAAAGGGTCCTGGGTCCACCGGTGGGGCCACCTATCCGGAGGGCCCCATGGGCTGAAGTGGGAGAAACCAGCCCCTGGTGTGCTGGTGTGCCCTACTTGGGCCTCCCCTGTGCCTAGGGTTGGAAACCCTAGGGGTGGGGGGCGCCCCACTTGACTTGGGGGGCAAGTCCCCCCCCTAGGCCGCCGCCCCCCTTGAGATGGGATCTCCAGGGGGCCGGCGCACCCCCTAGGCCCCCTATATAAAGAGGGGGGAGGGAGGGCAGCCGCACCGTAGTCCCTGGCGCCTCCCTCTCCCCCTTACCACCTCTCCCTCTCGCTGAGCTTGGTGAAGCCCTGCCGAGAACACCGCTACTTCCACCACCACGCCGTCGTGCTGCTGGATCTCCATCAACCTCTCCCTCCCCCTTGCTGGATCAAGAAGGAGGAGACGTCTTCCCCAACCGTACATGTGTTGAACACGGAGGTGCTGTCCGTTCGGCACTAGGATCTTCGGTGATTTGGATCACGACGAGTACGACTCCCTCAACCCCGTTCTATTGAACGCTTCCGCTCGTGATCTACAAGGGTTTGTAGATGAACTCCTCTCTCTCGTTGCTAGATGACTCCATAGATTGATCTTGGTGAAGCGTTAATTTTTTTATTTTCTGCAACGTTCCCCAACAGTGGTATCAGAGCCAGTTCTATGCGCAGTTTCTTTGCACGAGTAGAACACAAATTTGTTGTGGGCGTAGATGTTGTCAATTTTCTTGCCACTACTAGTCTTATCTTGTTTCGGCGGCATCGTGGGATGAAGCGGCCTGGACCGACCTTACACGTACGCTTACGTGAGACAGGTTCCACCGACTGACATGCACTAGTTGCATAAGGTGGCTAGCGGGTGTCTGTCTCTCCCACTTTAGTCGGATTGGATTCGATGAAAAGGGTCCTTATGAAGGGTAAATAGAAATTGGCATATCATGTTGTGGCTTTTACGTAGGTACGAAACGTTCTTGCTAGAACCCTATTGCAGCCACGTAAAAACATGCAACAACAATTAGAGGACGTCTAACTTGTTTTTGCAGCATATGCCTTGTGATGTGATATGGCCAAAAGGTTGTGATGAATGATATATATGTGATGTATGAGATCATGTTCTTGTAATAAGAATCACGACTTGTATGTCAATGAGTATGACAACCGGCTGGAACCATAGGAGTTGTCTTAATTATTGTATGACCTGTGTGTCAATGAATAGACGCCATGTAATTACTTTACTTTATTGCTAAACCGTTAGCCATAGTAGTAGAAGTAATAGTTGGCGGACAACTTCGTGGAGACACGATGATGGAGATCATGGTGTCATGCCGGTGACGAAGATGATCATGGCGCCCCGAAGATGGAGATCAGAGGAGCAATATGATATTGGCCATATCATGTCACTATTTGAGTGCATGTGATGTTTATCATGTTTTTGCATCTTATTTGCTTAGAACGACGATAGTAAATAAGATGACCCCTCATAATAATTTCAAGAAAGTGTTCCCCCTAACTGTGCACCTTTGCGGAAGTTCGTTGCTTCGAAGCACCATGTGATGATCGGATGTGATATATTCCAACGTCCACATACAACGGGTGTAAGACAGATTTACACATGCAAAACACTTAGGTTGACTTGACGAGCCTAGCATGTACAGACATGGCCTCGGAACACAATAGACCGAAAGGTCGCACATGAGTCGTATGGAAGATACGATCAACATGGAGATGTTCACCGATGATGACTAGTCCGTCTCACGTGATGATCGGACACGGTCTAGTTGAGTCAGATCATGTATCACTTAGATGACCAGAGGGTTGTCTAATCTGAGTGGGAGTTCATTAAATAATTTGATTAGATGAACTTAACTATCATGAACTTAGTCTAAAAACCTTTGCAAAATGTCTTGTAGATCAAATGGCCAACGCTCATGTCAACCTCAACTTCAACGCGTTCCTAGAGAAACCAAGCTGAAAGATGATGGCAGCAACTATACAGACTGGGTCCGGAACCTAAGGATCATCCTCATAGCTGCCAAGAAAGCATATGTCCTGGAAGGACCGCTAGGTGACACACCCATCACGGAGAACCAAGACGTTATGAACGCTTGGCAGTCAGGTGCTGATGATTACTCCCTTGTTCAGTGCGGCATGCTTTATAGCTTAGAACCGGGGCTCCAAAAGCGTTTTGAGCAACACGGAGCATATGAGATGTTCGAAGAGCTGAAAATGGTTTTCCAAGCTCATGCCCGGGTCGAGAGATATGAAGTCTCAGACAAGTTCTACAGTTGTAAGATGGAGGAAAGTAGTTACATCGGTGAGCACATACTCAAAATGTCAGGTTGCACAACCGCCTTTGTCCCAGCTGGACATTAGTCTCCCGGACGAGGCGGTCATTGACATAATCCTTCAGTCGCTCCCACCTAGCTACAAGAGCTTTGTGATGCACTACAATATGCAGGGGATGGTGAAAACTATTCCTGAAGTATTTTCAATGCTGAAATCAGCAGAGGTGGAAATCAAAAAGGAACATCAAGTGTTGATGGTCAATAAAACCACTAAGTTCAAGAAAGGCAAGGGTAAGAAGAACTTCAAGAAGGACGGCAAGGGAGTTGCCGCGCCCGGTAAGACAGTTGCCGGGAAGAAGCCAAAGAATGGACCCAAACCTGAGACTGAGTGCTTCTATTGCAAGGGAAGCGGACACTGGAAGCGGAACTGCCCCAAATACTTAGTGGACAAGAAGGCCGGCAACACTAAAGGTATATGTGATATACATGTAATTGATGTGTACCTTACCAGTACTCGTAGTAGCTCCTGGGTATTAGATACCGGTGCGGTTGCTCATATTTGTAACTCAAAACAAGAGCTGCGGAATAAGCGGAGACTGGCGAAGGACGAGGTGACGATGCACGTCGGGAATGGTTCCAAGGTCTATCTGATCGCCGTCGGCACGCTACCTCTACATTTACCTACAGGATTAGTTTTAAACCTCAATAATTGTTATTTAGTGCCAGCTTTGAGCATGAACATTGTATCTGGATCTCATTTAATACGAGATGGCTACTCATTTAAATCCAAGAATAATGGTTGTTCTATTTATATGAGAGATATGTTTTATGGTCATGCCCCGCTGGTCAATGGTTTATTCTTAATGAATCTCGAACGTGATGCTACACATATTCATAATGTGAATACCAAAAGATGTAATGTTGATAATGATAGTCCCACATACTTGTGGCACTGCCGCCTTGGTCACATTGGTGGCAAGCGCATGAAGAAGCTCCATGCTGATGGACTTTTAGAGTCTCTCGATTACGAATCTTTTAACACATGCGAACCATGCCTCATGGGCAAAATGACCAAGACTCCGTTCTCCGGAACAATGGAGCGAGCAACCAACTTATTGGAAATCATACATCTTGATGTGTGCGGTCCAATGGCGTTGAGGCTTCATGGAGGCTATCGTTATGTTCTCACTCTCACTGACGACTTGAGTAGATATGGGTATGTCTACTTGATGAAACACAAGTCTGAAACCTTTGAAAAGTTCAAGGAATTTCAGAACGAGGTAGAGAATCAACGTGACCGAAAGATAAAGTTCTTACGATCAGATCATGGGGGAGAATATTTAAGTCACGAATTTGGTATGCACTTAAGTAAATGTGGAATTGTTTCACAACTCACGCTACCCGGAACACCTCAGTGTAATGGTGTGTCCGAACGATGAAATCGCACTCTATTGGATATGGTGCGATCTATGATGTCACTCACCGATTTACCGCTATCATTTTTGGGATACGCTCTAGAGACATCTACATTCACTTTAAATAGGGCACCGTCTAAATCTGTTGAGACGACACCGTATGAATTATGGTTTGGGAAGAAACCTAAGCTGTCGTTTCTAAAAGTTTGGGGATGCGATGCTTATGTCCAGAAACTCCAACCAGAAAAGCTCGAACCCAAGACGGAAAAATGCGTCTTCATAGGATACCCTAAGGAAACCATTGGGTATACCTTCTACCTCAGATCCGAAGGCAAGATATTTGTTGCCAAGAACGGGTCCTTTCTGGAGAAAGAGTTTCTCTCGAAAGAAGTAAGTGGGAGGAAAGTGGAACTTAATGAAGTACTACCTCTTGAACCGGAAAGTAGCGCAGCTCAGGAAGATGTTCCTGTGGTGCCTGCACCAACTAGAGAGGAAACTAATGATGATGATCAAGGTACTTCGGATCAAGTTACTACTGAACTTCGTAGGTCCACGAGGACACATTCCACACTAGAGTGGTATGGTAACCCTGTCCTGGAAATCATGTTGTTAAACAACGGTGAATCTTCAAACTATGAAGAAGCAATGGTGGGCCCAGATTCCAATGAATGGCTTGAAGCCATGCAATCCGAGATAGGATCCATGTATGAAAACAAAGTATGAACTTTGACAGACTTGCCCGATGCGGCGAGCGATAGAAAATAAATGGATCTTTAAGAAGAGGGCAGACGCGGATGGTAATGTTACCATCTATAAAGCTCGACTTGTCACTATGGGTTATCGACAAGTTCAAGGGGTTGACTACGATGAGACTTTCTCTCCTGTAGCGAAGCTGAAGTCCGTCCGAATCATGTTAGCAATTGCCGCATACTATGATTATGAGATATGGCAAATCGACGTCAAAACGACATTCCTTAACAGCTATCTTAGGTAAGAACTGTATATGATGCAGCCGGAAGGTTTTGTCGATCCTAAGAATGCTAACAAGGTATGCAAACTCCAGTGATCCATTTATGGGCTGGTGCAAGCATCTCGGAGTTGGAACATTCGCTTTGATGAGATGATCAAAGCGTTTGGGTTTATCTTGAGACTTATGGAGAAGCCTGCGTTTACAAGAAAGTGAGTGGGAGCTCTGTAGCATTTCTCATATTATATGTAGATGACATACTTTTGATGGGAAATGATATAGAACTTTTGGACAACATTAAGGCCTACTTGAATAAGTGTTTTTCAATGAAGGACCTTGGAGAAGCTGCTTACATATTAGGCATCAAGATCTATAGGGATAGATCGAGATGCCTCATAGGTCTTTCACAAAGCACATACCTTGATAAGATATTGAAGAAGTTGAATATGGATCAGTCCAAGAAGGGGTTCTTGCCTGTTTTGCAAGGTGTGGAATTGAGCTCAGCTCAATGCTCGACCACGGCAGAAGATAGAGAAAAGATGAGTGTCATCCCCTATGCCTCAGCTATAGGGTCTATTAGGTATGCCAATCCTGTGTACCAGACCTGATGTAAACCTTGCCGTAAGTTTGGTAGGAAGGTACCAAAGTAATCCCGGCATGGAACACTGGACAGCGGTCAAGAACATCCTGAAGTACCTGAAAAGGACTAAGGATATGTTTCTCGTATATGGAGGTGACGAAGAGCTCTTCGTAAAGGGTTACATCGACGCTAGCTTCGACACAGATCTGGATGGCTCTAAGTCACAAACCGGATATGTGTATATTTTGAATGGAGGGGCAGTAAGCTGGTGCAGTTGCAAGCAAAGCGTCGTGGCGGGATCTACATGTGAAGCGGATTACATGGCAGCCTCAGAGGCAACGCATGAAGCAATCTGGATGAAGGAGTTCATCACCGACCTAGGAGTCATACCCAATGCTTCGGGGCCGATGACTCTCTTCTGTGACAACACTGGAGCTATTGCCCTTGCCAAGGAGCCCAGGTTTCACAAGAAGACCAGGCACATCAAGCGTCGCTTGAACTCCATTCGTGAAAATGTTCAAGATGGACACATAGATATTTGCAAAGTGCATACGGATCTGAATGTCGCAGATCCCTTGACTAAACCTCTTCCGCGAGCAAAACATGATCAACACCAGAACTCTATGGGTGTTCGATTCATCACAATGTAACTAGATTAATGACTCTAGTGCAAGTGGGAGACTGTTGGAAATATGCCCAAGAGGCAATAATAAAATGATTATTATTATATTTCCTTGTTCATGATAATTGTCTATTATTCATGCTATAATTTTGTTATCCGGAAATCATAATACATGTGTGAATACATAGACCATAACATGTCCCTAGTGTGCCTCTAGTTGACTAGCTCGTTGATCAACAAATAGTCATGGTTTCCTGACTATGGACATTGGATGTCATTGATAACGGGATCACGTCATTAGGAGAATGATGTGATGGACAAGACCCAATACTAAGCATAGCACAAGATCGTGTAGTTCGTTTGCTAGAGCTTTTCCAAAGTCAAGTATCATTTCCTTAGACCATGAGATCGTTTAACTCCCGGATGCCGTAGGAGTTCTTTGGGTGTACCAAACGTCACAAAGTAACTGGGTGACTATCAAGGTATACTACGGGTATCCCTGAAATTATCTGTTGGGTTGACACGGATCGAGACTGGGATTTGTCACTCCGTATGACGGAGAGGTATCTCTGGGCCCACTCGGTAATGCATCATCATAATGAGCTCAATGTGACCAAGTGTTTGGTCACGGGATCATGCATTATGGTACGAGTAAAGTGACTTGCCGGTAAGGAGATTGAATGAGGTATTGGGATACCGACAATCGAATCTCGGGCATGTAACGTACCGATTGACAAAGGGAATTGTATACGGGATTACTTGAATCCTCGACATCGTGGTTCATCCGGTGAGATCATCGAGGAGCATGTGGGAGCCAACATGGGTATCCAGATCCCGCTATTGGTTATTGACCGGAGAGTCGTCTCGGTCATGTCTGCGTGTCTCCCGAAGCAGTAGGGTCTACACACTTAAGGTTCGGTGACGCTAGGGTTGTAGGGATATTAGTATCGGTAACCCGAAAGTTGTTGAGTCCGGATGAGATCCGGACGTCATGAGGAGTTCGGAATGGTCAGAGGTGAATAATTGTATATAGGAAGTCCAGTTTCGCCACAGGAAAGTTTGGGGTCACGGTATTATCTGGGACCACGGAAGGGTCCGAGGTCCACCAGTGGGGCCACCTATCCGGAGGGCCCCATGGGCTGAAGTGGGAGGAACCAGCCCCTGGTGTGCTGGTGCGCCCCCCTTGGGCCTCCCCTGTGCCTAGGGTTGGAAACCCTAGGGGTGGGGTGGCGCCCCACTTGACTTGGGGGGCAGGTCCCCCCCCCCCCTAGGCCGCCGCCCTCCCTTGAGATGGGATCTCTAGGGGCGGCGCACCCCCTATGCCCCTTATATAAAGGGGGGGGGGAGGGCAGCCGCACCATAGTCCCTGGCGCCTCCCTCTCCCCCGTACCACCTCTCACTCTCGCTGAGCTTGGCAAAGCCCTGCCGAGATCACCGCTACTTCCACCACCACGCCGTCGTGCTGCTGGATCTCCATCAACCTCTCCCTCCCTGTTGCTGGATCAAGAAGGAGGAGACGTCTTCCCCAACCGTACGTGTGTTGAACATGGAGGTGCTGTCCATTCGGCACTAGGATCTTCGGTGATTTGGATCACAGCGAGTACGACTCCCTCAACCCCGTTCTATTGAACGCTTCCGCTCGCGATCTACAAGGGTATGTAGATGCACTCCTCTCTCTCGTTGCTAGATGACTCCATAGATTGATCTTGGTGAAGCGTAGAATTTTTTTATTTTCTGCAACGTTCCCCAACAGTGGTATCAGAGCCAGGTCTATGCGTAGTTTCATTGCACGAGTAGAACACAAATTTTTTGTGGGCGTAGATGTTGTCAATTTTCTTGCCACTACTAGTCTTATCTTGTTTCACCGGCATCGTGGGATGAAGCGGCCCGGACCGACCTTACACGTACGCTTACGTGAGACAGGTTCCACCAACTGACATGCACTAGTTGCATAAGGTGGCTAGCGGGTGTCTGTCTCTCCCACTTTAATCGGATCGGATTCGATGAAAAGGGTCCTTATGAAGGGTAAATAGAAATTGGCATATCACGTTGTGGCTTTTACGTAGGTAAGAAATGTTCTTCCTAGAACCCTATTGCAGCCACGTAAAAACATGCAACAACAATTAGAGGACGTCTAACTTGTTTTTGCAGCATATGCCTTGTGATGTGATATGGTCAAAAGGTTGTGATGAATGATATATATGTGATGTATGAGATCATGTTCTTGTAATAGGAATCACGACTTGCATGTCAATGAGTATGGCAACCGGCAGGAGCCATAGGAGTTGTCTTAATTATTGTATGACCTGCGTGTCAATGAATAAACGCCATGTAATTACTTTAATTTATTGCTAAACCGTTAGCCATAGTAGTAGAAGTAATAGTTGGTGAACAACTTCATGGAGACACGATGATGGAGATCATGGTGTCATGCCGGTGACGAAGATGATCATGGCGCCCCGAAGATGGAGATCAGAGGAGCAATATGATATTGGCCATATCATGTCACTATTTGATTGCATGTGATGTTTATCATTTTTTTGCATCTTATATGCTTAGAACGACGGTAGTAAATAAGATGACCCATCATAATAATTTCAAGAAAGTGTTCCCCCTAACTGTGCGCCGTTGGGAAAGTTCGTTGTTTCGAAGCACCACGTGATGATCGGGTGTGATAGATTCCAACGTCCACATACAATGGGTGTAAGACAGATTTACACATGCAAAACACTTAGGTTGATTTGACGAGCCTAGCATGTACAGACATGGCCTCGGAACACAAGAGACCGAAAGGTCGAACATGAGTCGTATGGAAGATACAATCAACATGGAGATGTTCACCGATGATGACTAGTACGTCTCACGTGATCATCGGACACGGTCTAGTTGAGTCGGATCATATATCACTTAGATGACTAGAGGGATGTCTAATCTGAGTGGGACTTTATTAAATAATTTGATTAGATTAACTTAATTATCATGAACTTAGTCTAAAAACCTTTGCAAAATGTCTTGTAAATCAAATGGCCAAGGCTCATGTCAACCTCAACTTCAACGCGTTCCTAGAGAAAACCAAGCTGAAAGATGATGGCAGCAACTATACGGACTGGGTCTGGAACCTGAGGATCATCCTCATAGCTGCCAAGAAAGCATATGTCCTGGAGGGACCGCTAGGTGACACACCCATCCCAGAGAACCAAGGCGTTATGAACGCTTGGTAGTCAGGTGCTGATGATTACTCCCTCGTTCAGTTGGGCATGCTTTTTTTTGTAGGGAAAACTTCCAATCTATTCATCTTTAATCATGGTAGTACAACGACTAAAAATAATAAAAATTACATCTAGATCCGTAGACCACCTAGCGACGACTACAAGCACTGAAGTGAGCCGAAGGCGCGCCGCTGTCATCGCCCCTCCCTCGCGGGAGCCGGGCAAACCTTGTTGTAGTAGATCGTCGGGAAGTCGTCGTGCTAAGGCCTACCAACGCACCAGAACATCAACCGCCGCAGATGAAGAGTGTAGATCAAAAGAATCCAACCTGAAAACACATGAACGAAGACGAACGACGAACAGATCCGAACAAATCCACCAAAGACAGATCTGTCGGAGACACAACTCCACACGCCCACCGATGATACAAGATGCATCACCGGAACGGGGGCTAGGCGAGGAGACCTTTATTCCATCTTCAGGGAGCCGCCACCGTCTCGCCTTCCTGAGTAGGACACAAACCCTAATGAAGCTTGAAAAAAGATCTAAAAACGGAGCCCTCCCACCGGCAAGGGCCGAGATCCACTCCGCCTCCATGGCCATAGGGCCACCGGAGATGGGATGGACCAGCGCCGGCACCAATGGGAGACAGAAAGCTAGGGTTCTTGGGGAGGGGGGGACAAGTACTTCTCGGTTGAACGATATTATGTCAGTTTCATTATCAGTGCGGCATGCTTTATAGCTTACAACCGGGGCTCCAAAAGTGTTTTGAGCAACACGGAGCATATGAGATGTCTGAAGAGCTGAAAATGGTTTTCCAAGCTAATGCCCGGGTCGAGAGATATGAAGTCTCCGACAAGTTCTACAGTTGTAAGATGGAGGAAAATAGTTCTGTCAGTGAGCACATACTCAAAATGTCTGGGTTGCACAACCGCCTGTCCCAGCTGGACATTAACCTCCCGGACGAGCGGTCATTGACAGAATCCTTCAGTCGCTCCCACCTAGCTACAAGAGCTTTGTGATGCACTACAATATGCAGGGGATGGTGAAAACTATTACTGAAGTATTTTCAATGCTGAAATCAGCAGAGGTGGAAATCAAAAAGGAACATCAAGTGTTGATGGTCAATAAAACCACTAAGTTCAAGAAAGGCAAGGGTAAGAAGAACTTCAAGAAGGACGGCAAGGGAGTTGCCGCGCCCGGTAAGCCAGTTGCCGGGAAGAAGCCAAAGAATGGACCCAAACCTGAGACTGAGTGCTTTTATTGCAAGGGAAGCGGGCACTGGAAGCGGAACTGCCCCAAATACTTAGCGGACAAGAAGGCCAGCAACACTAAAGGTATATGTGATATACATGTAATTGATGTGTACCTTACCAGTACTCGTAGTAGCTCTTGGGTATTTGATACCAGTGCGGTTGCTCATATTTGTAACTCAAAACAGGAGCTGCGGAATAAGCGGAGACTGGCGAAGGACAAGGTGACGATGCACGTCGGGAATGGTTCCAAGGTCGATCTGATCGCCGTCGGCACACTACCTCTACATTTACCTACGGGCCTAGTTTTAAACCTCAATAATTGTTATTTTGTGCTAACTTTGAGCATGAACATTGTATCTGGATCTCGTTTAATACGAGATGGCTACTCATTTAAATCCGAGAATAATGGTTGTTCTATTTATATGAGAGATATGTTTTATGTTCATGCCCCGCTGGTCAATGGTTTATTGTTATTGAATCTCGAACGTGACGTTACACATATTCATAATGTGAATACCAAAAAATGTAAGGTTGATAACGATAGTCCCACATACTTGTGGCACTGCCGCCTTGGTCACATTGGTGTCAAGCGCATGAAGAAGCTCCATGCTGATGGACTTTTAGAGTCTCTCGATTACGAATCTTTTGACACATGCGAACCATGCCTCATGGGCAAAATGACCAAGACTCCGTTCTCCAGAACAATGGAGCGAGCAACCAACTTATTGGAAATCATACATACTGATGTGTGCGGTCCAATGAGCGTTGAGGCTCGCAGAGGCTATCGTTATGTTCTCACTCTCACTGACGACTTGAGTAGATATGGGTATGTCTACTTGATGAAACACAAGTCTGAAACCTTTGAAAAGTTCAAGGAATTTCAGAATGAGGTAGAGAATCAACGTGACCGAAAGATAAAGTTCTTACGATCAGATCGTGGGGGAGAATATTTAAGTCAAGAATTTGGTACGCACTTAAGGAAATGTGGTATCGTTTCACAACTCACGCTGACCAGAACACCTCAGCGTAACGGTGTGTCCGAACGTCGAAATTGCACTCTATTGGATATGGTGCGATCTATGATGTCACTCACCAATTTACCGCTATCATTTTGGGGATACGCTCCAGAGACATCTACATTCACTTTAAATAGGGCACCGTCTAAATCCGTTGAGACGACACCGTATGAATTATGGTTTGGGAAGAAATCTAAGCTGTCGTTTCTAAAAGTTTGGGGATGAGATGTTTATGTCAAGAAACTCCAACCTGAAAAGCTCGAACCCAAGTCGGAAAAATGCGTCTTCATAGGATACCCTAAGGAAACCATTGGGTATACCTTCTACCTCAGATCCGAAGGCAAGATCTTTGTTGCCAAGAACGGGTCCTTTCTAGAGAAAGAGTTTCTCTCGAAAGAAGTAAGTGGGAGGAAAGTGGAACTTGATGAAGTACTACCTCTTGAACCGGAAAGTAGCGCAGCTCAGGAAGATGTTCCTGTGGTCCCTGCACCGACTAGAGAGGAAACTAATGATGATGATCAAGGTACTTCGGATCAAGTTACTACTGAACTTCGTAGGTCCACGAGGACACGTTCCACACCAAAGTGGTATGGCAACCCTGTCCTGGAAATCATGTTGTTAGACAACGGTGAACCTTCAAACTATGAAGAAGCAATGGCGGGCCCAAATTACAACAAATGGCTTGAAGCCATGCAATCCGAGATAGGAACCATGTATGAAAACAAAGTATGGACTTTGACAGACTTGCCCGATGCGGCGAGCGATAGAAAACAAATGGATCTTTAAGAAGAATACGAATGCGGATGGTAATGTTACCATCTATAAAGCTCGACTTGTCGCTAAGGGTTATCGACAAGTTCAAGGGATTGACTACGATGAGACTTTCTCTCCTGTAGCGAAGCTGAAGCCCGTCCGAATCATGTTAGCAATTGCCGCATACTATGATTATGAGATATGGCAAATGGACTTCAAAACGGCATTCCTTAACGGCTATCTGAAGGAAGAACTGTATATGATGCAGCCGGAAGGTTTTGTCGATCCTGAGAATGCTAACAAGGTATGCAAACTCCAGTGATCCATTTATGGGCTGGTGCAAGCATCTCGGAGTTGGAACAATCGCTTTGATGAAATGATCAAAGCGTTTGGGTTTATGCAGACTTATGGAGAAGCCTGCGTTTACAAGAAAGTGAGTGGGAGCTCTGTAGCATTTCTCATATTATATGTAGATGACATACTTTTGATGGGAAATGATATAGAACTTTTGGACAACATTAAGGCCTACTTGAATAAGTGTTTTTCAATGAAGGACCTTGGAGAAGCTGCTTACATATTAGGCATCAAGATCTATAGGGATAGACCGAGACGCCTCATAGGTCTTTCACAAAGCACATACCTTGATAAGATATTGAAGAAGTTCAATATGGATCAGTTCAAGAAGGGGTTCTTGCCTGTGTTGCAAGGTGTGGAATTGAGCTCAGCTCAATGCTCGACCACGGCAGAAGATAGAGAAAAGATGAGTGTCATCCCCTATGCCTCAGCTATAGGGTCTATTATGTATGCCATGCTGTGTACCAGACCTGATGTAAACCTTGCCGTAAGTTTGGTAGAAGGTACCAAAGTAGTCCCGACATGGAACACTGGACAACGATCAAGAACATCCTGAAGTACCTGAAAAGGACTAAGGATATGTTTCTCGTATATGGAGGTGACGAAGAGCTCGTCGTAAAGGGTTACGTCAACGCTAGCTTCGACACAGATCTGGATGAATCTAAGTCACAAACCGGATATGTGTATATTTTGAATGGAGGGGCAGCAAGCTGGTGCAGTTGCAAGCAAAGCGTCGTGGTGGGATCTACATGTGAAGCGGAGTACATGGCAGCCTCGGAGGCAGTGCATGAAGCAATCTGGATGAAGGAGTTCGTCACCGACCTAGGAGTCATACTCAATGCGTCGGGGCCGATCACTCTCTTCTGTGACAACACTGGTGAAAGATCGTGGATGTCTCCTAGAGGGGGGGGGGGGTGAATAGGAGTTTTAAAATAATTATGGTTTAGGCTTGAACAAATGCGGAATAAACCTAACGGTGAATTTGTCAAGCACAAAACCTAAAACAACTAGGCTCACCTATGTGCACCAACAACTTATGCTAAGCAAGATAACCAACTATGTGATAGCAAGATATATGATAAGAAACAATATGGCTATCACAAAGTATAGTGCATAAGTAAAGAGCTCGGGTAAGAGATAACAGTGGCACATGGAGACGACGATGTATCCCGAAGTTCACACCCTTGCTGATGCTAATCTCCGTTTGGAGCGGTGTGGAGGCACAATGCTCCCCAAGAAGCCACTAGGGCCACCGTAATCTCCTCACGCCCTCGCACAATGCAAGATGCCGTGATTCCATTAAGGGACCCTTGAGGGCGGTCACCAAATCCGTACAAATGGCAACCCTTGGGAGCGGTCACCGAACCCGTACACTTTGGCAACCCTTGGGTGCGGTCACCGGTACCCGACAAATCGCTCGGGGCGATCTCCACAACCTAATTGGAGACCCCAACACTTGCCCGGAGCTTTGAACCGCAATGATTGAGCTCCGAACACCACCAAACGTCTAGGGCGCCCAAGCACCCAAGAGGAACAAGCTCAAGGGCACCAAGCACCCAAGAGTAATAAGCTTCTCAACTTGTAACTTCCACGTATCACCGTGGAGAACTCAAACCGATGCACCAAATGCAATGGCAAGGGCACACGGAGTGCCCAAGTCCTTCTCTCTCAAATCCCACCGAAGCAACTAATGCTAGGGTGGAAAAAGAGAGGAAGAACAAGAAGGAGAACACCAAGAACTCCAAGATCTAGATCCAAGGGGTTCCCCTCACATAGAGGAGAAAGTGATTGGTGGAAATGTGGATCTAGATCTCGTCTCTATTTTCCCTCATAAACTAGCAAGAATCCATGGAGGGATTGAGAGTTAGCAAGCTCGAAGAAGGTCAACAATGGGGGAAGAACACGAGCTCAAAGGATAAGGTTCAATGGGGAAGAAGACCCCTTTTTATAGGTGGGGAAAAATCCAACCGTTATGCTCACAGCCCGCACCGAGCGGTAGTACCGCTTGACATCACGGTACTACCGCTAGGTGTAGCGGTACTACTGCTAAGGATAGCGGTACTACTGCTTGCGAGCGGTACTAAAAAATTACATTCGTGCCTACCATCGCTGGACTTGTGACGAGTTTTTTGTCCCGAGCGGATGTAGCTGCGGTAGTACTGCTCCAAGCGGTAGTACCGCTCCCAAGAGCGGTAGTACCGCTCCCAAGAGCGGTAGTAAAAAATTACTTCCGCTCCTACCCGCGGTAGTACCGCTGCAGCCTTTTCAGAACACCAAAACTACCACAACTTCTGCATTCGGACTCCGAATTCGACGAAACCAAGTTTGTTGGAAAGCTAGTGAAAAGGGCTAACACAATCTTGATAGAAATACCAATAATAAGCAAATGATAAAAGGCCCAAAAGAAAAAGGTGAGAACCCTTCCTCGGATAAGACCGGTAAAACCTCCAACACCGAAAACTTCATAGAAGACGCATCCAAACTCCATTTTCGATGAAATCAAGCTTGTCATCAAGATGACCATAAGCTCTAAGACTCACAAAGAGAACCAAATAAGAACCAAGAAACATGATGCAAGGATGCAATGGTTGGAGCTCTCGACGGACGGTACGATCAAGCTACTCACTTGAGAGCCCCCCTTGATAGTACGGCTATCGATCCTATACCCCGGTGTCCCAACTACCACCATGAGACCGGTAAAATAGAAAACCTATCAAGGGCAAACCATTGCCTTGTACATGATCCACTTGAGCTAGATTATGACGATCTTGTCCTCCTCAAGATGGACCACCTTTCTTGATTGCGTTGGGTCGATGGAGACTAGATGATTGCTCCCCCATACTCCACTATGGGTGAGCCACTCTTCGGCACATCTTCACAAGTCCATTGACACCACAATGGATGGCAAGCTTCAATCACTTGATCTCTTCGTGATGCTACACTTGAACTTGCACAAGACAATCTTGATGACGATCACTACTTGATGTCATCCTTTCCATGGGTTGTATGATATCTTCCTCTTGACGCAAGCCCATGAACATGTACCTAACCCCACATAGAACTCTCACATAGACCATGGGTTAGTACACAAAGTGCAATGGACAATGCTTACCATACCATGGGACCACTTGATCCCTCTCGGTACATCTTTTACGCTTTGTGAGTTGATCAACTTGATTCACTCTTGACTTAGTCTTGATCAACCTTGAATCTTTCCAACTCTCTTAGTTTGGTAAACATGAATGATCACACAATCTTCTTCTTCAAGACATGCTTGCAATAAGCTTAACACTCACATGACCAATCTTTGAATAATTCCTTAATAGCACCTTGGTCAACACATAAACTCCTTGAAACCAACACATGGACTTCAAGAAATGCCGATGGACAAATCCTTCAAATATAACTCAATGCAACCATTAGTCCATAGAGAATGTCATCAATTACCAAAACCACATATGGGGGCACCGCATGTCCTTTCAATCTCCCCCATTTTGGTAATTGATGACAATCACTTTCAAGAGAGTTTATATAAGGAATTATGCATCACCATGCAATGCAACAACCAATAATGCATGTGTGTGAGATGCAAATGCTTAGGAACAAAACCAAAGCAAGGAGAAAACACTGAAGACTTCTCCACAAAACTCTCTGAAACTTCTCCCCCATTGGCATCGATTGCCAAAATGGGCGAAAAGCTAAGAAGACCAATATAAAAGGTGTTCCTCCAAAAGTTGTGTATTTCTCAACAAGAGAGTGGAATGCAAAAGAAGACCAACTATATTGAGGCACCAAGATTGCAAAAAATGATATGCCACAAAGACATAACAAAGAGAGAAACAAGCAATCAAGCAATCAAAAGATACCAATTGAAGCAAGCTATCAAAAGATACCAATTGAACCAACTAGACCAATGAACCTGCGTGCCACATGAATAAAGGATATTATGATAAGAGCAGAGCAGTGTTCTAAAGAAACTAGAGAAGCTCCCCATGATTTGTGCACATCAAGAATTTTTGTATTTGTATACAAAGTGCACAAAATAGGATCATAGCTCCCAAAATCAATAGAAACTTGAAACAAGTGCAAGCGAGCATATAGGTAACTAAGCCTAGTACTTGCAAAAAACACATGGTTGAGCAACCAGTAAAAGAGGCAACTTAAGAATGGGCTCAACCAAAATGATGTGTGTGAGTCATGGCAAAGCACATGAGAAGACTAATATACGGATGAGCATAAGCATCAACATAGTCTCGAAAGAATGAGATACACGGTGCAAAGCCTTTCATTCTCACACACAACTAGAAAATGGGTTCACAAGCTCACTAATAAGAAAATAGAGAACCTATGCTTGTGACAACCCGTGGTGAAGATAGACGATGAGAGGCTCATCAAGGCGAGGGGTACCAATTAAGATGGCAAAAGCCTCGTAAAGATAAGCAAGAGGAAAATAATCTTCACCACAAAAGAGTGCATCAAGATGCAACGATAGAGGACACGCACTCAAGGCAAAAGCTTTCACGGAGCCACCAAAGAAATAACATAAGAAAGACAAGGTGGACGTGAAAGAAAGGATATCAACTAGAGATGGAATTTCTCTCAAGTGTATAAGGTTCTAGGTAGACAAAATCATGATGATATATATCTAGAAAGAGGGATGTACACCTGAAATAGTTACAACATGAAGGAACAAGATATCCACAAGGAATTCATAAATATACCAATAAGATATTTGCTTGAAAGCATAGCACTTGGCTAGATATGGTCTTATTGTATATAAATGAATTCCTACCGCATGAACATCAAAGACATCACAGCTAGCAACATGAGATCATCGTTGAGATGCTTTGAGAAAGGAAACAAGTATCACAAGAAATAATGAAATACATGCCATGATACAACCTACACAACGTTGATGCAAGTAATGTGTGCATGTAGTAGATGATGATACTTATTACCGAGATACCATTGGAAGGATGTAGTAGATACCAATTGAAGGTAGATAGTAGTTCATTGATCATCCTAGCTTGACTCCAATATGCACATGGTGACAACACCTTCCTTATGAGTGAGCCGAGCATCCAATGCATCTCCAAATGTTCCTATAAGAACAACACAAACTAAACGGTACCCAAACTCATCGGGACCAAATAGTTAGAAACACCAATACATAGGACAAACTCCACATAAATATGTGCATATAGATATGAAAATGAATTTCATGCACATCTCATCCAAATTGAGACTAGGTGGAGTTTCCCCTATATATTGAGTTAAAGAAAGAAAGCAAGCCAAATAAAATACATGAAGTAAACATGCATGCTCAAGACTTTCAAAACCCGAAACCAAAAGACAAAGAAATGCCAAGTGAAAAGGATACCAAATGGAGAAATCATCACTTGGAAGATATCATTAAAGATACATCAAGGAATGAGATATCCATTGATACACACTAAACTAACGATGTCAAACTCCCAAAGAGAGGATGGTTCCAAACAAACCAAGCTCTCAACAAAGTTTCATGATGGCACAAAGTACCAAAAAGAAATGGCTTGCCTTCCACCAAAACACACTTGATAAGGATCACCAGAAGAGTGTTCTAAAGAAAATAGGATAGCTCCCCCACGAGTTGTGCATTATATAGGATTTGCATTTGAATACAAAATGCACAAGGTGGGATCACCACTTTCACTATATCTAAAAAACACTAGACAGGAACAAGAAATAAACAAGATCCACAAGTGGTAGGGAAGACAACGGGAGTTGAAACAATCCTTGGCAAGAGAAAAGGCAAATAAAGACAAATCAAAGTAAAGATGATCAACAAATTCTACCACACATAAGGACTACCAATTGTCAAAGACAAGAACTATTCGAAAATAAATCCCGGTGGTAGATAACAAGGACATCCAACATCATCTACACAACAAACACAAGAAAATTGCCACTTGTAGAGCTAACATGTCACCTAGGAACAATATAATTTACAATATCAATTCTAGGAGACACTATCTCAAATGTAGACATTTTCTAGGATTGTAATATGCACATAGCATATTACTCCCCCATAATGTGATACCAATAAGAACTTAACAAGAGGCAATAAGAGGATCCAACACAAGATAATCAATGGATTTTTTAGAATTTGAATTTCTCATGAGAGATATATCACCTAGCGACTAGATAATCTTGTAATATCAATACTAGATGGTATTCCTCATGTACACACATTTATAGGATTGTGAGGTGCACAAAGCACATCACTCCCCCAAAATGGGATGTTCCATTAATCTCTCACACGAGCCAACTAGGATACACACAAGAGGCTCAACGCACGACACACACGTACATGATGTGCAAACCAACACACACATACTTGATTGCTCAAGATAAGCAAGTTGGAAGCGCAACATATACAAACACATGCAAGGAACAAAACCAACACATGCATGGGGGAAAGTAACTTCCAATGTAAACAATTTAAGTACGAGTTACCGCAAGGAGGCACATTGGATATAAGATAGAAACTTGATAATCCAATTGACTTGGCTTGAGACAATAAGAATTATGAAGTCCCCTTAATTCTTCATAATGTAGCCAAGTCTCCAATGCCCTCCAACAACACCTATTGATCAAGTTTGAGCTTGTTGGTCCCCAACCAAGTTGGGTCCTAAGAGGTTAGTCACAATAGGCTTGGCAACCCAAATGATTCTTTTCTTGATACCACTTTGAGTACCAACAAACTTGGCAAACACATTGCCAACCTTATCCTTCCCAAGAGAATAGATATCATCAATAATAATTGGGTTGGATAATTTACCACTAGTGCATGAAGAAGCGAGGTGACCTTTCTCACGACATAGGTAGCAACGTCTACTCTTTATTTTCTTCTCACTTGATTTCTCAACAAGAGAGGCATTAACTTGAGTCTTCTTGGGAAGTGGCCTTTCTTCAACTTGTGGTTGAGCATGAGATTGAACTTGTGGCCTCTTCCCTTTTTGCTTGTCACCAATGGCCTTTGAGGGTCCTGGATTAGGGGGTGTCTGGATAGCCGAACTATCACCGTTGGCTGGACTCCTGGACTATGAAGATACAAGATTGAAGACTTCGTCCCGTGTCCGGATGGGACTTTCCTTGGCGTGGAAGGTAAGCTCGGCGATACAGATATGTAGATCTCCTACCATTGTAACCGACTCTGTGTAACCCTAACCATATTCAGTGTCTATATAAACCGAAGGGTTTTAGTCCGTAGGACGAACAACAATCATACCATAGGCTAGCTTCTAGGGTTTGGCCTCTCTGATCTCGTGGTAGATCTACTCTTGTGCTACCCATATCATCAATATTAATCAAGCAGGAGTAGGGTTTTACGTCCATCGAGAGGGCCCGAACCTGGGTAAAAACATCGTGTCCCTCGTCTCCTGTTACCATCCGCCTAGACGCACAGTTCGGGACCCCCTACCCGAGATCCGCCGGTTTTGACACCGACATTGGTGCTTTCATTGAGAGTTCCTCTGTGTCGTCACCGATAGGCCCAATGGCTCCTTCGATCATCAACAATGATGCGGTCCAGGGTGAGACCTTTCTCCCCGGACAGATCTTTGTATTCGGCAGCTTTGCACTGCGGGCCAATTCGCTTGGCCATCTGGAGCAGATCGAAAGCTACGCCCCTGGCCATCAGGTCAGGTTTGGAAGTTTAAACTACAAGGCCGACATCCGCGGAGACTTGATCTTCGATGGATTCGAGCCACAGCCGAGCGCGCCACACTATCTCGATGGGCATGATCTAACTCTGCCGCCGAACAGTGTCCTGGATGTCGCACTAGTGTCCGCTCCGACCATTGATTCGGAGCCGATCTCGCTGATCGAGGATGGTTGGTTGGACACCACCTTGGGGGCTGGAATCTCTACGGCGATCGAGCCGAACACCATCCCTGTCCGTCGCGAATCTCGTGACTCCCAGGTGCCGGACTCCTCTCCGGACTCTGAACCTTCCGCGCCCCTGCTAGTCGAATCCGATTGGGCGCCGGTTATGGAATTCACTGCCGCGGACATCTTTCAGCACTCGCCTTTCGGTGATATCCTGAACTCACTAAAGTCTCTCTCTTTATCAGAAGAGCCCTGGCCGGACTACGGTCAGGAAGTTTGGGATTTGGACGACGAGGAAATTCAAGGAAAGGGTGTTGTTCATACTCTTCGGCTGCAAGGACTTCAGTCCATCTGTCAGCTAGAAGGTCTTGGTCAGCTCTAAGCTGTTGCTGCTTTTTCTTGAGGCTGCTTGCCGTGGCCATGAGCCTGCGTTTAAAACACTCTTGCTCGACGGGGTCCTCTGGCACGACGAATTCGTCGTCGTCGAGGCTTGCCTCGTCTTCGGAGGGGGGCGCACTCTCTTTCTGCCGCACTGTCATGCGGACTTGCTTCTCCCTCATCCTGCGCTGAGTCCTGATGGACGGCGGTAGCAGCCTGAACCTGCTTTATCAGGATACAATGCGCAAAATGGGCATAGACCCCTCAAGGATTAAACCCACAAAGACGACCTTTAAAGGCGTCATACCAGGTGTTGAGGCCAATTGTACAGGCTCAGTTACACTCGAAGTGGTCTTCGGATCGCCGGATAACTTCCGAAGCGAAGAGTTAATCTTCGACATAGTCCCGTTCTGCAGCGGCTATCACGCACTGCTTGGACGAACCGCATTTGCAGAGTTCAATGCGGTGCCGCACTATGCATACCTCAAGCTCAAGATGACATGCCCTCGAGGAGTAATCACGGTCAATGGAAACACCGAACGCTCTCTCCGAACGGAGGAGCGCACGGCGGCCCTCGCGGCGGAGGTGCAAAGTAGCCTCTCACAGCAATTCTCGAGTCCGGCTATTAAACGTCCGGCCACCGTCAAGCGCACCCGGAGTAACCTACAACAAGACCGCCTAGCTCGATCAGAGCACGCGTAGCAATCCGGCCCCAACCCCAGCCCTCGCGAAACTGCGAAGCCAGTACTACGCGTACATAACAACGCTCTGGAGATACCATGGGCCTAAAGGGGAGGGGCACGACCACGGCACGCCCAGAATGCGGCTCAACCGCACCAGGGACTCCCGATTGTGTCATTCTTTTTCTTTCTTCTTTTTTCTTACTTTCAGGACTTCGTTTTCCAGAAGTCTTGTACAGCACTAGAATTGCCGAACTCACGATGCAACAGCCAGGGAAGCAGAAAGCTACGTCGAGTGTCCAGGTGGTCTCTACTACGAGCATTATACCTGTTTTACATACCATCCCGCAGCTTACCCCTAGAGGGGGACATGTTAAATAGTCCCATCCCTTGCTTATCACACTATTTGTATCGTTTTGCTTCCATTGCAGTACCTTTTTGAATAAACAATACATAGCTTCTGCCTATTATTGCACTCCTTTCTTTATCTATATATATGTTCATTTCATGACATGTTGCACCCGTACACTTTGGTACGGCCAATACACCAAGGGCTTAAGTACCCCAAAAGTATGGTGTGATAAGTCCGAACACTTTCACAAGTGCGGCACCCCGAACTTATAGCATTATATGCATCGGCTCCGAATCATGTCTTGGGTCAATAGTTGGGTTTGCCCGGCTCCCATGTTTTGGTACCTTACGTTCCGTTATATCGGCTAAGGTAGCGCTGGGAGAACCACTGCGATTGTGCCCCAGTTGAGCTGGGTTGAGCACCTCAGTGGAGAAAGCTAAAACTGACCGTCATGATAGGGCGAGAGCTGGTCGCTGTTCGAGAGGTTTCTTCGAGTCCCTAAAGACTTATGCCGCTTAGAGCGAGGAAACCGGCATTGTCCGGCCAAGGCGTGGATAGCGCCCCGAACTCGGTCTTCCGAATACTAGGGGCTTCGCCGAAATTTAAAATTATAGAATTCTATGGCTAAGTGAGAGTGTTCAAGCACTATAAGTCCGGTTGCCTTGTTCGCTGCGTTGAGCCCCTCAAGGACCCAAGAATGGGAACAAGAGCGCTCAAGTTTATCCCGAACACCCCAGCACTCGTGGCATGGGGGCTGAAGCCAACGACTTGCCATCTCTCAAATTTGATAAACGGCTGCACAGAAGGTAATATTTTAAATTCACAAGCATTGCTTAGCGCATATGAACAAGTTTTCAGCGTACAGGATAACAAATGCGAGTCTATTCAAAAATTACATCTTTGGAGCATTCACCCGATATACGGCGGGCACCCTTCAGGACGCCCTCATAGTACATTTCGGGCTTGCGATGCTCCTTGCCCTTCGGTGGCCCGTCCGTCACAAGCTTCTCCGCATCCAGCTTGCCCCAGTGCACTTTAGCACGGGTAAGGGCCCGACGGGCACCTTCAATACAGACGGAGCGCTTGATGACTTTGATCCATGGACAGGCATCCACCAGCTGCCGCACTAGCCCGAAGTAGCTCCCAGGCATGGCCTCATTTGGCAACACCGAGCTACAAGGCCCTTCATGGCCTGTTCGGCGACCTTACGGAGCTCGACCAATTGCTTCAGTTGGTCGCTCAAGGGCACCGGCTGTTCGGCCTCAGCATACTGAGACCAAAACACCTTTTCCGTCGAGCTCCCTTCTTCGGCTCGGTAGAAAGCGGCGGCATCGGAGACACTCCGCGGCAGATCTGCGAACGCTCCTGGAGAGCTCCGGATTCGGGTAAGTACTAGATAATTGACTTTTACATTCTTGCTCTGCATAAAGAATGCCTTACCCGCCGCAATCTTCTTTATTGCCTCAATCTCCTGGAGGGCTTTTTGGGCCTCGGCCTTAGCAGCTTTTTCACTCTCAAGAGCCGAGGCAAGCTTGGACTCTCGGGTCTTCAAGTCACGCTCCAAACCCTCGTGTTTTTCCACGAGAGCCTGGAGCTCTTGCCGTACCTCCGCCAGCTGCACCTCCCCCTTCTCTCGCTCGGTGCGCTCTGCAGCCGCTTTGTTTTCGGCCGCGGACACCGCCTCCTTCAGAGTCGCCACCTCGCTCGTGGCCCCTGTAGTACCCATGTTATTCCTGTTATCTTTTGCAACCACATTTTTTAAATTCCATAAGGTATTACTTACCTTCCTTGTCCTCGAGCTGCTTCATTGGCTTGGCGAGCTCGTTCTCGGACCGCCGAGGCTCTCCTTCAATGCATTGACCTCCATGATCGGTCTGGCAGAGGTCTGCGGGGCAGCCTGCATTCCCATATTGACATAATTATGTTAGACTCCTCATGTATATCTTTTAGATCCTCAGTCCGGCGTTTCTTTCCGAACACCGAACTAAGCATCAGGGGCTACTGTCTATGCGGTAATCTTCTTACATATATTGAAAACTTACCTCAAAGCCTGTTAGAAGGCCGTTGCAGGCTTCAGTCAGCCCGCTCTTGGTGGACTGAACTTTCTGGATCACCACACTCATAACAGTGCGGTGCTCCTCATCGATGGAGGCGCTGTCAAGCGCCTCCAGTAAGCTATCCGGTGCCTCCGGTTGGACGGAGGACACCAGCGTCTTACCCTTCCTATGAAGGGGCCGCTTGCCGGACTTCGGAACCGCTGAAGGTTCCGGTATGGAGTCCGGACAAGGGTCGGGCTTAGAGCCCCTGGGGGTCTCGCTCCCCTCGCGCCTGGAGTCCGGGAGGCTGCCTCGCGCCTCCAGTGCCACCTCCTCTTGACCAGGCCCCCCTTGGGGCCCCACCTCGGCGTCGTCAGCAGCGTGAGGTGAGGAGGCGGCCGGAAGTGAAGTACTCTCCACTTCCGACGAATTCAGGGAACCGCTTGACGAAGCGGCGAGCTCGTCCTTGGGCGGGCTGCATTATTGTTCGGCATTAGAGAACACTATGCAATGAAAAAAAGCCATGGGTATCCGGACACTTACGATCTCTCTAGGGGCTTGGCCCTCGAGGGCCACTCCTCCTCGCCGTCGTTGGCGTTGGTGGAGATGTCCGGAGGAAGGGTTCTTCCCTTCTTGAACCCTCCGGCCTCCCCAGCTGGGGCGGCCTTTCTTTTCTTCTCTCCCCCCGCTGGGGGCGAGGCCTCTTTTTCCTCCT
The DNA here is from genome assembly GCA_021605205.1 of Aegilops longissima. Taxonomy (NCBI): domain Eukaryota; kingdom Viridiplantae; phylum Streptophyta; class Magnoliopsida; order Poales; family Poaceae; genus Aegilops; species Aegilops longissima. Next base: position 768,442,970 of record CM038679.1, on the reverse strand, counting down.
CCTCATCTTCACGGGAGGAGTCCGCCTCGGCGTCATCATCCGACAGCACCTGGCGCCGGGAACTCCCTCGAGTTCCCGTGGCCTTCTTCTTGGCCTTCTTTTCCGGCACCACGTGAGGTGCCGGAACCAGCAGCCCCGCCAATCGGGCGTCCGCTGGGTCTTCTGGCAAGGGAGCCGGACAGTCGATCTGTCCGGACGTCTTTAGCCAGTCCTGTCAAAGGTGAGGGAGTTTTAGATCCCGCATAGAGTCAAACTATGAAAAAATGAGTCCCATAAAGGGTAAAATAACTTACCTCACTGGCTTGACGCTGCGAGCTTAATCCGCGATCTTCGGTAGCGGATGCGGGAGCTTTGGCACCCTTGAACAGCACCTTCCAGGCATCTTCGTACGTAGTGTCGAAGAGCCGGCTCAAGGTTTGGTGCTGTGCCGTATCAAACTCCCACAAATTGAAGGCCCGTTGCTGGCATGAGAGAATCCGGCGGATGAGCATCACCTGGATTACGTTGACAAGCTTGAGATTCTTGTCCACCAGGTTTCGGACGCAGGTTTGGAGTCCGGATAGCTCTTCGAATCACCCCACGCCAGACCGTCTCTTTCCATGATGTGAGCGGGTGGGAAGCAGACCGAATTGGGGCCGCCGCCCATTGAGAGTCGCGGCTCGGTGATGTAGAACCACCCGATTGCCACCCCTTTATGATCTCCACAAAGGAGCCCTCGAGCCATAGGACGTTGGCCATCCTGCCCAAAGATGGCACCTCCAAGACTCCGCTTGCGGCCGCCCACTACCTTGGCTTGACATTGAAGGTCTTCAGCCATAAGCGAAGTGGGGCTGGATGCAGAGGAAGGCCTCGCATACCACGATAAACGCCGAGATGTTGAGGATGAAATTGGGGCCGATCATGGAAATCTAGGCCGTAGTAGAACATGAGCCCCGGACAAATGGGTGAAGTGGAAACCCTAGTCCGCTGGAGGAAGTGGGGAGGAACACCACCCTCTCATGGGGCCTGGGGTGGGGATGAGCTGCCCTTCGTCGGGCAGCCGATGTGCGACGTCGCCGGACAAGTATCCAGCCTTCCGCAGTTTTTTTACTTGGCCCTCCGTGACGGAGGAGACCATCCACCTGCCTCCCGCCAGGACATGGCTGGAGATGGTTGAGGAAGGATGCGGACTTGGGCGCTGGAGCTCGAGTGCGGAAATGGATGAGCAAGGGAGGAGGAAGGCGTAGGTGAAAAGGGTGGATCCTTATCCCCTTATATGGACGGACGAGGCTATGCGTCCCCCACAAGCATGATAAAACTCGCTTATCTCCCAAGCGCCGCAATAAACGGCGCGGTTGGGTTACCCACGTCCGTATTGATGAGAATCCCAGAATAAGGGGGCACAATCTACGCTTTGATAAGACGTGCCAAGGAAACCGCCTCGCTAAACGCGCTGAGGTGGGACAGTAAAAAAACGATTCGAATAAAGGCTTGGCCGTGGTGTGATGTCATGCCGCGGAATACGTCGGCAGATCTGTGCAAAAATTATTCTCTCTACGGTGGTATGTGGAACTTGTTTTGCAGAGCTAGACACTATACTTGTGTACAAAACCTTCTATGAAGTATTCGGAGGAGGAACCCGCCTTGCAATGTCAAGACAATATGCGCCCGGACTCGTCGTCATTGAAGCCTGGTTCAGGGGCTCTTGAGGAGTCTGGATTAGGGGTGTCCGGATAGCGAACTATCATCCTTGGCGGACTCCTAGACTATGAAGATACAAGATTGAAGACTTCGTCCCTTGTCCGGATAGGACTTTCCTTGGCGTGGAAGGCAAGCTTGGCGATACAGATATGTAGATCTCCTACCATTGTAACCGACTCTGTGTAACCCTAACCCTATTCGGTGTCTGTCGGTGTCAAAACCGGCGGATCTCGGGTAGGGGGTCCCGAACTATGCGTCTAGGCGGATGGTAACAGGAGACAAGGGACACGATGTTTACCCAGGTTCGGGCCCTCTTGATGGAGGTAAAACCCTCACGCCCTGCTTGATTGATATTGATATTGTGGATGTTTACAAGAGTGGATCTACCACGAGATCAAGGAGGCTAAACCTAGAAGCTAGCCTATGGTATGATTGTAAGGGTTGTTGTGATGGTTGTCCCACGGACTAAAGCCATCCGGTTTATATAGACACCGGAGAGGGCTAGGGTTACATAGAGTCGGTTACAATGGTAGGAGATCTACATATCCAGATCGCCAAGCTTGCCTTCCACGCCAAGGAAAGTCCCATCCGACACGGGGAAGTCTTCAATCTTCTATCTTCATAGTCTTGGAGTCCGTCGATGATGATAGTTCGCAGATGATAGTCCGGCTGATGATGGTAGTCCGCTGTCCGGACACCCCTAATCCAGGACTCCTCAAGTAGCCCTAACCAGGTTTCAATGACGATAAGTCCAGCATGCGTAGTCTTGGCGCTGCAAGGCGGTTATCCCTTGTTCCATGTACCTGCGAACAGTGTCCGCTTCCTCATCAATGTTGCGCGTCTTGGCTTCCATGCCCAATAATGGCCTTCTTCCACGCGTCGTGCGAATGTGAAAAGCCAGGGTGTCTTTTTATGTTTTACCCCCTAGATGTGCGAACAATCTGCCTATAAGGGAGGCAAGAATCAAGATCCAAATCACCATCTTCCTCTCGCAAATACTCATCGGAGGGCTTTCGACCAAGAATCCATTCCATCATGGACCGTCAACGCGGCTCCTCTTCTCACGCTACCAGCCCTTTGCCAGGAGATTGGAGGAGATGCCCTGTTCCGCACAACGAGCTGGTGAAGCTCCAAATGGGGGGATATCTCCCTCCGGCCTTCATGGTTCCGGTACGAGCCGGGCTCGCCACCTACAAAGGTGGGAAGCAAGCGGAGGTTACCCCTAATCCCAACAAAGGGGAGCGGTATGCTTTGTCCCCTATCCGATAAGGGGACTCGGATTTCTGTACATCCATTCCTTCGCGGGCTCCACGGAGTTCTACGGACTCCAGCTCCATCACCTCACGCCCGCCTCAATCCTGCATATTATGGGTTACGAGCTCTTTGCGAGCTTTTCCTGGGCATCGAGCCCCACTTCGCGCTGTGGAAGAGGTTGTTTTGCCTTGTACCCCGCTCTCACGAGGGGTCCATATATCAAGTGGGCGGCGCCAAATATGTCAGATTGCCGGACCGGATATCCATCCGTACTTTAAGAAGGCGTCCAAGACCGGCCTTCGGAATGGTTTATATAGAAGACGCCCGCTGCGGACCTGTTGGATCAGCCTCCGGAGTTCAGCAATGCTCCTCTGAAGAAACGCCTCAGTTGGCGCCCATGAGCCCCGATCGGAGGAAGACAAGAGCGCCCATTATTTAATGGGCGAATAAGGTTATGGCCCATGCCGGGTTGACCATGATTGGAATCATGGCAACATGCATTACGCTGGGGTGCAACCACTACAAATACAGGCCACCCCATGTGGGATTTCAACGGGAGGACGATGCCACCCGTCATGGCCGCAGAAGGGCGGATTGGCCAAGATCCGTGACGATCTTGTCCGCCTGTATAAGGGGGAGAAGGAGGATTTCCTTCGGAAGAACCCGTTAAATGGGTTTTCCATGAACAATCCCCGACCTTGGGAAAGCGAACACTCAGCGTGTCCGACCCGTGCCTTTCGAAACTTTAAGTTTCTTACATTGTGTTCTTCTTTCGACGCAGGAACTGCGCCGGACTGTGGAGGGAATGCTGAGTCCGGCTCCGCAGCCTGAGGATCCAGGGAGATCCCGGGATCCGGCCTCCGAAGAGGATCCGGATATAAAGGTGGAGCTAATCGACGGGGTGTTCCACCAGCTTAGCATGGACAATGCTTTAGTCGCCATTACGGCCGACTATCCCGGACTGTATCCGGCTTCCCAGGTGATTGCGGCCGAAGCCCTGACACCGTCATTCCTTCCTTGCTTATTTCTGACCACCGTATATGACGGCACTGTGCAGGAGGCGCCCCTAGGGCGAGAAGCCGAGCCCGCGGTGGCTGACCAACAAGGGCCAGTTCGGACCAGTAGGCGGAAGAGGAGCGCGGCGCGGACTGAAACGTCGCCGCAAAGGTATAACTCACAATTCAGTATTTAGAGCAACGTTCCTAGGAAGCGTTTGAGTGCTCATGACTTTTATAGGGAAAAAAGCGTCCGCCGGACTGTAGGCGTAAAAGTTGTCAATCCAACCTCTACCAGCCGGGCTCCCGCACCTGGTCAGGAGGGGGAGGCGAGCGCAAGGCGCGAGCCGGACGTTCCTCCGACAGAGGATGCCGACAGACTATCCACCACCAAGTGCGAGGTGGAGAGTGCCTGAATCACAAGCGCCGCCGACAGTATTCGTGACGTGCTTCTCCCCGAGGTGTTGAATGCTTTTAACACGGGGGACGCGCACCTTCGTGCTGCTCAAGATAGTTTTACTAGAGCCACGGAGCAGTATATGCCAGTAGCCCCCGAGACTTAAAGTAGTTATATTAACTGATTTAAGGATCATATGAACTGCATGATCTTACCGAGAAGAATACCCGACTGTCTCAGGAGTTGCAAGAGTGCAAGGCCCAACTGGAGGCCGCATTTTCTGGCGCAGGAGGAAACGCAAAGACCTCTCCTGGTAACGCATTATTTTTAGAAAGATAAGTAGCGCTGGACCGTTACGCAAGTCTAAAAAATGACATTACAGGTGCTGCCGGACAAGATCCGGACAGGCAAGAACTTCTGCGCCAACTAAAGGCTGGCGAGAGGGTGCTGCATAAGGTGCAGCATGAAAGGAACAAGCTCCAGGATGCCCATGCCCAGCTTGGAGAAGAGCTGAAAGGCGTTCGGGCCGAGCTGTCGGGCTCCGTTAAGGAGAATCAACGGCTTCGTCGCGGCATATATAGTAAGTGCTTGAGCGAATTCCTTTGAAAAGAAGAGTTCGGCGAGGAAGTCAATTTGACAGAATATATCTGTAGGTATGCTCACAGGTCTCCCTGCGGAGGAGATGCCCGTAACAACGGGTGATCAACTTCCCGAATTGTTACAACTGATCGAACGAGTTCGGCAGGCTATGAGTAGCGTCGTCCAGGCGTTATGGCCAGCCCTCTCCATACCCAAGGGTCTTGGGGAGCTTGCGGAGAAGCTGCAGGGAGTGCGGCAGCGCTTCCATGTATGGAAGATTTCGCGTGCCGCAAGGTGCCGTGGAGGCTGGGCCATGGTGAAGACGCGGTACAAGAAGGCGGATCCCAACCACATGGTCAAGTCGGACTGTGGGGCCCGATGGGAAGGAGATCCTGTGAGTTTAGTATACGCCAAGTGGAGTTGGCGCGAAATTTTCCCAACAGGACTGTAAATTAGACAACCTGCTAGACGGGATTGAGGAAGAATACAGTCAGTCGATTTGACAATGTATTATAAAATGACATATGAAATGCCTTCTAGCCGGATTGTAGATCGTTTGTCTTTGCCGACCTTTTCGCTTCGACCTCGGGACCCTATAGTCCAGAGTGTGTCCGAATACCTTCCGGTTATGAAACAACCGGGTATGCATGGAGACCAGCGTAGGGGTCATCAGTGCTTTATCGGACAAGTGCCCAACTAGTTATGTTATATTACATGGTTAGTAAGAAACATCTTGAGGAGAATAGTTCCGTTAAGGGTTCCTTTCCATTGGGGTGGCATGCCCTAAAGTGCATGTCCGGACTGAAAAAAGCAGAAAAACATCCGGGGCAGATAAATAAGTGGGTAAAAAATCATCTTTTAAGTCACCGACCGAATATTCCCTTAAGAACGCTAGCTTTTGGCATCACCCAGTCTGAGGTACACATCCGGCTGACCCGGCAGTAACAATCACAGAGGTGCTCCCTTTACCTCCTAGCCAAACAATCGGGAACGTAGGGGTAAGCACAGGAGCCAGGCAACCCAGCTTGGCCAAAACTTAAGTCATATCGATGCATATAATGGTGAATAAAAGGTACATGTGGAGGCTAGACACATGAGCTGGGCATGAAGCCAGTGTAATTAAGCTTCTGGTAAAGAAGCCCCCAGGTATAATGCGTGCGGATAGCACATCAATTGCGCGCGAACGTTGCGCAAGTAGGCCTTTTAAGGCTTGGATGAATAGGGTTGAGAAGAAAAAGAGAAACAAAAGGCAGCTGAAGTAAAAAAAAATTTGGATGGGGGGGAAAGGGACGAACTCTTAGTCCGGCGCTAGGCATAGAATCGTCGGAGGTGGGCTGCGTTCCATGGGTTCGGCTCGAGTCGGTTATCCGATGCATTTCGTAGACGGTACGCTCCGCCGGTCAAGACTTGATCGATGATGAAGGGGCCTTCCCATTTGGGCTTGAGCTTGTCCTTTTTCTTGTCCGGCAGGCGTAGAACCAGTTCGCCAACGTTGTAAGTCTTGGCCCGTACTTCTCTGCTTTGATATCTTCGAGCCTCTGCTGATAGAATGCGGAGCGAGCCTTGGCGACGCCGCGCTCTTCCTCAATGTGTCCAAGCTGTCCTGCCGATCCAGCTCGGCTTCTTTTTCTTCGTACATGCGCTTTTCGAGGTGAGTCATGAATGATGTCGCAGGCAAAACTGCTTCGCGCCATATACCATAAAAATGGTGTGAATCCGGTAGTACGGTTAGGCGTTGTCCGCAGCCCCAGAGTACGGAGTCGAGATCCTCTACCCAGGCTTGTCGATTTCGTAAGGACCGCACTAGTCCGGGTTTGATGCCGCCATTATTAGACCATTTGCTCGTTCCACTTGACCGTTGGTTTGAGGATGATAGACTGAAGCGTAATCGAGCTTGATGCCCATATTTTTTCACCATGATTTAACCTCATCGGCGGTGAAGTTCGTGCCGTTATCGGTGATGATGCTGTGGGGGACACCATAATGGTGTACTACCCCGGATATAAAGTCTATCACTGGTCCGGACTCTGCCGTTTTAACTGGCTTGGCCTCTATCCATTTGGTGAATTTATCCACCATGACCAATAGGTACCTTTGCTTGTGGGTTCCCCCTTTAAGTGGTCCAACCATGTCAAGCCCCCAGACCGCGAACGGCCAGGTAATGGGTATAGTTTTTAGGGCGGTGGGTGGCATATGGCTCTGATTAGCAAAGAGTTGACAACCGACGCATCTTTGGACTAGGTCTTGTGCATCCGCTCGGGCCGTCGGCCAGTAAAATCCTGTACGGAATGCCTTTCCTACAAGGGCCCGAGCTGCGGCGTGGTGTCCGCCTAGTCCGGCATGAATTTCAGCCAGGAGGTTCCGCCCTTCCTCTTCGGAGATACACCTTTGAAGGACTCCGGTTGTGCTTTTCTTATAAAGTTCTCCCTCATAGACCTTGTAGGCTTTAGACCGCCGGACTATGCTGCGGGCCTCGTTTTGGTCTTCGGGAAGCTCCTGCCTAAGCAAGTAGGCGAGGAATGGTTCTATCCACGGGGCAATTACTGCCATTATGTCGTGGGTGGATGGTGTTATGTCATCGGCTGATACGCCGGTTGGCGCGGCTTGTTCCGGTTTGTTAGTTCCGGACTCCTCTTCCCATAATACGGATGGCTTGAAGAGCCGTTCCAGGAAGATATTAGGAGGGACGGCGTCGCGTTTGGCGCCAATGCGTGCCAGTACGTCGGCCGCTTGGTTATTATCCCGGGTGACGTGATGGAATTCAAGTCCTTCGAACCGGGCTGACATTTTGAGGACAACGTTGCGATATGCTGCCATCTTCGGATCTTTGGCGTCAAAGTCTCCGTTTATTTGGGATATTGCGAGGTTTGAATCCCCGTGCACCTCTAGGCGTTGAATGCCCATGGAGATTGCCATCCGGAGACCATGTAAAGGGCCTCGATTCGCTGCGTTGTTGGAGTCCGTGTACATTATCTGGCACGATTGGACTGTGTCCCCGGTTCGGGACGTCAGTACGACGCCAGCCCCCAATCCGGCCAACATTTTGGAGCCGTCGAAGTGCATCATCCAATTGGAGTATGCGCCGTATTCTTTAGGGAGTTCGGCTTCGGTCCTTTCGGCGACAAAGTCAGCCAATACTTGTGACTTTATAGCTCGCCGAGGTTTGTAAGATATATCAAATGGTAAGAGCTCGATGGCCCATTTTGCAATCCTGCCCGTCGCATCGCGGTTGTTTATAATGTCATTAAGTGGTACTTTAGAGGCCACTGTTATCGAACACTCTTGAAAGTAGTGTCGGAGCTTCCGGGATGCCATGAACACCGCGTATGCTATCTTCTGATAGTGCGGGTAACGGGACTTGCAGGGGGTTAACACAGTGGATACGTAGTATACTAGTTTTTGAAGAGGGAATTTATGCCCTTCTTTTTCTCGCTCGACGACGAGTACCGCGCTTACGACTTGATGCGTAGCTGCGATGTATAACAACATTGGTTCGCCCAGGTTGGGCGCAGCCAGGACCGGATTTGTTGCCAATATGGCCTTTATTTCTTCGAGTCCGGCGGTGGCAGCATCCGTTCACTCGAAGTGTTCGGTGTGCCTAAGGAGGCGATAGAGGGGTAATGCCTTTTCTCCTAGACGGGAGATAAAGCGGCTTATGCCGCTACGCATCCGGTCAATTTTTGTATTTGCTTGAGGTCTTTTGGGATATCTAGCTGTGACAGAGCTCGGATCTTGGCTGGATTTGCTTCAATTCCTCTACCGGATACGATGAAGCCCAGCAGCTTTCCAGCTGGTACGCCAAAAACACATTTTTCCGGATTCAGCTTGATGTCATATGCTCTGAGGCTGTCGAATGTGAGCCTCAAGTCGTCTACTAGAGTTTCGACGTGTTTAGTTTTGACGACTACGTCGTCTACGTATGCCTCTACTGTTTTGCCGATCTGGGTAGCCAGACATGTCTGAATCATGCGCTGATATGATGCGTCGATGTTTTTAAGTCCGAAGGGCATTGTGTTGAAGCAGAATGGTCCATATGGAGTAATGAATGCGGTTGCGGCTTGATCCGCTTCTGCCATCTTGATTTGATGATAGCCGGAGTATGCGTCCAGGAAGCACAATGAATCGTGCCCTGTAGTGGCATCGATGATTTGGTCGATGCGGGGGAGAGGGAAGGGATCCTTTGGGCAGGCCTTATTTAGGTCTTTGAAATCGACACATAGGCGCCAGGATTTGTCCTTCTTTGGTACCATTACCAGATTTGCTAAACAATCCGGATGTTTGATGTCTCTGATGAATCCGGCTTCCAATAGTTTGGCTAGCTCCTCTCCCATTGCCTGTCTTTTGGGTTCGGAAAATCGTCGAAGAGCCTGTTTGACTGGCTTGATTCCTTTTAGGATATTTAGGCTGTGCTCGGCCAGCTGACGTGGGACTCCTGGCATGTCTGAAGGGTGCCAGGCAAAGATGTCCCAGTTTTCTTGTAGAAATTCTCGTAGTGCGGCGTCTACATCAGGGTTTAATTGTACCCCGATGGAGGCCGTCTTTGCAGGGTCCGTTGGGTGGACTTGGAATTTGACTATTTCATCCGCTGGTTTAAAAGAGCTGGACTTGGATCTTTTATCAAGTATCACATCGTCCCTGTTCACCGTGGAGCGATCGCGGTGAGTTCTTCAGCCGCTAGGGCCGGATAGTGCCTCGAGGGCTAGTGCGGCTGTCTTATTTTCGGCGCGGAGTGCTATGTTCGGATCACTAGCGAGAGTGATAATTCCGTTGGGACCGGGCATTTTAAGCTTCATGTACCCATAATGGGGTATAGCTTGAAAAATTGTGAATGCCTCTCGTCCTAATAAAGCATGATATCCGCTGCTTAATGGGGACACTTGAAACGTGACTTCCTCGGACCTGTAATTGTCCGGCGAGCCGAACACTACGTCCAGCGTGATTTTTCCTGTGCAGCATGCTTCCCGGCTGGGGATTATTCCTCTAAAGGTTGTGCTGCTTCGCTCAATGTGGTTCCAGTCTATTTCCATTTTTCGGAGGGTTTCCTCATAGATGAGGTTTAGTCCGCTGCCGCCATCCATGAGTACCTTAGCAAGGCGAAAGCCGTCTACTATCGGGCTGAGGACCAATGCGGCTGGTGCCTGGGCAGTTCGGAATTTAGGTTCGTCACTTGCATTGAAAGTAATAGCCGTGTCGCTCCATGGATTTATTGTTGCTACTTGGTAGACTTCGGCAAGGTTGCGGAGTTGTCGTTTTCGCATGTTATTGGATGCGAAAGTCTCGAAGACTGTTAACACCATACTGGTATTGTTGGGATGGGGTTCTGAAGCTAGAAGCTCTTCGCCACTTTTGGCCACCTGCCGTAATATCCAACATGCTCGAAGGCTATGAGTTGGAGCGACGCCCTCTGTGCTATGAATTTTGCAGGGTCCGTTTAGCCAGCCCTCGAAGACGGTTCCGCACTTTAGGGGTTTTGGTTTTTGGTATTCAGCCCAGGTGCTTGATAATGATGCGCCCTTTGGTTCCGGACTAGGGATGTATTCGGGATCGGATTATCCCAAAATTTTCTTTCGGTTTTCTAGGCGCTCTCCATCGCACAGTACTTTTGTACGATGGTCTCCAAGTCGGCAAAGCGTGTAATGTCGCGGCGACTGGTGGCGTTTAGGATTCCCTTGTCCGTGCAATTATTGCAGAAGACTGAGATTGCGTTTTCCTCTCGACACTCCTTTATCCTGTCCATAACTAGGAGGAATCTGGCCCAGTAGTGATGTACCGTCTCGGCGGGCTCTTGCCGAATTAGAGTTAGATCGCATATGTCTGGGCGGGTGGGTGGAACTAAGTCCGGAACCCTACCCATCTCAAGGCTCGAAGGCCGAGAAGCTTCCAATTTTGGAAGCTTGGATTTCTGGACGTTGTCCAACGAGTCTGGTCCAATGCCTGACTTTAAGTTCAGTGTTTGATCGAAGCCCGTCCCTCCGCGGGAATCCGGCATGGGGGGTTCGAGGATCAGGACATGACTAGTTTTCAATACATGAGAAGCGCCACGCGATTGTTCCTCTACCATCGCAACGTGGTGGGTGACCGGGAGAGTTAATATCTCGATCGGTTTTAAGCCCAATCTGATCATAGTCTCAGAAGCGACTCCTGTGGCGGCGATGCGATCCAAGAGCTCGCTTACGGACGAGAGCTCTATTGATCCAGCCGCCGGCGAATTCGAGCTGACGAAAAATTGCTTTTGACGACTTGAGAGGTCGTTGTCGGCGATGGCCGGACAGGCGGTCATAAGAAACCACCTAGCCGGATAGCTTGGCGGCGGCCAAGGCTCCTTTGCGAAAATACCGCCCTTGAAGACGGAGGAGGCATCCTTCCTATCGGTGACGCACAGAGGAACTCTCAATGAAAGCACCAATGTCGGTGTCAAAACCGGCGGATCTCGGTAGGGGTCCCGAACTGTGCGTCTAGGCGGATGGTAACGGAGACAAGGGACACGATGTTTACCGAGTTGGGCCCTCTTGATGGAGGTAAACCCTACGCCCTGCTTGATTGATATTGATCTGTGGATGTTTACAAGAGTGGATCTACCACGAGATCAAGGAGGCTAAACACTAGAAGCTAGCCTATGGTATGATTGTAAGGGTTGTTGTGATTGTTGTCCTACGGACTAAAGCCATCCGGTTTATATAGACACATGAGAGGGCTAGGGTTACATAGAGTCGGTTACAATGGTAGGAGATCTACATATCCGTATCGCCAAGCTTGCCTTCCACGCCAAGGAAAGTCCCATCCGGACACGGGGGGAAGTCTTCAATCTTCTATCTTCATAGTCTTGGAGTCCGGTCGACGATGATAGTCCGGCAGATGATAGTCCGGCTGATGATGGTAGTCCGGCTGTCAGGACACCCCCTAATCCAGGACTCCCTCAGTGTCTATGTAAACCGAAGGGTTTTAGTCCGTAGGACGGAAAACAATCATACCATAGGCTAGCTTCTAGGGTTTAGCCTCTCTGATCTCGTGGTAGATCTACTCTTGTACTACCCATATCATCAATATTAATCAAGCAGGAGTAGGGTTTTACCTCCATCGAGAGGGCCCGAACCTGGGTAAAAACATCGTGTCCCTTGTCTCCTGTTACCAACCGCCTAGATGCACAGTTCGGGACCCACTGCCCGAGATCCGCCGGTTTTGACACCCCCTAATCCGCCTAAACTCTTAATTGGTGCCCGCGCCTCCCCACGATCAAAGAACAAAGAGGCCGCCCGGTCGGATAGACGACCACGTGGCAAACATAGAGTGATTAGAGGCACCGCACACAAGCCGGCACGCGATCCGCATAAGGAATCGCACCAAAAGAATGGCCCAGTCAGGTCTATCTACGGGCCAAGAAAGCAAGCTCTAGAGAGCAACACAGCGTGTCGAGTATTCGAACACCACGGCACACCCAAATACAGGGGCGCCGCACATCCCCTATGTTTCACCGATGAGGTGCTGGATCACGAATTTCCAGCGGGATTCAAACCCTTAAACATAGAGGCATACGACGGAACAACAGACCCTGGAGTATGGATCGAGGATTACATCCTGCACATACACATGGCGAGAGGAGATGACCTCCATGCCATAAAATACTTACCCCTCAAACTCAAAGGGCCAGCTCGGCATTGGCTTAAAAGCCTTCCCGAAAACACCATTGGAAGATGGGAAGAGCTCGAGGATGCGTTTCGGGCAAATTTTCAGGGGACCTATGTCCGCCCTCCGGATGCAGACGATCTAAGTCACATAACTCAACAGCCCGAGAGTCAGCCCGAAATTCTGGAACAGGTTGCTTACCAAAAGAACCAAATAGTCGATTGTCAGACGCCAAGCCTTAGCAGCCTTCAAACACAACGTCCGAGACGAATGGCTCGCTGACACCTCGCCAAGAAAAGCCGATAACAATGGCCGCATTAACAAGCCTCATGACCCGCTTATGCTGGAGAGGATAGCTGGCTAGCAAGATGCAGCACCAGCGACCCAAGTACATCCGAAGTTCAGGGATGGAAATGGGAAACCACGACGCAACAAGGACCAGCGCCGACCAGGGAAACAGTCCAAGAGCGATACCAATGCCGGATTCAAAAGCTCTCGCAGAACAATAAAAACTGCCCTTAAGGATAATAGCGACGAGCTATCCAACTTAAACAAAATCTTGGACAAGATATGTCAAATCCACAGTACTCCCGGGAAGCCTGCAAACCTTACCCACAGAGATTGTTGGGTCTTCAAGCAGTCTGGCAGACTCAACGCCGAACACAAGGGGCTCGACACACCAAGTGAGGATGATGACGAACCCCACAAGCAGAGCACCGGAAAACAAAAGAATTTCCCACAAGAGGTTAAAACAGTAAACTAACTTCACGTGATAAAAGGGAAAAACAGAGCGGCGTCCACTAAAATGCGAGCCGCACAGACTACCCTAGCGGAGTACCAACACTGGTTGTCAAAACCAATCACCTTCGACCATCAGGACTACTCCGAAAGTATCCGGAACGTAGGATGGACTGCCTTGATATTGGATCCTATAATCGACGGATTCCAATTTACACAAGTCCTCATGGACGGCGGCAGTGACATAAACCTGATATATCAGGACACAATCCGCAGGATGTGGATAGACCCAACCAAAATTAGCCATAGAAACAGTTCCTTTAAAGGAATAATGCCAGGCACATATGCCCATTGTACGGGCTCCCTAACATTAGAAGTTATGTTCGGTTCATCCGATAACTTCCGTCGCGAAAAGTTAGTCTTCCATGTCGCCCCATTTAAAAGTAGCCATCAAGCACTATTGGGACGCGAAGCTTTCGCCCGCTTTAACACAATTCCGCATTATGCATCTATTACACTTAAAATGCCCGGTCCACGAGGCATCATCTCATTAAAGGGAAACTCCGAGTATTCGTCGAATACGGAAAAATGTGAGACTGCCTTAAAAACCTCACACTAATACGGCTTTGCTGATAGAAGCATCTAAAGTAGGTCGTTCAGACCCCGGACACGGCTAGGCAAGTCCGGCTTAAATAAACAAGGGGCTTACTAGCCGTGTAACCCCATACAAGGGGCTCCACGCATGTACAACAAGAGACAATAAAGCTCAATTTTATTAATTTTTTGAATCGTACTCTGTTTATTTCAAATTACATTTTTCGCACGATCTTCTTTCAACTAAGTTCCTCTCTTTTACAGATGAACGCCGTGCTATACCCGTCCAGGATACGGCACAACGGAGACACAGGCGCAGACGTGCAGCAGGGACCCGCTGCAAGGATTCTTTTCAGATTAAGACCCTGCGTAAACCTTTCTCACTGTCTCTTGTTGTTATTCATCCCCCGGTCTCTTTTTATAACCGAGGAGGAGGCTGGCGTTTTGGCATCGGCCGCGTCAGAATTTTGCACGTACCTGGACACCAGGGGCTTGTTATCAAGGGCATTGTTCAACCCACTTTATAAAAGACCGAATACCTTAGGGAGTGTTCGGCGTCTCGAGTTAGGCCTTATATGCATCAGCTCCGGATCATGTCTTTGGTCAAATGTTGAGTTTTCCCGGATCCTGTGTTTTGCTGCCTTACGTTCCGTTCTATCGGCTAATGCGGCACCAGGAGAACTACTGCGATTGTGCCCCGGCTAGGCCAGGCGAGCACCTCAGTAGAGAAAGCCGAAAACTGACTGTCATGATATAGCGAGAGACTGGTCAACCACTCGATGATCCACCGGAATGTTTAGAATTCCTCCGCATTAACGAAGGACCGTTCCCCGGTCAGCATATACGCACTTCTAATTCGGGAGAGTGCGGTGCCTCCGAGGGCTATATAGTAGCCCCACCATCGAACTCCTATGGCTAAGTGAAAGTGATAAAGCATTATAGTCCGTTGCCTAGTTTGCTACGCTACCACCTCCTTAATAGGACCAAGACGTTGATTATGTGAATAAGCGCTTCTTTGCAAACACCCCGCACTATGTGCGTGGGGGCTGAAGTCAAGACTGCCATCTTTCAGGTTATATATACATATACATCAACGGCCGCACAGGGAGTAGTTTACTACTTGAACGCACAAGTATAAAAAGCTCTTATATTATATTGAAACGTTGTTTCATAAGTTACACATGTCATTCAAACATAACATCCTTCGAGCACTGCGTCTCTATTAAACGAGCGCCCGGAAGAACTTCCTCAAAATAGCGCTCGACTGGTACTCGGCTTCCGTCCGAATCTGGGGACGCAACGTCGGTGGCCTTCATTTCTGCCCAGTATGTCTTGACACGGGCAAGAGCCATCCGCGCACCCTCAATGCACGCCGACCGCTTCATTGCGTCGATACGCGGTACCGCACTAAGGAACTGCTGCATTAAGCCAAAATAACTCTTCGGCTAAGGTTTCCCCGGCCACAAATGAGTCACGACATGCTTCATGGCAAGTCTGGACAATCAATTCAGCTCGGCCCATTCGCCAACTGATCGGTTAACGGAAGAGGACGCCGGACTATGGAACGCGACCAAAACAGCTCTTCCCTTCGTGCCCCTTCCGCCTCGAAGTGCTCGATCGCGTCCGCTGCACTCATTGCTAAATCCAGATAAGCATCCTCCGAACTCCACAAACCGTCCAACCGAGCATACCGGATCCGTGAACTTCCTCCGCAGCGAAAAGGCTTTCCAAAGCAGCAACATCCACAGCCTGACGCAGCTCCTCCTTTGCAGCTCTCATTGCGGAGCGGGCATCCTTGGCTTCGGCGGTGGCCTTTTTCAGGTCCTCTTGCTCCGCTTGACGTTCTTTTTGAAGAACCCCGCAGCGGTGGGTAGCATTCTTCAACTTTATGGCCATATGGGCCATTTCCTCTTTGCTTCGGCAGTGAGCAGCCCGTTCGGCTTTTAGCTCTTCGGCCGCCCTTAAAGCGCCAGACATTATTTATGGCTTGCTCTTTAGCTCGGGCGAGTTCCGCCCGCAGCTCCTCCACAGCAGCGGCACCACCTGCATTAAGCATACAAGTAGTAAGGCACGGGCGTCAAGCTCCCTTACCAGGCGTCCGTGAATAAGTCACATACCTTGTGACTCGTCAAACCGCTTATTGACAAGCGCGATGTCCGCATTTGCCTCGTCAAGTTGCCGCTTTAGTTCGACAAATTCATCAGTCCGGCTGGCCACCGGACGCCCCGCCACCTATTTAGGAGCGGCGATATGTTATAACTGAGATTATGATCCTCGGCACGCTGTCAATTTTGACAACATACCGAGTCTCAGGGGCTACTATCTATACAGGGCGCATTCTATATGCATAACTGTCAGAAGGTACATCATTTTTGCGTACCTCAAACCCCGTCAGTAAGCTTCTGACGGCTTCATGCAATCTGCTCTCAGCGGATGCAATTCTTTCAATCACTGTACCCATTAGCGCACGGTGATCTTCTGAGATAGCCGCTCGCCCGACCAGATCCTTCAGCTCCTTCGACCGCACGCCAGTTGGCGCCGGACCTTCCGGCCCCGCCGGACTCGGGGAAACCCTCCGCGACGACACCTCAGGGTCGTCCGCCTCGCATGAAGGTGCGACAGGTGGAGGCGTTTGCTCTCCATCATCTCCGAAGAAGATCCTCAAGACGAGCTCACTGAGAAGGGCTGAGATCCGAACTACAAGGTATAATTTCGGTTCTTCGAAATAAATAAAGGGATGTCCTTATTACAAGACCCTTCTTTTTACTTACGGCTCATTGAGGGCTGATCCTTGGGGAAATAGTGCGGCTGGGGTACTTCCAGCGCCGGACTCTCCGACGAAGATTTCTTTCCCTCTTTGAGGCCTTGACCTCCGGATCTTCCAAGCGGTCCTCTTGTATCCTTGGAGGGTGGGACTTTTGATCCCTCCTTCCTTGAAAGCCTCCTTCGAGGAGGCAGTTGCTTCCCCGCTCCCCCCTTCGCCTTCTTCAAAAGGCGCGGCCTTCAGCATCTTGGTCAGCATGGGATCCGACGTGGTCTCTGGGAGGGGAGCCGGACACCTTATCAACTTTGCCTTCGCTATCCACTCCTGTTCAAGAAACAACTCCTTTAAGGGCAAGTTTATGATAAATGAACGAACAGCCTGTCCGGGTACACGACTACTTTCTTGAGTATCTGGGCGATTGCAGCTTAGTCCTGCGTCCTCAGTCAGGTCCGGACACTTCTCTTGTGATCCGAAGAACAGTTTATACATCTCCACGGGCGTCGTACCCATAAAATGTTGGAGAGCTCGTGGTCCCTCCGGATTGAATTCCCACAGACGGAGGGGGCGACGTTTGTAGGGCAGAAGGCGCCAAATCAACATAACCTGCGCCACTACGACCAGATTGATCTCTCTTTCTTGGAGGTCTCGAATACGGCCCTGCAATAGAGGAACGTCCTTGGACGGCCCCCAGTCGAGCCCCTTGTTGACCCATGACGCCAGCCGCTGTGGTGGACCTGAGCGGAAGGCGGGAGGCGCCACCCATTTGGTGCCCATGGGAGCGGTGATATAGAACCACTCCCGTTGCCACAAACCAAGGAAAAGAGCCCTCGGGCCACGGAGCATCAGCGCACTTGCTTATGATAGCCCCTCCGCACTATGCCTGTTGCCCCTTGATCATCTTCGGCTCCACCTTAAAAGTCTTGAGCCACAATCTGAAGTGAGGGGTAATGCGGAGAAAGGCTTCACATACGACAATGAATGAAGAGATGTGGAGGATGGACTCCGGATTCAAGTCGTGGAATTCCAGCCCATAATAAAACATGAGCCCCCGCACAAAGGGATCCGTTGGGAAGCCTAAACCCCGAAGGAAGTGAGATACAAACACCATGCTCTCGCCGGGCTCGGGAGTGGGAATGACCTGCCCTTGGGCAGGCAGCCTATGCGGAATCTCGCCAGTTAGGTACCGGCGCCTCGCAGCTTTAGCACATCCTCTTCAGAACGGAAGAAGGCAGCCACCGCCATGCTGGTCGGAGCCGACATCGTCAAGGTCAAAGCGCTCAATCGAAGCTTTGGGTGTTGGAACTCGATGCTAGAGGCGGATTCGATTGAGATTGAATAAAAGAGGGCCTTGGTCTCGTTATAAAGAGGTTGAATACCAAGAGCCCTCCCCGTGATCGATTGGGACTCACCTTCGATAGAGGAGGCGGGCCAACGGGCGTGGTTGGGTTACCCACGCCCGTATTGATGAGAATCCCGGAATAAGGGGGCACGATCTACGCTTTGATAAGACGTACCAAGTAAAAATGGTTCAAACAAAGGCTTGGCCGTGGTGTGATGTCACGCCGCGGAATACGTCAGCAGATCTGTGCGAGAATTATTCTCTCTACGGTGGTATGTGGAACTTGTTTTGTAGAGCCGGGTACTATCCTTGTGTTCAAAACCTTCTATGAAGTATTCGAGGAGGAACCCGCCTTGCAATGTCAAGACAATATGCGCACGGACTCGTCGTCATTGAAGCCTGGTTCAGGGCTACCGAGGAGTATCGATTAGGGGTGTCCGGATAGCGAACTATCACCGTTGGCCGGACTCCTGGACTATGAAGATACAAGATTTAAGACTTTGTCCCGTGTCCGGATGGGACTTTCCTTGGCGTGGAAGGCAAGCTTGGTGATACGGATATGTAGATCTCCTACCATTGTAACCGACTCTGTGTAACCCTAACCCTATTCGATGTCTATATAAACCGAAGGGTTTTAGTCCGTAGGACGAACAACAATCATACCATAGGCTAGCTTCTAGGGTTTAGCCTCTCTGATCTCATGGTAGATCTACTCTTGTACTACCCATATCATCAATATTAATCAAGCAGGAGTAGGGTTTTACCTCCATCGAGAGGGCCCGAACCTGGGTAAAAACATCGTGTCCCTTGTCTCCTGTTACCATCCGCCTAGACGCACAGTTCGGGACCCCCTACCCGAGATCCGCCGGTTTTGACACCGACAGCCTTCTTCTTCAATGGGCAATATCTAACCACATGATGCCCTTCAATTTTTCACTTGAAGCAAATAATCTTGGCCGAATTCTTGACTTGTTTTTGGCCCTTCTTCTTGTTGCTCTTGGGCTTCTTCTTCTTCTTGTTGGAGTTGAATCCAAGTCCACCTTTGTCATTGGGGGATTTTTGTACACTCAAGATATTGTTGAGTGTGGATTTCCCTCCATGACACTTTTCCAAGTCTTTCTTCAAAGAAGTGACTTGGGCCTTGAGCTCTTTTATTTCCTCTACATGGTTAGTCTCAACAAAAGTACTAGAGGAAGTATAAGCTTCATCGTTAGAGCAACAAGGCAAGGAAATCAATTCATCACAAGATGTACCAACATTGTGAGTAGATGAATTACAAGGACTAGCACATGGCAATATAGTATTTTGACTAGAAGTGGTGCTAGTATCAACATGAGGCTCACTAGATGTTACCTTAGCAATCATGGCCTCATGAGCTATCTTTAGAACATTATGGGATACTAGAAGATCGTCATGAGAGCTTGAGAGTTTTTCATGGCTTTCTTCCAATTTCCCATAATTGCTAGATAGCAACTCAAGTTGAGCCCGTAGCTCAACATTCTCCTTCAAAATGGATGCTTCACAAGTAATAGAGTTAGTAGCACAAGCATCATCATTAACAACAATAGGAGGGGGAAACTTAGCAAGCTCTTTTAAATAAGAAGCTTCAAGTTGAGCATGAGACTCGGTGAGTTTGATGAGCTCACCCTTGATGACCCTTGAGCCATTTTCGAGGTGCTCAAAGTCCTCAAGGAGTCTAGCATGAGCAACTTCAAGCTTAGCATTTTTAGTTTTGAAATCATTGGCCACCTCAAGAGTTCTATCATGAGATTCCCTCACTCTAGATAATTCTAGAGCAAAAGTCTCCTCAAGAGATTCGGAGGTGGTTTGTTCATGTTCAAGAGCTTGAGATAGCTCCGCGATCTCATTTGCGTAATCACGCCCATGAGCTTCCATTTTCTCAATGGTGACCTCATGCTCCTCTAGATGAGATTCCAACTCCTCAATGTATTTCTTGCCATCAATGGCAATGGACATTATTTCCATGAAGTTGGAACGAGCAATTTTATTTTTATGAAGAGCTTTAAAAATTATTTCCCCCTTAGTTTTTAAGGAGGCAACATTATCATTCTCTTCATCATTATCCTCATCATCATTAGCATCAACATCATCATCAAGAGACATATTGGGGTACAAAGTAGGAGATACCTTTGACGCCTTAGCCATAAGGCAAAAAGCAATAGATGATGGTGTAGGATCCCTTGAGGCACCATTAAACACCACATCTTGTTCCACGGAGTGTTGCGTTTCCTCTACATTGTTAGCACAACAACTCGAGGAAAAACATGCATTTTTATTATGGCAACAAGATATAGCAAGCATATCATCATGAGATTTAGTCAAGCAATTTCTACATGATATGCAAGGACTATCAACACAAGCATGTGAAACATGTAAGGTGCTCGAAGTGTTAAAGTCCAAAGAGAGACCATTGCAATAAGATAATGATGAAGGATCACCAAGAACAAGCACACTATCATCATTGCAATGACCACCACTACTCACCCCAGCATTACCTTGTGGCAATCCACATGTGGGTGAAGTAGAAGAAGCTGAGAAGGCAACACGGCCGGAGGTGGAGGGAGAACAATCATCCCCACAAATCTTGGACACACCATATTTATCTTGAAGCTTCGATCATACCTCATGAGCATCCCGGAACGGCATGAGTTGAAATATAACTACATTGCTCAAAGCATCGAAAAGCACATCAGAAGCTTGAGCATTGAGATAAGAGTTTTTCTCATCCTCTAAAGATAATCTTTGGGGATCCTTTGGAGGAGAAAAACCCATATCTACAATTCTCTCTAGATTTGGGTCCATGACCCTAAAGAGATTAAGCATGCGAATTACCCAAACATCAAAATTTTTGCCATCGAAACTAAGAGTGTCAGAGAATCCTAATCCCCTAGTCGACATCTTTACTCTCTAGGTGGTTAAGCCTAACAAATAGAGACGAGGCTCCGATACCAATTGAAAGATCGTGGATGTCGCCTAGAGGGGGGGGGGTGAATAGGCGTTTTAAAATAATTATGGTTTAGGCTTGAACAAATGCGGAATAACCTAACGGTGAATTTGTCAAGCACAAAACCTAAAACAACTAGGCTCATCTATGTGCACCAACAACTTATGCTAAGCAAGGTAAACAACTATGTGATAGCAAGATATATGACAAGAAACAATATGGCTTTCACAAAGTATAGTGCATAAGTAAAGAGCTCGGGTAAGAGATAACCGAGGCACGCGGAGACGACGATGTATCCCGAAGTTCACACCCTTGCGGATGCTAATCTCCGCTTGGAGCGGTGTGGAGGCACAATGCTCCCGAGAAGCCACTAGGCCATCAGAATCTCCTCACGCCCAAGACAATGCAAGATGCCGTGATTCCACTAAGGGACCCTTGAGGCGGTCACCAACCTGCATAAATGGCAACTGCTGGGGGCAGTCACCGAACCCAGACACTTTGGCAACCCTTGGGGCGGTCACTGCACCGAAAAATCGCCAGGCGATCTCCACAACCTAATTGGAGACCCGACGCTGTCTTGAGCTTTGCACCACAATGATTGAACTCGAACACCACTAACCATCTAGGGCGCCCAAGCACCCAAGAGGAACAAGCTCAAGGGCACCAAGCACCCAAGAGTAATAAGCTTCTCAACTTGTAACTTCCATGTATCACCGTGGAGAACTCAAACCGATGCACCAAATGCAATGGCAAGGGCACACGGAGTGCCCAATTCCTTCTCTCTCAAATCCCACCGAAGCAACTAATGCTAGGGTGGAAAAAGAGAGGAAGAACAAGAAGGAGAACACCAAGAACTCCAAGATCTAGATCCAAGGGGTTCCCCTCACATAGAGGAGAAAGTGATTGGTGGAAATGTGGATCTAGATCTCCTCTCTCTTTTCCCTCAAAAACTAGCAAGAATCCATGGTGGGATTGAGAGTTAGCAATCTCGAAGAAGGTCAACAATGGGGGAAGAACACGAGCTCAAAGGATAAGGTTGAATGGGGAAGAAGACCCCCTTTTATAGGTGGGGAAAAATCCAACCGTTATGCTCACAGCCCGCACCGAGCGGTAGTACCACTTTACATCACGGTACTACCGATAGGGGTAGCGGTACTACTTCTAAGGGTAGCGGTACTACTGCTTGCGAGCGGTACTAAAAAATTACATCCGTGCCTACCACCGCTGGACTTGTGACGAGTTTTTGGTCCCGAGCGGAAGTAGCCATGGAAGTAGCCACGGTAGTACTGCTCCAAGCGGTAGTACCGCTCCCAAGAGCGGTAGTACCGCTCCCAAGCGCAGTAGTAAAAAATTACTTCCGCTCCTACCCGCGGTAGTACTGCTGCAGCCTTTTCAGAACACCAAAACTACCACAACTTCTGCATTCGGACTCCGAATTCGACGAAACAAAGTTTGTTGGAAAGCTAGCAAAAAGGGCTAACACAATCTTGATAGAAATACCAATAATAAGCAAATAAGAGAAGGCCCAAAATAAAAAGGTGAGAACGCTTCCTCGGATAAGACCGGTAAAACCTCCAACACCGAAAACTTCATAGAAGACGCATGCAAACTACGTTTTCGATGAACTCAAGCTTGTCATGAACATGACCATAAGCTCTAAGACTCACAAAAAGAACCAAATAAGAACAAAGAAACATGATGCAAGGATGCAATGGTTTGGGCTCTCAACGGACGATATGATCAAGCTACTCACTTGAGAGCCCCCCTTGATAGTACGGCTATCGATCCTATACCCCGTCTCCCAACTACCACCATGAGACCGGTAAAATAGAAAACCTATCAAGGGCAAACCTTTGCCTTGTACATGATCCACTTGAGCTAGATTATAACGATCTTTTCCTCCTCAAGATGGACCACCTTTCTTGATTGCGTTGGGTCGATGGAGACTAGATGATTGCTCCCCCATACTCCACTATGGGTGAGCCACTCTTCGGCACATCTTCACAAGTTCATTGACACCACAATGGATGGAAAGCTTCAATCACTTGATCTCTTCGTGATGCTACACTTGAACTTGCACACGACAATCTTGATGACGATCACTACTTGATGTCATCCTTTCCATGGGTTGTATGATATCTTCCTCTTGACGCAAGCCCATGGACATGTACCTAACCCCACATAGAACTCTCACATAGACCATGGTTTAGTACACAAAGTGCAATGGACAATGCTTACCATACCATGGGACCACTTGATCCCTCTCGGTACATCTTTTACGCTTTGTGAGTTGATCAACTAGATTCACTCTTGACTTAGTCATGATCAACCTTGAATCTTTCCAACTCTCTTAGTTTGGTAAACATGAATGATCACACAATCTTCTTCTTCAAGACATGCTTGCAATAAGCTCAACACTCACATGACCAATCTTTGGATAATTCCTTAATAGCACCTTGGTCAACACATAAACTCCTTGAAACCAACACATGGACTTCAAGAAATGCCTATGGACAAATCCTTCAAATATAACTCAATGCAACCATTAGTCCATAGAGAATGTCATCAATTACCAAAACCACACATGGAGGCACCGCATGTCCTTTCAACTGGAGTTATTGCCCTTGCCAAGGAGCTCAGGTTTCACAAGAAGACCAGGCACATCAAGCGTTGCTTCAACTCCATTCGTGAAAATGTTCAAGATGGAGACATAGATATTTGCAAAGTGCATACGGATCTGAATGTCGCAGATCCCTTGACTAAACCTCTTCCGCGAGCAAAACATGATCAACACCAGAACTCTATGGGTGTTCGATTCATCACAATGTAACTAGATTATTGACTCTAGTGCAAGTGGGAGACTTTTGGAAATATGCCCTAGAGGCAATAATAAAATGATTATTATTATATTTCCTTGTTCACAATAATTGTCTATTATTCATTCTATAATTGTGTTATCCGGAAATCATAATACATGTGTGAATACATAGACCATAACATGTCCGTAGTGAGCCTCTAGTTGACTAGCTCGTTGATCAACAGATACTCATGGTTTCCTGACTATGGACATTGGATGTCATTGATAATGGGATCACGTCATTAGGAGAATGATGTGATGGACAAGACCCAATCCTAAGTATAGCACAAGATCGTGTAGTTCGTTTGCTAGAGCTTTTCCAGTGTCAAGTATCATTTCCTTAGACCATGAGATCGTGTAATTCCCTGATCCCGTAGAAGTTCTTTGGGTGTACCAAACGTCACAACGTAACCGGGTGACTATAAAGGTATACTACGGGTATCCCCGAAAGTATCTGTTGGGTTGACACGGATCGAGACTGGGATTTGTCACTCCGTATGACGGAGAGGTATCTCTGGGCCCACTCGGTAATGCATCATCATAATGAGATCAATGTGACCAAGTGTTTGGTCACGGGATCATGCATTACGGTACGTGTAAAGTGACTTGCCGGTAACGAGATTGAACGAGGTATTGGGATACCGACGATCGAATCTCGGGCAAGTAACATACCGATTGACAAAGGGAATTGTATACGGGATTACTTGAATCCTCGACATCATGGTTCATCCGATGAGATCATCGAGGAGCATGCGGGAGCCAACATGGGTATCCAGATCCCGCTGTTGGTTATTGACCGGAGAGTCGTCTCGGTCATGCATGCGTGTCTCCCGAACCCGTAGGGTCTACACACTTAAGATTCGGTGACACTTGGGTTATAGGGATATTAGTATGCGGTAATTCGAAAGTTGTTCGGAGTCCCGGATGAGATCCCGGACGTCACGAGGAGTTCCGGAATGGTCCGGAGGTGAAGAATTGTATATAGGAAGTCCAGTTTCGGCCACCGGAAAGTTTGGGGTCACTGTATTGTCTGGGACCACCGGAAGGGTCCTGAGGTCCACCGGTGGGGCCACCTATCCCGGAGGGCCCCATGGGCTGAAGTGGAGGAACCAGCCTGGTGGGCTGGTGCACCCCTTGGCCTCCCTCGCGCCTAGGGTTGGAAACCCTAGGGGGGGGGCGCCCACTTGACTTGGGGGCAAGTCCCCCTAGGCCGCTGCCCCTTGATATGGAATTCTAGGGGCCGGCGCACCCTAGGACCCCTATATAAGGAGGGGGGAGGAGGGCAGCCGCACCCTAGTCCGTGGCGCCTCCCTCCCCTGCACCACCTCTCCTCTCCGAGCTTGGCGAAGCCCCGCCGAGATCATCGCTACTTCCACCACCACGCCATCGCTGCTGGATCTCCATCAACCTCTCCCTCCCCTTGCTGGATCAAGAAGGAGGAGATGTCTTCCCAACCGTGACGTGTGTTGAACACGGAGGTGCTGTCCGCTCGGCATTAGGATCTTCGATGATTTGGATCACGACGAGCACGACTCCTCAACCCCGCTCTCTTGAATGCTTCCGCCGCGATCTACAAGGGTATGTAGATGCACTCCTCTCTCTCGTTGCTAGATGACTCCATAGATTGATCTTGGTGAAGCATAGAATTTTTTTATTTTCTGCAACGTTCCCCAACAGTTTTTATCATATTGCATGAATTTATCCCTCTACATCATGTCATCTTGCTTAAGGCGTTACTCTGTTTTTAACTTAATACTCTAGATGCATGCTGGATAGCGGTCGATGAGTGGAGTAATTGTAGTAGATGCAGATTCGTTTCGGTCTACTTGTCTTGGCCGTGATGCCTATATACATGATCATACCTGGATATACTCATAACTATGCTCAATTCTGTCAATTGCTCAACAGTAATTTGTTCACCCACCGTAGAATATCTATGATCTTGAGAGAAGGCACTAGTGAAACCTATGGCCCCCGGGTCTATTCTCATCATATCAATCTCCATTACTTTAACTAGTCATCAACCCGTGCAACTGCACGGGCTAGAAATAGTTTGACTCAAATATTTATGTTCATATATCCATAATATTGACCCTTTTTGTTTAAAAGCTTATACATAATTGTTTTATTATTTTTAATCAAGTGAGTGTGGGTGCACCAAGGTGCACAAAATCAGATCAGTGACACCATTTGTGTACATACATACTGAGCTTACTCCAAGGAACAGGAAAGTTATGCAAAAAAAACTGATATTGAGATTATTATTCTATGTAGGTCAAGATTAATATTCATACTGGATAATTATTTCCTAAACATTAAGTTCCATACAGTTGTAGTTTTAGGATTAAAAACCGTGTAGTGTAGGCATACCTTCAGAACACGAAAGAGTATCATAATTCGGTTGTGGCGATTTTGCCTGCACTTATGAGTGAATCTCAATATTATCTATCTTGAGCAGAGTAAGTTAAACTTCTTTTTATCAGATCAAATAATTTGGGCATCTTCATCCAATATATATAGTTACATGATTCCACAAAAGAAAACGATTTTAGTTTTTCAAGTCAACACCTTATGAGAAATATTTCGAATAATAAATGGTGTCAAAACAGTATGAATGGCCTTTATGGCTCATTGTTGTGGGAATAAAAGAGCTACATATGCAACTTCATTTAGCAAATAACCACTTCCGTGTTTACCTAATTCTCATTTTTCAACATAACTTCAGTCACAGATACAAAGAGTTGGTAAACTAAGTCTAACTACCACTTTTACCAACCCAACAGAACTGTTGGGAAGTAAAACAATTTTGCATAAAGAAAAGCAAGCTCAATATAGAATAATGCACTGATATGTCACACTTATGATAGCAATTGCTTCTCCTGCAATTATGAACCCTCAGTACAATAGAATTAATCCTAACCTTTTTGAATATGAGCAGAAATTTACTTACCTCCCAACAAAAAAATAGTTACCAATTGCAGGAAACGAATTACATGGCAAGGAAACATATTTTATTGTCATGAAGCAGTATGCATGCCAACAAATTATTTAAACGATATATATATATATAATGCATACCTAGAATGTTGAAATAGCTTTTGACTGCAGTGTTTTGCCTTGTTGCCATAGATCGCCGTCTGTGTTACCTGACTCCTTCTCCCTTGTTAGGAGTTAACCTCGTATCTCTGTTGTTTTGCCAGTTTCTTGGCTAACTTTTAAAAAAATGCCTCAATCACCAGACAACATTTTGACAATGAATTATTCATTTGGAAAGTCTAAATATCTTTTTTGCGCTCTTGTAGAACTGACTTTGTTGGAAATAGAATAAAAAAGTACATATCTTACTGAACTTTCCCGCCATGGAGTACAGTCCTGTTGTAACTTTTTTCTGTTGTGGTATCCTTGGTCGAGCAGTGCTCACCAGGCTCTGTACTTTATCAATTCAAGTCACGGGGTAAAAAAACAAAAGCATAGGATAGGCATATGTGCCTAGTAGGAAAATAATAAGAACTCCAGTAATCAAACCATTCAAAACCTAGTGCTGCCGCAAATTATTTGCTACAACATTGTTAACTGAGTGGTCTCCTATCAATTCAGGGGAGAAACAACTAAGTCTAATGGAGACATGCAACAAAGCCAAATCATATCAGGATTTCTCTTCTACAAAACTTCAGACAATCAGATCATACAACTTCCATGAAGACACCGAAGGAGCTAAAAGAAGAGTAGATGCGGGGAACTCACATTTGATCCAACGTGCAGATTGCATGGATGCTTCGATCCCAAGCAGTCATACTTTTGTCATCTAACAGAGGAGGTAGTCGGTTAGTGTAGCGACCAGACCCAAATGGATCTAGCGCTCTGTGCTCAGTGTCATCCCTGGATCAGTAATGCTGACACCACACAGTACTTCAAGGATTTATAGCGAGTAGCAATCACACACTTATTACATCGATGTCCACAAGGAACTGAATAAAATATGGCTTAAGGCCATCTAATAATAACAGCGGAAGGCTTGGAAGATAAGCGAGTCCATCAACTCCAACGGCATCACCGAGTATAGAACCACGACCTAACACCTTACTGTCGTTCGAAAAGTCTGCAACGTGAAAAGTTGCAGCCAAAACGGGTCAGCACATGGAATATGCTGGCAATGTAACACATAAAGAGCAATGAATGAATAAGCCTATACTACATGCATATTTGGCTGGTGGTAAGGCTCTACGGTTACATTTGCATAAAGCTGATTTTTTTCCTACATCAAAGGAATAATTTTATTTAACTATCATGGTGGTTGTTAAACATTGAAGATGGTTGACAGCATCCTCAATCCCAATTAAAAAGTACTCATCAAAACCCAATAACTTTTATTTAAAGTAACATGTTGAGATTCACATGATAATCAAGTACCGGATACTCAAATTGTCCATAACCGGGGACACGGCTAATCATGATTAGTTTGTTACACTCGCAGAGGTTTATGACTTTTCCCCATTAAGACTCGATCGCCTCCGCTTGGTTCTCGTGACTACATGGTGTTTGAGAAACGGATGACCGAGACATAGTCTTCGTAAGCGCTTAGCACCTTACATGTGGGTAGACCGTACCAACCTACATCCCCTACATCAGCTAGCCTACCCGTAAGAGTTCGCATGACTTAGTCAACTACGCCAGAGCCCATAATTGGCTTGTGGCTGCACACGGAAGTTTCCAGCTTGAATAATCTTATGATCCCTTAGAGCACAGGTGGCGGTCCAAGAAATACAGCAAGTCTCGATAGAAACCAGGTGCCTCAATCCACCCAGATGTGTGTTAGGTTGCCACCTTAGATAAACCATTAATTAACAATCTCACATCTGTCATGGATATTCACTCACCCAATCCACGCCTACTAGCATAGCATGGCATGAACAAGCAAACGAGAAGTAACTCCCAAGGTTTCATAAGTAAACAGTAATAGGTACTACCTCAATCTACTTCCCAATACCCACAATTTAATTAGATCCTAATCATGCAAGTGTTTGAGGAATAGATCTAATGCATAAAACTGGGTATGAGAAGAGTATGATCAAAGTGTTACTTGCCTTGCGATGATCCATGAGTCCTAGAGATTCGAAGTAACAAGCGGCGCACTCCGGGTGATCTAACGCAGACAAACAACAAGCATACAATAAGTACTCATCTAATGCACAGGGAAAATCTCGAATAAAAGATCTAACCAGAGAGTTCAACTTAAGAACCCTGGTTGCAAAAGAATCGAATCAAAACAAACTCCGAAAGTCGAAACTCGAGAGAGAAACCTCTCGGTTAGCGATCTGAAATTAGGTCAAAATTTCACAGTGGCAAAACTCTGTGAAAGTAGGGTAGTCGAACGGCGGTTTCACATTTAAACTCCAGCGCTTGAATCACCCGATTCCGATAAACGGCGAGAAATAAAACAGTTTTGAAAATCAGATCTGAAATCAAATCAGAAAATTAACGGATTAATTCCGATTAAAAGAAAAACGACGAACGAGTTAAAAAGCGAACGTTCGTTAACAGAACGAATCTAACGAACGCGTTCACTGAAACGAACGGTTCGGTGAACGTCCGTTAATTAAGAAAACCAAAAAAAAAAACAAAACCGATCTAGGTTTTTAAAAAAAACCAAACATGTTTTTTTTTAAAAACCGGACGGTTCGGGGAAGAAAACCGAATCGGGCGCGGCGGTGGCTACCTCCGTGATCGCCGGAGGGCGCCGGGGCTCGGGTGGGGCGGCGGGTCAAGGCCGAGGGGCGGCGGGTTCGGCGGCGGCGGCGGCGGGCGGCGTGGGGCGGCTTCCACGGCGGCGGCAAGGGCTTCGGCGAGGCGGCGGTCGGCTCCCGGGCGGGGTTTGGGAGAGAGAGGGGGGGGGGTATTTAAGAGGGGAGGAGGCGAGAGGCGCGGGGTTGCTTGGGAGGGGGCGACGGAGTCGGGCGGGCGGGACTCAAGGGCGGCGGCGCCCGTGCTCGAAGGGACTCGGCGTGAGAGGAGGGAGAGGGAGGTGGGGTGGGCTGGCCGGGCCGAGGCTGGCTGGCTGGCTGGGGCTGGGCCTCGGTCCAGGGAGGCTTTTTTTTTTTAAATAAACTTTAAAACAAAAACAATTAAAATAAATATCAAATGAACTCCAAATTAATTAAAACAAATTTTCTCCGACTCCAAAAATTGAATCGAACAAAATGAACTTTTAAAAACAAAATACATGAAAAATATTTTAAATGCTCATTTTGCCTAAGCAAAATAAATCTCAAAACCAATTTTGGTTTATTTATAATATCTTCATTTTTCCTATTTGTTTGGGAAAGTCATATTATTCCCTCTCAAGATATTTTTATAGGAAAAACTTTATGAAGATAATTTAAATAATCCAATGATCCTATTTTCAAAATTTGAGAGATCCCAAATATGAAAATTATGAAACTTCCAACTCTCTCCAAGGGTCCTTGAGTTGCGTGAAATTTCTAGGATCGGGAAAATGCGAGAAAATATGATATGCATGATGACCTAATGTATAACATTCCAAATTGAAAATTTGGGATGTTACAAACCTACCCCCTTAAGATGAATCTCGCCCTCGAGATTCGGGTTGGCTAGAAAATAGGTGAGGGTGGTCCTTACAAAACTTCCTCTCTTTCCTGTGTGGCTTCATCCTCCGTGTGGTGGCTCCAATGAACTTTGCAAAACTTGATAACTCTGCTGCGGGTAACTCTGCTTGGCATAATCGAGAATCTTAACGGCTTTTCCTCATATGTCAAGTCATCCTTCAACTGAATTGCCTCAAAGGGCACTTGTGTCTCTTAACGGTACCTCTGCTATCTCGGGTGACATTTCTTCAACTGAGAAACATGGAATACATCATGAACTCCTGACAATCCTTCTGGCAATTCCAACTTATACGCAACTTCTCCCATGCGTTGCAAAATCTTATATGGTCCAACAAAACGGGGTGCTAACTTTCCTTTAACTCCAAAACGCTTAACACCTCGTAGCGGGGATACTCTGAGATATACTCTGTCTCCAACTTCGTACTCAATCGCTTTGCGCTTTGAATCGGCATAGCTCTTTTGTCTGGACTGGGCTACCTTGAGCCTGTCTCGAATCAACTTTACTTTCTGTTCAGACTCCTTAATCAAATCTGGTCCAAACAAGCGGCGATCTCAGTTTAGTCCCATGACAATGGTGTCCTGCACCTTCTTCCATACAAGGCCTCGAAAGGTGCCATCTTTAAACTGGTTTGGTAACTGTTATTGTAGGAAAATTCTGCATACGGCAAATTGTCATCCCAACTAGATCCATAATCTAGTGCACAAGCTCTCAAAGATGTCCTCCAAAATCTGATTGACTCTCTCGGTTTGTCCATCGGTCGTGGGTGGAAAGCTGTCTTTGAACTCCAATCGGGTTCCCAATGTTTCGTGTAACGGTTCCAAAATTTCAAGTAAACTGGGTTCCTCATCGATACAATGCTCCTTGGGATTCCGTGTAAACACACAATTTTGGTCATGTATATCTTTGCCAACTTAGCACTGCTATAGGTAGTCTTGACTGGAATGAAATGGGCTACCTTGGTCAAACGGTCGACTATGACCCAAATCGAGTCATATCCTGAACGGGTCTTTGGCAAACCTGTGATGAAATCCATGCCTAGTTTATCCCACTTCCATTCGGGTATCGGCAATGGTTGTAACAATCCTGCTGGCTTCTGATGTTCTGCCTTTACTTTCTGACATACGTCGCAACTGCTACATACTCCGCAATATCCTTCTTCATTCCGGTCCACCAGAAAATATTCTTCAAATCCAAATACATCTTAGTATTTCCTGGGTGAATCGAATAGGTGAATCATGGGCTTCTTGTAAAATCAACTTCCGATCTCTACGGGTCATTGGGCACATAAACACGGTCTTCAAACCATAGGGTATCGTGCTCATCCTCACGAAATCCTTTAGCTTTTCCTTTACTCATTTTCTCCTTTATAGAGGCAACTTCCTTATCTGCCTTTTGGGCTTCTCGATTTTGTCCATCGATGTCGATTGAATTCCAATGCTGCTACATAGCCTCTGGAACTATTTCCAAACATAGCTCTCGAAGGTCCTCGGCTAACTCATTGGGTATTTCTCCCATCATTAGGGTATTGACGTGGCTCTTACGGCTCAATGCGCCTGCTACGACATTAGCCTTTCCGGGTGATAATGCAATCTCATATCGTAATCCTTGATTAGCTCTAACCATCTCCTTTGTCCGAGATTCAATTCTACGGGTGAAGATGTACTTCAAACTCTTGTGATCCGTATATACTTCACAATGATTTCCAATGAGAAAATGTCTCCACGTCTTCAAGGCATGCACAACGGCTGCTAACTCCAAATCATGAGTGGCATAATTCAACTCATGGGGCTTAAGTTGTCGTGAAGCATCTGAAACAACTCTTCCTTCCTGCATAAGCACTGCTCCAAGTCCTCGACGTGAAGCGCCGCAAAACACCTCATAATCCTTAGTTTGATCCGCAATATCAAACTGGTGAGGTAACCAATCTTTTCTTCAACTCCTGAAAACTTGCCTCACAGTCCTCGGTCCATATGAATTTGTTTTCCTTCTTCAACAATTCTGTCATAGGCTTTGCAATCCTTGAGAAATTCTCAATGAATCTTGGTAGTATCCTGCGAGTCCAAGGAAACTCGAATCTCTCCAACTGTCGTTGGTGCTTCCCATTTGGTTACGGTCTCAACCTTTGTGGGGTCAACTGCTATTCCTTCTCCGGATATAACATGTCCGAGAAATCCAACTTCCTTTAACCAAAATTCACATTTGCTGAACTTGGCATACAACTGGTGTTCCCTCAGTTTCTCCAAAACCAATCTCAAATGTTCCTTGTGTTCCTCTTCATTCTTGAGAAAATCAAAATGTCATCAATGAACACCACGATTTAACTTGTCCAAAAACTCCATAAACACTTTGTTCATCAGGTTCATGAAATAGGCTGGTGCGTTAGTCAGTCCAAATGACATAACGGTATACTCATACAGTCCATATCTCGTGGTAAACGCTGTCTTGGGTATGTCTTGCTCCCGAATCTTCAACTGATGGTACCCGATCGCAAGTCGATCTTAGAAAACACTTTGGCTCCTTGCAAGCGATCAAGCAGATCATTTATCATAGGTAGTGGGTACTTGTTCTTGATTGTTACTTCATTCAATCCACGATAATCAACAACCATTCTCAACGATCCATCCTTCTTCTCCACCAACAAAACGGGTGATCCCCAAGGTGAAGAACTTGGGCGAATAAAACCTTTATCCAATAGTTCCTTTATCGCTTCTTAATTTCTGCCAAATCCTTTGCGGGCATCCCATGACGGTCGCTTCGATATCGGGCCTGTTCACGCAACAGCTCGATCAAAACTCAATGTCTCTATCCGCGGCATTCCCGGCAACTCTTCCGAAATACATCAGATAATCCTTCACCATCGGTACTTCTTCTGTACCACTCCTGTTAAGCAATTAACTTGTGCTCTCCTCGGCTCGTGCCGTGATACATACTTAATCCTTCTTCCTTCGGTGTGGTGAGCAAAATTGACCTTGTGGTACAATCTATGTTTCCTCCATACTTTGATAACCAATCCATTCCTAATATCACATCCAATCCTTGGGATTCCGTAACTATTAGGTCCGAGGGGAAAACATAGTGTCCGATCCTTAGTGGCATCGATCACACCATTTACTAGCCATGTACTCTGCTCGGGTGAGGTTACTAGCATGGGTGACCTAAGGGCTTGGGTTGGTAACGGTACTTATCCACAAATCCCTTGATATGTATGAATGCGATGCACCAAAGATCAAAAAGAACAACTGCAGAAAAGACTTAACCAAAAACTTACCGATTCTTGATCGGGCTGATCTTCAACCTCCTCCACATCAATGTGGTTCACTTGTCCCCTGTTGAAAGGGTTGGGCTTCTTTCGAGCTTCCATTGCCATTTCCATTCGGCCTTCTCGATAGTCATTTGCATAGTGCCCATCTTGCGGCACTTAAAGCAAGTAATGTGACTCAGGTCTACCTTGGATGGTGTAGACGGGTTGGTGCGGTTCTGTCCGTTGCTTCCTCCATTCCGCTCCCATTCTTGGTGCCATTATGGTTGTGCGAATTACCTCCTCCATGGGTATGCTGAAACTGAATTCTGATTTAGGGGTATAACGAGGCTTCTGCTGGGATCCCGAGTTATACTTCCTTGTCCATACTTCCGCTGCAGTTCTCAATTTTCTGCTGCTTTCCTTCAATCATGAGAGCTCGGTCTACTAACTCCTGGTAGTTATTGAAACTTGCTACCATCAACGGCATGCTGAACTCATCATTTAGTCCTTCTAGAAACTTCTCTGCTTAGCTGCATCCGTAGTAACGTCATCCGGGGCATAACGTGCTAACTTGCTAAAGTCATCCACATCTCGCCAACAGTCCTTCCTCCTTGGCGAAGTTGCGAAACTCACGCTTCTTCATGGCCATGGCTCCTGCTGAAACATGGGCTGTGCGAAAGCTTGCTGAAACTGATCCCATGTGGCGGTGTCACGGATAAGTGGCTGTGAAATTCTCCCACCATCTTGCTGCGGGTCCTTCAAGCTGATGTGCTGCAAACTTCACTCTTTCACCATCTGTGCATCCTGCAGTAGTCAGCTCCCTTCCTATCTTGCGGAGCCAGTCATCTGCTACAATTGGCTCGGTGCTACTGGAATACACTGGCGGGTTCAGTCTAAGGAAACGAGTCAGATGATCCGCAGGTGGTGGTGGTGGCGGTGGGTTGTTGGGGTTGTTGTTGTTGTTCTGCACCAATGTTTGAATCAGGGTATTCTGCTGCTGGATCAATTGGGTGATCTCTGGCGGGAAAACGAATCCGGGGTCGCGTCTCGGAGGCATCTGATGGGTTTAGAAGAGAAGAGAAATGTAGAATAGAATGAGGTCTAAGGGGAAATCACTACCCAAATGCACATGAGCAAAATCACACAAAATTCACTTCATTCAATCAAACAAGGGCTTACAACGATCTAACTATCGCAAAAGTGCGTGTACTATAATGTTTACATGGAGGGAATACTACTAATATGTGGGGGACTTCTACTAATTTGAACCGGTGGAAGACTCCATGATGTCTGCTCCAGCTTCGTCTTCAAAATCGGGTTCACTTGGATCCGAATCTGAGTCGTCAATGTTGATGTAGTCGATTTGATGCTCGACATACTGGTCTTCATTTCTGAGTGCCAACTTCTTCTTGAGTTCTTCGATCTCGTACTTAAGATCGTTATTGTGTCTTGCCAGAGCTACGATCTCGTCCATGTAGTCCTTGCGTGTAGTCTTTAGTTCTCCTTCCAATTCGATGATCCTTTCCTTCGTCTTTCAGAACTCCAACATGTCATTGCACATTTGATTCTCTGGCGTCGAATGTGTTGATTTAACTCTGGATGAACGCTGCAATGGACCTATCCTTCTTGGTGTTGACGACGTCCCAGTTGTCATCTCGGCGTCCGAAAATCTGGTAGATGGTGTCCTTGAGATCTTCTTGATAGACTTCTCCAATGCGTCCCATGGTGATGTGAGCTGCCATGCTCCTTCCCAGACTCCAAGTGGGTGCACTGAAAACACTATCTATAGGCTTGGTGATTGGGGCGAATGTCCTTCCT
Organism: Aegilops longissima; assembly: GCA_021605205.1. NCBI lineage: Eukaryota > Viridiplantae > Streptophyta > Magnoliopsida > Poales > Poaceae > Aegilops > Aegilops longissima. The sequence goes on along the minus strand of CM038679.1, from coordinate 768,407,502 downwards.
GGAACGTGAGCATGAATCTTCCAGCGCTCCTCTTCAGGCAGAGTGGCGTTGAAAGTTCCGGTGAAGCTTGGTAGTCCAATGTTCAGGTACTTAGTAACTTCCTTCAAGTGAAATCCAAAAGGTGTGCCTTCATCCGGTTGGGTGTACTTGATCTTCGCGTCCGTCATCCTAAAGAGAGTAGAAAAGATGAGGAGTTAGAAATGAGAGAGAGAGTGATCTATGGCTTTAACTTAGTGGTCGTGTCCTACAGTCAGCGTGTGCTCTGATACCATTCTCTGTAGCGACCAGACCCGAATGGATCTAGCGCTCTGTGCTCAGTGTCATCCCTGGATCGATGTCTGACACCACACGATTTGAAGGATTTATAGCAGAGTAGCAATCACACACTTATTACATCGATGTCCACAAGGAACTGAATAAAATATGGCTTAAGGCCATCTAATAATAACAGCGGAAGGCTTGGAAGATAAGCGAGTCCATCAACTCCAACGGCATCATCGAGTATAGAACCACGACCTAACACCTTACTGTAAATCGAAAAGTCTGCAACGTGAAAAGTTGCAGCCAAAACGGTCACACATGGAATATGCTGGCAATGTAACACATAAAGAGCAATGAATGAATAAGCCTATACTACATGCATATTTGGCTGGTGGTAAGGCTCTACTGTTACATTTGCATAAAGCTGATTTTTCCTACATCAAAGGAATAATTTTATTTAACTATCATGGTGGTTGTTAAACATTGAAGATGGTTGACAGCATCCTCAATCCCAATTAAAAGTACTCATCAAAACCCAATAACTTTTATTTAAAGTAACATGTTGAGATTCACATGATAATCAAGTACCGGATACTCAAATTGTCCATAACCGGGACACGGCTAATCATGATTAGTTTGTTACACTCTGCAGAGGTTTATGCACTTTTCCCCACAAGACTCGATCGCCTCCGCTTGGTTCTCGTGACTACATGGTGTTTGAGAAGCGGATGACCGAGACATAGTCTTTCGAAGCGCTAGCACCTTACATGTGGGTAGACCGTACCAACCTACATCCCCTACATCAGCTAGCCTACCCGTAAGAGTTCGCACGACTTAGTCAACTACGCCAGAGCCCATAATTGGCTTGTGGCTGCACACGGAAGTTTCAGTTTGAATAATCTTATGATCCCTTAGAGCACAGGTGGCGGTCCGAAGAAATCTGAGCAAGTCTGATAGAAACCAGGTGCCTCAATCCACCCAGATGTGTGTTAGGTTGCCACCTTAGATAAACCATTAATTAACAATCTCACATCTGTCATGGATATTCACTCACCCAATCCACGTCTACTAGCATAGCATGGCATGAACAAGCAAACGAGAAGTAACTCCCAAGGTTTCATAAGTAAAGCAGTAATAGGTACTACCTCAATCTACTTCCCAATACCCACAATTTAATTAGATCCTAATCATGCAAGTGTTTGAGGAATAGATCTAATGCATAAAACTGGGTATGAGAAGAGTATGATCAAAGTGTTACTTGCCTTGCGATGATCCATGAGTCCTAGAGATTCAAGTAACAAGCGGCGCACCGGGTGATCTAACGCAGACAAACAACAAGCATACAATAAGTACTCATCTAATGCACAGGGAAATCTCGAATAAAAGATCTAACCAGAGAGTTCAACTTAAGAACCCTGGTTGCAAAAGAATCGAATCAAAACAAACTCCGAAAGTCGAAACTCGAGAGAGAAACCTCTCGGTTAGCGATCTGAAATTAGGTCAAAATTTCACAGTGGCAAAACTCTGTGAAAGTAGGGTAGTCGGAACGGCGGTTTCGTTACGAAACTCCAGGCGCTTGAATCACCTGATTCCGATAAACGAGCGAGAAATAAAACAGTTTTGAAAATCAGATCTGAAATCAAATCAGAAAATTAACGGATTAATTCCGATTAAAAGAAAAACGACGAACGAGTTAAAAAGCGAACGTTCGTTAACAGAACGAATCTAACGAACGCGTTCACTGAAACGAACGGTTCGGTGAACGTCCGTTAATTAAGAAAACCAAAAAAAAAACAAAACCGATCTAGGTTTTTTAAAAAAAACCAAACATGTTTTTTTTTTAAAAAAAACCGGACGGTTCGGGGAAGAAAACCGAATCGGGCGCTGGCGGCGGTGGCTACCTCCGTGATCGCGGAGGGCGCTCAGGGGCTCGGGTTGGGCGGCGGTCGAGGCGCCGAGGGGCGGCGGGTTCGCGGCGGGCGAAGGGCGGCGGCGGCGGCTTCACGGCGGCGGCGGCGGGCTTCAGGCGAGGCGGCGGTCGGCTCAAGGGCGGGGTTTGGGGAGAGAGAGGGCCGGGGGTATTTAAGAGGGGGAGGGAGGCGAGGCGGCGGGGTTGCTTGGGGAGGCGACGGAGTCGGGCGGGCGGGACTCGGGGGCGGCGGCGCTCCGTGCTCGAGCGGGACTCGGCGTGTGAGGGGAGGGAGAGGGAGGTGGGTGGGCGCGGGCTGGGCGGAGGCTGGCTGGCTGGGCCGGCTGGGCCTCGGTCCAGGGGGGCGTTTTTTTTTAAATAAACTTTAAAACAAAAACAATTAAAATAAATATCAAATGAACTCCAAATTAATTAAAACAAATTTTCTCCGACTCCAAAAATTGAATCGAACAAAATGAACTTTTAAAAACAAAATACATGAAAAAATATTTTAAAATGCTCATTTTTGCCTAAGCAAAATAAATCTCCAAAAACCAATTTTGGTTTATTTATAATATCTTCATTTTTCCTATTTGTTTGGGAAAGTCATATTATTCCCTCTCAAGATATTTTTATAGGAAAAACTTTATGAAGATAATTTAAATAATCCAATGATCCTATTTTCAAAATTTGAGAGATCCCAAATATGAAAATTATGAAACTTCCAACTCTCTCCAAGGGTCCTTGAGTTGCGTGAAATTTCTAGGATCGGGAAAAATGCGAGAAAATATGATATGCATGATGACCTAATGTATAACATTCCAAATTGAAAATTTGGGATGTTACAGTTAGCGGCAAATCGTTGCTGGTCTTAATGCGTCTGGTTGTGAGTCTCTACTTGCTATCATCGGAGCCCGAGTACAGGGAGCCTATAAAGTGTAGTAGTGGATGGATGTGCGCATGAGTTCCTGGCTGGAGTCAAAGAAAAATTCTGTGGGCATAATCTGCACGACAGGGAGAGGTCATGGAGAGGAAGAGGTCTGCAAGGTACATTTGGCAAACATACAAATTTTTTCATAATGCGGCGAAACTTGGAATGTTCTTTATATGCATAGCACCTCAATTTTTACGCACGTTTAGCTTCCTCTAGCATCAGCACAACTTTTGGGATTAATTACATGAAAGCTTATGCATAATGATATGTGTTTAAGCAGAAAATTATATCATGTCCAAACTCGAAAGTACTGCTAAAAAGACCATTGCAGTCACGTGGAAGATCTAATATGGCTCATGGCCGTATATCAGAGGTCAGTTACATAGAGCACATTCAGTATAAATATGTTTTTATTTTCTTTGGAGAATCAGTGACCATATGTAGAATAGTATTACATTTGTCTTGACCACTAAATTCATAGGCTTCACATAATGAGATAGAAATATGAAAACTGGAGTTACATATATACTCAGAAAGACTCCAAGACTGCAACCTATGGCCAGTTGCATAAGAGAAACTATATTAGCTTCCCTAGGAATCAAAATCTGAACTTTAAATAACAGAAAAAAATTTCGATGTGCATGGAAATCTATTATCTGATTCAAAGCAATATGATATTTCTCACAGGAATATTTGCTTCTGGACTGAAACACAAATAAGAGTAAGACACATGGTGTCGTCATGGCTTCATGGTCGTGGTCACCTTATCTGCATCCTACACTATCAACTATCACAGGGACTGAAAACAATCATAAGTTTGGCTAAGAAGGAAGATGCGGAAAATAGCAATCTGAATTATGCCACCATATATTTCAACTACATGAGAGACAAATCACTCGAAAACTAAGGATCCTGCATCATAGACCATTGTCTGGGCTACACACACTGTATCGAGAAGCGCTACATCGTATTTTCTCCAATTAAAACCACATAAACAATGGTGAGCAAAATAAAAAAAAACAAATCTCTCGATGACCAAGGCTGCTAATTTGCAAAGCATGACATGTAGGATGTTGAACGACAAGACGCAGCTAGTTAACTGGCCAAGCAGTTGTGGTGGTGTTCACTGTGACTAACATTACACAAATAAATAACATGACAAACGAAATTAGTCTCAGTTATATGAGCAGTTATGACATTTTCTTCTTGCTATTATGAGAGTTTACTATTACACTTAAAGCAACATAATGAAACTCCATTGCATCATTTCGAAAAAATAGTAGACAAAATTAGATTAAGAATGAATGTATATACCTGAATTCAACAGTAACTAACGTGGTTACTTCATCTTGTTTTCTATCCGAGTAGACACCCAATCAAGCTTCACCAAGATGAGCAATAGGAACCGACTTCACTCCTTACATACCAAAAGAAAAATAGCAACGACGGTAATGTTCCTGCTAGAGCACTGCTTAAAAGCTTGATAAAATCTAAGTACTACAAAAGTATTATAAATAGATCTAGAGCGTTTATGTTCGCAGATATTTTTTGCATCTTCTTGTAAAAATTTATCACTATGCACAATTAGCAAAAAAATAAGCTATATGATTGTACCTAGGCAACAATAACACAAAGCCACACGTATCATAGATCTTCGCTAATCTTTTCGGGATTGTCCACCCCAGCCATACACCTATAGCATGGTTCCATTGTGTAGGCATCACCCATGGCGGCAGGCATCTGAATTTCTTCAAATTATCATCGGCTGATTCATAAGATTGCTCTCCCATCAACCAATATCCATCCTGAACAGATTCATATGGGATCAAAAATAGATGCTTGATTGGAGCTTAGTCAGAACTTGGAAGTTGAAAGATTCCAAGGTTGCAAAGAAAGGATATTAGGGTTCCAATCACTTGGATATCGTAGGTTCCTTTGGGCAGAGGCGACTCAATGGCATCAGAGAGATACTGGTTGGATCTTTATTAGATGAAATCCCACCGTAAAAGCTTAGGCCGGGAGGGAAACTACATAGGAGGAGGAGCGGCGCTAGTGATCTCCCGCGATGAGTCGATGCTTCATTGGGGCAGGATCGTGACGGGGTGAAACCTGCTCGAGGGGTTGTTTTTTTTGGGGCAGAATTGTGAAGGGGTGAAACCTGCTCGAGGGGGTGTTTTTTTGGGGCTGCCCGTAATAGAATTGGCTTAAGTCCCGTTCATGTGGGACAAAAGGCGTGGACTCTTCAGGTATTTCATCCGACGGCCATAGACAGTTACTTGGGAGATCAAACGGATGATTGTCTTACTTTTGAGGATTAACGTGAAGCTTCATTTGGTGCCTCAAATTAGTAAATATAAGATATAAGATAAGATACTTGCTTTGTTTTTATTTTACCTTTTACTTTTCACTTTGCATCTATATACCAAAAATACCTAAAATATTATTTATCATCTCTATCAGATCTCACTCTCGTAATTGAAGATGAATAGATTGAAAGTTTTCCCTGCAAAAAAAAAAAAAAGATCTCACTCTCGTAATTGACCGTGAAGGGATTGACAACCCCTAATCGTGTTGGTTGCGAGGAGCTATCGTTTTGTGTAGGTACGAGGGACTTGTGCGTGGCCTCCTACTGAATTGATACCTTGGTTCTCAAAAACTGAGGGAAATACTTACGCTACTTTACTGCATCATCCTCTCCTCTTCGGGGAAATCCAACGCAGTGCTCAAGAGGTAGCACAACCCGACCCCGACACGACACCCCGGCACGACACCCCGACCCCACCCCGACACCCCGACACCCCGACACCACACTCCGACCATCGACACCCCGACACCTGACACCCCGACCACCGACACCCTGAAACCATACCCACCCTTACCCCCGACACCCGACACCCTGACACCACACCCCGACCCACACCCGACCCTGCCCGACACCCTGACACCCCGACCCCGACACGACACCCCGGCAAGACACCCCGACCCCGACACCACGATACCCGGACACCACACCCCGACCCCGACCCCGACCATCGACACGCCGACACCTGACACCCCGACCCTGACCCCGACCACCGACACCCCGACCCCGATCCCAACTCCCTGAGACCCCGACAATCGACAACCCGACCCTCCACCCTGACCCCAACCCCCGACACCCTGACACCACGCCCCGACACCCTGTCAGCACACCCCGACCCCGACCCCGACACCCCGACACCCTGACACCCCAATCGACCCCGGACATGATGATGATACAAAAACATCATATATATTTGTGTTGATCGGGTGTATTTTCATTATGTTCATGATGATGATACACTTAAATTATATACATATTATTATGTTCATGTCAGGTATCCAATTTTTTTATGTTGTACTAATTTCGTTTACTTTTTGACATTGCAGGTGTTGACAGGATGGTGGGCAAGAGTCCAGAGCACCCTGAGCCTCCTGCGAGCGCTACTGGGAGGGGTGGTTCCATTATTCCAACCCAGCCCCTCCGGAGAGCGCTGCTAGACTGTATGCAGACAACTGCGGCGGGTGTCGGTGTCAAAACCGGCGGGTCTCGGGTAGGGGGTCCCGAACTGTGCCTTTAAGGCTAATGGTAATAGGAGGCAGGGGACACGATGTCTTACCAAGGTTCGAGCCCTCTCGATGGAGCTAATACCCTAGTTCCTGCTTGATTGATCTTGATGATATGAGTATTACAAGAGTAGATCTACCAGGAGATCGTAGAGGCTAAACCCTAGAAGCTAGCCTATGATTATGATTGTTGTCGTCCTACGGACTAAAACCTCTGGTTTATATTGACACGGAGGGGGCTAGGGTTACACAGAGTCGGTTACAGAGAAGGAGATCTACATATCCGAATTACCAAGCTTGCCTTCCACGCAAATGAGAGTCCCATCCGGACACGGGACGAGTGAGGGAGTCCTGGATTAGGGGGTGTCCGGATAGCCGGACTACCATCATCAGCCGAACTATCATCTGCCGGACTATCATCATCGACCGGGCTCCAAGACTATGAAGATAGAAGATTGAAGACTTCCCCCCGTGTCCGGATGGGACTTTCCTTGACGTGGAAGGCAAGCTTGGCGATACGGATATGTAGATCTCCTACCATTGTAACCGACTCTATGTAACCCTAGCCCTCTCCGGTGTCTATATAAACCGGATGGCTTTAGTCCGTAGGACGACAATCACAACAACCCTTACAATCATACCATAGGCTAGCTTCTAGGGTTTAGCCTCCTTGATCTCGTGGTAGATCCACTCTTGTAAACATCCACAATATCAATATCAATCAAGTAGGACGAGGGTTTTACCTCCATCAAGAGGGCCGAACTGGGTAAACATCGTGTCCCTTGTCTCCTGTTACCATCCGCCTAGACGCACAGTTCGGGACCCCTACCGAGATCCGCCGGTTTTGACACCGACATTGGTGCTTTCATTGAGAGTTCCTCTGTGTCGCCACCGATAGGCTTGATGGCCTCTTCAATCAACAACGACGCAGTCCTGGGTGAGACCTTTCTCCCGGACAGATCTTTGTATTGGCGGCCGCTGCGGGCCAACTCCCTTGGCCATCTGGAGCAGATCGAAGCTACGCCCTGGCCGTCAGGTCAGGTTTGAAGCCTAAACTTCACGGACGATATCCGCAGGGACTTGATCCTCGATGGATCTGAGCCACAGCCGAGCGTGCCGCGCTGTCACGATGGGCATGACCTAACTCTGCCGCCAAACAGCACCTTGGAGGCCGCACCCGGATCCGCTCCGACTCATAGTCCAGAGCCGATCGCTCGAATCGAGGACGGATGGCTGGACACCGCCTCGGGAGCCGCAATTCCTACGGCGATGGAGCCGAACACTTACCTTGTCCCACATAAAGCCCATGACTCCGAGGTGCCGGACTCCGAACCTCCTGCGCCCCTACCAGTCGAATCCGATTGAGCGCCGATCATGAATTCACCGCTGCGGACATCTTTCAGCACGCGCCCTTCGGCGATATCATAAATTCATTGAAGCATCTCTCGCTATCCGGAGAGCCCTGGCTGAACTACGGCCAGGACGGTTGGGACGCGGATGACGAAGAAATTCAGATCCCACCCACCACCCACTTTGTAGCCACCGTCGACGATTTAACCGACATACTCGACTACGACTCCGAAGACATCGGCGGTATGGACGGCGATGCGGAGACTACCAAGAACCAGTGCCTACAGGACCTTTGGAAGACCACCCGTCATACGACATATACATGGTGGACACCCCAAAAGATGGGGACGGCGAAGAAGCAGCGGAGGCCGATTCCTTAAAGAAACATCCCAAGCGCCCGCGTCAGTGGCGCCGCTCTAAATCCCTCCATGGCAAGAATGGAGATTCCGCACAGGAGATAATAACACCCCGAAAGTGCCGAAGACAACTCCTCCAAAGACGATCCAGCGCAGGAGGAGGAGAAGCAAGCCCTCGTGAGAGGCGGCGGCATTTAAGAGGTCGAGGATGACAATTATTTACCTCCTCCGAGAGCGAGGCAAGCCTCGGCGACGATTTAATTTGTCGTGCTGAGGATCCCGTCGAACAAGAGCGTTTCAGACGCAGGCTAATGGCCACGGCAAACAGCCTAAAGAAAAAGCAACAACAGCTTCAAGCTGATCAAGACCTACTGGCCGACAGATGGACCGAGGTCCTCGTGGCCAAAGAGTATGAACTCGAACGCCTCCAAAAGTTACCCAAAACGCAAGTTGCTCCCCTATTAGAGGAGGCAGCATCGCGCTGACAATACGGCAGATGACCACCTCGTGGCGCGATAGAGAGGCGTGCAAGCCCTCCACTAAAACCGTACTCGCATCGCTCTAAAAGCAGGAAGCCACGGGGAACGCTACCGGACTTGCGAGATATATTGGAGGACAAGGCAAGACAATCCAGATCTATCTATGGATCACGTGGACGCCCCACGACCCACGACGAATACCGTCGCACCGGATACAACTACTCCGGCCGGGCCGAACACAGCAGACAACGCTCTCTCGAGCTACGTCGCGATATTGCTCAATACAGAGGCGCCGCACACCCACTATGCTTCACTGACGAAGTAATGGATCATCAAATCCCTGAAGGGTTCAAACCCGTTAATATCGAATCCTACGATGGCACAACAGACCCCGCGGTCTGGATTGAGGATTATCTCCTCCATATACACATGGCCCGCGGCGATGATCTTCACGCCATCAAATATCTCCCGCTCAAGCTTAAAGGACCAGCTCGGCATTGGCTTAACAGCCTGCCCGCAGAGTCAATTGGATGCTGGGAAGACCTGGAAGCCGCATTCCTCGACAACTTCTGTGGCACGCGTAATGCGACCACCGGACGCAGATGACCTAAGCCACATAATCCAGCAGCCAGACGAATCGGCCAGGCAATTCTGGACACGGTTCTTAACAAAGAAAAATCAAATCGTCGACTGTCCGGATGCAGAGGCACTCGCTGCCTTCAAACATAACATCCGCGATGAGTGGCTGGCCCGGCACCTAGGACAGGAGAAGCCGAAATCCATGGCAGCCCTCACATCCTTCATGACCCGCTTTTGTGCGGGAGAGGATAGCTGGCTCGCTCGCAGTAACAACCTCAGCAAAAACGCTGGCAGTCCGGATACCAAGGACCGCAATGGCAGGTTGCGTTGAAACAAAAACAAACGCCGCATTAATGGCGACAGCAATGAGGATACGGCAGTCAACGCCGGATTCCGAGGCTCCAAACCCGGTCAACGGAAGAAGCCATTCAAAAGAACCACTCCGGTCCCGTCCAATTTGGACCGAATACTCGACCGCTCTTGTCAAATACATGGAACCCCCGAAAAGCCAGTTAACCATACCAACAGAGATTGTTGGGTCTTCAAGCAGGCAGGCAAATTAATCGCCGAAAACAGTGACAAGGGGCTACACAGCGATGAAGAGGAGGAGACCCGGCCGCCGAACAACAAAGGACAAAAGGGATTCCCCCCTCGAGTTCGGACGGTAAACTTGATATACGCAACACATATACCCAAGAGGGAGCGGAAGCGTGCACTAAGGGACGTATACGCAATGGAGCCAGTCGCCCCAAAATTCAACCCATGGTCCTCTTGCCCGATCACTTTCGATCGAAGAGACCATCCGACCAGTATCCGCCATGGCGGATTCGCCGCGCATTGGTTTTAGACCCAATCGTTGATGGATTTCACCTCACGAGTCCTCGATGGACGGCGGCGTAGCCTGAACCTGCTTTATCGGGATACAGGCGCAAGATGGGCATAGACCCTTCAAGGATTAAACCTACAACGACGACCTTCAAAGGCGCCATACCAGGTGTCGAGGCCAATTGTACAGGCTCGATTACATCGAAGTGGTCTTCGGATCCCGGATAATTTCGAGCGAGGAGTTAATCTTGACATAGTCCCGTTCATGGCGGCTATCACGCTCTGCTCGGACGAACGCGTTTGTAAAATTCAATGCGGTGCCGCATTATGCATACCTTAAGCTCAAGATGCCAGGCCCTCGTGGTGTCATCACGGTCAATGGAAACACGGAACGCCCCTCGAATGGAGGAACATACAGCTCTCGCGCAGAAGTAGAGCAGCCTTTAAGGCAATTCTCGAGTCCGGCTGTTAAACGACCGGACACAACCAAATGCGCCGGAGGAACATCAACAATACCACCAGCACGTTCCGTGCATCGCCAGAGTAATGCGGCCCCAACCCCAGCCCTCGCAAAATTGCAAGACAAACTCTCACAGACATAATTACGCCTGGAGATACCATGGGCATAGGGGAAGGGCACAACCATAACAGACCCAGAGTGCGGTTCGACCACACCAGGGGCTCCCAAGTGTGTCGCTCTTTTTTGTTTTATTTTTCTCTTTTTTACACAGAACTCAGTCCGGCGGCGAACCTGCCGAACTCATGATGCAACAGCCAGGGAAGGACAAAGGCCGCAACGAACACTCAGGTGGTCTCCATCACGAGCATTAAATTTGTTAAATACAACATTCCGCGGCCTACCCCTGGAGGGAGACGCCTTTAATTCGCCCAACTTTGCTTTCCGCACTATTTGTATCATTCCGCATCGATAGCATATCTTCTCTAATAAAATGCAGCACTTTTGCCTAATATTGCATTACTTTATATATATATATATATATATATATATATATATATATATATATATATATATATATATATATGTTCATTTATTTACATGTTGCACCTGTGCATCTTGGTACAGCCAAATACACCAGGGCTTATGTCCTCCGCTTTATGGTGTGATAAAGTCCGCACACTTTCACAAGTGCGGCACCCCAAACTTATAGCATTATATGAATCAGCTCGAATCCTGCCTTGGGTCAATAGTTGGGTTTGCCTGCCCCATGTTCGCACCTTACGCCCGCTCTATCGGCTAAGGTAGCACTGGGAGAACCACGCGATTGCGCCCTGTTGAGCCGGTTAACGCCTCATGGAGAAAGCTAAACTGACCGCACGATAAGGCGAGACTGGTCGCTATTCGAGAGGTCCTTTCGGTCCTTAAAGACCTCGCCGCTTCGAGCGAAGTTCGGATTATGTCCGATGAAGGCGTGGATAGCGCCCACTTCGGTCTTCCGAATACTAGGGGCTTCACGAAATTTAAAATTATAGAATTCTATGGCTAAGTGAGAGTGTTCAAGCACTATAAGTCTGGTTGCCTTGTTCGTTGTGTTGAGCGCCTCCCTAGATGGACCCAAAAATGGGAACAAGAGTGCTCAAGTTTATCCCGAACACCCCAGCACTCGTGGCATGGGGGCTGAAGCCGACGACTTGCCATCTCTCAGATTTAATAAACGGCCGCACAGAAGGTAATATTTTAAATTAAAAAGCGTTGCTGCTAGCGATATGAACAAAGTTTTCAGCGCACAGGATAACACATTGCGAATTCACTCAAAAATTACATCCCTGGGGCACTCATCCGCAATCTTGCGGGCACCCTTCAGGACAGCCTTATAGTAAAGTTCGGGCGTACGATGCTCCTTGCCCGCTGGTGGCGCGTCAGTGATTAGCTTCTCCGCATCCAGCTTGCCCCAATGCACCTTTTGCGCGGGAAGGGCCCGACGAGCACCTTCAATACAGGGAGCGCTTGATAACCTCCACCCAGGGCACGATCCACCAGCCGTCGACGAGGCCGGTAGCTCCTGTGCATGGCCTCTCCAGCCACAGCCGGACTATGAGGCCCTTCATGGCCTGCTCGCCACCTTGTGCAGTTCGACCAACTGCTTCACTGGTCGCTAGGGGCACGGATGGCCGGCCTCAAAGATACCGAGACCGAAGACCTTCTCCGCTGAGCTCCCTCCTCGGCTCGGTAGAATGCGGCGGCATCGACACGCTGCTGAGGCAGATCTGCAAACGCCTCGAGAGCTCCGAACCGGGTAAGTAACACGTAATTTACATTCACATGCTTGCTTTGCATGAAGAATGCCTTACATGTCGCTATCTTATTCATCAATTCAACCTCCTGAAGGGACTTATGGGCCTCGGCCTTGGCGGTTTTGGCACTTTCGAGAGCCGAGGCAAGCTCGGACTCTCAGGTCTTTGACTCACGTTCCAAACTCTCATGCTTTTCCATTAGAGCCTGGAGCTCTTGCTGAACCACCGCCAGCCGCGCCTCCTGCTTTTCTCGCTCCCCAGCCTGCGGGCGCATTGATTATGCTCGTCGCCGACACGGCCTCCTTCGTGGCTGCCACCTCGCTCGTGGCCCTGCAGCACCCATGTTATCCTTGTTATTTTTATCGAAACCTAAATCCTTTTTCAGAAGGTACAAATTCAAAGTGGTGTTACTCACCTTCTTTGTCTGGAGCTGCTTCTGGCGCGGGCGGAGCTCTTGCTCGAACGCCGAGCTCCTGCTTCAACGCACCGACCTCGTAGTCAAGGCGGCAGAGGTCAGCAGCGCAAGTGCAACCCATATTGACATAATTTTTAGCAACCTGCGATATATTTTTTAAGATCCTCAGTCCGACTTTTCTTTCCGAACACGAACCGAGCATCGGGGCTACTGTCTATGCGGTATTACATTGCATATTTTAACTTCTTACCTCAAAGCCCGATAGAAGGCTATTGTAAGCTTTGGTCAGCCCGCCTTTGGCGAGCTGCACTTTCAATCACCGCACTCATAATAGTGCGGTGTTCTTCTCGATGGAAGCGCTGCAGCGCCCAACAAATTGCCCGGCGCCCGGTTGGGACGGAAGCCGCGGCGCCACGGTCTTGCCCTTCGATCGAAGGGGCCGCTGCCGGACTCTCGGAACCACTGCAGGTTCTGTTTTGGAGTCCGGCGCAGAGTCCGGGAGGACGCCTTGTGGCGCCTCCGGAGGCTCCCCCTGATGGGTCCATTCTGGGGATCCCACCTCGGCATCCTCGGTGTCGTGAGGGGTGGAGGCGGTCGGGATGGAGTCTACATCCGACGAAGCCAACGACCCGCTCGATGAAGCGGGGAGATCATCACTGGCCGGACTACAGGCAGTATGCGGCATTAGAATGACACTATGTGACGCAGAAAAAGAAATTATAAATTATTCAGGAATCCGGATACTTACGATCTCGCCGGAGGCTTGGCCCTTGAAGGCCATTCTTCCTTGCCAACGTTGATGTTGGCGGAGCTGTCCGGGGGAATAGTCCTTCCCCTCTTGGACCCTTCGGCCCCCCCCCTGTTGGGGGAGCCTTCCTTTTCCTCTCTCCCTCCTCTGGGAGAGAGACCTCTTCCTCCTCCTCATTTTCGGGGGAGAAGTCCGCCCTGGAGTCGTCGGACACCTTAAAACGGGAGCTCTTTCGAGCACCCGTGGCCTCCTTCTTGGCCTTCTTCTCCGGCACCACGTGCGGTGCCGGAACCAGCAGCCTCGCTAGACGAGCGTCTACTGAATTTTCTGGCATAGGAGTCGGACAGGTAATCTGCTCCGCCTTCTTCATCCAGTCCTGTCAAAGGGAAGGGGAAATTAAAACCCGCATAGAGTCAAACTATGGAAAACAAGTGTCCCGTAAAAGGGTAGAATCACTTACCTCGTCACCAAGGCCATGAGTGAAATCCGCGATCTTGATCGCGGATGTGGGGGCTTCGGCACCCTTGAACAGCACCTTCCTGTCGCCTTGTACGTCGTGTCGAAGAGCTTGTTCAGCGCCTGGTGCTGTTCCGGATCAAACTCCCACAGTTTGAATGCCCGCTCTTGGCATGGGAGTATCCGCGGACGAGCATGACTTGGACCACGTTAACCAGCCTAATCTTCTTCACCAGCTTCTTGATACAGGCTTGGAGTCCCGTCGGCTCTGTCGAACTACCCCACGCAAGCCCTTCTTTTCAGGAGGTGAGCTGCGTGGGGATACCAGATCTAAACTCGGGGCCGCCGCCCATTTAGGGTCACGCTGCTCGGTGATATAGAACCACCCCGATTGCCACCCTTGACGGATTCCACGAAGGCCCTTCGAACCTAAAGGACGTTGGGCATCTTGCCCAACATGTCGCCTCCGCACTCCGCTTGAACGCCCTTCACTACCTTCGGCTTGACATTGAAGGTCTTGAGCCACAAGCAGAAGTGGGGCTGGATGCAGAGGAAGGCCTCGCACACGACGATAAACGCCGAGATGTTGAGGATGAAGTTCGGCGCCAGATCATGGAAATCCAGGCCGTAGTAGAACATGAGCCCCCGGACAAAGGGGTGAAGTGGAAAGCCCAGTCCGCGGAGGAGGTGGGAAAGAAAGATAACCCTCTCATGGGGCCTGGGGGTGGGGATGAGCTGCCCCTCGTCGGGCAGCCGGTGCGCGATGTCGCCGGAAAGGTATCCGCGCCCAGAAGTTTGGCGATTTGCTCCTCCTTAACGGTGGAGGCCAACCATTTACCTCCCGCCCGACATGGTCGGAGAAGGTTGAGACGAGATGCGCGAATTTGGGCGCTGAGCTCGAAAGCGCGGAGATGGATAAGCAAAGGAGGAAGAAGGCGAGGTGAGAAGGTGAATCCTTATCCCTTATATGGGCGGGCGAAGTCTTACGCGCCCCCACCGCCTGGTAAAACTCACTTATCTCCCAAGCGTGACCATCAATGACGCGTTGGGTTACCCACCGTATTGATGAGAATCCCGGATTAAGGGAAACACGATCTCGCTCGACAAGACGCGTTAAGGAAACCGCTTCGCTAAATGCGCTGAGGTGGTAAAGTAAAAACAATTCGAGTAATGGCTTGGTAGTGGTGTGACGCCATGCCACGGAAAACGCCAGCAGATTGAACTTGTGTATATATTATTATTCTCTACGGTGGAATGTGGAATTTATTTTGCGAGCCGACACTATCCTGGTGTTCATAATCTTCTATCATTTGGAGGAGGAACCCGCCTTGCAATGCCAAGCAATATACACGCCGGACTTATCGTCATTGAAGCCTGGTTCAGGGGCTACTGAGGGAGTCCTGGATTAGGGGGTGTCCGGATAGCCGGACTACCATCATCAGCCGAACTATCATCTGCCGGACTATCATCATCGACCGGACTCCAAGACTATGAAGATAGAAGATTGAAGACTTCCCCCCGTGTCCGGATGGGACTTTCCTTGACGTGGAAGGCAAGCTTGGCGATACGGATATGTAGATCTCCTACCATTGTAACCGACTCTATGTAACCCTAGCCCTCTCCAGTGTCTATATAAACCGGATGGCCTTAGTCCATAGGACGACAATCACAACAACCCTTACAATCATACCATAGGCTAGCTTCTAGGGTTTAGCCTCCTTGATCTCGTGGTAGATCCACTCTTGTAAACATCCACAATATCAATATCAATCAAGCAGGACGTAGGGTTTTACCTCCATCAAGAGGGCCCGAACCTGGGTAAACATCGTGTCCCTTGTCTCCTGTTACCGTCCGCCTAGACGCACAGTTCGGGACCCCCTACCCGAGATCCCCCGGTTTTGACACCGACAATGAGTCTTCAATCTTTTACCTTCTCAGTCCAACAGTCCGGCCAAAGTAAGTAGTCCGACTATCCGGGGACCCCTTAATCCGGGACTCCCTTAGTAGCCCCTGAACCAGGCTTCAATGACGATAAGTCCGGCGCGCAAATTTTCTTCGGCATTGCCAGGCGGGTTCTTCTCCAAATTCTCGAGAGTATTTTTGTAGCGAGCAGTGTCCGACTCCTCATCAATGTCGCGCTCCTCGGCTTCTATGCTTTAATAATGGCTGTCTCCATGTGTCGAGCGAATGCGAGAAGTCGAGGCATTTTTACATTTGCCACCCCGACCATGCGAGTAAATCGTCTATTTAAAAAGACGAGGATCCTCAGATCCAAATCACACCATCTCCTCCCAGCGAGCATTCATCAGACCGCGTCCAGAAAAATCCATACCACCATGGCCGGTCGTCGCGGCTCTTCCTCTCGCTCCCGTAGAACTAGGCTAGATGATTGGGAGAAATGTTCTGTCCCCCACTAGTAGAGTTGCAGACCAAGGGGCTTCTCCCACCTGCGTACAAGTTCCCCGTCCGAGCTGGACTAGCCACTTATAATGGCGGGGAGCAAGCGGAGAGTTCTCCAAACCCATCCAAGGGAGAGAGGGTATGCTTCATCCCATATTTGCTGAGGGAACTCGGATTCCCAATCCATCCTTTCCTCTGCGGGCTCCTGGAGTTCTACCACCTCCAGCTGCATAACTTTACCCCAGCCTCCATACTGCATATCGCAGGCTACGTTGCCTTCTGCGAGCTATTTCTGGGTTGCGAAGATCATTTCGAGCTATGGAAGAGGCTATTCTGCCTCGTACCCCGCACTCAGGAGGGGTCGGTATATCAAGTGGGCGGAGCCGAAATATGGCGCATCACCGGGACCGGATACCTATCCGGTACCCCGAAGAAGACATCCGAAGACTGGCCTTAGGAGTGGTTCTACATGGAGGATGTCCCTCTTTCGGACTGTCAGTGTCAAAACCGGCGGATCTCGGGTAGGGGGTCCTGAACTGTGCATCTAGGCGGATGGTAACAGGAGACAAGGGACACGATGTTTTTACCCAGGTTCGGGCCCTCTCGATGGAGGTAAAACCCTACTCCTGCTTGATTAATATTGATGATATGGGTAGTACAAGAGTGGATCTACCACGAGATCGTAGAGGCTAAACCTAGAAGCTAGCCTATGGTATGATTGTTGTTCGTCCTAGGACTAAAACCCTCCGGTTTATATAGGCACCGGATAGGGTTAGGGTTACTGTAGTCGGTTACAATGCTAGGAGATCTACATATCCAGACGCCAAGCTTGCCTTCCACGCCAAGGAAAGTCCCATCCGACACGGGACGAAGTCTTCAATCTTGTATCTTCATAGTCCAGAGTCCGCGAACGGTGATAGTTCGCTATCCGGACACCCCTAATCCAGACTCCTCAAGAGCCCTCGAACCAGTCTTCAATGACGACGAGTCCGGCGCACATATTGTCTTCGGCATTGCAAGGCGGGTTCCTCCTCTGAATACTTCATAGAAGATTTTGAACACAAGGATAGTGTCCGGCTCTGCAAAACAAGTTCTACATACCACCGTAGAGAGAATAACCTTTGCACAGATCTGCTGACGTATTCCGTGGCGTGACATCACACCACGGCCAGGCCTTTATATGAATCGTTTTTACTGTTCCACCTTAGCACGTTTAGTGAGGCGGTTTCCTTGGCACGTCTTATCAGAGCGGAGATCATGCCCCCTTATTCCGGGATCCTCATCAATACGGGCGTAGTATTCCGATCGTGCCGTTCGCTGGCACGCCTCCATTGAAGGCGAGTCCCGAACGGTCACGGGGAGGGCTGTTGGTATTCCACCTCTTTATAACGAGACCAAGGCCCTCTCCTTTCTTTCGATCTCAATCAAATCCGCCCCCCCCCCCCGCTTCGAGTTCCAACACCCAAAGCTCCAGATTTAGGCGCTTCGGACCTTTGACGATGTCCGGCTCCGACCTGCACGGCCGGTGGATGTCTTCCTCCGTCACGAAAGAAGATGTGCTAAAGCTGAGAGACGCCAGGTATCTTAACGGCGAAATTTCGCATAGGCTGCCTACCCAAGGGCAGGTTATTCCCACTCCCGAGCCTGGTGAGAGCGTGTTATTCGTGTCTCACTTCCTTCGGGGTTTAGGCTTCCCGACGGACCCTTTTGTGAGGGGGCTCATGTTTTATTATGGGCTGGAATTCCATGACTTGGATCCGGAGTCCATCCTCCACATCTCGTCGTTCATTGTTCTATGTGAAGCCTTCCTCCGCATTACCTTCACTTCGGATTGTGGCTCAAGACCTTCAAAGTGGAGCCGAAGATGATCAAGGGGCATCGGGCAGAGTGCGGAGGGGCTATTATAAGAAAGAATGCTGACGCTCCATGGCCCGAGGGCTCTTTTCAAGAGGAGCTTAATTTATGGCAGCAGGAGTGTTTTTACATCACCGCTCCCAGGAGCTCCATATGGGAGGCGCCGCCTGCCTTCCGCTCGGGTCCTCCACTGCGGCTGGAGTCGTGGGTTAATAAAATGCTCAACTGGGGACCGTCCAAGGACGTACCTCTGTTGCAGGGCCGTATTCGAGACCTCCTAGAGAGAGAGATCAATCTGGTCGTAGTAGCACAGGTCATGTTGATTCGTCGCACCTTGCCCTACAAACGTCGGCCCCTCTGCCTGTGGGAGTTTAATCCGAAGGGACCACAAGCTCTCCAACATTTTATGGGCGTAACGCCCGTGGAGATGTATCAACTGTTCTTCGGATCACAAGCAATATGTTCGGACTTAACCGAGGACGCAGGTCCGAGCTGCAATCACCCGGATACTCAAGTAAGTAGTCCTGTACCCGGACATGCTATCCGCATATTTATCATAAACTTGCCCTTAAGAGAGCTATCCTTTAAACATGAGTGGATAGCAAAGAAAACTGATCAGTGTCCGCCCCCTCCCGAGTCCACGCCGGATCCTCAGATAACCAAGATGTTAGAGGCTGTGCCTTTTGAAGAAGGCGAGGGGGAACAAAGGAACTACAACCTCCGTGAAGGAGGCTATCAAGAAAGGGGGGATCGAGAATCCTGCCCTCCAAGGGGAGAAGAGGACCGCTTCTGAAGATCCGGAGACCAAAGCCTCGAAGCAGGGGAAGAAATCTTCGCCAGAGGGTCCTGCGGCGGGAGATGCCCCGGCCGCACTATTTCCCCAAGGAGATCAGCCCTCCAGCGAGCCGTAAGTAAAGGGGGGCGTTTTATTTTTTAAAAGAGAGACATCCCCGTTTTATTTATGAAGGTAACTGTCGGTGTCAAAACCGGCGGATCTCGGGTAGGGGTTCCCGAACTGTGCGTCTAGGCGGATGGTAACAGGAGACAAGGGACACGATCCTTTTACCAAGGTTCGGGCCCTCTCGATGGAGGTAATACCCTACTCCTGCTTGATTAATATTGATAATATGGGTAGTACAAGAGTAGATCTACCACGAGATCAGAGAGGCTAAACCCTAGAAGCTAGCCGATGGTATGATTGTTGTTTTGTCCTACGGACTAAAACCCTTCGGTTTATATAGACACCGAATAGGGTTAGGGTTACACAGGGTCAGTTACAATGGTAGGAGATCTACATATCCAGACGCCAAGCTTGCTTTCCACGCCAAGGAAAGTCCCATCCGGACACGGGATGAAGTCTTCAATCTTGTATCTTCATAGTCTAGGAGTCCGGCCAAATATGATAGTTCGGCTATCCGGACACCCCCTAGTCCAGGACTCCCTCAGTAACCGAGAGTTTACCTTGTAGTTCGGATCTCATCCCTTCACAGCAGAGCTCGTCTTTAGGGGACCTTGATCCGGAGATGATGGAGAGCGAAACGCCTCCGCCTGCCATACCATTATGCGAGGCGGACGACCCTGAGGTGTCATCGCGGAGGGCTTCTCCGAATCTGCCGGGACCGGAAGGCAGCCGTATGTCCCCTCAAAGCTCTCCGTGTCCGGCCTTCGAAAAAGGCCACCGGACGAGTCCGGCACCAACAGGTGTACGGCCGGAGGAGCTGAAGGATCTGCTCGGGCGAAGGTTTATTCGGAAGATCACCGTGACGTTAATGGGTACGGTGATTGAAAGGATTTCATCTGCCGAGAGCGGATTGCATGAAGCCGCCGCAAGTTTATCGACGGGTTTTGAGGTACGCAAATGATGTACCTTCGACAGTTCTGCATATAAATGCGCCTGTATAGATAGTAGCCCCGAGACTTGGTGCGGTGTCAAAATGACGGCGTGTCGAGGATCATAACCCAGTGTATAATATGCACTCTTCCTATGTAGGTGGCGGCGTCCGTGGCTAGCTGGCTGATGAATTTGCCGAACTGAAGCGGCAACTTGACATGGCGGATGCGGACATCACGCTTGTTAATAAGCTGCTTGACGAGTCACAAGGTATGCAACTTCTCCGCGGACACCAGGTAAGGGAGCTTGACGCCCATGCCTTACAACATGTATGCTTAATGCAGATGGTGCCGCTGTTATGGAGAACCTTCGGCGGAGCTCGCCCGAGCCAAGGAGCAAGCCAGAAAAGTGAAGCGGCGGTTTTAAGGCGCCGCAGAGCTAAAAGTCAACAGGCTGCTCACGCCAAGAAGAAAGAAATGGCCGAGATGGCCGTGAAATTAAAGAATGCTATCGACCGCTATGAAGCTTCTTGAAAAAGAAGATCGAGTGAAACAAGAGGACCTGAAAAAGGCCGCCACCGAGGCCATGGATACTCGCTCTGCGATGAGAGCCATGAAGGAGGAGCTACGTCAGGCCGGAGATATTGCGGCTGGAAATCCCTTTCCGATGTGGAGAAAATTCACGGATCCTAAATACGCTCAATTGGACCGGCTGTGGAGTGGGAAGGATGCTTATTTGGACTTGGTGGCGAGTGCCGCAGACGTGGCCGAACACTTCCGAGGTCAAAAGGATCACGGAATGGAAGAGCTTTTTTGGTCGCAGTTCCATAGTCCGGGGCGTCCACTTTTATTAACCGATCGTTTGGCCGAATGGGCTGAGCTGAATAGGTTGTCCGGACTTGCCATGAAGGCTGTCTTGACTCATTTGTGGCTGAAAAGGCCCGAGCCGAAGAGTTATTTTGGCTTGTTGCAGCAGTTCCTTGGTGCGGTGCCGCATATCGATGCAATGAAGCGGTCAGCATGCATAGAGGGTGCGTGGATGGCTCTTGCACGTGTCCAGACATACTAGGCGGAGATGAAGGCCACCGACGTTGCATCCCAAGATTCGGACAGAAGCCGAGTACCTGCCGAGCACTATTTTGAGGAAGTCCTGCAGGGCGCTCGTTTAATAGAGACGGAGTGCTCGAAGGATATTATGTTTAAATGACATGTATGATTTGTGAAAACAATGTTTCAATATGATATAAGAGCTTTTTATACTTCTGCGTTCAAGTATTAAAACACCTCCTGGGCGGCCGTTGATGTATATATGTATATAACGTGAAAGATGGCAGTCTTCGGCTTCAGCCCCCACGCACATAGTGCGGGGGTGTTTGCAAAAAGGCACATTTTCACACTTAATCCAACGTCTTGGTCCTGTAAAGGAGGTGATAGCGTAGCAAACTAGGCAAGCGGACTATAATGCTTTATCACTTTCACTTAGCCATAGGAGTTCGATGGTGGGGCTACTATATAGCCCCTAGGGGCACCGCGCTCTCCCAAATTCGGGGTGCGTATGTGCCTGGCCGGGAAAAGGCCCTTCGTCAATGCGGGGGAATTCTAATCATTCCGCTGGGTCATCGAGTGGTTGACCAGTCTCACACTATATCATGACAGCCAGCCGCTTTCATCGAGGTGCTCACCGCCAACCGGGCACAATCACAGTAGTTCTCCTGGTGCCGCGTTAGCCGATAGAACGGAACGTAAGGCAGCAAAACACAGGAGCCGGGCAAACCCAACATTTGACCAAAGACATGATTCGGAGATGATGCATATAAGGCCTAATTCGAGACGCCGAACACTCCCTAAGGTATTCGATCTATATGAAAACGGGCAGAATAATGCCCTAAGCCCCTGGTGTCCAGGTACGCGCAAAAATTCTGGTGCGGCCGATGCCAAAACGCCAGCCTCCTCCTCGGTTATAGCAAGAAACCGGGGGATGTGTATCAACAAGAGACAGTAAAAAAGGTTTACGCAGGGTCTTAATCTGAAAAAGAATCTTGCAACGGGTCCCTACTGCACGCCTGCTACTGTGGTTCCGCGCAGCCGTATCCGGGACGGGTGTAGCACGGTGTTCATCTGTAAAAGAGAAGAACATAGTTGAAAGTAAAAAAAAGGATCGTGCGAAAAATGTACTTTATTTAAATAAACAGAGTACGGTTCGAAAAGTGAATACGATTGAGCTTTATTGTCTCTTGTTGTACATGCGTGCAGCCCCTTGTATGGGGGTATGCCGCTAGTAGGCGCCGTACTCGTCTAGCCATGTTTGGGGTTCGAATGACCTATTCAGGTGCTTTGATTAGCGGAGCTGGATTGGTGTGGGGCTGTCAAGGCAGTGTCACGTTCTTCCGTGCTCGAGTAACACTTAATACTCCCTTTTAATGAGATGATGCCGCGTGGACCGGGCATTTTAAGTGTGAGAGATGCATAATGTGGTATTGCTTTAAAGCGGGCGAAAGCTTCACGTCCCAGTAGTGCTTGAAAGCTACTTTCGAATGGGGCGATGTGGAAGGTTAACTTTTCGCAGCGGAAGTTGTCGGATGAGCCAAACACAACTTCTAGCAGTAGAGAGCCCGTACAATGGGCATATAGGCCTGGCATTACCCCTTTAAAGGAGGTGTTGCTATGGCGAATTTTGGTTGGGTCTATACCCATTTTGCGGATTGTGTCCTGATATAGCAGGTTTAGATCGCTACCTCCGTCCATTAGGACTTGTGTAAATTGGAGTCTGTCGATTATAGGATCTAATATCAAGGCAGTCCATCCTGCGCTTCGATACTTCCGAATAGTCCTGATGATCAAGGTGATTGGTTTTGACAACCATCGTTGGGACTCGTTGGGATAGACCGTCTGCGCGGTTTCTATGGGCGCCGCCTGTTTTTCTCTTTGTCATTTGAAGTGAGTTCACTGTTTTGACTTTTGTGGGAAATTCTTTTGTTTTCGTGCTCGCTTGTGGGGTTCGCCATTATCCTCACTTGGTGTGTCGAGCCCCTTGTGTTCGGCATTGAGTTTGCCGGACTGCTTGAAGACCCAACAATCTCTGTGGGTATGGTTTGCAGGCTTCCCAGTAGTACTGTGGATTTGGCATGTTTTGTCCAAGATTTTGTTTAGGTTGGATAGTTCGTCGCTGCTGTCCTTGAGGGGCAGGTTTTTATGATTCTGCCGGAGCTTCGAACCGCATTGACTGCCGTGTTCTTCGGCTGTTTCCTTTGTCCGCGCTGGTCCTTGCTGCGCCGTGGTTTTCCATTTCCATCCCTCGACTTCGGATGTACTTGGGTCGCTGGTACTGCATCTTGCCAGCCAACTATCCTCTCCCGCAAAAGCGGTCATGAGGCTTGCTAATGCAGCCATTGTTCTCGGCTTCTCCTGGCCGAGGTGTTCATGCGAGCCATTCGTCTCGGACGTTGTGTTTGAAAGCTTCTAAGGCTTCGGCGTGCGGACAGTCGACTATTTGGTTCTTTTCGATAAGGAACCTGTTCTAGAATTTGCGGGCTGACTCTCCGGGTTGTTGAGTTATGTGACTTAAATCGTCTGCATCCGGAGGGCGGACATAAGTCCCTTGAAAATTTGCCCGAAAGGCATCCTCGAGCTCTTCCCAACTTCCAATGGTATTTTCAGGGAGGCTTTTGAGCCAATGCCGGGCTGGCCCTTTGAGCTTGAGGGGTAAGTATTTTATGGCGTGGAGATCATCTCCTCTAGCCATGTGTATGTGGAGGATGTAATCCTCAATCCAGACTCCAGGGTTTGTTGTTCCGTCGTATGCCTCTATGTTTACGGGTTTGAATCCCGCTGGGAATTCGTGATCCAGCACCTCATCGGTGAAACACAGGGGGTGTGCGGCACTCCTATATTTGGGTGTGCCGAGATGTTCGGATAATTGGCGTGTTGTATTGCTTGGAAGAGCTTGCTTTCTCGGCCCATAGATGGACCTAACTGGGCCATCCTTTTGATGCGAATCCTTATGCGGATCGCGTGCCGGCTTGTGTGCGGCGCCGCTTGCCACTCCATGTTTGCCATGTGGTCGTCTATCCGACCGAGCGGCCTCTTTGTTCTTTGAATTCGGGGGCTCTACGGCCTCATCATCGAATTCGGGCAGTAATTTGCGCTCGGTAGCTTCTTGTTTGGCGCATCGTCGCCGATTTCTCTGCGGTGTTGAGTACTTTGCTCCATCTGATTTTGAGTGCATCTTCCGCTGTTTTGAGCTTCCGCTTCTGCTTTTTCAGGCTACGCGCAGTGGCGATAAGCCTTTTGTGGAGGTTCTTCTGCTCCAACAATTTGTCCGGCATGAGATCGTCCGGACTGTTATCTTCGCCGGGCATGGGTTGTTTATCCAGGTTTTCCTGTTCGGACGGTTGCTCGATAGCATGTTCGTCGTCCACCGATTCATCCTGCTCTATGGCTGGGTCTGTGTGGCTGCCGTCTTTGTCGAGGCGGGACTTGGTGCGGCGTTTATGTTGCCGTTTTGACTGCTTTTCGAGGGATTTATCCTTCGTAGTGTTCCGTTGTTCCTCGTCGTCACTTCCTTTAGGTGTATCCACCATGTATACATCATGGGATGAGGTGGCTGTCTAGTATCCTATAGGTGCTGGTTCATGGTTGTCTCCTACATCGCCGTCCATACCGCCGATGTCTTCGAGTCGAAATCGAGCACGCCGCTTAAGCTTTCGACAGCTGGCTACAAAGTGGGCGGTGGATGGCGTTGAATTTCTTCGTCGTCCGATCTCAACCTTCCCGACCGTAGTCCGCCAGGCTCTCCGATAAAGAGAGAGACTTTAGTGAATTCAGGATGTCGCCAAAGGGCGAAAGTGCTAAAAGATGTCCGCGCAATGAACTCCATAACCGGCGCCAAATTGGATTCGATTGGCAGGGGCGCGGAGGGTTCGAAGTCCGGAGAGGAGTCCGGCACCTTGGAGTCACGGTATTCGCAAAGGACAGGGATGAAGTTCGCTCAATCACCAGAGATCGAGCCCCGAGGCGGTGTCCAACCACTCGCCCTCGATCGGCGGGTCGGCTCCAACTAAGGGTCGGAGCGGATGCTGGTGCGACCTCCGTGGCACCGTTCGGGCGGCAGAGCCAGATCGCGCCCATCGAGACAAGGCGGCGCGCTTGGTTGTGGCTCAATCCGTCAAGATCAAGTCTCCGCGGATGTCGGCCGGTGGTTCAAACTCCCAAATCTGACCTGATGGCCAGGGGCGTAGCTTTCGATCTGCTCCAGATGGCCATGTGAATTGGCCAGCAGTGCAAAGCTGCCGAACACGAAGATCTGTCCGGGAAGAAAAGTCTCACCCTGGACTGCGTCGTTGTTGATGATCGAAGGAGCCATCGGGCCTAAGGATGACGCATACGCAGGAACTCTCAATGAAAGCACCAATGTCGGTGTCAAACCGCGGATCTCTGGTAGGGGGTACCGAACTGTGCGTCTAGGTGGATGGTAACAGGAGACAAGGGACACGATGTTTTTACCCAGGTTCGGGCCCTCTCGATGGAGGTAAAACCCTACTCCTGCTTGATTAATATTGATGATATGGGTAGTACAAGAGTGGATCTACCACGAGATCAGAGAAGCTAAACCCTAGAAGCTAGCCTATGGTACGATTGTTGTTCGTCCTAAGGACTAAAACCCTCCGGTTTATATAGGCACCGAATAGGGTTAGGGTTTCACAGAGTCGGTTACAATGGTAGGAGATCTACATATCCGTATCGCCAAGCTTGCCTTCCACGCCAAGGAAAGTCCCATCCGGACACGGGACAAAGTCTTCAATCTTGTATCTTCATAGTCCAGGAGTCCGGCCAACGGTGATAGTTCGGCTATCCAGACACCCCCTAATCCAGGAATCCCTCACGGACCCTATTCGGAAAGGCCTTCCCGAGTTTCTAAATGCCCCGTTGAAGAATCGCCACAGCTGGCACCCCAGGAGCCCCCAGGTGTAAGATAACAGAGAGATCCTTTTCCTAATGGATAGGATAAGTACGCTGGCCAAATCAGGACTGACAATAATTGAGGTTATGTCCATATGTATAATGCGGGGAGTGCAACCACTCCAATGTCGGGGAAAACCCATGTGGCACTACAATGGAGAAAACGACGCCACCCGCTGCGGCCGTAAAGGGCCGGACTCCGCCACCGCTCTGGCGAAAATATTGTCCGATTTGTACAAAGGAGAGGAAGAGGAGTTCACCCATATCAAGCAACGAGATGGATTTTCCATCTATAACCGCCCAAGCTGGGAGAGCTGCCATCTTTTATTCCGGTCTTTCCCGCATTTTTTAGCACAAATGTTTACCTTGTCAATTCGTAGCAGGAACTGCGAAGAGCTATGAAGGAGGTTCACAGCCCGTCTCCACAGCCGGAGGACCCAAACTGGGCCCTCGACCCCAGACTCAAAGAAGATCCGGACATGTTTGTGGAGCTCGTTGACAGGACATTTTATCAGTTAAGCTGCGAGGGTGCGTTGGTGGCCATCATAGCCGATTATCCTGGCCTACTCCCCGTATCACATGTAAGTAGGACCGGAGTCCCGACTTCCAAAAAGGAATCCCTCTTCGCGCCTCACCCACCGCACATATATTGCGTTTTACAGGGAAGGCCATCGGGGCGCCAAGCCGAACCCGCGGTGACTCGCCAACAAGGGGCACCGAAGACGGGTAGGCTTAAAAGGAAGGCGGTCAGGACTGAGACGCCGTTGCAAAGGTATGTTTAAAAACCTGCCACGAAATTATCATCGTTAAAATATAACAATGTCCATTGTCTTCTGGCAGAAAAAGCGCTCAACGGACTATATCCGGAGAGCCTGCCGGTCACGTCTCCACTAGCCGGACTCCGAGGCCGGACTCAAGGGCGGAGGTCAACGCGGACGATCCTCCAACAGAGGATGCAGATAGATTTTCCACCACAAACTCCGAAGTGGAGAGCGCCATGAATCATAGGCGCTGACGGGCCGCACTACACGACCCTAATTTCTCTGAAGAGGCGTTCGATGCCTTCAACTCAGGGGATGCGTACATCCCGGCTGCTCAAGGTGGCCTGGCCAGGGCCACAGACTAGTACGTAAAGGATATACGGGTAAGAAAATTTGATAAGTATGTATATCAGTAGCCCCTGAGACTTGAAACAGTTGGCACAACAGATTTAAGGATCCTCGTGTGCATACGTTCTAACAGAGAAGAATACCCAGCTGTCTAAAGAGCCGGAGGAGTGCAAATCCCAACTGCGGGCCGCAATTGCCGTAATGGAGGAGTCTACGAAGGCCCCATCTGGTAGTACTTGTTTTGATCGAAAATAATGTCATGGCATATACTTGTTTAGTATTCGGCATGAATGCAAATCTAACAATAGATTTTGCAGACAATCCCGGAGGCAATCCGGAGATCATACCAGAGGATGAGCTACATGTTCGGCGACAGCTGAAGGCTGGCGAGCGTGTGCTTACAAAGGTTATAAATGGGAAAAATATTCTCCAGGACGCGAACACCGACTGGACATCGAATTAAAGGATGTTCGGGCCCAGCTTGCTGACTCCGTAAAGGAGAATAAGAGGCTTCGGCGCGGCATATTCAATAAGTGCTCTAGCGAACCACTATAAAGTTCGGCGAAGAAGCGTGCTAACAGAATTAAGCCTGTAGGCATGCTGACAGGTTGCCCCAAAGAGGAGATGCCCGGATCTGCAGGCGATCTTCTGCAGGAGCTCTCACAACTGCACAAACAAGTTCGGCAGGTGATGCAGGGCATTTCCCGAGCCTTATGGCCATCCGCCTCCCTGCTAGGAGGCACGGGCGAGCTTTTGGAGATGCTTAAGGGAGCGTGGTGGCGCTTCCGCTTATGGAAGATATCGGCCTGCCAACAAGGTGCGAGGGAAGCCTGGGCCATGGTGAAGACGCGATACCCTAAGGCTGACCCGAACCACATGGCCGAGGTCGGACCTATAGAATCATATGGGAAGGAGATCCCTGTAAGTCTGGTATATGACCAGGTAGCATTAGCCGCTAAGTATTCCCAACAGGACTGTAGGCTAGACAACCTATTGGATGGTATAGAAGAAGAATATAGTCAGTCTAAGTGACATTTGTACTTCGAAGGACACATTTGTCCCTAGCCGGATTGTAAATCATTTGTCTTGGCAGACCTTTTCGCTTCAGCCTCTGGACCCGACAGGCCGGAGTGTATCCAAATACCCGCTCAGTTATGTGAAAACCGGGGCACGCGTGGAAACCAGGCGTAGGGGTTATAAGTTCTTGAACAGACAAGTACCCAACTAGTTATGTTATATTGCATGGGTAGTAAGGAACATCTTCCAGGGAGAATAGTTCCGTTAAGGCTTCCTTTCCCTGGGTGCGCATGCATTAATGTGCATGTCCGAACTGCGAAAAATGATGCAGGATATAAGCATCCGGGGGCATATTTTGTAATAGGTAAAAGACATCTTTTATTCGTCGACCGAATATTCCCTTAAGAACGCTAGCTTTCGGCTTCACCCAGTCTGAGGTACACATCTGGCTGACCCGACAATAACAATCGCAGAGGTGCTTCCCTTATGCCCTAGCCGAATTAACGGGAATGTAGGGCATAAACACAAGAGCCACAGGCAACCCAGCTTGGCCAAAACTTAAGTCATATCGATACATATAGTGGTGAAAAAAGTCACATATGGAGAACTGATGCATACGTGGAGGGCATAAAGCCCAGAAGACAATTATGTTAAGCTTCTGTATAAGAGGCCCCCAGGTATATTGAGCGCACATAGCGTGGCAGGGGTGTGCGGTCAAAGCATACCTTAAGCTTTTAAGGCCATATATATAAAAAGGAGAGAGAGTGAGGGTATAATTTAAAAAGGAAGACGGAGGTAAGGAGACAAACACAGAGTTCGACACTAGGCGTAGAATCTTCGGAGTCTGGCCGCGTTCCATGGGTTCGGCTCGAGTCGATTGTCGGGTGCATCACACAGACGGTATGCTCCTTCGGTGAGAACCTTATCAATGATGAAGGGGCCTTCCCATTTGGGCTTGAGCTTGTTCTTTTTCTTCTCTGGTAGGCGTAGAACGAGTTCGCCAATTTTGTATGTTTTGGCCCGTACTTCTCTGCTTTGATATCTTTGAGCCTGCTGTTGATAAAATGTGGAACGAGCCTTTGCGACGTCACGCACCTCCTCCAGGGCATCTAAGTCGTCCTGCCGATCCATCTCGGCCTCTCTCTCTTCGTACATGCGCACTCGAGGTGAGTCATGGATGATCTCGCAGGGTAGCACTACCTCTGCGCCGTACACCATAAAAAATGGTGTGTATCCGGTTGTGCGATTTGGCATGGTCCGCAGCCCCCATAGTACGGAGTCGAGCTCCCCGACCCAGTGCGTATCTGGTTCCTTCAAGGATCGCACTAGCCTGGGCTTAATGCTGCTCATAATAAGACCATTCGCTCGTTCGACTTGACCGTTTATTTGGGGGTGATAGACGGATGCATAATCGAGTTTTATGGCCATTCTGCCGCACCAGGTTTTCACCTCCTCGGCTGTGAAGTTTGAGCCACTATCGGTGATGATGTTGTGGGGGACACCGTAATGGTGTACGACCTAGGATATCAAGTCTATCACTGGTCCGGACTCGGCCGTTTTAACTGGTTTGGCTTCTATCCATTTGGTAAATTTATTGACCATGACCAACAAGTATTTCTTCTTATGGCTTCCTCCTTTAAGGGGTCCAACCATATCGAGCCCCCAGACCGTGAAGGGCGAAGTTATGGGGATTGTTTGGATGGCGGTAGGTGGCATATGGCTTTGGTTTGCAAAAAGCTGGCAACCGACGCAACGTTGGACAAGGTCCTGTGCGTCTGCCTGGGTTGTCGGCCAGTAGAAACCTGTACGAAAGGCCTTGCTTACGAGCGCCCGAGTTGCAGCATGGTGGCCGCCGAGTCCAGCATGAATTTCGGCCAAAATCTGCCGCCCTTCCTCTTCGGAGATGCACCTTTGGAGCACTCAGGTCGCGCTTTTCTTATAAAGCTCTCCCTCATGGACTTTGTAGGCTTTAGAGCGCCGCACAATACAACGTGCCTCATTTTGGTCCTCCGGGAGTTCCTGCCTATTTAAGTAGGCTAAGAAGGGTTCTGTCCATGGGGCGATGACCGCCATAATCACATGGGCCGAAGGTGTTATTTCGGTGGCGGAGCCCGATTACGTCAGATTGTTCAGGATCTGGGGTTGTATGCGGATCTGGGCTGGTATTGCTGGTCTCCCCTTCCCATACAACGGATGGCTTGAACAGCCTTTCCAAAAAATTATTAGGTGGGACGGGGTCGCGTTTAGAGCCGATGCGGGCAAGGATATCCATCGCTTGATTGTTTTCTCGAACCACATGGTGGAATTCGAGCCCCTCGAACCGAGCTGATATTTTGAGAATGGCATTGCGATAGGCCGCCATTTTCGGGTCCTTGGCGTCAAAGTCTCCATTTATTTGAGATATTGCGAGATTTGAATCCCCACGTACTTCTAGGCGTTGAATGCCCATGGAGACTGCCATCCGAAGATCGTGCAACAATGCCTCATACTCGGTTGCATTGTTGGAATCTGTGTAAAGTATTTGGAGTACATATTGGACTGTATCTCCGGTGGGGGACGTCAGGACGACGCCAGCCCCTAGACTAGCTAGCATCTTAGAGCCGTCAAAGTGCATGATCCAATTGGAGTATGCGCCGTACTCTTTAGGGAGTTCGGCTTCTGTCCATTCGGCGACGAAGTCAGCCAGTACTTGCGACTTAATGGCTAACCGTGGTTTGTATGTTATGTTGAACGAGAGGAGCTCAATAGCCCATTTAGCAATCCGGCCCCTGTGGCATCGCAGTTATTTATTATGTCATTGAGTGGTACTTCGGAGGCCACCGTGATTGAGCACTCTTGAAAGCAGTGTCGTAATTTTCGGGATGCCATGAAGACCACGTATGCTATCTTTTGATAATGTGGGTACCGTGACTTGCATGGAGTGAGGACATTGGATACATAGTATACCGGCTTTTGAAGCGGGAGCTTATGTCCATCTGTCCCTCGTTCGACGACGAGCACTGCGCTTACAACTTGGTGTGTTGTAGCTATATATAGCAGCATAGGTTCGCCGATATTTGGCGCGGCCAGGATTGGATTGGTGGCCAAGAGGGCTTTTATTTCCTCCAGTCCGGCCGTAGCCGCATCCGTCCACTCGAAGTGTTCGGTGTGTTGAATAAGGCGATAAAGGGGTAGTGCCTTTTCTCCTAATCGGGAGATAAAGCGGCTTAAGGCGGCCACGCATCCAGTTAATTTCTGGATTTGCTTGAGGTCTATTGGGGTAGCCAACTGTGACAAAGCTCGGATTTTAGCCGGATTTGCTTCAATTCCTCTATTGGAAACGATAAAGCCCAATAGCTTTTCGGCGGGTACGCCAAAAACGCATTTTTCAGGATTGAGCTTGATGTCGTATATTCGGAGATTGTCGAACGTAAGCCTCATGTCGTCTATTAATGATCCGACGTGTCTGGTTTTGATGACCACATCATCTACATAAGCCTCCATTGTTTTGCCGATTTGTGTTTCCAGGCATGTCTGAATCATGCGTTGATAGGTTGCACCGCGCTTTTGAGCCCGGAAGGCATGGTGTTAAAACAGAAGGTGCCGATGGAGGATAAATGCCGCTATGCTTGATCGGACTCCGCCATCTTGATTGGATGGTATCCGGAGTATGCGTCGAGGAAACACAATGAGTCGTGTCCTGCGGTGGCATCGATGATTTGATCGATGCGGGGGAGGGGGAAGGGATCCTTGGGGCAAGCCTTAATGAGGTCCTTGAAATCGACGAATAGGTGCCAGGATTTGTCCTTCTTTGGTACCATCACCAGGTTTGCTAGCTAGTCCGGATGTTTAATTTCTTTGATGAATCCGGCCTCGAGTAGCTTGGCTAGCTCTTCTCCCACGGCTTGTCGTTTGGGTTCTGAAAAGCGCCGAAGAGTCTGCTTGACCGGCTTGTATCCTTTTAGTATGTTTAGGCTATGCTCGGCCAGCCTGCATGGGATACCTGGCATATCCGAGGGATGCTAGGCGAAGATGTCCCAATTCTCGCGCAAGAACTCTCGTAGTGCAGTGTCTATTGTGGGGTTCAGCTGTGCCCCAATTGATAATGTTTTTATAGGGTCCGTTGGGTGGACCTGGAATTTTATTTTTTTCATCTTCTGGTTTGAAGGAGGTGGACTTGGGTCGTTTGTCGAGCATCATGTCGTGCCTGTCCACTATGGAGCGCAGCGCAGTTAACTCTTCGGCCGCGAGGGCTTCGGATAATGCCTCCAGGGCTAGTGCGGCGGTTTTATTTTCGGCGCGGAGTGCTATGTCCGGATCACTGGCTAGAGTGATGATTCCATTGGGCCCCGGCATCTTAAGCTTCATGTACCCATAATGGGGTATAGCTTGGAAGCTTGTGAATGCATCCCGCCCTAAAAGGGCGTCGTATCCACTGCTAAACGGGGCCACTTGGAATGTGATTTCTTCAGACCTATAATTCTCCGGAGTGCCGAAATACCACATCCGGTGTGATTTTTCCCACGCATCGTGCCTCCCGACTAGGGATGATTCCTCTGAAGGTCGTGGTGCTTTGCTCAATGCGGCTCTTATCTATTTCCATTCTGTTAAGAGTTTCCTCGTAGATGAGGTTTAATCCGCTGCCACCGTCCATGAGCACTTTAGTACCGGAAGCCGTCCACAATTGGACTAAGGACCAAAGCAGCTGGTGCTCGGACTGTTCGGAATTGAGGTTCGTCACTGGCATTGAAGGTTATGGCCGTGTCGTTCCACGGATTTATTGATGCGACGTGGCAGACTTTGGCGAGGCTGCGAAGCACTCGCTTGCGCCTATTGTTTGAGGCGAAAGTCTCGAAGACTGTCAGTACTGTATTGTTATTTTCTACGGGATGGTGCTCTGCGGTATTGTTGATGAGAAGGTCCTCGCCGCTCTTGGCCACCTGCCGGAGTATCCAACATGCTCTAAGGCTGTGTGTTGGTATGATGCTCGGTGTGCTGTCAATTTTGCATGGCCTGTTGAGCCATCCCTCCAGTATGGTTCCACGCCCTGTAGAGGGCTTTGGCTTCTTTGTAATTGGGTTGGGTGACTTGCGAGAGCGCACCCTTTTAGTTTGGATGAGGGGTTTAGTTAGGGCCCGAGGATCCCAGAATTTTGTTCGGGTTTTCCAGGAATTTTCCACCGCACAGTACTTCTGTACTATGGCCGCCAAGTCGACAAAGTATGCTATGTCACTGCGACTTATGGCATTGAGAATTCCCTGGTCCGTGCAGTTTTTGCAAAAGAATGAGATTGCGTCTTCCTTGTGATAGTCCTTAACCTTGCTCATTACAAGGAGGAATCTAGCCTAGAAGTGGTGTACTGTCTCTTGGGGTTCTTGTTTGATGTGGGAAAGATCACTTGTGTCTGGGTGGGTGGGTATACTTAAGACCACATCCTGACCCAATCTGAGACCCAGGGGCAAAGGAGCTCCCGAGCTTGGCAGCTCGGGCTCCAGGATGTTGCCCAATATTTGTGGCCCACTGCCTGATTCTAAGTTCGAAGCCTGGGCCATGTCCTCCCGTAGACGGGTATCCGGCTCGGAGAGCTTGGGAATCCGGACATAGTTCGTCCTCAAAATAGAGGAAGAATTGCTGTTTTGTTCCTCCACCACCGCTATCTGATGGGTGATCGACGGAGAGTTAATCTCCCTCAGGTCGGATTTAAGCCCAATCCGATCATAGTCCATAGCGACTCCCAGGGCGGCGATGCAATCCAAGAGCTCGTTTAGGGAGGAGAGCTCCATTGGATCCATCTGCTCGGTGAATTCCGGGCTGACGTGGAGGCTATTCTTGATGACCTGAGAAGTCATCGTCAGCGCGACGGCCGAACGGGCGGCCATGACGAAGCCGCCCAGCCGGAGAGTCTGGCCTACAGCCAGGGTTCCTCCAGAGGTGATGTGGACCTTGACAACAAGGCGAGCCATCAAGCCTTATCGGGACGACACGGTGGAACTCTCAATGAAAGCACCAATGTTAGTGTCAAAACCGGTGGATCTAGGGTAGGGGGTCCCGAACTGTGTGTCTAAGGCTAATGGTAAAAGGAGGCAGGGGACACGATGTTTTACCCAGGTTCGGGCCCACTCGATGGAGGTAATACCCTACTTCCTGCTTGATTGATCTTGATGATATGAGTATTACCAGAGTTGATCTATCACGAGATCATAGAGGCTAAACCCTAGAAGCTAGCCTATGATTATGATTGTTGTCGTCCTACGGACTAAACCCTCCGGTTTATATAGACACTGGAGGGGGCAAGGGTTACATAGAGTCGGTTACAGAGAAGGAGATCTACATATCCGAATTACCAAGCTTGCCTTCCACGCAAAGGAGAGTCCCATCCGGACACGGGACGAAGTCTTCAATCTTGTACCTTCACAGTCCAACAGTCCGGCCAAAGTATATAGTCCGGCTGTCCGAGGACCCCTTAATCCAGGACTCCGAGCTGGTAGAGAAGGGCAAGAAGGTCTACAAGCGTCGTTGTACAAAGCTCCCGCCCGTGCCGACGACCCCCGACCAGAGGTGGTTGATTGCGCCTAAAGGGTTGAAGTAAGTGCATTTACTATTTTTTTATCTTTTGTCTTCATGTTCCTTCAAATTAATATCTAATGCATTGGCCTTGTCATACTGCAGGGGCTGGGTATACCCCAAGGTTGTCCGAAGGCCCAACCAGGTTCTTGGTGTGCTTTGCCGGCAGCATTTCCCTGGGTGGGTCACGATGCCCGGTGAGGGTCAGGTTGCACAGCTAGCACTGACCTGGGAGCTGTACTCGGTTGGCGCGGCACCGCCTGAGGAGTGGGTCGACGATGTCTTGTGCGAGACGGTGGCCGACATTGTGTTCCGTCGGTTTTGGGTAATTTCTCCTTTAGAGAACTAAAAATCAGCACTACCTAGTGATTGTACTAATCAGTGTTGTCTTTTTTGATTGTAGACCTTCTACATGGTTTCAGAGGGAGAGCAGGAGGCCGCGTGTATAGTTGTCGAAACTGAGTGCAAGCTCCTACTTTAGAACTTACGCCACGAGGCTCGAGTGTAGGCCGTTCGAGACTACTACGCCTCGAAGGGTATTAGGAGGGCCAAGAAAAAGTGTCGCAGCAAGTTTCTAAGTGAGGAGAAGTACATGCTGGTAATTACCTATTCTTAAGGCCTTGAACTTAGTTTTCTTGATTTGATTCGTAGCGCTGGAATTTCTCTTGACTGACTTAGCTGCCCCCGAGATGGTGTGTTGATAAAATGGACTATTGGGAGGCGTTGGTGGATGTGTGGTGCTCTCCCCAATGGCTAGTCGAACACCAATGGGCCAAGGATAAGCGTGGCCAAATGGAAGGTGTGCTACACCATCAAGGGAGCTCCAACCTGTTTGAGTACGGGGATAACTGGGTATGTGGTTTGCTACATGATTCATGCAATTTCATTCTTCATGGTAGCATTTATCCTTTCCAAAATGACTTAATATGCTTAGTTAGTTAAAAAAGGCATAACTACCTTGGATAGTTCATTTATGACCTTTGAATCTTTTCCTTTTGCTGGCAGATGGCATAGCTGGCCACGTGGCAGCTTCCTGCTGTTGGTTTAATCGAGCTCTTTGCCGTCGCCGCTGGACGATAAAGAGCTTGACTTATGCCATCCACCTGGCGGACGGCAAAGAGCGTGGTTAACCCCCTAATGGCTCTGACGCCACCCCACTACCATCCGTTGTCTTCGTCGTCTGCTGGCCTCAGATGGCGGATGGCACAATCCTTTGCCGTCCGTTTCTAGGAAGCGGACGACAAAGAAGGCCTTTGCTGGCACCTGTTTAGACGGGCAGTTTGCCGTATGTTGGCCGACGGCAAAGAAGTTTGCCATCTTCCATGGCAGGCAGTAAAGAAGCTGATTCCAGTAGTGGGAGGACTCGAGGCGTCCAGGGGGGCGGCCTTATCCCAGCAAAATGTATATTATTTGACCTCGAGATGAAAGCATTTCACAAACTGAACTGTTCATGAAAAAATGTCACACAACTGACCCTTTTGTGTAGCGCCCGACAACTAGGCGTCACATTGCACTGTGCAACACCTAACCGACAGACGCTACACGTCTGGCCAGCGTCGCACTCCGGACTGCCTAAAAATTGCTAAGTCAGTGTGCAACGCCTAAGAGCTAGGCGTTATACTATATAGTGTAGCGCCTAGTGTCTTGGCGGTGCACTAGATCTTCAAGCAGCCACTGGTGCAACGCCTAGCTCTTAGGCTCTGCACAATGACTTCGAAATTTTCAGGCAACCCAGGTGTCGGTGTCAAAACCGGCGGATCTCGGGTAGGGGGTCCCGAACTGTGCGTCTAGGCGGATGGTAACAGG
Source organism: Aegilops longissima (assembly GCA_021605205.1). Classification (NCBI taxonomy): domain Eukaryota; kingdom Viridiplantae; phylum Streptophyta; class Magnoliopsida; order Poales; family Poaceae; genus Aegilops; species Aegilops longissima. The sequence goes on along the minus strand of CM038679.1, from coordinate 768,370,835 downwards.
AGACAAGGGACACGATGTTTTTACCCAGGTTCGGGCCCTCTTGATGGAGGTAATACCCTACTCCTGCTTGATTAATATTGATGATATGGGTAGTACAAGAGTAGATCTACCACGAGATCAGAGAGGCTAAACCCTAGAAGCTAGCCTATGGTATGATTGTTGTTGTCTATATCGACTAGCCTGGCCTCGGCTTATATAATGCACCAGAGTCCTAGGATAACAAGAGTCCTAGCCGAATACGCCGGTGGGGGAGGAGTCCTTGTCTTGATCGCCAAGTCTTGTGGAATCTTCCTTGTATGCGGCAACTGTCCGGACTGGCCCATGAGTATACGACCATGGGGATCCTCGGCCCAATCCAACTGATCGGGAGACGACGCAGTGAGTACCCCCTAGTCCAGGACACCGTCAGTAGCCCCCTGAACCTGTCTTCAAGTTGGGGACGCTCCTCGATTCCTCCGAACTGTTCTTCATCTTCGGTCGTCGGTCTTGAAAACTGGATCAACAAATCTTCTCATCTTCGATCTTGAGGATCACCTAAGTGCATACGAAGAGTTTACACGTTGGGTATCCGAGGAGCCCCTTTAAGTTTACGACCTTTATCAATGCCTTGTTATTTTTATGCCATGCCTCGGGTTTGAAGTTATTCCCGGGAGGCAGTGTCCTCTTGCGTCCGAGCTCTAACGTCGGACCACATTCGAGGTGTCTTTTGCAGCCGAGCACCAACGCCGGACTGCTTCCCAGCTCTATCGCCGGACTATGTATCCGAGCTCCAATGCCGGACGGTATCCGAGCTCCAACGCCGGACTATGTATCCGAGATCTAACGCCAGACTGTATCCGAGGTGTCGTAAATCACCTTGGTTCAAAGAAGTTTGAAGGAGTTTAGCCGAGCTTAATGCCGGAAATGCCCTCTATGGAGCCAGCCACTAGCGTCCGAGCTTTATGCCGGACTGCTTCCGAGGTGGTGCACCACCCTGAATGTGGGCCGATTTGTGTCAATATTTTTTATTGATGCATTTTATTCTCTGACGAGATATATAGCCAGTAGCCCTCAAGGTGTGTATCAGTCTAAAACCCGAGATGCACCTGAAGGATGACATAAGACCGCTGATCCCAGTAACCGCTGAGACTCAGGTTGATTTGTATAATCGGCCTGAGGATCAAGTCCTAGCTCGGCAGAATACTTCGGGACACAAAAAGCGACGTGCTCAGTCCTCGAGACTCAGGTTGGGTGCGGCCGACCAACCTGAGGATCAAAATCTCCTCGGAAACTGTATTGCACTTAATTTTTTTTGCATAGAACAGGCAATGCAGTAGCCCCCGAGACACTTGTCGGGTGGCAACACCAGATCAGGGGATCGATGTGCCCCTTTAGGATTTGTAAATAATAAGCCCGAAGCCCAGTAGCCCAGTAGCCCCCGAGGCTTAATGCGGGCACGGGAGGCCGAATTAAGGATCGATATCCATAGTAAAATCACAAATTATGTGTAATGACTCTATGTATCCAAGTACTTTACGTCATTAATGCTCAGATCTGCATTGTACAAAACTTTGTTGACCGACCATCGGCTTCCACCTCCTCAGCCAATAGCCGAGGAGTGTTTGTCCTACTTTATAAAGCCTTTATGAGGGCAAAGATTTACAACAAACAAGGCAATCTGGCCATACGGTTTCATAAACAAAGGTACGCGGAGAGACATGTTATATTACTGTTTAACAGAAGAAATGTCTTCCAAAGAAAATAGTCCCGCTATTGGTTCCTTTCTTTGGGTTGTCATGTTAAGCATGATCATGAAACCTCAGCTCCAATGTAAGAGCAAAATATCGAGGATTTAGTTTGGGAGGCCAGTTAATAGCCCCCGGTAGTGTTCGGCGACAGTCGAGGTCAAGCCGTAAACACTTCGGCCATTGTTATGAATGGCCCGTCGTTTAATGCCATCATCAGATCGCCGACCAGTTTACGCTTATTGTGACAATCAGTTTTCGGCTTTCTCCACTGAGGTGCTTAACCATGTGAGCTGGAAGCACAATCGTAGTGGTTCTCCCTTAGCACACCTAGCCGAATAAAGCGGAACATAGGAGGCAAGCGCAGGAGCCAGGCAACCCAACTATTGACCGAAGACACAGTTCGAAACCGATGCATATATAGCAATATCCGAGAATGTTTTTGCCGAATCACTAAAAGGTGTCCGGCGTTGCACTGCGAGACTTGTGCTGAAATAACACAAATAGTTTAAAAGTGCCATGGGCTCGAAAAGCCAAAAAACTTATTCAAAATGTTAATGTCCGAACTAGATCAAGTGTTCGGTGCCAATCCGAAAATTGGACTTTAGAAAAAAAGGTGCTTCTGCCGTGCTTTAACATGACACATCCTATCTCAAAACTTCAAGCGGGTCAGCCTACGGCTTCAACCTCCTATCCCGAAGGCGGAGTACTTCTTACTAGGCTAGTTTAGCAAACTAAACTCTAGCGGCTTTGAGAGAGAAATTAGGCTCCCAGCTGGCGACATTACACTTGTGTCGAAAAAAGGAGTGATAAATAATAATAAAAACTTTGCAACGACTAAGAAGAAAAACACTTATCATAAAACGGCTCATATAAATTTAAGAGCCCCCAAGTGACTTGGGTAAAAGAATGATTGCATGTACTGAAGTACTTATATCATATCTATGTTCAACCGAACTTTAAACGTGTCTTAACCGACCGTCAGCTTCTCCCTCTTCGGTCAAGGACCGAAAAGTGTTATGTACTCCATCTGTCAAGAATATCGACAGTGTTTCCAATGACCAGGCAATCAGGCCATAAGGCTGTAACAGACAAAGCGCGCTCAGGGAACTTATGCTATATTACTTCGAAGAGTAAGAAGCAACTTCGAAGAAAATAGTACCCCCACCGATACCTTTCTTCGGTGCTCATTGTTATTATGAGACTTGTGCAATAGATTTTTTGTACTCATGAGTTCCGTTGTGTGCCGACCATGATTGAAAACAATAAGATCGCTAGCTTTCGGCTTCACCCAGTCTGAGGTCCGGCTCGGGTGACCCGATCGTGACAATCGCAGAGGTGCTCCCTTTACTCCCTAGTCGAACAATCGGGAACGTAGGGGTAAGCACAGGAGCCAGGCAACCCAGCTTGCAAATCGCTTAAGTCAACATGGTGCATATTGTGGCGTAATACACGAACAAGGAACGAAGCCGTACAAGTATAACCATATGCAAGAGGAAAAACTTCATGAAGGAAGCCCCCAAGTAAACGGGTATTTGAATTTATGCACACAAACAAAGTTTGGACAAGGAAATTTTACAAGCAACTTTTTTTCAAAAAAGTATAATGCTTGGCCGAGTTGAACACAAGTTAAAAATTTAAAACTTTGAGCATGAAGACAACTTAGCTGGTTAATGTGTTCGGTATTGATGACGCGGTCCGAGCTTGATGCAGGACAAGGTTCCATCCCTGAGCCGGTCCTGAGGTGGCGGAGCAAAGAGATCGGCACTCCGAAGTGGTGACATAGCACGGTCAATGCAGGACGGCAGGGTGATGCCGAAGTCCCCGGCATGGGGTAAGAAGTGTTGACGAAGCCCCCCGTCCAGCCGAGGTGACGCCAAAGGATATAGTCCGGCTGGATCATTTTCCTGTGCACAAAAAATAGTGCAAACCGGAGATAATAGTAATAATAATAAAAATAAAAAAATTCGTTGCATAACAAATAAGTTATGCAAAGTGAGTAATAAAAGAAATATGGCCTGGCGCCAAAGTCAATGTCGATGCAGGGCGGCGGCATGATGCGGTAAAGGCATGGCAAGGCCTGAATTCATAGGTCGGTTCGAGTTCCGGATGCGGCGTTCGCCGGAGTATGTACGGAAACTGACCGAACCACCACGCGACCTCGTTAATGCGGCCACCATTTGATAGACCTGCGTACATATGACGGACAAACCAGAGTAATAATTCATTGGGAAAAATGAACCCTAACAAGCAAAAAATACTAGGATTAATAGCACCTGGCTTATTTGTTGTAGCAATCCGACGAAAGGCGATTCCCAAAATTGGGACTCGATCCACACACCTATCGCCTGATGGGTGATAAAGCAACGGCATGGCGATGCTGGCAAAGGTTGGCTCGCCGAGGCAAAGCCCTCGGTCCAACTAACGTGACGGAGCTGGTCGGCCAACGACGCCGAAGTCTCCGGAGTAGGTTGATGAAGAGATGATGAAGCCCCCAGTCCAGGCGAGGAGACGAAGCAGGTCGGTGAGGAGATGTGTCAGCCGAGGTGTTGAAGTAGTTCGGCGTGATGGACACCGGCTCGATGAAGCAACAGTTCGGCCATGCCGATGCAGGTCGTAGCTTGTGACGTGATCAATGCGGGCTTGATGAAGTGACCGTGCGACGATGCCGGTATGCCCGCTCCGTGTAATCCGTGGGGCGGCGATGTTGGTGATGATTTATCCTTCGCGATGCCGAACTATTGTTCGGCTGGCCAGGATGATGATCCGAAGAAATTGAGCTCGGCTCAACAAAGCGACGACGTGTCTAACGCAGGTCGGCCGCCGTGGAGTGATGTTGTCGGGCTGGTTTAACACCAGCATGATGTTGAAGATCATGTTCAAAAGATTTTAAAGTTAGTGGGATGTGTTCGGGAACAAAACACAACACCCCATACAAAACTTCCTTAAAAAAGGATGTCCGAAATCCCGTTCATAAAAAAGACGAACTCGGGTCGGATTCGTTTTCGTGCAGAAAATAGATCTGAAAAGTGATGCACTAATCGGAAGGTTCCCGGAGTTTGGACGGTCGGATCGAGCTGAAATTTTGAGGGATTGTAGATATAGAAATTCCGCAGACGATCAACGGTTGGATCTTCCAAAGAAAGTCCGAGCTAGAAGCTGGACACCACTCCCTAAACTCGTCCGGATTCTCGTCCAGATTCAATGCGGCTCCGGTAGATCGGCGATTGCCAGAGATTCCTCCATTGGAACTCGACGAAATTTTCCATGGTTGTTGTAGACTCAATTCCGCACAATTTCACCGAAGCAATCGTTAAAACGACGCTTGAGGAGGCGGTGGCATCGGACACAAGTCCGCTGTCCAGAAAAACAGTACGTTCGCCCGAGGGCAATGTTGACGTTGAGCCCCCGGGCTCCCTGGATGATTCCTCCATGATCTTGATAGAAATCGGAGTTGATGTTGATGAAGGCCCTCATCCGAACATGACGATCGGAGGTAGGGCGTAGTCCTTGGTCGAACCAAGGTGACTAGTCGAGCTGGTGACGAAGACGCCGAAGTCGCAGTTGATCTGCAGGCGAGCCATCGACCTTTTGCCGAACACACAGCGGAACTCTCAATGAAAGCACCAATGTCGGTGTCAAAAATGGTGGATCTCGGGTAGGGGTCCCGAACTGTGCGTCTAGGCGGATGGTAACAGGAGACAAGGGACACGATGTTTTTACCCAGGTTTGGGCCCTCTCGCTGGAGGTAATACCCTACTCCTGCTTGATTAATATTGATGATATGGGTAGTACAAGAGTAGATCTACCACGAGATCAGAGAGGCTAAACCCTAGAAGCTAGCCTATGGTATGATTTTTGTTGTCTATATCGACTAGCCAGGCCTCGGTTTATATAATGCACCAGAGGCCTAGCATAACAAGAGTCCTAGCCGAATAAGCCGGTGGGGGAGGAGTCCTTGTCTTGATCGCCAAGTCTTGTGGAATCTTCCTTGTATGCAGCAACTGTCCGGACTGGCCCATGAGTATACGGCCATGGGGATCCTCGGCCCAATCCAACTGATCGGGAGACGACGTGGTGAGTACCCCCTAGTCCAGGACACCGTCACCAGGGTGCGACGCTGACTCACCGTGTAGCGCCTGTCCGTCTGACGCTGCACAGTGTAGTATCATGCCTGGCTGTCGCGCGTTGCACAAAAAGGTCAGTCGAGCAAATTTTTTCAATGAGGGTTCACTTTTTGAATTCTTTTCGTTCATGGGTCAAATCTGTCCTCGTCATCGATGGCGAGGTGGTCGGGCGGAACCCGCTCGGCGTGCGGTCGGAGCACCAGTGTAGGAGAAGGCGACCGGGTGGGGAAGTTGGGCCGCCTGGCTGGGATGGGCCGAGGCCCAGGGGAGGGGGCAGGGGCTTTGGCCCCTTTTCTTTTCTCTTTTTTTAGTTGTTCTGTTGTGCATGCAAAATGTTGGGCACCTAAATAATTTTTATAAAATATGTGAACTAGCTCATAAATTGCATTGCAATATATCGCAGCACCAAAAACTAGTTTGGGTAAAATACTATTTCATATTAAATTTAGATTAATTAAAATGTTATTAAATGTTGCTGTTAGCCACTTTTCTAGGTTGTTAGAGTCACTTAACTAATCCATATAATGTTGGTTACACTTTTATAACTGCCTCTGGATTATTTGCCATTTAATGAACATTTTAGTTTCTGATTTGAACAACTTTTATTTTCCACTTTGAATTTAATTGAAGTTTGAATTAGGAGTTTGAAATGCAATATGATGCAAATGATGATTAGGCACTGTTAAACCTGTTGACATGGCATTAACTAAGTGTGATCGCTGTAGTGTGATACTGGGGATGTTACAAATCTGCTCCGCTACAAGAAATCTCGTCCTGAAATTTAAGTGGGGATGAGAAAGGTAACTTCGGGAGAACTAACCCTTATAGTGTTAATTATCTACTGAACAAGTCAGGGAATGTGGTAGAAGTATCTCTCGATTTGAAACTGTTGGGAAACATAGTAATTTCAAAAAATTTCCTACGCACACGCAAGATCATGGTGATGCATAGCGACGAGAGGGGAGAGTGTTGTCCACGTACCCTCGTAGACCGTAAGCGGAAGCGCTATGACAACGCGGTTGATGTAGTCGTACGTCTTCACGATAGACCAATCCTAGTACCGAACGTACGACACCTCTGCGATCTGCACACGTTTTGCTCGGTGACGTCCCACGAACTCACGATCCAGTAGAGCTTCGAGGGAGAGTTCCGTCAGCACGACGGCATGATGACGGTGTTGATGAAGCTATTGACGCAGGGCTTCGCCTAAGCACCGCTACGATATGACCTTGGTGGATTATGGTGGAGGGGGGCACCGCACACGGCTAAAAGATAAATGATCAACTTGTGTGTCTATGGGGTGCCCCCTCCCCCTTATATAAAGTAGTGGAGGAGGGGGAGGGGCTGGCCCTCCTAAGCGCGCCCCAAGGGGAGTTATACTCCCACCCTGGAGTAGGACTCCAACCCTTCCAAGAGTAGGACTAGGAGGGAGGGAAAGAGGAGAGAGGGGAAAGGAAAGGGGGGCACCGCCCCCCTCCTTGTCCAATTCGGACTAGAGGGGGAGGGGGCGCACGGCCTGCCCTGGACGCCCCTCCTCTTCTCCACTAAGGCCCAATAGGCCCATTACAGTCCCTAGGGGGTTCCGGTAACCCCCCGGTACTCCGGTATTCGTCCGAACTTTCCCAGAACCCTTCTGAAGTTCAAACATAGTCATCCAATATATCGATCTTTATGTCTCGACCATTTCGAGACTTCTCGTCATGTCCGTGATCATATCCGGTACTTCGAACTACCTTCAGTACATCAAAACACATAAACACATAATACTGATCGTAACTGAATGTTAAGCGTGCGGACCCAACGGGTTCGAGAACTATGTTGACATGACCGAGATACGTCTTCGGTCAATAACGAATAGAAGAACCTGGATGCTCATATTGGCTCCTACATATTCTACCAAGATCTTTATCGGTCAAACTACATAACAACATACATTGTTCCCTTTGTCATCGGTATGTTAATTGCCCGAGATTCGATCGTCGGTATCTCAATACCTAGTTCAATCTCGTTACCGGCAAGTCTCTTTACTCGTTCCATAATGCATCATCCCGCAACTAACTCATTAGTCACATTGCTTGCAAGGCTTATAGAGATGTGCATTACCGAGAGGGCCCAGAGATACCTCTCCGAAACACGGAGTGACAAATCCTAATCTCGATCTATGCCAACTCAACAAGTACCATTGGATACACCTGTAGAGCACCTTTATAATCACCCAGATACGCCGTGACGTTTGGTAGCACACAAAGTGTTGCTCCGATAATCGGGAGTTGCATAATCTCATAGTCATAGGAACATGTATAAGTCATGGAGAAAGCAATAGCTGTAAACTAAATCGATCAAGTGCTAAGCTAACGGAATGGGTCAAGTCAATCACATCATTCTCCTAAGTAGAGGCATACTAGTGACACTCTGTTTGTCTATGTATTCACACATGTATTATGTTTCCGGTTAATACAATTCTAGCATGAATAATAAACATTTATCATGAATTAAGGAAATAAATAATAACTTTATTATTGCCTGTAGGGTATATTTTTTCAGTCTCCCACTACACTACTAGGGAAAAGCCTAGCAGCAGCGCGGGTTTTAGGCCTATCAGTAGCGCGGGCAGGAGCGCTACTGATAAGGCGCTACAGCTAAAGCTTAGCAGCAGCGCCTGGACCAGCTGCTGCTAAATGATCTAGTAGTAGCGCTTCTCCGAGCAGCGCTGCTGGTAATTAGTAGTAGTGCTCCTCCTTGCCCGCGCTACTACTATTATTTAGTATTTTATTTATTTTTTAGTTCATGTTCTATTTCATACACCTTTACACACTTTTTCATACAACATGAATTTAGAGACTGTTTTACATCATATGAGTAGGTGAAATAACCGTGGACTAGTTTTAAGTGGATGGACATCCACTTGAAACTAATCCATGGTTCTTTCACCCAATGATATAATAAATATCATATCATATCATTAACAACTTATCATCATAATACATCATTGTCATATAACACCTCCTCAAGATCATCGCTTTCATCAATGAGACATCACATAGCAAATTGGTCACTAGTCGTAATCACAAGTACTCCTCATCATCAACTCTAACACATTGTATCACATAATAAACATATTGTACCTCATAGGACCTACTACATTCTCTTAGGACCTACTATATTCTCTAAGGTAAAATAGCAAAAACAAGATAGCCCCCGACTCTCCATTATGGAGAATGGAGATTATCCTGTCTCCAATTCTTGCCTTTTGCTTAATGTTACTTCAAGAACCTCCTTGTAATGTCCAAACATTTTTCCATTCTTTGATTAGCATGTGTTCACCGGTTTTAGAACTGATATGCACAGTGAGATCCGTAGGATGACCTGGCTGTATGTTCGTAACTTCATGGCGACCATTGTAATACATCGATGAGGCACACAATCCATCGGGATTGTCTGTTGAAAGACATAGTAATAACTTCGTAGTTAGCAATGATGTACTAGTTTTGGAAGTATGCAAAAGATGCACGGATGTCGTAATAGTAAAAATCTTACCAGGTATCTCCATAGAAGTTATCGTGGTTCAACACGTGCACTAGTGGCACATATTCACCATAATTTGGAGGAGTTCGATAATAGGTATTGTAATTCTCAAAGAAAGTACAAAATGTGATCAGATGATTTTTCTCCTTATAAGTTAATTCGGAGCCACCACTGTAGTGGGTTTTGTCTACCATCTTCTGCACATTCTTTGAAGATTCAAAATAAGCTGTCAATGGAAATAAGCTGTCAACTATTTTGAAATAAACAATATAAATTAGTTAATAACTATGTTTGAGAAACTCACATTGCGGTAGAATCGGAAGCGTATCAACAAGGACCCAAATGTCCATATTGTCTTGCTCGATGTCAGGATCACCAAGATCCATGGTGACAATCATACCCTCATAAAACCATACATTTTGCAAAGTGCTTCCCAATTTTGGCAACCAAAATGGGTTACGCCTGAGCATTGTACAGATTTACTTCAAAATCCATACCATGATGGGTCCTTAGGTGTATTTTCTTTGTTTCAAAATTTTCATGGTCTTCAAAACCCATCCTCTCCAAGACATAGCGCCTTGCATGGCATGGGATAAGCTAGTCGAATTGTAAAAGATGAAAATTAGACGTTGAAATAGTTGAAGTCATGCTTAATTACGAAAAAACTCTTGTCGTTGTTGCGCATCGCTTCAACATCGAAGGTCTCCCGAGCTTAGTGCTGAAGCGCCGATCTTCGCCCAGCTCAACGAACCTGTCGCACATACCTCGATCGTCGTGGCACCAGCTGCACTCCCGGAGACTGTCGCCGTCTGTGTACGACATTTCCTACGTTCATAATTCAAAGATTAAACTTGTACAATTAAATATATGTACTAAAAACATAGGCCTGAAAAATCCGCATGACCTTTGCTAAAAAGGACATATCGAGCGCCTGAAATTTGCCGAAACGGAAATTAATCAACACTCCGCAAAACATAGGCCACTCGGAGGTGTAAACTGAACATGAACGGCCACTTGGAAACCACTATCCTATTTGAGCAACAAAAATATACATGGATATTTGGCTGGTCTCACCTCGATGTCGGAGGGGGTCGGTGACGGGGACGACGGCGGGGATGATGGAGGGCTCTTGATTTCTGCAAAAGCAAAAACCGTATAAGTTATCACTAATACATCCCGAATAATTGCTTAAACTAAAAATAACAACAAATATGACATGTTCAACTAGTTTATTAATTCAACTAGTTCTTACTAAATACAAACTTACTATAAATAGAATATGTGGTTCAACTAATCTTATATTTACTAATTAGAGGCACCATACGGGTCTTCACGTTAAGCCACATCAGCAAGATTAATGTAGCCATTAGATTAAAAAGTTAATGGTCAAGATATATTAGAAGACCGTACAAAATTTAAGAAAAAAATATAGCACGTACATAAAAAGGATTTAACCAACACGTACATGCACGTGAAGCTTCAACTACCCAAGTCCACGTGCCTTGCTTTGTAATGGAAAAAGAGATACGTACATCAGAGTCCTCATTACCTACGTTTCCTATAAAAAAATAGGCATGATTCAGTTTCAACATGTAGAAAGTCCACGTGCCGTCTCCGTTTGTGATGGAAAAAGCATGTACAATAATTTAATTGTCAGGATCTATTAGAAGACCCTAGAAGAATTTTAGTAGAAAAATCAGCGTGTATATAAAACAGATTAAACCAACATATACATTATTTAACACGTATATGAAAGAGTTCTCGGCAACCATGTTAACTTTCAACCTATACAAAATCCACCGGCCTTCCTTTGATATGGGGAAAAAATGGGTACATAAAAGAGTCCTCAACGCCTACGATTTCCACTAGAAAGAGCCCCATGTTAGAAAATTTTATGTTTACTAAGTTCAAACACCAATCAAGGCTCCACAATAATGCTAGAAAAACGTAATAAATTGTCTGTTAGATCGGCAATTTATAAGTTTGCAGCCGTAGGATGAAGTGCCTGAGTCCTCACACTCTATCCCACGTTCACAACTAAAAGGAAAAAAAAAGTGCCTCAAAGAGTCCTCACAATTCTTCCCACGTTCACAACTAAAAAGAAAAAAGGTGCATCAGAGAGTTAATTAAGCAGTTTCATTCCTCGATTAAAACTTAATGTAGCTCTAGCGGTGCATGAAACCTAGCATGCCCCTCTGCTATCCCACGCAAGTAAGTTGTCTTTTCCATGGTCTCTATCTCCCTGCGATTCCTTGAATAAACGAATTAATTTATGTTGCCCTGTCGAGATACATGCTACGGCAAGAAGCATTGGCGCACTTCTCAACAACAAAAAATCATTGGCGCAAGCCCGATCTGGTGATTTTCCGAATGCAACTCACCGACGACTCTCCGGCCTGCATTATGGTGCTGCCTAAAGCCGGCCTCCGATATGTGTTGATTGGCAATTTTGGCATTGATAAACGCACATAGATAAAGCTAGCCGGCAGCCGGATACCTATACGATGCATGGTGCACAGACGTACGTACGTACACTCCTGGATCTTGAGCCAATCCATCACACCGATGGTGTTCAGGCTTTTGAGTTGATGAAATTTCAGCAGAAGGATTTGCAAACGACCCTCTTTTCCTCCTTTTCAGATTTTGCCGGTGTTTGTGGATCACTGGTGGATCATGTTCTGACCGCCTGCTCCTGGAGTAGACGACCAAAAGAGGCACAATCTCCACCTTGAAATCTACTCCAATCTCCCGTAAGCAATTGTGATAACGTCAATCAAAATAACAAGATCTCTATACATCTGCACTGGAGTTGACCTGGAAAGTTTGTTTCTTGATATTCAGTTTTTCCAGCGACTATATTCGCCGATGAGGCACTCAATGAATCTCCCCGTAATCAAACAGTGGGTTACTTTCATGTGTAGGATTTGTTCGCATACACCTGAAATCCAACAATTACGAAAAAAAGTAGCTTGAAACGGCCTCCACTAACTGGACATCATGATAAAGTAACTTGAGGAAATCATATTCTGTTTTACTTTAAAATATGAAAATTTACATGCATGTAAGCATATATAGACACGTATATAAATATGAGGAAACATCTTTTTCAAATTGACAAAACAGGAAATTAAGTTATTCATGCACTAAGCGATACTAGGTAACAGTAACATATGCCGTAAAAATATATTAAAATTTCCGTAAGTATCATAAATTATCATAATATTTTCTGTGAGTTAAATATTGTCACAATATTTTACCAAATTTCACATATGTATGTCGTATGCGGCCTCTACATTTGCGGATTTTAACCATTTTTATAACATAAAACTACCGTATGTCTTGCAAAGTTGAATATAGTGACCAAGGTTAAATAATTAGTTTTACTGTTGAGAAAAATGTAAGTTAATTTGTAATGGGAATTATGTAGAACTATGAACTGAACTGAGTGATTTATTTTTTCAGAGCAAACACTAAATTATGTGTCACTTGGAGTTTTTTCCTGAGCATGTCACATGGAGTTTTGGTTTGGGAAACCGATAAAATATTACAAAGATATGGTGCCAGATCTGCTAAAACTAATTCTAAATTATAATGCCAAAGATAGAGTACAAAAATGTAAGCATAATAACTAAAATGAACGATTTAAAAATAATAACATAGTAATATACGATCCAAAATATTACATAATAAAAATCACATTCCAAATAAGGGGGTACTTATTTCATAGACATGTATGTGGCAAAAGACAACATTTTGAGTCATATTTGCTAAAATATTTCCAAATACAAAGTTACAATATTGATTTTAAAATTATAAGAATTATCAAAACTGGGTTCTAAAAAGTGTTCAAACTCAATAGGAATGAATAGGGAAATTACTTTCGTAATGCTAAGATACATGTCAATTTTATCAAGACCAATTACTGATATGTTTAATATTGGTTGCATTACGCGTGATGTGGTTCCGTGTCATACTCCCTCTGTCCCAAAACAAGTGTCTCAATAGTACATTGTTGTACTAAAGTTAAGATGCACGGATGGAGTATTAAACAATTATGTAAGTTGAAGTGTTGAAAGATCACACAAATAAAATTTTCTACGCCTTTGTCGTGAGAAAAGAAACAGACATCACTATGAGAAACTATGACCTATCATCAACAAAAAATGTAATGAAAAGTCAAATATGGTGGAAACACTACTTGATAGGTGGCGTCGGCATGTGGAGGCTGGAGGGAGAGCAACTCAAAAAACACCGGCTTCAAACAACTAATGATCACTACAAGTACATAAGTAAAAACATTTGAAAACTAGCCCGTGCAGATGCACGGGTTGATGACTAGTTATATTAATTATCTTACTAAAAAACTAGTTCTTTCTAAAAATAAAAGTAGTTCAACTAGTTATATTAATTATCTTACTAAAAATACATTAGTTCTATTAATTCAACTAGTTCAACTAGTTCAACTAGTTTATTAATTTACTTACTAAACTAGTTCAACTACAACTAAAATAGTTCAACTACAACTACTAGTAATCATACTGCCCTAAATTTTCTTACTTCTATTTTATTCAAAACACCTACGATTTGCAAGAACAGAGACAAGGGAGGGAGGGAGGAGAGAGGAGGGGAGCGGGCGGCCGGAGGAGGAGGGAGGGGCGGCCGCAGGAGGAGGGAGGAGGGCACGGTGGGAGGAGGAGGGAGGAGGGCGCGGTGGGAGGAGGAGGCACGGAAGGAGGGAGTACCTCGGTGGCGTCGGACGATGGTGAGGTCGAGAGCGGAGGGGGGGGGAGGCGGCGGCGACGGTGAGGTCGAGAGCGGCGGCGGGCGGCAGCGGTGAGGTTGAGGGCGGCCTCGGGCGGCGGCGGTGATAGAGGTGTAGGGGAACAGGGGGAGGATGACTTAGTGAAATTTTGAGCGGGTTAAGTCAACTAGCATGCAAGACTTTAGGAACCGCGCTATAGCTAATGTAGCTATAGCGCATTTTACTCAAAAACGCTGCTGCTAAGTCTAAGCACGATAGAAAATACATTGGCCATCAATGATCTTTTTGTGTACAATCTGAATTGTCAATATGAGTCCACTCCGGTAGGAACTGGAGAGGACTCATATTGCGCCACAAATTCTACACATAGAGTTCAGTGAAGACCAACTGGTTGTGATAGTTTCAGAAGTAACATATTTAAGGTGGTAAACACCCTGTTCGCGGAGCGAGGTGGGACTAAACTTGTGGGCTGATCGTAGCAGTAGCGATTTTCTTAGAAGCGCGCTGCTGCTAACTTCTATAGCAGTAGCGCGGTTCACTATAGGGCGCTACTGCTATAACTAGCTGGGTTGCGAGGTCATGGCAATTAGAGCAGTAGCGCGGTTTCGCGTGGGAGCGCTACTGCTACTTTCCTTTCAGCAGCGCGTTTTTATATCAAGCGCTGCTGCTAATTAGCAGCAGTGCCTTATTTTAGAGCGCGCTGCTGTTAAGATTCTGTGTATAGGCTTTTCCCTAGTAGTGCTAGCACTAGAGTCAATAATCTAGATTACACAGTAATGATTCTAACACCCATGGAGTCTTGGCGCTGATCATGTTTTGCTCCTGAGAGAGGCTTAGTCAACGGGTTTGCAACATTCAGATCCATATGTATCTTGCAAATCTCTATGTCTCCCACCTGGACTTGATCACGGATGGAATTGAAGCGTCTCTTGATGTGCTTGGTTCTCTTGTGAAAATCTGGATTCCTTTGCCAAGGTAATTGCTCCAGTATTGTCACAATTTTTTTTCATTGTACCCGATGCACTAGGTATGACACCTAGATCGGATATGAACTCCTTCATCCAGACTCCTTCATTTGCTTCTACCAAAGCAGCTATGTACTCATCTTCACACGTAGATACCGCCACGACGCTATGTTTAGAACTGCACCAACTAACAGCTCCACCGTTCAATATAAACACGTGTCCGGTTTGCGATTTAGAATCGTCCAGATCAGTGTCGAAGCTTGCATCGACATAACCATTTACGACGAGCTCTTTGTCACCTCCATAAACGAGAAACATATCCTTAGTCCTTTTTAGGTATTTTAGGATGTTCTTGACCGCTGTCCAGTGATCCACTCCTGGATTACTTTGGTACCTCCCTGCTAAACTAACAGCAAGGCACACATCAGGTCTGGTACAGAACATTGCATAGGGAACATTTTTCATTTTCTCTCTATCTTCTGCAGTGGTCGGGCATTGAGTCTGACTCAACTTCACACCTTGTAACACAGGCAAGAACCCTTTCATTGCCTGATCCATTTTGAACTTTTTCAAAATTTTATCAAGGTATGTGCTTTGTGAAAATCCAATTAAGCGTCTTGATCTATCTCTATAGATCTTGATGCCCAATATATAAGCAGCTTCACCAACGTCTTTCATTGAAAAACTCTTATTCAAGTATCCTTTTATGCTATCCAGAAATTCTATATCATTTCCAATCAACAATATGTCATCCACATAAAGTATTAGAAATTCTACAGAGGTCCCACTCACTTTCTTGTAAATACAGGCTTCTCCAAAAGTCTGTATAAAACCATATTCTTTGATCACACTATCAAAACGTTTGTTCCAACTCCGAGAGGCTTGCACCAGTCCATAAATGGATTGCTGGAGCTTGCACACTTTGTTAGTACCTTTTGGATCGACAAAACCTTCTGGTTGCATCATATACAACTCTTCTTCTAGAAATTCATTCAGGAATGCAGTTTTGACATCCATTTGCCAAATTTCATAATCATAAAATGCGGCAATTGCTAACATGATTCGAACAGATTTAAGCATCCCTACGGGTGAGAAAGTCTCATCGTAGTCAACCCCTTGAACTTGTCGAAAACCTTTCACAACAAGTTGAGCTTTGTAGACAGCAACATTACCGTCAGCGTCAGTCTTCTTCTTGAAGATCCATTTATTCTCGACGGCTTGCTGATCATCGGGAAAGTCAACCAAAGTCCACACTTTGTTCTCATACATGGATCCCATCTCAGATTTCATGGCCTCAAGCCATTTTGTGAAATCTGGGCTCATCATTGCTTCCTCATAGTTCGTAGGTCTGCCATGTTCAAGTAACATGACCTCCAGAATAGGATTACCGTACCACTCTGGTGCGGATATTACTCTGGTTGACCTACGAGGTTTGGTAGTAACTTTATATGAAGTTTCTTGATCAATATCATCGGCTTGCTCATTGGTGTAGGTGTTACAGGAACTGGTTTCTGTGATGAACTACTTTCCAATAAGGGAGCAGGTACAGTTACCTCATCAAGTTCTACTTTCCTCCCACTCACTTCTTTGGAGAGAAACTCCTTCTCTAGAAAGGATCCATGTTTAGCAACAAATGTCTTGCCTTCGGATCTGTGATAGAAGGTGTACCCAAAAATCTCCTTTGGGTATCCTATGAAGACACATTTCTCTGATTTGGGTTCGAGCTTATCAGGTTGAAGTTTTTCACATAAGCATCGCAGCCCCAAACTTTAAGAAATGAAAACTTTGGTTTCTTGCCAAACCTCAATTCATAAGGAGTCGTCTCAACGGATTTAGATGGTGCCCTATTTAACTGAATGCAGCCGTCTCTAAAGCATAACCCCAAAATGATAGCTGTAAATCAGTAAGAGACACCATAGATCGCACCATATCTAGTAAAGTACGATTATGACGTCCGGACACAGCATTATGCCGTGGTGTTCCGGGTGGCGTGAGTTGCGAAACTATTCCACATTGTTTCAAATAAAGACCAAACTCGTAACTCAAATATTCTCCTCCACGATCAGATCGTAGAAACTTTATTTTCTTGTTACGATGATTTTCCACTTCACTCTGAAATTCTTTGAACTTTTCAAATGTTTCAGACTTATGTTTCATTAAGTAGATATACCCATATCTGCTTAAATCATCTGTGAAGGTGAGAAAATAACGATACCCGCCTCGAGCCTCAATATTCATCGGACCACATACATCAGTATGTATGATTTCCAATAAATTTGTTGCTCGCTCCATTGTTCTGGAGAACGGCATTTTAGTCATCTTGCCCATGAGGCATGGTTCGCAAGTACCAAGTGATTCATAATCAAGTGATTCCAAAAGTCCATCAGTATGGAGTTTCTTCATGCGCTTTACACCAATATGACCCAAACGGCAGTGCCACAAATAAGTTGCACTATCATTGTCAACCCTGCATCTTTTGGCTTCAACATTATGAATATGTGTATTACTACAATCGAGATTCAACAAAAATAGACCACTCTTCAAGGGTGCATGACCATAAAGGATATTACTTATATAAATAGACCAACCATTATTCTCATATTTAAATGAATAACCGTCTCGCATCAAACAAGATCCAGATATAATGTTCATGCTTGACGCTGGCACCAAATAACAATTATTTAGGTCTAAAACTAATCTCGAAGGTAGATGTAGAGGTAGCGTGCCGACGGCGATCACATCGACTTTGGAACCATTTTCCACGCGCATCGTCACCTCGTCCTTAGCCAATCTTCGCTTAATTCGTAGTCCCTGTTTCGAGTTGCAAATATTAGCAACAGAACCAGTATCAAATACCCAGGTGCTACTGCGAGCTTTAGTAAGGTACACATCAATAAAATATCACATATACCTTTGTTCACCTTGCCATCCTTCTTATCCGCCAAATACTTGGGGCAATTCCGCTTCCAGTGGCCAATCCCTTTGCAGTAGAAGCACTCAGTCTCATGCTTACGTCCAGAATTTGGTTTCTTCTCCCGAGCATCAACTTGTTTGCCATTCTTCTTGAAGTTCCCCTTCTTCTTCCCTTTACCCTTTTTCTTGAAACTGGTGTCTTATTGACCATCAACACTTGATGCTCCTTCTTGATTTCTACCTCCGCAGCCTTTAGCATCGCGAAGAGCTCGGGAATTGTCTTATCCATCCCTTGCATATTATAGTTCATCACAAAGCTCTTGTAGTTTGGTGGCAGTGATTGAAGAATTCTGTCAATGACACTATCATCCGGTGTGGAATATCTTTGGAAACAGGGAGGTACAAGAGAGAGTCAAGTTTCGATCCTATGGAACTATGGGTTATGGGCCCACCATGTGGGTTAAGAGTAGAAAGAGTGGAGACATATTGCATGGTCATAATAGCAAGGCATGTCAGAGCATAGCCTGTTAGTTCTATTGGCAACAACATCGGTACCAAGGGCGAGGGACGAAGAGAACCATTTTCCCGCTTGTTTAATGAGGCAAACCAATAGGCAAATTTCTCGTCCATCGGTGGTTACCGGAATGTCATCACAATAGCAGCAGGGTCTTACCGACAGAGTTGTACACCGAGGTGTTTAAGTAAGTAGGGAATTATCTCAGCTCAGATAAGTTAGCTTACAGTGAATGTTAAACAAAACAATGGAAATGAAAAATGTGATTATTCATGTAATCAGAACAATGGAAAGGGAAAGTGTTTAAACACAAATATCAGGAGTATATCCTTCCAAGGACAAGCAGGGGGTGATATCCATGACATGATAGTAAGTAGATTACCATTTAGGTAACGGGGAGAGGAAATTCATGACATTACCCATATAACAGTGTTTGGATAAGTGGACAAGAAACATCTAGCATTGCACCTCCAATGTTCTTAATGATGTTTGGAGTACCACCGTCATGCTTCGAGATAGCATTGATATGGTCATCACGTAAAAGTCGGACCTTGGGAACTCAAAGGATGCATTGGGAATTTTCAGAACATCTCATGCAATTTTTGTCAGGAAAAGATGAGAAGGTGGCCGATGGGTTCAGCAACAATCCATCGACATGTCAAAAATGATGTATTTTCTTATATGAAATTTGTGTTGGGGGAAGGTGAAACGTCTCCAACGTATCTATAATTTATGAATTATTCATGCCATGTTTATAATATTTCCACATGATTTTGGTATGATTTGATTAGAACTACCCCGGACTGACACTGTTTTCAGCAGAACTACCGTGCTGTTGTTTTTGTGCAGAAATAGAAGTTCTCAGAATGTGCTGAAAATCAATGGAGATTTTTTGGAAAATATAAAAAATACTGGAACAAAAATCTACCGGAGGGGAGTCCCGAGGGGCCCACGAGGGTGGAGGGCGCTCCCAACCACCTGGGCGCGCCCCTGTGCCTCATGGACTCCCCGTGGGCCCCCTGACTTGTTCTCGACGCCAACCACTCCTATAAATGTCCAAACCTCTAGAAAATAACCTAGATCGTAAGTTCCTCCGCCGCAAGCTTCTGTAGCCACGAAAAATCAATCTAGGCCCTCTCTGGCACCCTGCCGGTGGGGGCCATCATCACCGGAGGCCATGGGGAAGGATCTCGGAGGGGCCATCATTGCCATGCAGGCCAAGGACCAGAGGGGGAACCTATCCCCATCCAGGGGGAGGCCATGGAGGAGGAAGCACATGGGGGAGAACCTCTCCTATTCTCTCTCAGTGGCGTCGGAGTGCCATCGGTAGGGGAATCATCACCGTGGTGATCGTCCTCATCAACATCACCATCATCATCAACATCCTCATCTATTTTACGCGGTCCACTCTCCCGCACCCCGCTGTAATCCCTACTTGAACATGGTGATTTATGCCATATATTATGATCCAATGATGTGTTGCCATCCTGTGATGCTTTGAGTAGATATATTTTGTCTTTGGGTTGATTGATGATCTAGATTGGTATGTGTTGCAATACGTTCATGATTCGCTTATAGTGGGTTGCTTGAGTGACAGAAGCATAAAACCGAGTAAGGGGGTTGTTGCATATGGGATAAAGGGGACTTGATCTGTTAGTGCTATGGTTGGGTTTTACCTTAATGATCTTTAGTAGTTGCGGATGCTTGCTAGAGTAACTCAATCATAAGTGCATATGATCCAAGAAGATAAAGTATGTTAGCTTATGCCTCTCCCTCATATGAAATTCCAATTACGACCACTGGTCTTGTTAACAATTGCCTAGGATAATTCCGCAAACCAACCCAGCATTATTCCACACTTGCTATTTATAATATTTAGTAATATATTCTAACTTTATGATAACAACACCTACTTTTATAATTTAGCTCTCCGATATCATGCAAAGTTATCCTCTTCATACCCACAACGTAGTTTTATTTCTTGTTTCAAGTTGGAAGCAAACGTTCGATGTACGTAGAGTCGTATCAGTGGCAGATAGGACTTGAGAGAATTTTTGATCTTACCTTTAACTCCTTGTGGGTTAGACACTCCATGCTTATCACTTCCACCTTTGGAAATTGCTACGATGATTCCCTGCACTTGGGGATTATCAAGCTTTTTCCGCGCCGTGTTGGGAGCAATAGCGTGGGGTTGATATTTTCGTGTATGCTTGTTTGCTTTCTTCACTAAGTAGTTTTGTTTTCCCTTTTAGTTTTGCTTAGTTGTGGGTGAAACATACAAAAAAAATTAAAAAATGAAAATACAAAAAGATTCACTTGCGTCATTATCTAAAAAGTTTTTAAAAGAGAGAGGTGATTCGAAAGTTATGCATTGAAGAAGTGAGGGTCGACCTTGAGCACTTGTGTTCATGCTCATGGAAACAATGTAGAATTTTTCATGGAAGTTTCTCTATAAATAATTATCTCCTTTTATATATCCATTGTTTTATAAAAATAATGTGCCAAGCTTTGGTTTTAGGATGATTAGATTGCTTGTTTACTATGTGCAGTACTAGAACAGAAACTTTAGCTGTAGCCCCAAAATGAAATTGTAGAATGCCCATGAAATTCACTTATATCGTTTAGAGTATGGATAATACTATCATCTAAAGTGGGTTTGGAAGAATGTCAACTTTAGGAATTAGTGATCCCACTATTTTGGAGGGTGTTGAATCTTAGTGTAATATTTATGAAAGTGGATTTGGAAGAGTGTCAATTTTAGTTAGTAATGATTCCACTATTTTGGAAGAGGTTCCAATTGATTATGAGAACGATGTTGTTATCTATGATGATTATTGTGATGACATGTATGCTATAAAGAATAATGTTAACCATGAAACTTGTCGTCATGATTTTAATTTTCAATTGGATTATGCCTCACATGACAGTTATTTTGTTGAGTTTGCTCCCACTATCACTACAATAAATATGTCAACTTGTGACCTTCTGTCAGTGACCCTGGAAGAATTGGTCATAAATCTACGACCATTTGATACCAATTGGTCAAAAGCTGTTCGGGGGGCTCCAAACTCTAAACCATTGTGACCATTTTGGTCAGAAAGGTCGTAATTTCCTTACACGAAATGGTCATAAAGCAAACAGCGTGGTCCGCTGCCTTATTTCTAGCTGATAACAACCAATATAGATGGTCATAGCCTTGTAAATTGTGGTGGGTTGCGGTGACTAGGCGCCACCTCATCAGTTTTGCCTATGTGTCATGTCCATGTGTTAATTTTTGCCCTAGGTTGTGAAGCAACCTAAATTTCTGTTATTCCCAAAATTCCCAAAAAATTCTCATAAATTCTTTGGATCATATCTTCATCAAATATGTCAAAGACCTTCCTTTCCTAGTACAAAAATAATTCAACAATATACATTTTCCTATTCTGTTCAGAACATCACTTTATGAAGGAAGTGTTATTTATATATTCTTGATTGCCCTAAAAATTTGTGAAGACATTCTTATTAGTATAAGATCATCCTCAGCCAAAACTCACGCCCATTGGCCATGTGCATTTCCCGTACCGCTAATCAAACACTTGACTGCTAATTCATATTTGAGCATAGTTCAGTCATCTCATCAGAATCTTATGTTGTAATTTTCTTCCTAGCACCTACCCGGGGAGTTCCCAACCCACTAAACATGCCTAGGCCGCCCAGAACGCATGGCAACGCCACGGTCACGCGGTGACCACGCGCCGGGCATGCGAGTTTACGCGCTCTAGAGTTGGGGCCATCAGCCACCGTTCAAACCTCGATGTATCGCCACCAAACCATGTATTTCTGATTAAATAGGTACTTATGTAACAAGAAATGATTTTTGGAAAAAATAAAGAGCAAACTATAAGGCTGATGCAGTTCAAATTTGACCAGCTTCCAGCTGAATCGGCGGAAATTTGTCTTTTTCACGAGAGGTGGATAAAAACTTTTGATGCCCAACCATTTGGTCAATTGTACATTATATATGGCCTAATATTTTAGAAAATTGATTTGGTCCAATTTTGCAACAAATATATGGTAGGTCCTTCACACAAAAACTCATATTGGGCATAAAAAAATGGAAAATGAATTTTTCGTCCAAAGAAAATGAAAACTTCCTTAGGCAACTGATGTCTACTACACAACCTTCTTCTTGTAGACGTTGTTGGGCCTCCAGGTGCAGAGGTTTGTAGGACAGTAGCAAATTTCCCTCAAGTGGATGACCTAAGGTTTATCAATCCGTGTGAGGCGTAGGATGAAGGTGGTCTCTCTCAAGCAACCCTGCAACCAAATAACAAAGAGTCTCTTGTGTCCCCAACACACCCAATACAATGGTAAATTGTATAGGTGCACTAGTTCGGTGAAGAGATGGTGATACAAGTGCAATATGGATGGTAGATATAGGTATTTGTAATCTGAAAATATAAAAACAGCAAGGTAACTAATGATAAAAGTGAGCGTAAACGGTATTGCAATGCTAGCAAACAAGGCATAGGGTTCATACTTTCACTAGTGCAAGTTCTCTCAAGAATAATAACATAATTGGATCATATAACTATCCCTCAACATGCAACAAAGAGTCACTCCAAAGCCACTAATAGCGTAGAACAAACGAAGAGATTATGGTAGGGTATGAAACCACCTCAAAGTTATTCTTTCTGATCAATCTATTCAAGAGTTCGTACTAGAATAGCACCTTAAGACACAAATCAACCAAAACCCTAATGTCACCTATATACTCCATTGTCACCTCAAGTATCCGTGGGCATGATTATACGATATGCATCACACAATCTCAGATTCATCTATCCAACCAACACAAAGTACTTCAAAGAGTGCCCCAAAGTTTCTACCGGAGAGTCAAGATGAAAACGTGTGCCAACCCTTATGCATAGGTTCATGGGCGGAACCCGCAAGTTGATCACCAAAACATACATCAAGTGGATCACGTGATATCCCATTGTCACCACAGATAAACACAGCAAGACATACATCAAGTGTTCTCAAATCCTTAAAGACTCAATCCGACAAGATAACTTCAGGAGGAAAACTCAACTCATTACAAGAGAGTAGAGGGGGAGAAACATCATAAGATCCAACAATAATAGCAAAGCTCGCGATACATCTAGATCGTGCCATAGAGAGAACAAGAGAGAGAGAGAGATCAAACACATAGCTACTGGTACATACCCTCAGCCCCGAGGGTGAACTACTGCCTCCTCGTCATGGATAGCGCCGGGATGATGAAGATGGCCACCGGTTAGGGATCCTCCCTCCGGCTGGGAGCCGGAACGGGCTCCCGAGAGGTTTTTGGTGGCTACAGAGGCTTGCGGCGGCAGAATTTCCGATCTATCTTCGTATTCGATGGTTTTAGGGTATATGGGAATACGTAGGCGAAAGAAGTCGGTCAGGGGAGGCTCGAGGGGCCACGAGACAGGGGGGCGCGCCCTCCTATCTCCTGGCCTACTAAAAGCTTCCATTTCTTCAACTCCAAGTCTCCTGGATCCTATCCGTTCCAAAAATAAGGCTCCCGAAGGTTTCATTTCGTTTGGACTCTGTTTGATATTCCTTTTCTTCGAAATACTGAAACAGGCAATAAAACAGCAATATGGGCTGGGCCTCCGGTTAATAGGTTAGTCCCAAAAGTAATATAAAAGTGTATAATAAAGCCCGTAATCATTCAAAACAGATAATAAGATAGCATGAATGCTTCATAAATTATAGATATGTTGGAGAAGTATCAGCATCCCCAAGCTTAATTCCTGCTCGTCCTCGAGTAGGTAAATGATAAAAGAAAGAATTATGATGTGTGAATGCTAGCGGGTGCACAAGTTTGATCAATGATGATTTCAATCACCTTTTCTAGCATGATTATATGTCATAACAGTAGTTCATCTCATAAAACTTCTCACGAACAAGTAATAAGCAATTCACATGTTAAAGCATAGACCATATCTTTCTTGAAAACTAGCAAACTATGTTCTCAGTCATCAAACAATTGCAATTCATCTTATTTTCAGGAAGGGTCTATGTTAGAGCTTTGATTTAGCAAACTTCACATACTCAACTATCATATAGTCTTCTACAATTGCCAACACCCACGCAATACTAATGGTTATGGAGTTTTAATTGGACACTGAGAAAGATAGGGGCTTATAGTGTTGCCTCCCAACGTATTCACCTTTGGGTGATGTCAACAATAATAGTTCATGCTAACTTACATCCAATTGGATATATATACCAGGATCTTTCCAACACGAGGTGCTTGCCAAAGGATAAAATGAAAAAGGGAAAGGTGAAGATCACCTTGACTCTTGCATAAAGTAAAACACATAAAGTAAAAGATAGGCCCTTCACAGAGGGAAGCAGAGGTTGTCATGCGCTTTTAGGGTTGGATGCACAAAATCTTAGTGCGAAAGAACGTCACTTTATATTGCCACCTGTATATGGACCTTTATTATGAAGTCCGTCGCTTTTATTGCTTCCATAACAAGATAGTATAAAGCTTATTTTCTTCACAGTAACAGATCATACATATTTAGAGAGAAATTTTTATTGTTTGCACCGATGACAACTTACTTGAAGGATCGTACTCAATCCATAGGTAGGTATGGTGGACTCTCATCGCAAAACTGGGTTTATGGATATTTGGAAGCACAAGTAGTATCTCTACTTGCACTACTAGGGAAAACCCTATACACAGAATCTTAGCAGCAGCGTGGCTCAAAAAGGAGCGCTCCTGCTAATTAGCAGTAGCGCGGGTGTGGAAAACCTGCTACTGACAAGTGTTTAGTAATAGTGCACTCGGTGTAACCCGCGCTGCTACAAATATCGACCGACAATGCCCACTAAACTACATTTAGTAGCAGCGCGGTGCCACGACCCGCGCTACTGCTAAAGCTGTAGTAGTAGCGCGTTTTTTCTGAGGTCGCTGCTGCTAATTTTCAAATTGGGCACACTTTTGGTCCCGGTTAGCAGTAGCCCTTGTGCCGAAAGCGCGCTGCTGCTACTTTCTTATCAGCAGCACGTTTTACATCCCATGCTACTGCTAATCCGCCCCAACCCACCACCTTTTCCCCACCCGTCCTCCCCCTCCCCCTCCTCTCTTCCCTTTCCCCTACCTCCCACATCCTCCCACTCTCACTCTTCTTCTTCCTCAATACTTCTCCCCCATTACTCTCCCTCTTCTACCTACCTTTCTCTCTTCATTACTCCTACCTAACTACACCACCTCCATTAATGCATCTCCTTTCTCTTTTTCCTTCCCCCTCCACTAGTTGAAGTTGTCTCCTCCCAAATTAGGTAGCTAGGTAGATGTAGCATTTAGTTAAGTGACCTATTTGCCCCCTAACTAGATCTATCTTTGTCTATAAGAGCTTTATGCACTTTTGGTCTCCCTACATCATCATCTCCACCGTGTGCTCGATCTCGAGATAGAGGTGATTGAAATTTCATGCTTTTGCAAAATGGAAATATGTTTATGTGTGTGTGATATGTTTATGGAAATTGTGTGTGTGGCATGAGTTGACGCCAAATTGTGCTTTTGAGTTGCCTATGTTTTGCCGAAATGTCGATTTATTTCCGTTTTGGCGAATTCCGGGCAAACTCTAGATATATATATGTCCTATTTTTTAGGAAGGTCATGCCGAATTTTTGTATGACTTTGATGCATGCACGCATTTTTATAATCAATTTGTTTATGATTACCGTGCAGAGTTGATGATGGTCAGTGGAACGATGGTGGACAGGTGGTTGCGGTCGGTGGTCAGAAAATAACCGGACAGAGGTTTTATGTCCGTGTCGTAAATGCAAAGGAATAGTTTGGCTCAACCCCCATGACGATGGTCGTGTCGAAGCGCACCTGCTCATGACTGGTTTCATGGATGGCTATACTCGGTGGATAATTGAAGATGAGGATAACAATGTTGAGGATGCCGACGGGGCGGGCAATGATGACACGGGGCAAGACGAAGAGATGATCGATAATTGCGGCGGGGAAGAGGCCGGACATGGTGGAGGAGAAGGGGCCGGACATGGCGGCGGAGAGAACGACATGGACTCTACGCAACAGAGTTCGTCCCTACTAACTTCAATCATGCGGGACCCTCATGTTCAAGCATTGCTTCGCAAGGAGACGAGTACTGAGAGAGCTGATTCTAGAGACGAGGATAAGCTGGAGCAACTGGTGGTAGACTCGAACACTCCATTGTATGATGGTTGCAATCTTGAGGTGACCCGCTTGAGTTTCACGCTCCAACTCCTGAAGACGAAAGCTAAAAACAAATGGACCGACACTAGCCTCGATGAGCATCTCAAGTACCTAAAGGATGTTCTTCCCGCGGGTAATCTATGTCCTACTAGTGTTGATGAGGCCAAGAAGATCATGTGCCCTCTTGATCTGCCACACGTTAGATACCATGCATGCATCAACGATTACATAATTTATCAGAAGGAGCACGCGGAAAAAACAAGCTGTCCAGTGTGCAATGCTTCTCGATACAAGAAGGCTGGGAAGAAATGTCCCCAGAAAGTTGTATGGTACTTACCGATCACTCACCTTCTCCAGAGGTATTTTGTAGATCCCAAGGAAGCAAAGCTAATGTTCCTATTTTGTATACACACTTAGCCATTATTATGCATGGGTCCAATGATGTAATATATATGTTCCTATTTTGTATACATATTTAACCGTCAAATGATGCAATATATATCGCCTTCCCTTCGTTCACTGCTCTCGGGAAATAAAAGTGGGAGAAAATAAAGGAAAAGAAAAAGGAAAACTGGTTATAGTAGTAGCGGTTTGCTGGAAAAGAGCTACAGTCAAGCTAGCAGTAGCGATTTTCTTATAAAACCGCTACAACTAGTGAATGTAGTAGCAGCGTGTTTGGTCTAAACTACTATAGCTATTGAAGGTAGTAGCAGCGCGTTTTGTCTAAACGCGCTACTGCTACGTCCACTTAACCCAAAATTCTCACTCTCCTGCTTCATCCCGCCTCTTTTCCCCCAAATCCCCTCTCTCTTCCCCGTCAGATCGCTTGCTCGACGCCGCCTCGACCCGCCTCGCCTCGACCCGGCGCCGCCCCGACCAGCCCTCCCCGACCCGGCGCCGCCCCGACCGACCCTCGCCCGACCCAGCGCGCTCTCCCTGCACCCTCCGTAAACCCCCTCTCTCTCTCTCTCTGCTAGCTAGGGATCTTCGGTTAATTTACTTAGGTTTTAGGTAGGGCAGTAGGTTAATTAGGTTATCTATTTAGTTATGAATTTAGCTAGGTTTTAAAATAGGACAGAAATTTAGGGTTAAGCAATTGTAGTTAAAATAAAAGGCAGCATTTAAGCAATTGTCCAAATCAACACCCCTTGTTAAAGCAAATTTAGGTAGGGTGAATTTATATGCAAATTTGAACTGGACATGTGATATGTGGATATGTCATGTTTTAGACATGTCATCTTTGGAATTTGAACATGTCATTTGGACATGTGATGTTTTGGTTCAATTTTGGTAAATGATCCGAGTGGCCTATGTTACGCCGGAATGTTGATTCATTTTCGTTCCGGTGAATTTCAGGCGCTCGATATGTCCATTTTTTAGCAAAGGTCATGCCGAAATTTGCCATGAATTTTTGCATGATTTGTGTTAGATAGTTGGCATATCGAGTGCTGGCACATAGATTTATTTTTGTGTCATTTCTCATTTGTTCATACTTTTAGAAATAAAAGGGGACACTTAATCATAGGAAACATGTCGAACAACGAAGAAACTGGGCCTTCAGACCAAGATGTAGACGAGATGGATTATGAGGGTGAATAAGAGTACCTCGACTATTTGACTGCTAAGCAAAGTTTGCAGGTCGGCCTCGATGATGGTACTGACGCCAACATCGACACCGATGGCGCCGGCACCGATGGCGGCGCCGAGACCAGCGGGGAAGGTACCGGCGGGGAAGATACCAATGGGGAAGGTACCGGCACCGACGCCGCTACCGAAAAGAGTAAGCATAAGAAGCACATGATACGAAAACCTAACAAACTAGGGATTGAACGACTTGTGATCACAAAGATGGCACCTGGCAAGTTTAAGCCATTAGAGCCGGAAGAACCTCTCAAGTGCTTTGGGAACCAAGTAGGATGCATCCTATGGGAATGCGCGGGCATCAATGACGATGACTTAAGGAGTAAAGAACATTTGACGCAGTTGCTCCTAACGAAGTTGCACAAGAGATTCAAGTTCCCCGACCGGGATGATAACATAGAACAACCGTGGGATGATCCGAAGATGAAAAAGATTAACAATCACGCCATGGGCATGTTCAGCAATGATTTGTCCTCCTGGAAAGGGAGGGTGAAACGAGCTATTGAGGCTGAGGAACCCCTGTCCAAGATTCTGGAGGAAAATCCGACACTTACGGATGAGGAGTTCGAAAAGTTCAAGGACACTTGCGCTACTGAGGCAGCAAAGGCTAAGGCTGCGAAATTCAAGAGCCTTCAGCAAAGGAACACGTGGAAGCATCCCCTCGGAAGCCGTGGCTACCTCGGTAAAAGGCCCACATGGGATAAGGAGGAAGCGGAACGTGAAGCCGCGGGTCTCCCAGACCCCTTCGTGAAGTTCACCAACCCCTAGGAGCATAACTTCATCAGGGCCCGCTACAAGTGGGACAAGGAGAAAAAGGTTTTTTACACGAACCGGATCACGAGGAAATTGATTAGACTACTAGAGAAGCATCACCAGCTTTCAGCCGAAAGCCCTACTTCTCTGATGAGGCCCAAGTGGGACACCCCTCTCAACCGGGCCTTGAACGAACTTAAGGGACTCCCTTTGGGCCAGCGGCCGCAATATGGTCGTGTGCACGGCGCTGGAGACGGCGCCACATGGAAGGTGTTTTACAACGAGGGCCCGGAGGCCAAGAAGCAGAAAAAGAAGTTTAGTCAGGAGGACATCGACGCGAAGGTGAAGGTTGCGGTCGAGAAAAAAGCAGCTGAGGACGCGGAAAAAACAATCGAGGAAAAAAATGAGTTGCTACAGCAGGCAGTCAATGCAGCTGTAACTGCCTGCAGAAATGATTTCGCTACTAACTTGGTTCCAGCTATCATCAACTGGACGAAGGAAAATCCAGACAAGACGGTACATGATTTCCCAATGTCCAGTTTCGCCGGGAGCAACTCCATGAACAACAACAACATCAAGACCATCACTTGCTCACGCGGGCCTGGCCTCCTCGCGGTTGCTCCCGCCATAGTAGCCCGTCCTCGGTCTACTGCTCGCTAGGTGGTCCTTCGTCTTTGGCTGAGCTGGACGCCGTCACGGTAATTACATGTCACACCAACATATATATATATATATATATATATATATATATATATATATATATATATATATATATATATATATATATATATATAGGATATTCCATTTTAGTTGCCTTTCGGATGTTTTACGCCACATACATATGTGTTTGCAGGGCGAAGAAACCCCGTGCACCATACTCTATTTGATAAAAGGCCGGAAGGTCGACGTGGGAAAGGGGATGATATTGAACCCCTTGAAACCCATGTTCCACAACCAGCCGATCCCACCGGTAATGGGCACTTCAGGGTTAGCTTGTCCAGTGTGAAATTGGGGCACGAGGCGTTGCCTCCTCCAGTACAGCATGTGGGAGAGGACGGCGAGACCCCGCCGCAGATTGGAAGCTGCAAGGGTTGGGTGCTGCTATGGCCGAAGAATCTTATTCGTCTGGAGCCGGCCGAGAGCACACCAATAACCACACATCAACAAGCTTGTGCGGAGACCACCACACCGCCTATGTAATTACCAGCTCCTGTAGTGCCGAGTGAGAGCTGCGAACGACGTGATGAAGGGGGTGCAATAGTACTGGCTGATGTAATCGGTCCTGTAGAACAGAGGATGGATGATGAGATGGAGGTCGACCCTATGGGTTTCCTCAATACAAACGTGTATGACTGTGACATAGATATGACGAGTCAACCATATGATGAATCGGGCTATCAGCATGCTAATGAGGATATGGATGATATGCCCGGGCAGGAAGGTCGTTGGAAGGATTTCGAAAAGTCTCTCTTCATGAATTCCTCACAGGACATGCCCGAAGATGTCGCCTCAACACAGGCTCAACTAGCCGGGGGTTGTACAGTGCTTAGCCCGGGAACCCTGGGGCAGGGGTTAAGGAAGGGTCTGGAAGGTGTGCCCACGAAAAACGAGAGGAAGAGATCAGGGAAGATAACTGCCTCCAAACAAGCCAGAGCACATAGCAGCCAGACGATGCACTCTGAAGAGCGTGTACCCATGAAAGGTGCGGCCATTTTTCATCTCACGGGCGAGCCGATGCTACCGCCGAAACAGCTGGAGGCACTATCAGGGGATCTCAGGAGACTGCACGACCATGTGCTGTCGACTGAGAAAAGCCTACTAGCCTCAAAGGATCCTGGATATCCAACATACGCGGCTCGTGTGCCTGAGGGGAAGTGCTACATCGAGACAAGGCCCGCGGAGGTGTTCTTCTTGCGGTTTGACCATATCTTTGAGATGTTTCTGAGAAGGCGGCTCGATTTTACAATCGTCCGCCTTTTTGCGCTACATATCAGCTCCATCATGAAGAGTGAAGAAGTCTCGCAAATCTGTGTGGCGGATCCGTACTACATGCACGAGTCTTTCTTGAGTCTCTGCGACTTTGAGCGTGAAACTGCTAGGGAGTACCTCCAAAACTTCATGATACAGAATAAGGACCGGGAAATTGTCCTCGTGCCTTATCATCCAAAGTAAGTCAGTTCCGGACAACCCTTTCGTACATTTCAATCATTACTTCTCTGTCATATGGGGAATAATTTGAGGTGTCTTTTCCCCGCAGCAACGGGCGCGCCGTCCTTATCGTTCTTTACCCGCAAGTCTCCCACGCCGTGCATTCTGACCCTTCCAGAGACTACGAGAAAAAAGACTACACCCATATAATGAATATTCTAGATGATGCTCTCCAAGGCTTCAACATTAGAGGTGGCCACATGCAGATCAGGAAACAAAGGAACAAGAAGATGGGTTTCGCGCATAAAACTAACTTCTCCTGCATCCATGTCCCAAAACCAAGCAAGAAGGATGGATTCTACATCGTCCATCTCATGATTCAGTTCAACACGGATCACCAAAAGCTTCACATGACAAGCAGAAATGATGATCATATCCACAAGTGGCTAGAATCTCATGGAGAAGCGGATTATAAACTTAGAGATGACTTCTTTCGCATCCAAAGGGACATTGCGACGATCATCATTCGATGAGAAGGGGATGTTCCACCACGGCCCTATATCGCGAGCTGACGTCCGATCTTGCATAGGCATGCAACGTCTAGACCTCACGCCGTTCAAGAAGCTAGGGTCCATCCTCGATGATATGGAAGGATGGAACTTCTAGTGATTTATGATGCCGATGATGATGATATGTGTCGGTTGAACTTGTATACTTTTTGTAGCGATGGAACTTTGTGATGTCCACGTTCCCTGCCAAACTTGCGTAACGCTACTTTGTTAGTTTGCGTACGACGACCTGCGTACCTCTAGTTAATTAGTTTGTGTACTGTATGTTGCATCTAGTTGCTAACCCTTTCTTTTTCGTGTTGCTCTAGTATATTTTTTTGCATATGATTGTACATCCTCTTCATGAACATGCATCTCTAACAGCTACCTAGTTTCTTGATGGCGAGATGGAAGTGCTATGTCGTGTACAAAGGGAAGGTTCCGGGGGTGTACAATGAGTGGCGCCAGCCATAAAGGCTTCAAAAGCAGACAAGAAGGAGAAGCTAGTTACTTGAGGTTCACGCTAGCGCGAGAGAGGACTCGTAACCGCCGCCTCATGTACTGCATAGTTCAGCTCTCACTCATATTGATAGCTCTTCTCGCGTACACCTTTGTTTAGATGGATGACGTTGTAGTTGCAAGTATTCGAGACTTGCATGTATCGTTATTTTCGAGATGATGACAAGATACCACTTTGTGTTGGACGATGATTATGATGAGACTATTTGTATGTATATGCTATGATTACATTTGTGGTCTCGTAGGCATTTGTATGTGTATCATGATGACATTTGTATGTGCTAAATATTCTTCTATAAAGCCTGTTCAAATACAAAACAAATATGCAGAAAAAAATATATATTAAAATTAGCAGTAGCGAGTGGAGAAAAGTTAACGGCAGCGGTAGTATCAGTAGCGCGCACAGGGGAAGTGCGCTATAGCTATTAGCAATAGCGAGCTCCACAGAAGAACGCTACTTCTACACTTGTATATTTGTAGCGCGGGAGCGCACGCGCTGCTGCTACGGGTTAGCTGTAGCGCCTTATTAGTAGCGCCGCCTCCCGCGCTACTGATATACCTAAAACCCGCGCTGCTGCTAGGCTTTTCCCTAGTAGTGGTTGTGCAAGGAATTTGGCTAGCAAGAGGGTGAAAGGCAAGCTCAACATGTTTGAATGATCCATGACAATATACTTTAACTGAGATGTGAGAAAACATAACCCATTACGTTCTCTTCCTTGTCGAACATCAACCCTTTAGCATGTCATACCTAATGAGTGCTCACAATTATAAAAGATGTCTAGGATAGTATATTTATATGTGAAATCTCTCTTCCTTCAATATTCTTTCATGAATTGTTCAAATGACCAATACAATGCTTGCTAACCTTCAATAAATTTACAACCTCTACTTCTTAGATGTGAAGTCATTAGTCCCCATGGGATAAGCAAATGAAACATATATAATTTCAGATTTATGACAATCAACTCATTCAACAATTTACTCATAGGATATAAGTAAAGCACACGAGTAAATGACAAACTACTCCAAAAAGAAATAAGTGAAGAACAATGGGTAGCTAAATAATTATGTAACTATGTGAAGACTCTCTCTCATTTAAGAATTTCAGATCTTGGTATTTTATTCAAACAGCAAGCAAAAAAAAATGACATTGCAAGGATAGCACGACTCATGTGAAGAAGCAAAAACTTAGGCTCAACCGGTACTAACCAATGATTGTTGAAGAAGAAAGGTGGGATGCCTACCGGGGCATCCCCAAGCTTAGATGCTTGAGACTTCTTGAAATATTATCTTGGGGTGCCTTGGGCATCCCCAAGCTTGAACTTTTGTGTCTCCTTAATTCCTCTCATATCATGGTTTCTCTTTTTATCAAAAGCTTCATCCACACCAAACTCAACAAGAACTCGTGAGATAAGTTAGTATAAACCAATGCAAAAACCTTATCATTTTCTACTATAACAAATCATTAAAACTATTATTCAACATTGCATACTAAATGCCTCTTCATACTTAATACTCCTATCCTCAAATAGAATCATTAAACAAGCAAACATATGCAAACAATGCAAACATAACAGCAATCTGTCAAAACAGTATAGTCTGTAAAGAATGCAAGATTCATCATACTTTACTAACTCCAAAAATTATGAGGAAAATACTAAGCTGTAGAAGATTTATCAGAGCTCATTATACGAAAAGTTTCAACATTATACCATTCTCTGACTTTTCTAGGGAATTTTTGCAACAGCGGTAAATTTGTTTTTCAAACAGCAACATGTATACTAGCAAAATAAGCATGGTAAAAGCTATACTTGACATTTTTATTGAAAATAAAGATGCAAAACATTATTATAAATAACAGAAAGCAAATACTAACAAAAGAAAATGAAAGTGCGTTATATCGACTAGAGGGGGGGTGAATAGGCGATTTTTATGAATTCTTCAATGAGGAATTTGCCAGTGAGGAAATTCCTAAGTGAAGAACTACTTGCAGCGGAATAAGTACTCAGAAGTAAGCATAACAGAATGCGGGCATGGTCATCATGATGAAATGAAGACAATCAAAGAGTATAGAAAGCGTAAACAAAGGATAACACAGGATGAAGACAAACAGACTGAAGAAATTGAACTGAGGAAATTGAGAAAGTCTTCAGTCAAAGTCTTCAAACACAGATATGAACAAACACTCAATGAGGAAGTTCCTGACTAGGGGGTGTTCGGATAGCCGAACTATCATCATCGGCCGGACTCCAAGACTATGAAGATACAAGATTGAAGACTTCGTCCCGTGTCCGGATGGGACTTTCCTTGGCGTGGAAGGCAAGCTTGGCGATACGGATATGTAGATCTCCTACCATTGTAACCGACTTTGTGTAACCCTAGCCCTCTCCGGTGTCTATATAAACCGGATGGCTTTAGTCCATAGGACGAACAACAATCATACCATAGGCTAGCTTCTAGGGTTTAGCCTCTTTGATCTCGTGGTAGATCCACTCTTGTAACACACATCATCAATATTAATCAAGCAGGACGTAGGGTTTTACCTCCATCAAGAGGGCCCGAACCTGGGTAAAACATCGTGTCCCTTGTCTCCTGTTACCATCCGCCTAGACGCACAGTTCGGGACCCCCTACCCGAGATCCGCCGGTTTTGACACCGACATTGGTGCTTTCATTGAGAGTTCCTCTGTGTCGTCGCCGTCAGGTAGGATGCCTCATCTCGTCTTTAAAGACGATACTATCGCCAAAGGAGCCTTGGCCGCTGGCCAGACTCTTCGGCTAGGTGGTTTTCTTATGACCGCCATCCGCCATCGCTACCGACGATGACCTCTCGAGTCATCGAAACCAATCTCCAGTGTTAGTTCGAACTTGCGAACAGTTAGATCCGATTGAGCTCTCCTCCATAAACGAGCTCTTGGATCACATCGCCGCCACAGGAGTCGCCACAGATCACGACGGATCGGGCCTAAAACCTATCGAGAGATCAACTCTCCCGTGCTACCCATCATGTTGCTGTGATAGAGCAGCAATGCGGCGATTCTTCTTGTATCTTAAGGACTAGTTACGTCCGGATTCCCGATCCCTCCATGTCGGATTCCCGCAGAGGGACGGATGTCGATCAAGCCCTGAACTTAAAGTCAAGCGGTGGGTTGGACTCATGGGATAACACTCAAAAATCCAAACTTCCAAGTTCGGAAACTTCTCGGCCCTTGAGTCCTAAATTGGACAGGGTTCCGGATCTAGTTCCACCCGCCCACCCAAACATTAGCAATCTCTCTCGAATTCGGCAAGAGCCCGCTGAAACAATACATCATTACTGGGCCAGATTCCTCCTGGTTATGAACAGGATAAAGGACTGCCGAGAGGAGGACGCAATCCCAATTTTCTGCAATAATTGCATGGACAAGGGAATCCTAAACGCCATAAGTCGTCGCGAAATTACACGCTTTACTGACTTGGTGACCATAGTACAAAAGTACTGTGCGATGGAGAGCGCCTCAAAAACTGAAAGTAAATTTTGGGATAATCCGACCCCGAATACATCCCTAGTCCGAAACAAAAGGGTGCATCATTATCAAGCACCCGGGTTGAATACCAAAAAACCAAAACCCCTAAAGGGTACGGAACCAGATCGAGGGTTGGCTCAACGGACCTGCAAAATCCACAAGACGGAGGGCGCCACTCCAACACACAGCCTTCGAGCGTGTTGGATACTACGGCAGGTGGCCAAAAGTGGCGTAGGATTTTTAGCCCCGGGCGACCAACCCAGCAGTATCTGTACGGTATTAACAGTCTTCGAGACTTTCACGTCAAATAACATGCGGAAACGAACAATCCGCAGCCTCGCCGAAGTCTACCAAGTAGCAACAACAAATCCATGGAGCGACACGGCTATCACCTTCAACGCCAGCGACGAACCTAAATTCCGAACAGCTAGAGCACCAGCCGCATTGGTCCTTAGTCCGATAGTGGACGGTTTCCGTCTTACTAAGGTACTCATGGATGGCGGCAGCGGATTAAACCTCATCTATGAGGAAACCCTTCAAAAAATGGAAATTGACTGGAGCCGCATTGAGCGCAGCAGCACAACCTTCAGAGGGATAATCCCTAGTCGAGAAGTACGCTGCACAGGAGAAATCTCACTAGATGTAGTGTTCGGCTCACCAGACAATTACAGGTCCGAGGAGGTCACGTTTCAGGTGGCCCCATTCGGCAGCGGATATCATGCTTTTTTAGGGCGAGAGGCATTCACAATCTTCCAAGCTATACCCCACTATGGGTACATGAAGCTCAAAATGCCCGGACCCAATGGGATAATCACTCTCGCCAGTGATCCAGATACAACACTCCGCGCTGAAAATAAGACAGCCACACTGGCCCTAGAGGCATTATCCGAAGCCCTAGCGGCCGAGGAACTAACTACGCTGCGCTCCACGGTGGATAGGGACGATGTGATACTCGATAAGAGGTCCAAGTCCACTTCTTTTAAACTAGCAGACGAAATAGTCAAATTTCAGGTCCATCCAACAGACCCCACAAAGACGGCTTCCATTGGGGCACAATTAAGTCCTGATGTCGAAGCCGCACTACGAGAATTCCTTCGAAAATTGGGACATTTTGCACCGCACCCTTCAGACATGCCAGGAATCCCACGCAGGCTGGCAGAGCACAGCCTAAATATCTTCAAGCCAGTCAAACAAGCTCTTCGGCGATTTTCCGAACCAAAAAGACATGCAATGGGAGAGGAGCTAGCCAAACTCTTAGAAGCCGGATTCATCAGAGATATAAAACATCCGGAATGGCTAGCCAATCTAGTAATGGTACCAAAAAGGACAAATCCTGGCGCCTCTGCGTCGATTTTAAAGACCTTAACAAGGCCTGTCCAAAGGACCCTTTCCCCTCCCTCGATCGACTAAATCATCGATGCTACCGCAGGGCACGATTCATTGTGCTTCCTCGACGCATACTCCGGATACCATCAAATCAAGATGGTGGAGAAAGATCAGGCTGCAACGGCATTCATTACTCCATATGGGCCATTCTGCTTCAACATAATGCCCTTCGGATTCAAAAACGCCGGCGCAACATATCAGCGCATGATTCAAACATGTCTGGCTACCCAGATAGGGAAAACAGTAGAGGCATACGTAGACGATGTGGTCGTCAAGACCAAACACGTCCGAACTCTAGTAGAAGACTTGAGGGTGACATTCGACAACTTCCGAGCATATGACATTAAGCTCAATCCGGAAAAATGCGTCTTCGGCGTACCAGCCGGAAAGCTCTTGGGCTTCATCGTATCCGGTAGAGGAATTGAAGCAAACCCGGCCAAAATCCGAGCTCTGTCACAATTGGATATTCCAAAAGACCTCAAGCAGATACAAAAATTAACCGGATGCGTAGCGGCCTTAAGTCGCTTCATATCCCGTTTGGGAGAAAAGGCTCTGCCCCTCTACCGCCTCCTCCGGTGCACCTAACATTTCGAATGTACGGATGCTGCCACAGCCGGACTCGAAGAAATAAAAGCCATACTGGCAACAAATCCGGTTCTGGCCGCGCCCAACCTGGGCGAACCTATGATTTTATATATCGCAGCAACACATCAAGTTGTCAGCGCGGTACTCGTCGTTGAACGAGAAACAGAAGGGCACAAATTCCCTCTTCAAAAACTAGTGTACTACGTATCCACTGTTCTAACTCCATGCAAATCCCGGTACCCACATTATCAAAAGATAGCGTATGCGGTGTTCATGGCATCCCGGAAGCTTTGACACTACTTTCAAGAGTGTTCAATAATGGTGGCCTCCGAAGTACCTCTCAACGATATTATAAACAATCGCGACGCAACGGGCAGGATTGCAAAATGGGCTATCGAGCTCTTACCATTTGACATAACCTACAAACCACGGCGAGCTATAAAGTCGCAGGTTCTGGCTGACTTCGTCACCGAATGGACCGAAGCCGAACTCCCTAAAGAGTACGGTGCGTACTCCAACTGGATCATGCATTTCGACGGATCCAAAATGTTGGCTGGCTTGGGGGCTAGAGTCGTCCTGACATCCCCAACTAGAGACACGGACTCCAACAACGCAGCCGAATACGAGGCCCTTCTACATGGCCTCCGGATGGCAATCTCCATGGGCATTCAACGCCTAGAGGTGCACGGGGATTCAAACCTCGCAATATCCCAAGTAAATGGAGAGTTTGACGCCAAAGATCCAAAAATGACAGCTTACCGCAATGCCGTCCTAAAAATGTCAACTCGGTTCGAAGGACTAGAATTTCACCATGTAGCCCGGGATAATAACCAGGCAGCAGACGTGTTAGCACGCATCGGCGCGAAACAAGACGTCGTCCCCCAAAACATCTTCCTGGAACGGCTCTTTAAGCCATCCGTATTATGGGAAGAGGAGTCCGGAAATAACAATCCGGAGCCAGCTGCATCACCTAACTCAGACCATTCTGACACAATCGGCGGCTCAGCCAATGAAATAACACCTTCAGCTCACGAAATAATGGCAGTAATTGCCCCGTGGACAGAACCATTCCAAGCCTACTTAATGCGGCAGGAACTTCCCGAAGACCAAAATGAGGCCCGCTGCATAGTTCGGCGATCTAAAGCCTACAAGGTCCATGAGGGAGAACTTTATAAGAAAAGCACAACCGGAGTCCTTCAAAGGTGTATCTCCGAAGAGGAAGGGCGAAATCTCCTGGCTGAAATTCACGCCGGACTCGGCGGGCACTACGCTGCAGCCCGAGCCCTTGTAGGCAAGGCCTTCCATACAGGATTTTATTGGCCGACAGCCCGGGCAGATGCTCAGGACTTAGTCCAACGATGCGTCGGTTGCCAACTCTTTGCTAATCGAGCCACATGCCACCCACCGCCTCAAAACTATACCCATTACCCGGCCGTCATGTCCGGGGCTTGACATGGTTGGACCCTTAAAGGGGGAACCCACAAGCACAAATACTTATTGGTCATGGTGGACAAATTCACCAAGTGGATTGAGGCCAAGCCGGTTAAACGGCAGAATCCGGACCGGTGATAGACTTCATATCCGGGTAGAACACCGCTTTGGCGCCCCCACAGCATCATCGCTGATAACGGCACGAACTTCACGGCCGACGAGGTTAAACTCGTGCGAAACATGGGCATCAAGCTCGATTACGCTCAGTCTATCACCCCAAACTAACGGTCAAGTCGAGCGAGCAAATGGTCTAATCATGAGCGGCATCAAGCCCAGACTAGTGCGGTCCCTCAAGGAATCTAACATGCACTGGGTAGAGGAGCTCGACTCCGTACTCTGGGGGCTGTGGAGCATGCCAAACCGAACTACTGGATTCACACCATTTTTTATGGTATACGGCGTAGAGGCAGTTCTGCCCTGCGATATAATTCATGACTCACCTCGTGTGCACATGTACGAAGAAAGAGAAGCCGAGTTGGATCGGCAGGACAGTTTGGACGCCTTAGAGGAGGAGCGGGACGTGGCAAAGGCTCGTTCCGCATTTTATCGCAGCAGCAGGCTCAAGATATCAAAGCAGTAGAAGCACGGGCCAAAACTTACAATGTTGGCGAACTTGTCTCGCTGCCGGACAAGAAAAAGGACAAACTTAAGCCCAAGTGGGAAGGTCCCTTCATCATCGACCAAGTCCTGACCGGCGGAGCATACCGTCTACGTAACGCATCTGACAACCGACTCGAGCCGAACCCATGGAATGCAGCCCGTCTCCAAAGATTCTACGCCTAACGCCGGACTCCGGGTTCGTCTCACTCCCCCGTCCACCCGTTTTATATTTTTTACTGTCTCTTGTCCCCCTCCTTCTTCCCACTTTCTTTTTTCAGTACCTTTTATAGGCTAATTTGCGCTTTGTTCGCACACACTTGATGTGCTCCTGGCACTCATTATACCTGGGGGCTTCTTTAACAGAATCTTATTCATACGGGCTTCATGCCCAATACATGTGTCATACTTCCGCATGTACCTTTTATTCACCATTATATGCATCGATATGACTTAAGTGTTGGCCAAGCTGGGTTGCCTGGCTCCTGTGCTTACCCCTACGTTCCCGTTTGTTCGGCTAGGAGGTAAAGGGAGCACCTCTGCGATTGCTACTGCCGGGTCAGCCGGATGTGTACCTCAGACTGGGTGAAGCCGAAAGCTAGCGTTCTTAAGAGAATATTTGGTCGGTGAATTGAAAGATGATTTATTACTTACTTATTTCTCTGCCCCCAGATGCTTTTTCTGCTATTTTCGCAGTCCGGCATTGCACTTTAGGGCATGCCTCCCAGGGAAAGGAACCCTTAACGGAACTATTCTCCCTGGAAGATGTTTCTTACTAACCATGTAATATAACATAACTAGTTGGGCACTTGTCTGATAAAGCAATTATGACCCCGACGCCTTGTCTCCATACATGCCCCGGTTCTTTTATAACCGTAAGGGTATTCGGACACACTCCGGACTGTTGGTTCCCGAGGTTGAAGCAAAATGGTCCGCAAAGACAAACGATCTATAATCCGGCTAGAAGGCATTTTTCTTGTCATTTCAAATTACATCGTCAAAACGACTGATTGTACTCCTCCTCAATCCCATCTAACAGGCTGTCTAATTTACAGTCCTGTTGGGAATATTTCGTGGCCAGTTCTACTTGGCCATACATCAAGCTCACAGGGATCTCCTTCCCGTCAGGCCCCGCAGGTCCGACCTCGGCCATGTGGTTTGGGTCAGCCTTCGGGTAACGTGTCTTCACCATGGCCCAGCTTCCTGGCGCTCGACGGCAGGCCGATATCTTCCACAAACGGAGGCGTCGCGCGCTCCCCAAGCTTCTCGGCAAGCTCACCAAGGCCCTCGGGTAGGGAGCGGATGGCCATAAAGCATGAACGACGCCACTCATCGCTCCGCCGAACACGTTCGAGCAATTGCACCAGCTCGGGAAGTTGGTCACCCGTTGACTCAGGCATTTCCTCCGTGAGGGCGACACTGTGAGCACACCTAAAGACATATTTCGTCAATCGACTTCTTCGCGAATTCTTCTTTTCAAAGGAATTTGTTCAAGCACTTATCAGTAAATGCCGCGACGAAGCCGCTGATTCTCCTTCACGGAGCTGCACAGCTGGGCCCGAAAACCTTTCAGCTATTCTCCTCGCTGGGTGTGGGCATCTTGGAGCTTGTTTCTCTCCTGCTGCACCTTCATAAGCACCCTCTCGCCGGCCTTTAGCTGCCGCAGTAGCTGTTACTTGTCCGGATCTAGTCCGGCGCCCTCTGCAATATTATTGTCAGATTCACGCCGCACTTTCTTAAATAATTATCTTTTCAAAGTACGTCTTACCAGTGGGGGTCTCTGTGGCTCTCCCTGCGGCGGCCAGTGCAGCCTCAAGTTGGGCCTTGCACTCTTGGAGCTCCTGGGACAGATGGGTATTCTTCTCCGTAAGATCCTGCATAATAATTGATCCTTAAATCAGTTATTTCAACTATTTTAAGTCTCGGGGGCTACTGGCATATATAAACTCTTAAAATTACTTACCCGTATGTCTTTCACATACTGCTCCGTGGCTCTGGTTAACCCATCTTGAGCGGCACGGAGGTGCGCGCTTCCCGCAGCAAAGGCATTTAACGCCTCTGGGGAGAAACACGCGTCACGAAGAACTGTCCGGCGACGCCTGTGATTCATGGCGCTCTCCACCTCAGACCGGGTGGCGGACAGCCTGTCGGCAACTTCCGTCGGAGGAGCGTCCGGCTCACGCCTTGTATTCGCCTCCCCTCCCGGACCATGCGTTGGAGCATGGCTGGCGGAGGCTTGATTGGCAACCTCTTCGGACACTGTTCGGCGAGCGCTCTTTCTGGAAAAGTTATGAGCATTAATATACCTCCTAGGGATCCTTCCCTTAAAAATAGCGGTGCCCCGTACCGTTGCGGCGACGTTTCGGTTCGCGTCGTAATCCACTTCCGCCCGCTGGGGCCGGACTGACCCTTGTTGGTCGGCCACCGCGGGTTCGGCTTCCCGCCTTAAAGGCACCTCCTGCGATACACCATCAGTATGGGATGGTCAAAATTGAGCGCGGATCAAATGATGGTGTCAAGACCTCGGTCGTAGTCACCTGGGAGGCCGGAAATAAACCGGGGTAGTCAGCCGTAATGGCGACTAGGGCATTGTTCATGCTACGTTGGTGGAACACCCCGTCAATCAGCTCCACCTTTATGTCCGGATACTCTTCGGAGGTCAGATCAAGGGATCTTTCCGGATCCTCGGGTTGCGGAGTTAGGCTTCGTATGCCCTCCACGTCCCGGCGCAGCTCCTGCGTTGAAATCACATAGTAAGATACTTGACTTTAAAAAAGTATGGATCGGGTAGATGAACATCCGCTTACCCAGCTCCCAGGGTTATTCATAGAAAATCCATTCAACGGATTCTTGCGGAGGAAGTCCTCCTCCTCTCCCTTGTACAAGCCGGACAAGATCTTTGCCAGATCGGCTGCCGAGCCTGGCCCTTTGCGGCCATGACGGGTGGCGTCATCTTCCCCGTTGAAATCCCACATAGGGTGGATCCTATATTGGAGTGGCTGCACCCCTCGCATAATGCACGTGGCCATGACTCCAATCATGGTCAATCCGGAGTGGGCCAGTAGCCTAATCCGGCCCATCAGATAATGGACGCTCATATCATCTTCCCGTTGAGGGCTCCGCAGGCGCCAACTCAGGCGTTTCTTCAAGGGAGCATTGTCGAACTCCGGGAGGCCGATCCGGACTGGATCCGACAGAGGGGCATCCTCCATGTTGAACCATTCCGAAGGCCAGTCTTCGGACGCCTTCTTCGGGGTGCCGGATAGATATCCTGTCCCGGCGATGCGCCATATTTCGGCTCCGCCCACTTGATATATCGACCCCTCATGAGAACGAGGTACGAGACAAAACAATGTCTTCCACAGGGCAAAATGGGGCTTGATGCCCAAGAACAGCTCACAAAAAGCTACGAAGCCCGCGATGTGCAAAATGGAGGCGGGCGTGAGGTGGTGAAGTTGGAGTCCGTAGAACTCTAGGAGCCCCCGGAGAAACGGATGTATGGGAAATCCGAGTCCCCTTATTAGATAGGGGACAAAGCATACCCGCTCCTCTTTGGAAGGGTTGGGCACGCTCTCCGCCTGCTTTCCACCCTTGTAGGTGGCTAGTCCGGCTCGAACCGGAACCATGAAAGCTGGGGGAAGGTATCCCTCGGTTTGAAGTACCACTAGCTCGCTGTGTGGAACTGAGCATCTCCCCCAATCTCCTGGCTTAGGGCTGGGAGCGCGAGAGGAGGAGCTGCGTCGGCTATCCATGATAGAATGGATTTTGTCAGAGGCGCTTCAATGAGAACTTGCGGATGGAGGATGGTGTGAGCTGGATCTAGATCCTCGCCTCTCTTATAGGCAGCTCGTTCGCACGGCTAGGGGG
The DNA here is from genome assembly GCA_021605205.1 of Aegilops longissima. Taxonomy (NCBI): domain Eukaryota; kingdom Viridiplantae; phylum Streptophyta; class Magnoliopsida; order Poales; family Poaceae; genus Aegilops; species Aegilops longissima. The sequence continues at coordinate 768,327,038 of CM038679.1, read as the reverse complement.
TAAAATGTAAAAATATCCCAGCCTTTCGCATTCGTACGACACGTGGAAGAAGACCATTACTGGGCGTAGAAGCCAAGGAGGGCAACATTTATAAGGAAGCCGTACACTATTCAACGGGAACATGAAGTTTGAAGGAGAACCCGCCTTGCAACACCGAAGACAATATACGTGCCGGACTCATCGTCGCTGAAGCCCGGTTCGGGGGCTACTGAGGGAGTTCCGGACTAGGGGGTGTCCGGATAGCCGAACTATCATCATCGGCCGGACTCCAAGACTATGAATATACAAGATTGAAGACTTCGTCCCGTGTCCGGATGGGACTTTCCTTGGCGTGGAAGGCAAGCTTAGCGATACGGATATGTAGATCTCCTACCATTGTAACCGACTTTGTGTAACCCTAGCCCTCTCCGGTTTCTATATAAACTGGATGGCTTTAGTCCATACGACGAACAACAATCATACCATAGGCTAGCTTCTAGGGTTTAGCCTCTTTGATCTCGTGGTAGATCCACTGTTGTAACACACATCATCAATATTAATCAAGCAGGACGTAGGGTTTTACCTCCATCAAGAGGGCCCGAACCTGGGTAAAACATCGTGTCCCTTGTCTCCTGTTACCATCCTCCTAGACGCACAGTTCGGGACCCCCTACCCGAGATCCGCCGGTTTTGACACCGACACTCAACACAGTAATGAGGAAATGAAAGAGTTGAGGAAATAGAACCAGTTAGGTTGGCGAAGACAATGATTTGGTAGACCAGTTCCAACTGCTGTCTCAGTTGTACATCTGGTTGGAGCGGCTGACTATTTAAACTCGAGGACACACAGTCCCGGACACCCAGTCGCTGAGCATGCAGCTCAGGACACCCAGTCCTCACCGTATTCTCCTTGAACTAAGGTCACACAGACCTCGTCCAATCACTCGTGGTAAGTCTTCAGGCAACTTCCAAATCTTCATAGACTCGGTCACTCGGAGATCCACAATTCCTCTTGGATGCTCTAGACCATGACGCCTAACCGTCTGGAAGAAGCACAGTCTTCAAAGGTAACAAGCGTCGGATCCAAGCAGGATCAATCTCTTCAGTGATGCTCAATCACTTTGGGTTTGTAGGGGTTTGGTTTTGGGTTTTTCCTCACTCGATGATTTTCGCTCAAAGTCCTCGGAGGATGGGTTGCTCTCAAATGACAAGTGTCAAGTTCTCACGGAGCAGCCGATCAGCTAGTGGTTGTAGGGGGCGGATATTTATAGCCTAGGGAGCAGCCCGACATGATAAGACATAAATGCCCTTCAATGATATGACCGTTATGTGGATAAGATATTTTGGTACAGCTGGCGAGTAGCATAGCAACGGTCGGAAATTTGACTCTCAAATTCCTCAGGGCTATCATGTTGCTCCTTCATGTAGGCAATCCGCCGATGGCGAATTCCTAACTCCTCGGTCGAACAAATTCTCGTGACACGGAAGAACTTCGTCTCATCCATCAAGAAATTGACTGAACTGTATAAGATTTCAAAGGCTTCACTCGAAGGGATTTGTAGGTGTAGGATTTTGAGTTGAGCATCACATGGAAATTTTTCCTTAGTATTTCCTCGAGCCCCTTTAACAGTACAGTGTTTCCTATGACTCAAGAAAGAGAAAACAAAACTACGAAAACAAAAGTCTTCTCGCTTCATGTTCCTCAAATGAATACCAAGTCTTCAAGGTCACACCAATTTCTTCACTTTCAAAGTCTTCAGAGGGTCTTCAGAATACAAAAGTCTTCAGTCGAAGAACTCCATTTTTAGGGGTCGACTTTCTCTCTAAATATCAAACTCCTCATAGACTTATAGACCTGTGTACACTCATAAACACATTAGTCCCTTAACCTATAAGTCTTCAATACACCAAAATCACTAAGGGGCACTATATGCACTTACAATCTCCCCCTTTTTGGTGATTGATGACAATATAGGTTAAGTTTTCAACGGGGATAAACATATGAAGTATAAATACTGATATTGAGGAATTTGATTGCAAGATATAGAAGAAATCCCCCTGAAGATGTGCATAGTGAGGAATTTGCTTTTGAGGCATTGCACATTTGAAGAGTTGAATCATGGAGATCTCCCCCTATATCTTGTAATTCATACACGCATTTGACATATAATATGAAGAATTTGAAATGCATGATGAAATATGGTGACTGATGTAATTTAGCATGCGTGTATTAACACATAACGAAGAATAAGCATGCAGAGGAACACATCAAAAGTATCAGAGCACCATCGGGTTTAAGATTACAACTCGATCCAATAAAGTTTCAGAAGAACGAGAGTTGTAACTTAGCAAAAAACGCCCATATAATAGAACCGCTTGAAGACTAACTCAAATTTCTCCCCCTTTGTCATCGAATGACCAAAAGGATCGAAACTGAGGACTAACGCCTCAAGAATATCAAGTTGATGGAGGAGCGCCAGCGTTGTCGGGTCGGTTGTCGTAGTAGGGCCTGCCTTGATGTCATCCAAGTCTTCATTTTCATCAGTGTCGCGCGATGAAGAATAGGAGCTGGCCACCAAGGAAGGAACCTTGACCTTCTTGAATTTCTTCGACGGAGGTGCAGACCAGTCAAATTCTTCCTTAAGATCCATTTTCTTCAGATCTTCGGTGCTGTAGAGATGAGATAGAACAACCCAGGTGCGGTTGAAGGTTTCATGGAGGTAGTATTGGTTTTTCTTCACTGCATTGTGTGTTGAGGTCATGTTGTGAAGAATTGAACCGAACTGACGCTTGACCCATTTATGATTGCGATCAACCTTCTTATGAAGACTGAGGAGTAACTCACGATCAGTCATCACCCCTGGGTGCGGTGGCTTGAGGATTTTGCTTGGCTGAGGTATTGGCGGCAGAGTCATGTGTGGCAGAGTCATCATTGGTGGAGTAGGATGCAGCCTTGCAAAATTGACCATCCAATGGACGAATGCCTCCATCTATCACAACAGTTGCCTTGCCTTTGTCATCAGCTGAGGAAAATTTCCGTTTGAGGACTTCAATTGGAGGCAAGTAGCTGCAGTGGTTCAGAGTATCAGCCTTGTAATTGAGTGAAGACCTTGTCCTGATGAACCTCATAATCCATGGTGCATAAGGCTTCAGCTCAAAAGGTGACATAGCAATGTTTGCCAGAGTCCTCATGAAGAAATCATGGAAGTTGACAGGAACGCCATGAATGATATTGAAAAGCATATTCTTCATGATGCCAACGACTTCTTCATCATTTGAGTCGTGGCCTTTGATAGGAATCATTGTCTTCGTCAGAATGCGATAGACAGTCCGAGGCACATATAGTAATTCCTTGACGAAGAATTTGGTTCTTGGTGCCTGCCCTGGTGTAACATCCCAAATTTTCAATTTGGAATGTTATACATTAGGTCATCATGCATATCATATTTTCTCGCATTTTTCCCGATCCTAGAAATTTCACGCAACTCAAGGACCCTTGGAGAGAGTTGGAAGTTTCATAATTTTCATATTTGGGATCTCTCAAATTTTGAAAATAGGATCATTGGATTATTTAAATTATCTTCATAAAGTTTTTCCTATAAAAATATCTTGAGAGGGAATAATATGACTTTCCCAAACAAATAGGAAAATGAAGATATTATAAATAAACCAAAATTGGTTTTGGAGATTTATTTTGCTTAGGCAAAATGAGCATTTAAAATATTTTTCATGTATTTTGTTTTTAAAAGTTCATTTTGTTCGATTCAATTTTTGGAGTCGGAGAAAATTTGTTTTAATTAATTTGGAGTTCATTTGATATTTATTTTAATTGTTTTTGTTTTAAAGTTTATTTAAAAAAAACGCCCCCCCCGGACGAGGCCCGGCCTGCCCAGCCAGCCGAACCTCGGCCCAGCCTGCCTGCCCACCTCCCCTCTCCCTCTCCAAGGCGCCGAGTCCCGCTCGAGCACGGAGCGCCCGCCGCCGAGTCCCGCCCGCCCGACTGACTCGCGCCTCCCAAGCAACCCGCCGCCCTCCTCTCCTCCCCTCTTAAATAGCCCCCCGGCCCCTCTCTCTCCCCAACCCCCGCCCGCGGGAGCCGATCGCGCTTGAAGCCCCGCCGCCGCCGTGGAAGCCGCCGCCCGCCGCCGCCGCCGCCGCCCGAGAACCCCCGCCCCCTCGGCCCCGACCCGCCGCCCCAACCCGAGCCGGGCGCCCTCCGCGATCACCGAGGTAGCCACCGCCGCCCGCGCCCGATTCGGTTTCTTCCCGAACCGTCGTTTTTTTTTAAAAAAAAAACATGTTTGGTTTTTTTTAAAAAAACCTAGATCGGTTTTTTTTTTTTTGGTTTTCTTAATTAACGGACGTTCACCGAACCGTTCGCTTCAAAGTGAACGCGTTCGTTAGATTCGTTCATTAACTAACGCTCGCTTTTTAACTCGTTCGTCGTTTTTCTTTTAATCGGAATTAATCCGTTAATTTTCGATTTGATTTCAGATCTGATTTTCAAAACTGTTTTATTTCTCGCTCGTTTATCGGAATCAGGTGATTCAAGCGCCTGGAGTTTCGTAACGAAACCGCCGTTCCGACTACCCTACTTTCACAGAGTTTTGCCACTGTGAAATTTTGACCTAATTTCAGATCGCTAACAGAGGGTTTCTCTCGAGTTTCGACTTTCGGAGTTTGTTTTGATTCGATTCTTTTGCAACCAGGGTTCTTAAGTTGAACTATCTGGTTAGATCTTTTATTCGAGATTTTCCTGTGCATTAGATGAGTACTTATTGTATGCTTGTTGTTTGTCTGCGTTAGATCACCCGAGTGCGCCGCTTGTTACTTGAATCTCTAGGACTCATGGATCATCGCAAGGCAAGTAACACTTTGATCATACCCTTCTCATACCCAGTTTTATGCATTAGATCTATTCCTCAAACACTTGCATGATTAGGATCTAATTAAATTGTGGGTATTGGGAAGTAGATTGAGTAGTACCTATTACTGTTTACTTATGAAACCTTGGGAGTTACTTCTCGTTTGCTTGTTCATGCCATGCTATGCTAGTAGACGTGGATTGGGTGAGTGAATATCCATGACAGATGTGAGATTGTTAATTAATGGTTTATCTAAGGTGGCAACCTAACACACATCTGGGTGGATTGAGGCACCTGGTTTCTATCAGACTTGCTCTGTATTTCTTGGACCGCCACCTGTGCTCTAAGGGATCATAAGATTATTCAAACTGAAACTTCCGTGTGCAGCCACAAGCCAATTATGGGCTCTGGCGTAGTTGACTAAGTCGTGCGAACTCTTACGGGTAGGCTAGCTGATGTAGGGGATGTAGGTTGGTACGGTCTACCCACATGTAAGGTGCTAGCGCTACGAAGACTATGTCTCGGTCATCCGTTTCTCAAACACCATGTAGTCACGAGAACCAAGCGGAGGCGATCGAGTCTTGTGGGGAAAAGTGCGCAAACCTCTGCAGAGTGTAACAAACTAATCATGATTAGCCGTGTCCCCGGTTATGGACAATTTGAGTATCCGGTACTTGATTATCATGTGAATCTCAACATGTTACTTCTAAATAAAAGTTATTGGGTTTTTGATGAGTACTTTTAATTGGGATTGAGGATCTGTCAACCATCTTCAATGTTTAACAACCACCATGATAGTTAAATAAAATTATTCCTTTGATGTAGGAAAAATCAGCTTTATGCAAATGTAATCAGAGAGCCTTACCACCAGCCAAATATGCATGTAGTATAGGCTTATTCATTCATTGCTCTTTATGTGTTACATTGCCAGCATATTCCATGTCTTGACCCGTTGTTGGCTGCAACTTTTCACGTTGCAGACTTTTCGAACGACAGTAAGGTGTTAGGTCGTGGTTCTATACTCGGTGATGCCGTTGGAGTTGATGGACTCGCTTATCTTCCAAGCCTTCGCTGTTATTATTAGATGGCCTTAAGCCATATTTTTATTCAGTTCCCTTGTGGACATCGATGTAATAAGTGTGTGATTGCTACTCGCTATAAATCCTTCAAGTAATGTGTGGTGTCGGCATTCGATCCAGGATGACACCGAGCACGAGCGCTAGATCCATTCGGGTCTGGTCGCTACAGAGAATGGTATCAGAGCACACGCTGACTGTAGGACACGACCACTAAGTTAAAGCCATAGATCACTCTCTCTTCTCATTTCTAACTCCTCATCTTTTCTACTCTCCTTAGGATGACGGACGCGAAGATCAAGTACACCCAACCGGATGAAGGCACACCTTTTGGATTTCACTTGAAGGAAGTTACTAAGTACCTGAACATTGGATTACCAAGCTTCACCGGAACTTTCAACGCCACTCTGCCTGAAGAGGAGCGCTGGAAGATTCATGCTCACGTTCCAGGAAGGACATTCGCCCCAATCACCAAGCCTATAGATAGTGTTTCAGTGCACCCACTTGGAGTCTGGGAAGGAGCATGGCAGCTCACATCACCATGGGACGCATTGGAGAAGTCTATCAAGAAGATCTCAAGGACACCATCTACCAGATTTGCGGACGCCGAGATGACAACTGGGACGTCGTCAACACCAAGAAGGATAGGTCCATTGCAGCTTTCATCCAGGAGTTAAACCAGCACATTCGACGCCAGGAGAATCAAATGTGCAATGACATGTTGGAGTTACAGAAGACGAAGGAAAGGATCATCGAATTGGAAGAAGAACTAAAGACTACACGCAAGGACTACATGGACGAGATCGTAGCTCTGGCAAGACACAATAACGATCTTAAGTACGAGATCGAAGAACTCAAGAAGAAGTTGGCACTCAGGAATGAAGACCAGTATGTCGAGCATCAAATCGACTACATCAACATTGACGACTCAGATTCGGATCCAAGTGAACCCGATTTTGAAGACGAAGCTGGAGCAGACATCATGGAGTCTTCCACCGGTTCAAATTAGTAGAAGTCCCCCACATATTAGTAGTATTCCCTCCATGTAAACATTATAGTACACGCACTTTTGCGATAGTTAGATCGTTGTAAGCCCTTGTTTGATTGAATGAAGTGAATTTTGTGTGATTTTGCTCATGTGCATTTGGGTAGTGATTTCCCCTTAGACCTCATTCTATTCTACATTTCTCTTCTTTTCTAAACCCTTCAGATGCCTCCGAGACGTGACCCCGGATTCGTTTTCCCGCCAGAGATCACCCAATTGATCCAGCAGCAGAATACCTGATTCAAACATTGGTGCGAACAACAACAACAACCCCAACAACCCACCGCCACCACCACCACTGCGGATCATCGACTCGTTTCCTTAGACTGAACCCGCGGTGTATTCCAAAGAGCACCGAGCCAATTGTAGCAGATGGTGGCTCCGCAAGATAGGAAGGAGCTGACTACTGCAGGATGCAGATGGTGAAAGAGTGAAGTTTGCAGCACATCAGCTTGAAGGACCCAGAGCAGCATGGTGGGAGAATTTCACAGCCACTTATCCGTGAACACCATCACATGGGATCAGTTTCAACAAGCTTTTCAAGACAGCCCATGTTTCAGCAGGAGCCATGGCCATGAAGAAGCGTGAGTTTCGCAACCTACGCCAAGGAGGAAGGACTGTTGGCCAGTACGTGGATGACTTTAGCAAGTTAGCACGTTATGCCCCAGATGACGTTGCTACAGATGCAGCTAAACAGGAGAAGTTTCTAGAAGGACTAAATGATGAGTTCAGCATGCCGTTGATGGTAGCAAGTTTCAATAACTACCAGGAGTTAGTAGACCGAGCTCTCATGATTGAAGGAAAGCAGCAGCAAATTGAGAACCGCAAGCGGAAGTATGGACAAGGGAAGTATAACTCTGGAGCCCAGCAGAAGCCTCGTTATACCCCTAAATCAGGAATTCAGTTTCAGCATACCCATGGAGGAGGTAATTCGCACAACCATAATGGCACCAAGAATGGGAACGGGAATGGAGGAAGCAACGGACAGAACCGCACCAACCCGTCTACACCATCCAAGGTAGACCTGAGTCACATTACTTGCTTTAAGTGCCGCAAGACTGGGCATTATGCAAATGACTGTCCAGAAGGCCAGAATGGAAATGGCAATGGAAGCTCTGGAAAGAAGCCCAACCCTTTCAACAGGGGACAAGTGAACCACATTGATGTGGAGGAGGTTGAAGATCAGCCCGATGCAGTAATCGGTAAGTTTTTGGTTAAGTCTTTTACTGCAGTTGTTCTTTTTGATACTGGTGCATCGCATTCATACATATCAAGGGGATTTGTGGATAAGTACCAGTTACCAACCCAAGCCCTTAGGTCACCCATGCTAGTAACCTCACCCGGAGCAGAGTACATGGCTAGTAAATGGTGTGATCGACTGCCACTAAGGATCGGACACTATGTTTTCCCCTCAGACCTAATAGTTCTGGAATCCCAAGGATTGGATGTGATATTAGGAATGGATTGGTTATCAAAGTATGGAGGAAACATAGATTGTACCACAAGGTCAATTTTGCTCACCACACCAGAAGGAAGAAGGATTAAGTATGTATCACGGCACGAGCCGAGGAGAGCACAAGTTAATTGCTTAACAGGAGTGGTACAGGAAGAAGTACCAGTGGTGAAGGATTATCCTGATGTATTTCCGGAAGAGTTGCCAGGAATGCCGCCGGATAGAGACATTGAGTTTTTGATCGAGCTGTTGCCAGGAACAGGCCCGATATCGAAGCGACCGTACAGGATGCCCGCAAAGGATTTGGCAGAAATTAAGAAGCAGATAAAGGAACTATTGGATAAAGGTTTTATTCGCCCAAGTTCTTCACCTTGGGGATCACCCGTTTTGTTGGTAGAGAAGAAGGATGGATCGTTGAGAATGGTTGTTGATTATCGTGGATTGAATGAAGTAACAATCAAGAACAAGTACCCACTACCTATGATAAATGATCTGTTTGATCGCTTGCAAGGAGCCAAAGTGTTTTCTAAGATCGACTTGCGATCAGGGTACCATCAGTTGAAGATTCGGGAGCAAGACATACCCAAGACAGCATTTACCACGAGATATGGACTGTATGAGTATACCGTTATGTCATTTGGACTGACTAACGCACCAGCCTATTTCATGAACCTGATGAACAAAGTGTTTATGGAGTTTTTGGACAAGTTCATCGTGGTGTTCATTGATGACATTTTGATTTTCTCGAAGAATGAAGAGGAACACAAGGAACATTTGAGATTGGTTTTGGAGAAACTGAGGGAACACCAGTTGTATGCCAAGTTCAGCAAATGTGAATTTTGGTTAAAGGAAGTTGGATTTCTCGGACATGTTATATCCGGAGAAGGAATAGCAGTTGACCCCACAAAGGTTGAGACCGTAACCAAATGGGAAGCACCAACGACAGTTGGAGAGATTGAGTTTCCTTGGACTCGCAGGATACTACCAAGATTCATTGAGAATTTCTCAAGGATTGCAAAGCCTATGACAGAATTGTTGAAGAAGGAAAACAAATTCATATGGACTGAGGACTGTGAGGCAAGTTTTCAGGAGTTGAAGAAAAGATTGGTTACCTCACCAGTTTTGATATTGCCAGATCAAACTAAGGATTATGAGGTGTATTGCGACGCTTCACGTCGAGGACTTGGAGCAGTGCTTATGCAGGAAGGAAGAGTTGTTTCGTATGCTTCACGACAACTTAAGCCCCATGAGTTGAATTATGCCACTCATGATTTGGAGTTATCAGCCGTTGTGCATGCCTTGAAGACATGGAGACATTTTCTCATTGGAAATCATTGTGAAGTATATACGGATCACAAGAGTTTGAAGTACATCTTCACACAGAAGGAATTGAATCTCAGACAAAGGAGATGGTTAGAGCTAATCAAGGATTACGATATGAGATTGCATTATCACCCCGGAAAGGCTAATGTCGTAGCAGACGCATTGAGCCGTAAGAGCCACGTCAGTACCCTAATGATGGGGGAAATACCCAATGAGTTAGCCGAGGACCTTCGAGAGCTATGTTTGGAAATAGTTCCGAGAGGCTATGTAGCAGCATTGGAGATTCAGTCGACACTGATGGACAAAATCAGAGAAGCCCAAAAGGCAGATAAGGAAGTTGCCTCTATAAAGGAGAAAATGAGTAAAGGAAAAGCTAAAGGATTTCGTGAGGACGAGCACGATACCCTATGGTTTGAAGACCGTGTTTATGTGCCCAATGACCCAGAGATCAGGAAGTTGATTTTACAAGAAGCCCATGATTCACCCTATTCGATTCACCCAGGAAATACTAAGATGTATTTGGATTTGAAGAATATTTTCTGGTGGACCGGAATGAAGAAGGATATTGCGGAGTATGTAGCAGTTTGCGACGTATGTCAGAAAGTAAAGGCAGAACATCAGAAGCCAGCAGGATTGTTACAACCATTGCCGATACCCGAATGGAAGTGGGATAAACTAGGCATGGATTTCATCACAGGTTTGCCAAAGACCCGTTCAGGATATGACTCGATTTGGGTCATAGTCGACCGTTTGACCAAGGTAGCCCATTTCATTCCAGTCAAGACTACCTATAGCAGTGCTAAGTTGGCAAAGATATACATGACCAAAATTGTGTGTTTACACGGAATCCCAAGGAGCATTGTATCAGACAGAGGAACCCAGTTTACTTCGAAATTTTGGAACCAGTTGCACGAAACATTGGGAACCCGATTGGAGTTCAGCACAGCTTTCCACCCACAGACCGATGGACAGACCGAGAGAGTCAATCAGATTTTGGAGGACATGCTGAGAGCTTGTGCACTAGATTATGGATCTAGTTGGGATGACAATTTGCCGTATGCAGAATTTTCCTACAATAACAGTTACCAAACCAGTTTAAAGATGGCACCTTTCGAGGCCTTGTATGGAAGAAGGTGCAGGACACCATTGTCATGGGACGAAACTGGAGATCGTCAGTTGTTTGGACCAGATTTGATTAAGGAGTCTGAACAGAAAGTAAAGTTGATTCGAGACAGGCTCAAGGTAGCCCAGTCCGCATGTAAGAGCTATGCCGATTCAAAGCGCAGCGATTGAGTATGAAGTTGGAGCAGTATATCTCGAGTATCCCGCCACGAGGTGTTAAGCGTTTTGGAGTTAAAGGAAAGTTAGCACCCGTTTTGTTGGACCATATAAGATTTTGCAACGCATGGGAGAAGTTGCGTATAAGTTGGAATTGCGGAAGGATTGTCGGGGAGTTCATGATGTATTCCATGTTTCTCGATTGAAGAAATGTCACCCGAGATAGCAGAGGTACCGTTAAGAGACACAGTGCCCACCGGAGGCAATTCAGTTGAAGGATGACTTGACATATGAGGAAAAGCCGTTAAGATTCTCGATTATGCCGGCAGAGTTACCCATGCAGAGTTATCAAGTTTTGCAAAGTTCGATTGGAGCCACCACACGGAGGATGAAGCCACCAGGAAAGAGAGGAAGTTTTGTAAGGACCACCCTCACCTATTTTCTAGCCAACCCGAATCTCGAGGGCGAGATTCATCTTAAGAGGTAGGTTTGTAACATCCCAAATTTTCAATTTGGAATGTTATACATTAGGTCATCATGCATATCATATTTTCTCGCATTTTCCGATCCTAGAAATTTCACGCAACTCAAGGACCCTTGAGAGAGTTGGAAGTTTCATAATTTTCATATTTGGGATCTCTCAAATTTTGAAAATAGGATCATTGGATTATTTAAATTATCTTCATAAAGTTTTTCCTATAAAAATATCTTGAGAGGGAATAATATGACTTTCCCAAACAAATAGGAAAAATGAAGATATTATAAATAAACCAAAATTGGTTTTGGAGATTTATTTTGCTTAGGCAAAATGAGCATTTTAAAATATTTTTCATGTATTTTGTTTTTAAAGTTCATTTTGTTCGATTCAATTTTTGGAGTCGGAGAAAATTTGTTTTAATTAATTTGGAGTTCATTTGATATTTATTTTAATTGTTTTGTTTTAAAGTTTATTTAAAAAAAAACGCGCCCCCTGGGACGAGGCCCGGCCTGCCCAGCCAGCCCAGCCTCGGCCCAGCCGCGCCCCGCCCACCTCCCTCTCCCTCCCGCCGCGCGCCGAGTCCCGCTCGAGCACGGGCCGCCCGCCGCGGAGTCCCGCCCGCCCGACTCGTCGCCCCCTCCCAAGCAACCCGCCGCTCTCCTCTCCTCCCCTCTTAAATAGCCCCCGCCCCTCTCTCTCCCAAACCCCGCCCTTGAGCCGACCGCCGCCTCGGCCTGAAGCCCCGCCCGCCGCCGTGGAAGCCTTGCCACGCGCCGCCCGCCGCCGCCGCCCGAACCCGACCCCTCGGCCTTGACCCGCCGCCCTAACCCGAGCCGGGCGCCCTCCGCGATCACCGAGGTAGCCACCGCCGCCCGCCCGATTCGGTTTCTTCCCCGAACCGTCCGGTTTTTTAAAAAAAAAAACATGTTTGTTTTTTTTTTAAAAAACCTAGATCGGTTTTTTTTTTTTGGTTTTCTTAATTAACGGACGTTCACCGAACCGTTCGTTTCAGTGAACGCGTTCGTTAGATTCGTTCTGTTAACGAACGTTCGCTTTTTAACTCGTTCGTCGTTTTTCTTTTAATCGGAATTAATCCGTTAATTTTCTGATTTGATTTCAGATCTGATTTTCAAAACTGTTTTATTTCTCGCTCGTTTATCGGAATCAGGTGATTCAAGCGCCTGGAGTTTCGTAACGAAACCGCCGTTCCGACTACCCTACTTTCACAGAGTTTTGCCACTGTGAAATTTTGACCTAATTTCGGATCGCTAACCGAGAGGTTTCTCTCTCGAGTTTCGACTTTCGGAGTTTGTTTTGATTCGATTCTTTTGCAACCAGGGTTCTTAAGTTGAACTATCTGGTTAGATCTTTTATTCGAGATTTCCCTGTGCATTAGATGAGTACTTATTGTATGCTTGTTGTTTGTCTGCGTTAGATCACCCGGAGTGCGCCGCTTGTTACTTCGAATCTCTAGGACTCGCGGATCATCAGCAAGGCAAGTAACACTTTGATCATACCCTTCTCATACCCAGTTTTATGCATTAGATCTATTCCTCAAACACTTGCATGATTAGGATCTAATTAAATTGTGGGTATTGGGAAGTAGATTGAGGTAGTACCTATTACCTGTTTACTTATGAAACCTTGGGAGTTACTTCTACGTTTGCTTGTTCATGCCATGCTATGCTAGTAGACGTGGATTGGGTGAGTGAATATCCATGACAGATGTGAGATTGTTAATTAATGGTTTATCTAAGGTGGCAACCTAACACACATCTGGGTGGATTGAGGCACCTGGTTTCTATCAGGACTTGCCTGTATTTCTTCGGACCGCCACCCAGGCTCTAAGGGATCATAAGATTATTCAAACTGGAAACTTCCGTGTGCAGCCACAAGCCAATTATGGGCTCTGGCGTAGTTGACTAAGTCGTGCGAACTCTTACGGGTAGGCTAGCTGATGTAGGGGATGTAGGTTGGTACGGTCTACCCACATGTAAGGTGCTAGCGCTTCGAAGGCTATGTCTCGGTCATCCGTTTCTCAAACACCATGTAGTGCGAGAACCAAGCGGAGGCGATCGAGTCTTGTGGGGAAAAGTGCGCAAACCTCTGCAGAGTGTAACAAACTAATCATGATTAGCCGTGTCCCCGGTTATGGACAATTTGAGTATCCGGTACTTGATTATCATGTGAATCTCAACATGTTACTTCTAAATAAAAGCTATTGGGTTTTGATGAGTACTTTTTAATTGGGATTGAGGATGCTGTCAACCATCTTCAATGTTTAACAACCACCATGATAGTTAAATAAAATTATTCCTTTGATGTAGGAAAAATCAGCTTTATGCAAATGTAACAGAGAGCCTTACCACCAGCCAAATATGCATGTAGTATAGGCTTATTCATTCATTGCTCTTTATGTGTTACATTGCGGCATATTCCATGTCTTGACCCGTTTTGGGCTGCAACTTTTCACGTTGCAGACTTTTAGAACGACAGTAAGGTGTTAGGTCGTGGTTCTATACTCGGTGATGCCGTTGGAGTTGATGGACTCGCTTATCTTCCAAGCCTTCGCTGTTATTATTAGATGGCCTTAAGCCATATTTTTATTCAGTTCCCTTGTGGACATCGATGTAATAAGTGTGTGATTGCTACTCTGCTATAAATCCTTGAAATCTTGTGTGGTGTCGGCATTCGATCCAGGATGACATCGAGCACGAGCGCTAGATCCATTTGGGTCTGGTCGCTACACCTGGCTTCAAAGGCTTCATCAGCACTTGCATGTAAAGATTTGAAAGCTCGGGTTCGTTGTAGATGCAACGAGCACTATCAAGGGGAGGACTGAGTGGGAGAGCACGAAGCAATTCAGTTGCTGGTGCCTTGTAGTGAGTATTTTCTGTCATCCAGTCTAATACCCATGATTTTACATCTTCAGAGTCTCCGGTGATGTGCAGCGTCGCATAGAATTGAAGAATGAGTTCTTCATTCCAATCACAGATGTCAGTGCAGAAATTCAGCAAACCATCATCGTGAAGAACACTGAGGACTGGCTCGAAGCCTGGCAGAGATTACATGTCCACGTGAGGAATATGTGAATGATCGAAGACTTTGTCTTTGTTGAATAGCACAGAGGAATAGAAGTTGGCTTGACTAGCAGTCCAGAAACGCCTCTTCCTTATGCGAGTAGAGTCATAAGGGTTGTAGTCAGTGAAGAACACATGCTCGCCGAAGAAATCTTCAGCCTTGAACTTTTGCTTCGTTGAGAATGGATTATTTGGCTTTGGCAGTGGAGTGTCAGTGAGTTGCATCACTACCTTAGGAATCGCAATCTCAGGTTCTTCAGGCTGAGGATTTTCTGGTTCCTCTTCATTTGCAGTCTGCGTGTTCATAGGATCAGCAGCAGCAGGTTCTTCAGCACTAGTGGCTGGAATTTCTTCATGCACGGACGAGGTGGATGAGTTTCTTCAGAGCCCAGTTGAACGGTTGGTGCAGGGGACTGAGGTATTTGTTGTATTGGGGTGAAGAGTGGAGAATTGGGATGCTGACTATCCCAAAAGTCATCATTCATCACAGGCGTAGTGCATCCAATATCCACGTCTTCATCTTCAATTTCCTCAACACCAGCCTCTTCAGCTGTGAACTGAGGCATAGGCGAGGATATGATTGGGTTTGAAGGGATTGCATCCACTTCAATTTCTTCATCAATCTGCTCTGACGAAGCAGCAGAATGATTTTCTTCATCAGATCCGCTTGGGATCTCATATTCTTCACCAAAAGGAACAAGGTCCTTTGATGGCATGGAGGAAATCGGAACAGCATCAATGCGATTTTCAAATCAGCTGGTCATTGTCTTCATCTTCTTCGGGGCTTAAGAATTTGAAGCAGCTGATGCTTTCCTTTTCTTCACTGCAGCTGATGCCTTGGTCTTCTTCACATCTGATGCAGATGGAAGGATAGGAGTTGGTATAGGCGCGGGAGGAGCTGAGGAATCTGTTTCGATTTACTCAGGCGCAACTGATGCAGTTGCCCTGACTTCTGCAGTTTCTTCAGGCGCACCACTAGTGGATGCCCTGGCAATTTCTTCAGCGGCTGGAATGGAGTCATCAGCCCTGGAACTAGCATAGTCTTCAGCAGGCTGAAAATCATCAGCGGTGCTGGCATGTTCTTCAGCAGGCTGAGCAGAGGCTCCAGCCTGAGGAATTTCTAGTTGCGTTGGGGCTGTAACATTTGTGAACTTCTTTGTCAGATTGACAAATCTATCTTTGGCTCCTTGACAATCAGCATAATAGGCATCAAAGTTATCACTGAGGGCTTTGATTTCAGACTGGATCTTGAGGAGTTCCTCTGTTGTCATTCTGACAACGTTTTTCCTCAGGAACTTCTCTTTCCTGAACGGAGCCTTTTTGATCTGCCTTGCCTTCTCAAATTTCCATTTCTCTTCAGAGATGAAATGGGTCAGCATGCTACTTTGTCCAGGAGTCAAATGAAAATCAGGCATAGGTGTCTTTGGATCCTTGTGCCATAGAACAATGTATTCAAGGATCGCCCTTGGATCCAAAAGCAGTGGCACAGGTGTGCCTTTGGCTCTACCAGCTCTTTCTTATCGGTCTCTGAAGATTTCTGCAAGTTCATTATCATCAGCTTCATCGTCAGATAGCACTTGGAAGGCAACCTGTTTCTTCTTTGGACTAGGCCAAGGACCTCGACCAGCCGTTGCCTTAGTCTTCAGCAGTGTGGGGCCTGATGAAGAATTTGGTGCAGCTGAGGAACTTGCTGAGACACCAGAGGCAATAGAGATGCCTGCAGTCCTTTGGCACGTGGCCAGATGCACAGGTGCTTAGGACTTTGGAGGGGCTGCTGAGGACTTTGTAGGAGCTGAGGATTTGGGAGGAGCAGGAGCATCATGAGGAACTGGCCGTGAGGGCATTGAAGATTCTGGCCGTGAGGGCATTGCTGAGGATTTTGGCCGTGAGGGCACTGTTGGTGAAGCACTTGGCTTGTGCGCTGGCTTCTTTGCCATTGATTTTCTCGGCTTGACAGGGGCCTCAGTGGTAGCAGCAGTAGCAGAGTCTTCACTGAATTTCCTCACTGCTTCTTTGGCTTGTCTCGCCAACTTGGCTTGGCGCTTGGCCCATTCTTCAGGAAAGTCCTCACCACGCTTGATGCTGGTGGGTTTAGCTTCTTGGCCAGGTGCCAATGGAGCTCTTGGGCATGGAGGATTGAGTGCAAATTTCTTCATGTACTTTGGAGTAACATACTTGTACTCCCTCCATTCCCTTGCCCATCTCCTTTCAATCCTCTGAATGCGCACCTTGCGCTGATTTTTGTTTTCCTTGCCAAACTTGGCTTCATCAGGTGTGCAATAGTCAGCATAGATGTCCTCAGGTATCTCGAAAGCAGTCATGACCTCAGGCCTCTTTCCTCCTTTCTGTGGCTTCTTTCCTGCTGCCATATTCTTCAGCTGAGGAATTTGAACAATCGAATTCTCTGAAGAACTATGCAACTTTTCTTCGAGGAACACTTCAAATGAGTTAAGTTGATGAGAACCTAGTGATTCAGCAGTGGACATGAGTACCTGTGAACAGAGTATAGTTGCGAGGAATTTGGAGAGGTCATATGCGTTCTCAGAAGGTTTTTCAAAAAGAACAAGTTTGAGGAATTTGACCAGATGAGCCTTGAAGAATTTCACTAAGCGATCTTTGTCTTAGGTTACAGAGTTGTATAGATCGAGGATCCACACAATTGAGAAATCTTAAAGAAAAATCATTGCTTAGAGAAACGAATCAAGAGCATATTTCGTTTGAGGTGTTCATATGTGTGAAGATTTGAAGAATAAACACCTTTGAAGATTTTCAGGAAGGTTTGAGAATCAAAGCGAGTAATAAAAGTAACTTTTAATTACCCGAACTGAAGAACACGACGAACTGAGAAGTGTAGATTAGAAGTTCGTCAGTTCAGATCTCCCACGCCCTAACTCGGCGGAGGAAGACAGCTACGGCGGCGGCGGAGTGAAGATTTCCGCGGTCGGCGCGAGTACGACGGCGACGAGGTCGAGGCAGTGAAGCTCTTCCTCACCGGCGACCATGGAGTAGCGGCGCGGCTAGGGTTTGAGAAGCTCGAGCGAGAGAGAGAGAGAGCTGTCGAGCGGAGTAAAGGAAGTGAGGAAGGGGAGAGGGGGTATATATAGCCATGGTGAAAAACTGTTCGCCCGAAGATTTTGGACGAACGTGCCCCTGCCCTTCTCATTCGCTTGACATGTGTCACCCACGTACTGAAAAGTGGAGATCGTGTTAGATTGTGGGTGAATAGATAATTCTAACGTAGGAAGCGGAACGGATTGAGCGGCAAACCCGAAAATTTTGATAAGATAAGTTAAAAGTTCCATTCGCAATTTCTTCAGCTGACACACAGTGAAGATTTTGAACGAGTTTCAAATAGAACGCACATGAAGAATTTGTGAGTAGTTTGGGTTGAGTATAGCATAGAGGGGGAAGGGTCCGATCACATTCACTTAGCATCAAAAAGCAACTTGAAGAAATAGCCATAAGTGAATGCTGTAGAGGACATAAACCTATATATATATATATATATATATATATATATATATATATATATATAGGCATTGACTATTCGTCACCCTGGGTGAGGAATAGTTATTCTTCACCCTCTAATTTACCATCAATACACCGTAATTTTACGTTCCATAAGTTTTTCTTATTTCCGGCGTAAAAAGAGACCGTAAGAAAATATACAATCGTCAGTAAAAATATTTTATGTCATGTAAAATTACAAACGTAAAAACATAGTGTAAAATACACATAAACTGCAAATTTTCTTGTCTTATGACCTATATCTTTATTTTCTAATGCCAAATTTTACGTAATGAATCAATAGGAATGTAACTATTTGAATCCCAAATGTAATTTAATTATGAAATGATCATAAGATTACCTCGGGTGAAGAATAACTTATTCTGCACACTGGGTGATTAATAGGATCACTATATATATATATATATATATATATATATATATATATATATATATATATATATATATATATATATATATAGCCAATGAAGAAAAACTATGGAAAACAGTGAAGATTTTGCAAAGTTGAAGAATTTGAAAAACTGAAGAATTTCAAAAACTGAGGAAAAACTCAAATTGAAGATTTTCAGCTTTGGTGGTGGTGTGACCCACCGTATAAGAATGATGATTTCAGACACCGCGTACAATTGTCGTAGGGTTATGAGAATCAAATTCTTCATTAATTTCTTCACACTTAGAGTGTTATTCTTCATTGATTGAAGAAAAATGTTTCTTCATGTGTTGCACATCTAAGTCATCAATTTTGCATAAGTGTCAGGATATGTGTCCTTTTCAAAGAACATTCGAAGATTCTAAGATATTTAGCTCACACCGCAACTTGCTAAATCTCTTCTCATCCAAGGGCTTTGTGAAGATATCGGCTAGCTGTTCTTCAGTCCTCAGATGCTCGATGGAGAAGTCGCCCTTCAACACATGATCACGAAGAAAATGATGACGAATCTGAATGTGCTTTGTCTTCGAGTGCTGAACTGGGTTGTGAGCAATCTTGATGGCACTCTCATTGTCACAGTAGAGAGGCACATTCTTCACGTTGATGCCATAGTCCTTGAGACTTTGCTTCATCCACATCAATTGAGCACAGCAAGAACCAGCAGCAATGTACTCAGCTTCCGCAGTAGACAGTGATACGCAGTTCTGTTTCTTCGAGGACCAACAGACCAAAGATCGTCCGAGGAAATGACAAGTACCAGATGTTGACTTGCGGTCCACGCGATCACCAGCATAGTCAGAGTCAGAATATCCAATGAGATCAAAAGTACAGCCCTTGGGGTACCATAATCCTAGTGTTGGTGTGTGAGCTAGATATTGAAGAATATGCTTCACAGCCTTATGGTGTGATTCCTTCGGTGTAGCTTGAAATCGGGCACACATGCAAACACTAAGCTTTATATCTGGCCTATATGCACATAAGTACAATAAAGAACAAATCATGGAGCAGTATACCTTGTTATCGAAGTCAATACCATTTTCATCAGTGCATAGATGGCCAATTGTGGGCATAGGAATTTTGACGCCTTTGCAATCTTGCATGCCAAATTTCTTCAAAATATCTTTGAGGTATTTCTCCTGAGATATGAATATGCCATTGTGTTGTTGACGAATTTGAAGACCTAAAAAGAATTTCAACTCTCCCATCATAGACATTTGATATTCTTCACTCATCATATAGGCAAATTCATCACTATAATGTTGGTCAGTACAGCCAAAGATAATATCATCAACATATATTTGGCACACAAACAGTTCACCATCATAAGATTTGGTAAAGAGAGTAGGGTCGAGTGAACCGGGTGTGAAGCCATTCTTCATGAAGAATTCCTTCAAAGTATCATACCACGCTCGAGGGGCCTGCTTGAGGCCATAGAGGGCCTTGTTGAGTCTGAAGACTTTGTCGGGATTCTTTGGATCTTCAAAACCTGGGGGTTGAGCAACATATATTTCTTTCTCAAGCTTACCATTGAGGAATGCACTTTTTACATCCATTTGATATAAAGTGATATTATGATGGTTAGCATAAGGAAGTAATATGCGAATAGCCTCAAGTCTAGCAACAGGTGCAAAAGTTTCATCAAAATCAATTCCTTCAACCTGTGTGTAGCCTTGAGCTACAAGTCGTGCCTTATTCCTCACCACAAGGCCATTTTCATCTTGCTTGTTGCGGTAGATCCACTTTGTGCCGATGATATTATGCTTGCGAGGATCTGGACGTTTGACCAGTTCCCAGACGTTGT
Organism: Aegilops longissima; assembly: GCA_021605205.1. Lineage (NCBI taxonomy): Eukaryota > Viridiplantae > Streptophyta > Magnoliopsida > Poales > Poaceae > Aegilops > Aegilops longissima. The sequence goes on along the minus strand of CM038679.1, from coordinate 768,306,703 downwards.
TGAGCTCGAACTGATGTAATTCTTCTTGCATGGCCTGAATCCACTCAGGCTCCAGAAATGCTTCATCTACCTTAGTGGGCTCTGTGATAGAGACAAAAGCATAGTGCCCACAAAAGTTAGATAAATGTGAAGCTTTTGTGCGTGTGAGAGGACCTGGTGCTTCAATGTCATCGATGATCTTGTCAACTTGCACTTCTTTTGCAATGCGAGAATGAGCTGGTTGTCATCGAGGAATTTGACCAGCATTTTCTTCAGCACCATTTTCTTCAGCATTATCTTCAGGTGCATCAGCTCGACATTCTTCGCGTTCAGGAATTAATTCTTCAGCAGATTCTTCAGTAGGAATGACATCCTCAGTCGCCTTGAACTTGATAGATTCCTCAGGTGCTGGTTCATCTATCACAGAAGCTAGGTGCTCTCTTTGCGAGCCATTAGTCTCGTCGAACCGCACATCTACAGTTTCAACAATCTTGTGAAGAGCGATGTTGAAGACTCTGTAGGTGTGCGAGTCCTTTCCATAACCAAGCATAAAACCTTCATGTGCTTTCGGTGCAAATTTAGCATTGGGATGAGGATCTCTAATCCAACATTTCGCACCAAAGACTTTGAAATAACTCACATTGGGTTTCTTGTCAGTGAGGAGTTCATAGGCAGTCTTCCTGAAGAATTTGTGAAGATATACTCTGTTGATGATGTGGCACGCAGTATCAATTGCATCAATCCAAAAACAACGAGGCGTTTTGTATTCATCAAGCATAGTGCAAGCCATCTCAACAAGAGTTCTGTTCTTGCGCTCTACGACGCCATTTTTTTGAGGAGTATAAGGAGCAGATAACTCATGAGTAATACCAAGTTCATCAAGATAGTCATCAAGACCGGAATTCTTGAACTCAGTTCCATTGTCACTCCTGATGTTCTTGATCTTCACACCAAAGTTGGATGAAGTCCTCGAGGAAAATCGTTTGAAGACTTCCTGCACTTCATGTTTGTAAGTGACAATGTGTACCCATGTGTAACGAGAGTAATCATCAACAATAACAAAGCCATATAGAGATGCATCATTAGTGACTGCTGAGTAATGATTAGGACCAAAGAAGACCATGTGAAGCAATTCAAATGGACGAGTAGTGGTCATGATAGTCTTCGCTGGATGCTTGGCCTTGGTCATTTTTCCAGCTTCACAGGCTCCACACAAGTGATCCTTGAGGAATTTGACATTCTCAATGCCAATGACATGCTTCTTCTTCGCAAGCGTGTGCAAATTCCTCATGCCTGCGTGACCAAGTCGTCGATGCCATGACCAGCCTTCTGAAGCTTTTGCAAGTAAATACACGGCTGGTTGTGGTCCTGTAGAGAAATCAACAATATACAAGTCTCCTCTCCTAAAGCCTTCGAAGACTTTGGAATTGTCAGCTTCCATGATCACAACACAAAGATACTTGCCAAAGACAACAACCATATCAAGATCACAAAGCATTGAGACTGACATGAGGTTGTATCCTAAGGACTCAACAAGCATGACTTTGTCCATGTGTATGTCCTTAGAGATCGCAACCTTACCAAGACCCAATACGACTTTTGCCTTTGTCGGCAAAGATGATATGCTTCAGATGTAGCGGTGATAAGGAGCATCCATCAATAGATTCTTGTCACCAGTCATGTGATTTGTACATCCACGATCGAGGACCCACTCATTGGCTTTGGGTTGATCATCCTGCAGATGAATTAGTGCAACTTACGATCTCATATACTTCATCAGTGAAGAATATGATATCAATTTCATCACATGAATTTCATCAAGCAGTAACACAGATATAGCAGTATGAGGACGTGTGAAATGAAAGTTCATTTCTTCATGATTAGCCTGCGTCCTTTCAGGCAGTATTGTCAGGTCCCCAGCAAATTCTTCAGACGTTAAAGCACGTCTAGAGACCTGACTCTGCAGAGGAAATTAGTTCTTTTTCTTCACCACCCACATCTGAAGGGGTGGCGAAGAGTTCATCACTCTACGAGCTCCATATGAGAATGGTGGCATAGAAGCCAATCCATTTTGTTTCACATAAGAGGGGTTAGGGTAAGCATATGAATAAGCAGAGAAATTCTTCGAGGACTTATGAACATATTGGTTTGAAGAATAATGCACATATTCATAGCCCTTAGCTCTACCCTGCGAAACAGAGTTGTTTGCACGATGATAATCATATGAGGACTTTGATCCTTTTGAGGAATTTGATCTACGTGAGGACTTCGGTCCCTATGAGGACTTGGATCCATATGAAGAATTTAGTCCATATGAAGAGTTTGATCTGGGGTTCCTATACTTCACAGGTGGTGTCATGAGGACATTCACCTGAAGACTTTCAAGGCACTTCTTGGGAACCCAGATTTTCTTCATAGGAGAACCGTTCCTGCAGTTAGTGCCAACATATCTAGCAAATACTTCACCATTCTGATTTTTGAACAGTTTATAGTTGGAGTCAAATGACTCATCAGAAGAATGAGGAGATTCACATGTAAAGCCAGATAAGTTAGATGGATCCACTGGAGGTCCCTTTGCAGCAACCCATGAGGTTTTGGGGTACTGCTCAGGCTTCCAATATGTTCCATCAACATTGAGTTTCCTCTCAAAGGCAATACCCTCTTTCCTAGGGTTTCTATTGAGGATCTACTTTTTGAGCACATCACAAAGAATCTTGTGCCCTTTGAGGCTTTTGTACATGCCTGTCGTGTACAATTCCTTCAGCCCTGCATCATCAGTGGTACTAGCATTGTCCTCAGATGAGGAATTAGTGATAGCAGAGACAAGTGAAGAATTTGTAACAGTTGAAGCATTTGAACATTCAGGTGAAGAATTAGCAAATTCACGTTCAATGCACTTTAAGCATGGAGGAGCGAATTCTTCCTGAGAAGCGCTGATTTGTTGAGCTAGCAATGAATCGCGTTCCTTCTGAAGATCTTCATAACTCACTCTTAGCTTCTCAAGATCTTCTTTTCTTTGAAGAAATTCATAAGAAAGTTTCTCATGATCAGACAAGAGAGTGTTATGATGACCTTGAAGGTTGTCAAACCTGGACTGAAGTCTCTGAAGATTTTCAGTCAGGGCTTTAGTGCGATCCATTTCTTCACCCAACATATCATCACTTTTATCTAGCATGTTTTGAACCTTTTCCAAGGCCGTTTGTTGTTTAGTGGCAATGCAAACAAGTTTGGTATAACTAGGTTCAATATCATCATCAGATCCATCATCATCAGATTCATCGTCACTAAACTCGGATGAGGAACATTCGGTTACCTTGTCACCCTTTGCCATGAGACATGATGCAGAAGATGATGATTCTGGTTCGAAAGTCATCGTTTTGAGAGATTCTTGAAGTCCTCAAACCAAGGATCATGACGGGTTCGATGACCTTCATAGACGTCAGAGATTCGGTCCCAGATAAGCTTCGCATTGCAAAGATGCATAATGCGCCTGAATTCATCTCTGGATAGGCAGGAACAGATGATGTCCTTTGCCATGATGTCAAGTCGAGTGTAATTGCGAATGTCATCAGCGCCCGCCTTCTTGAATAGATCAATAAGACCAATCTCAGTGACGGTCCACAGCTCGTTGTTGATTGCCATGAGGCGCTTCCTCATCATGGCCTTCCACTTGGGATAATCATGACCGTCAAAGATAGGGCATGCCACTTTCTTCATACCAGTTGTCGACATAACTAAACTCCAGGTGGTTAAACCAAAATCACACAGAACAAGGGAGTACCTTGCTCTGATACCAATTGAAAGTGCGTTATATCGACTAGAGGGGGGTGAATAGGCGATTTTTATGAATTCTTCCATGAGGAATTTGCCGGTGAGGAAATTCCTAAGTGAAGAACTACTTGCAGCGGAATAAGTACTCAGAAGTAAGCATAACATAATGCGGGCATGGTCATCATGATGAAATGAAGACAATCAAAGAATACAGAAAGCGTAAACACATGATAACACAGGATGAAGACAAACAGACTAAAGAAATTGAACTAAGGAAATTGAGAAAGTCTTCAGTCAAAGTCTTCAAACACGGATATGAACAAACACTCAACACAGTAATGAGGAAATGAAAGAATTGAGGAAATAGAACCAGTTAGGTTGGTGAAGACAATGAATTGGTAGACCAGTTCCAACTGTTGTCTCAGTTGTATGTCTGGTTGGAGCGGCTGAGTATTTAACTCAAGGACACAAAGTCCCGGACACCCAGTCGCTGAGCATGCAGCTCAGGACACCAAGTCCTCACCGTATTCTCCTTGAACTAAGGTCACACAGACCTCATCCAATCACTCGTGGTAAGTCTTCAGGCGACGTCGAAACCTTCACAGACTCGGTCACTCGGCGATCCACAATTCCTCTTGGATGCTCTAGACCGTGACGCCTAACCATCTGGAAGAAGCGCAGTCTTCAAAGGCAACAAGCGTCGGATCCACGCAGGATCAATCTCTTCAGTGATGCTCAATCACGTTGGGTTTGTAGGGGTTTGGTTTTGGGTTTTTCCTCACTCGATGATTTTCTCTCAAAGTCCTCGGAGGATGGGTTGCTCTCAAATGACAAGTGTCAAGTTCTCTCTGAGCAGCCAACCAGCTAGTGGTTGTAGGGGGCGGCTATTTATAGCCTAGGGAGCAGCCCGACATGATAAGACATAAATGCCCTTCAATGATGTGACCGTTATGTGGATAAGATATTTTGGTACAGCTGGCGCGTAGCATAGCAACGGTCGGAAATTTGACTCTCAAATTCCTCATGGCTATCATGTTCTTCACTGTGTAGGCAATCCGCACTGGCGAATTCCTAACTCCTCAGTCAGAACAAATTCCTCAATAACGGAAGAACTTCGTCTCATCCTTTGAAGAAATTGACTGAACTGTATGAGATTTCCAAAGGCTTCACTCGAAGGGATTTGTAGGTGTAGGATTTTGAGTTGAGCATCACATGGAAATTTTTCCTTAGTATTTCCTCGACCCCCTTTAACAGTACGGTGTTTCCTATGACTCAAGAAAGAGAAAACGAAACTATGAAAACAAAAGTCTTCTCGCTTCATGTTCCTCAAATGAATACCAAGTCTTCAAGGTCACACCAATTTCTTCACTTTCAAAGTCTTCAGAAAGTCTTCAGAATACCAAAGTCTTCAGTCGAAGAACTCCATTTTTAGGGGTCGACTTTCTCTGTAAATATCAAACTCCTCATAGACTTATAGAACTGTGTACCCTCATAAACACATTAGTCCCTTAACCTATAAGTCTTCAATACACCAAAATCACTAAGGGGCACTAGATGCACTTACAGAAAATGACGCTCCAAGCAAAAGACATATCATGTGGTGAATAAAAATATAGCTCCAAGTAAGGTTGCCGATGGACGAAGACGGAAGAGGGGATGCCTTCCGGGGCATCCCCAAGCTTAGGCTCTTGGTTGTCCTTGAATATTGCCATGGGGTGCCTTGGGCATCCCCAAGCTTAGACTCTTGCCACTCCTTATTCCATAGTCCATCGAATCTTTACCCCTTCACGACACAAAACTTAACAAAAAACTCATAAGCTCCATCTATTTATATATTAAAAGTAATATACGGTGAATCAGAATTAAGAGAGTTAGGCTATAAAATTCCAGGTTAATAAGAAAATAATAGCCCTTGATCTTGTGGATCTCTTAAAATGAATATTACCTAACCGTTCAATCTATGTAACATGGTGGGCCTATGAGGACTTACGTGACACATGTGCGTATCTACATATGTGCAAGGAACAAAGATTGGTGCATCCCCAACGTAGATAGCATTAAGAAGGAAGAAAAAAATAGAAGGTCACATGGCTTGGGTTCCAACACATCTACATATGTCCAAGGAAAAAAAAATTGGTGCATCCCCAAACGTATATCATTAAAAAGGAAGAAATAAACATGACTGTCACATTGCTTGAGATCCGCACATGTACGCATCTACATATGTTTGAAAAATTAGGTACAACCCCTGACGTATAGCATAAGAAAAAAAATTGGTACAGCCCCTGAAATATAGGATTAGAAAAGATATTTTCCCAATAAAAAGAAAGGACAACGTTAACGCCCACACGTGTGGTGGGAGCCAAACTCGACCACACGCCCTATAGCACATAGACTACACCGTGTCACCGCATGCATGCAGTGGAAATCTTTTTGGATTTTCTGTTTTTAAAATGTTTTATCTCTTAAATGAAAAATCCGACTGAAGATCCGTTTTCACCATTAAATCCCTTGCGACGAGATCTTTGAAACTAGATCTCATATCAATATATTTTGACGAACTTTTTTTGGGTTAAAAGTTGCCGTGTCTATTGCACATGAATTGCGATGATGTTTACACTGAAGTTGCCATAAAATGTTTCAGCTATTTTCTTCTACATTTAAAAGTAAATTTGATATATTATAAAACGGGGAATTAAGAAACTAGACTTGCCATGCATCATAAATTAAAATTACCATGATACATGCACTTAAAATTGCCATGGTTCATACAAAAAAATTATTTTCATGATCAAAGTACTGGAATTGCCATCATCGAAAAACTAAAATTGACATAATCTACAAACTAAAGTTGCCACATGGCAACTTTAGTTTAAGCACTATGGCAACTACAGTGTAAACATCATGGCAACTTTTTGAGCAAAAAAAAGTTCGTCGAAACATATCAACATGGGGTCTAGTTTTGAAGATCTCGTCGAGAGGGATTTAATGGTGAAAACGGATTTTTGATTCACCTTTTTAATTAGGAGATAAAATATTTTTAAGCCGAAAACCAAAAAGATTTCTGCTGATGTCATCTGTTCATACATGACAAAATGAGTGGTGATGGAGGCGTGTGGGTTATATGCAAACGCCCACACGTGTGGGCGTTAGTTTTTGGACGCCGATAACTACCACACGTGTGGCATATACGACATGCGCCCACACACCGTGTGTGGTGTATGCAGGAGGCAGCCCACACGGGCTGTGTGTGGGCGAACATTAGAATTGCCCACACGTGTGGGCGCGGCTATTTCGTGCCACACGCCCAACAAGTACTACTCATCTTCACCCCGTGTGTGTGGCACGAAGCAAAAATTCCCACACGTCCTGGCGCAGCTACGTTAAGTACTCCGCGGGATGACGATTTAGTTGCCATCTTGGTTGGCACATGTAGTTATCCAGGATGGCAAGTGTAGTTATAAAAGAATGGCAACTCTATCTGTTTTGGTTAACTATAGTTGCCATGTCTAATTTATTATAGTTGCCGCATGTAATCAAACCGTAGTTGCCGTGCGTGATTAACTACTTGCCACATATGGTCAAAACAGTAGTTGCCAAGTGTGTTTACCTAGTTGCCACGTGTGGTCCAACCATAGTTGCCATGTATTGTTAATCACAGTTGCCATGTGTGTTTATCTGGTTGCCACGTGCACGCAACTGCAGTTGCCGTGTAGCAAAGAATCACAGTTGCCTTGTGTATGTACCGAGTTGCCACGTTCGCGTAACTGCAGTTGCCGTGTAGCAAAGAATCACAGTTGCCATGTGTGTACCGAGTTGCCGCGTTCGCATAACTGCAGTTGCCATCCACAAGGTAGGAGTGTCGTGTGGGCGAAAAGCAGTTCGCCCACACGCGCATGACCTAGGTGGTGGCTGTGTGGGCAAAAAGCAGTTTGCCCACCCAGTGCAGCTGGCAAACAGCGTGGTGCGGGTGTGTGGGCAAACTCTCCAACGCCCACACACCAGCCCCGTCCTACGTGGCACATCAAATCCATCTTTTCGTGTCAAGATTCGTGCAAAAGACAGTGAACGACGATTCAGGCGTGTGGGCGAGTTGGGTAACGCCCACACGTGTGGGCGTTAGTGTTTTCGTAGTTTTTCCGAAAAGAAAAGAAGGGGAAAAATTGGACTGTAATGTGGCTTTAGATCCAACGTGTGCCCCGCCATGAAGATGCTAAAAAAAATAGACTCTGCCGTGAAAAACAACAACCTAATTAATATGCTACCCGTGAGGAAAGAAAGTATGGAATACTAGTAGATAAAGGGGCTTTTGTCCCTTTAGTCCCTAAAGGCCACGGCCACGTGGAGCTTCACCTTTAGTTCCGGTTGGTAACACCAACCGGGACTTAAGGAAATTTTATGATTTTTTCTTTTTGAAATTTTTCTTCAAATTTTTTTAATTTTTTTTAATTTTCAAATTTCTGAATTATTTTAACCTCTAATCTCTAATCACCACCCCTCATCATTCCAAATCATCCTTCATCATTCCAAATCATCTAACTTCCCGAACGGTCACCCATCCTCCCACTCCCCCAGCCTGAGCACGCTTAACTTCCGGGTTCTATTCTCCCTCGTTTCCAAGTCTGCACTTGTTGTTTTCCTGACAATAGTAAGATGTCCATCCTATTAACCTTCAGGAATTTTGAAGTGACACATTTCACTGTTTGAGTTTGAAACTATTGTTTTAAGAAACAATAATTATTTAGTAACACTAATATTTCTTGAATAATTAGTTTGACCATTGTTTGATCATTGTTTGACCACAGTTTGACCATTGTTTGACCACAGTTTGACCAGATTTGACCAAAATTCAAAATAACTGAAATAATTATTTAGTAACACTAATATTGTAGAATAATTATTTTGACCATTGTGTGACCACAGTTTGAAATTTTTTCGATTTTTTCCACTCTAGATCTAAAAAGGCTCGTAACTTTTTTTCTGTTAGGTTTTTGAGGATTTTGAAAATGTTTAACGGGGTTCCCCCAGTTAAATTTGGATGTAACTTTTCGAGTAGATGGTTTTTCATATAAAAAACTTTTTCATCCGAGTTAGTATGCAAAAGTTATGCCCATTATTACAAATTCTCGAGAGATTTTGCAAATAAAGTCAAAATTCATATTTGCAAATTTTCCCAACAACTAGACCACATATCACATGGGAAACTTATTTTCTTTTATTTTTTTGACATTTTCATCATTTTCTTTTATTTTTTTTAAACTGAAAGGTGATCCAGGGGTGGGGAGGTTGGTAGAGTTTGAAAATGGGACCTTTAGTACCGGTTCGTGCCATGAACCGGTACTAATGCCTCAAACCCCATTAGTACCGGTTGGTGGCACGAACCGGGGCTAAAGGTCTAACTCTTTAGTCCCGGTTGGTTTCACGAACCGGGACTAATAGGCATCGCACTTTAGTCCCGGTTCGTGCCACCAACCGGGACTAAAAATCGAACGAACGGGACAAATGGCCCACGTGGCCTGAGGCGCCTGAACCGGGACTAATGCCCCCATTAGTCCTAGTTCTAGTGGGCTAACCCGGGATGGACCAAAGCCCTCTTTTCTACTAGTAATGGAAAGAAGTACAAGCATGTCCCAGTTTTTTGCATCGCATGCATGCTCCATCAGTATAAAAACAAAAGGAAAAAAAAGTGCATATACGTATACACCTCACAAAGAGAATTAAGCTAAAAAATACACAATAACCACAACCATTAAATAATTTGTGGACTGAATAAATAAATAACCACAACCATTGGATGGTCCTCCACCTTCACGTAATGCATAACACAAATCTGATGCTTTGCCGTATGCACAAGTCTATCTTTTGTACCCTAAAAGAACAAATATCTTTTCTCCTTCATCAAGCAAAGGACAAAAAAACATCACATCACGTAATGTAAATCTGATGCTACAAGACTATCTTTTCTTCTCCATCAAGGAAAATCCAATATTGATCTCCCATCACGTCCTCATCTTGTGCGCTAATATGCATACCTCCACTTTACCACTGCCGACGGTATGACATCCATTAGCACAACATCGGCTAACCAGAAAAACATAAATAAACTAGAAAATCTCACTAAAATTAGAAACATATGTCCTTTAATTTTATATAACAAAAAATCACAATGGTAAGATCCACTTTACAGCTAAAGAAATAACGCACCAATGCCATCCTTTATAAATTACACACCATTGCCATTAGGTAAAACCTTATGGCCATACATAATTTCCCTCACGTCTAGCTAAAAGAATCAAGTGTCCACGTAAACAAAAAAGAATCACCCGTCCTCTAGAGAAAGAAATCACGTGTCCAAGTAAAAAGAAAAAATCACCCATCCATCTAGCTAAAGAAAATCACGTGTCCATGTCAAAAAAAAACCCTCTCTTACCTGTCCGGGTCATAAAAAGAGCTTTAGTCCATCTAGCTAATGAAAATCACATGTCCAGGGCAAACAAAAAGAGAAAGAATCACCCAATCAGATTTTTTTGCATAAGTACATCCATCAGGTTCATACGTACATGTACATATGTTGCATTGTCTTTCTGGCGGGGCGGGAGCAAATCAATCATTAGCTTGGTTATATGTTACATAAGAGGGGAATCCATTTCTTCAATTCATGTGTGTATATGTACGTGTTGAGCCTGGGCAAAAACAACCAGCTAGCATGGCTAGCTTTGCATCGTAGGTAACGGTCAGTTTTGACGCCTCTTGTGTATGTGTGCGTTGAGCCAGATCAATCCTGGGTATCTATCATAGCTATGTGTATACTGTAATCTGAAAGAACCATATAGCCATGCACGTATGAATTAAAGCATATGAAAAATAATTGTGCTTAAATAATGTTTTGTTAAATATGGAGAGACTTGGGCCAAATTTCCGCTAACATGCTAATGAAAAAGAGGAAATCAAACAAACCAAAAGCTCAAAATTCACCGGTTCTAAATGGTCCACTCAAAATTGACCGGAATAGATAATTCTGCAAAATAAAACCGATTTCTCTTCCGAACTTAGGTATATTATCTATTACCGTCTAGCAATTATCGGTTGTATCTATATATACACATACCATTTGGGTAGAACACAACTTGGTTTTCCACATTACTATGAGTGCATCCTGAACAGAAAAAAAACAATCAAACCTAGGGAAGATCAAAGTAATCGAGATTTATGGAGCAAGCAGATGATGGAGCATGCATGCGCATGGGTGCCGTTCTAAACAGTGGCTAGAGAACCAGGTGTACGTACACATTGAGATCGAAGAGACATCTTAGGATCGGTAACAGGAGCATCTACACCTATGATGGCAAGGACAGGCCGTATACATGTCCGGAGATTTCAACCGGGAATGGTATAATTCCAGTTTCAAGTAGTTACATTCTCATGTCACTTGATTTCTACTATCTTACTAATCTCACTTGTCGTGGAATTAACACATCAGATGTCCTCATGGAAGGACTTAATCGCAGAGCCATCGCAACGGGTTAGCTTGAAGCGGTTAAACCGGACAAGGGACACGGGAGTTTATACTAGTTCGGCCCCTTCGATGCAGGTAAAAGCCTACGTCTAGTTGTGATGGGATTGATTAGATTTCGATGACCAGGGAGCAAATATGCTTTGCCTGAGTCTCGAGTTGTTGTTTCGTGTCCCTGAACCGCCGCCGGGTCGTCCCTTTATATACATATGTTGACGCCCGGCCGGTCTACAGAGTCCCGAGGCCGACTCATACAAGTGTTCGGCTCGGCCTCTCCTTTCCTAACTTACAATATAAGTTACACAACCATGGCAGTTTATCACTATGGGCCCTAATCCGCCTTTGGGCTCCGGGCCTCTAAGCTTCATTAGTAAAACGCCGTCTTCTGGATCTCCGTGGGCTTCAACATAGTTGAGGGTAAACCGGGCCCTCCTGGCCGGTTTACACTCAGTAGTTATATCTCCAACATTAGGCCCCAGATTGACTTGAACCTGTTCATGTCAATCTTCAATACTTTAAAGAAATCTTGTGAACATCTCCTTGTATTCTCGTAAACCGCCATGTTATCTTCTCCTGTAAACCGCCGTGACGTCATCCTCTGGACACAGCAACGGACCATCATGACATCATCTCTGTATAAAAAGAACAAAGATTTCCTTCATTAATGGTATCCCGAAGATCGAGGCGACAGGCACGCCCTCTTTACCGCTTCAGGCTCCTCGATTCTTGCGCCTGCCACTTATCCCTTTCTCCTTATAAATAAAGCCGACGGGTCTTTCCATTCTTTCCCCTTGCCTCTTCTTCTTCCTCTCGCGAACCCCTACTGCTCGAGCTCTTCCGCCGCCACAGAGCGCACCGTCGTCTTCGTCTCTGGCCGCTGCATCACCCTGAATCGAACCAGAGTTTGGCGGCATCCCTCCGTAGTAGATCTGCACTGGTAAGTTTTCCCTTTCCCGCATCTTTAGATCTGTGCTAGGGTTCACGAGTTCGTCTGTACAGTTCCTCGTCCATCTCAGTTCTTCGTTTTTCCTTCTGTCGTGGTTGCTTTGATCCAATAGTAGCATAGATCTCGTGCGGTAGTTACTCCGCATCCATTTTCAGTACTAGTAGATCTTCCTTTTTTGTAAAGAATCCCCAGTAGAGCGCATGACCTTCTCTGTTCTGCTTAACGCCATTATAGGTCGCATAAATTTTTCTTTATTGAACCATGGTAGATCCAAATAAATTTCATCATTGTGTGAAACCTGTTTCTGTCAACACTTAGCAGATTTTTGTCTCTGGCTCCTCCACCTAAAGGCGGTTTACACTTTTAGCAGTTGGTAATCCGCCATATATCATTAGCCCTCACTTTAAACCACCGTTTTGATCCGGTTTATCTCACACATATGCCTTGATCAAATTTTCCGGTTTAACACCAACTAATACTTCTTGAACCGTCAATTGTAAACCGGCTTTCATTTTACCTTTACAGTTTGCTGTCCAAGATGACCAAGCAATTCGCCGCTTGCAACTGGGTTCCGTCCCGGATTACAGAAACACAGATCAATGGCTACGTTGTAACCGGCGCTTTAGCCTCAAAAAATGTCCTTTACTGGCGAGTTCCTGGCCCTGAGTGCCCTCCTGAGCCTCAAGATGGAGAAGTTATTGTTTTTATGCAGCACCTAGATCGGGGCTTCAGCCCTCCCGGATCAAAAAATTTCCGGGATGCCCTTGCTAGCTTTCAACTCCATCCGCAAGATATCGGGCCAAACTCCGTATCAAATATATGCAACTTCCAAGTATTTTGTGAAGTTTACCTTTAAGAGGAGCCATCCGTTCAGCTCTTCCGGGACTTTTTCCATCTGAACCGCCGAACTGAGTTTTCTGATGGTCCTAACACGGAACTTGGCGGGGTATGAATCCAGAAGAGGAAAGAAGTTGATTTCCCACATGCATCACACCACAGTCATCCCAAAGACTGGAACCAAACTTGGTTTTATTGTCAGAACACAGCCCCTGCTGAAGAAAATCTTTTGCCGGGTTACCGCCCTCACCGGCTTAGCAACGGCCACCCGTTACCTCGTCGGTTAACTGCCAAGGAACGGCAGACTTACGCACCTCAACTCGCCAAGTTCCGGGCTCTCTTGGCCAACGGTTTGACTGGTGTTGATCTCATTCGCTGTTGGGTTAAATGGCACATCCTGCCCTTAAGTCACCGCTCCGGATTAATGCATGAGTATACCGGCGACGCCAAAGACCCTCAATGGTTCAATGAAATAGAAATGACTGATGATGAAGTTACCGAATCGGTGAAGAAGATTTTAGACGAACCAATCGCCACATGCAGTCAAACCGGGCTGGCTCCCTTTTACGCCGCCAACAAACCGCCAGCAGTAAGATTTTAACCTTGTACTTTCTTGACCCGCCTCCGCTTTGACATTTGTTCTAATAATCCTTTGTTTAATTTTCCAGGTCAATAGCTCCTTTTGGAAAAGGAAGGCTTCAAATAAACCGGCAAGAGCTCCTCGTGCCAAGAGCAAAGCTATCAAGAAAGCAGCCAAGAAGAAGACCGGCGAAGCTGCTGATCCGCCTGAAGATGTTGAAGATTCGGATCAATAGGTAGAACTTGACTCCCTTGGCTCCTTTTTCATACATCTTATTAATAATGACTATCATCAGGATGACGTGGAGGTCAGCCGTGCGGACCATGTTGAGGTAATCTCTCTTTCCTCCGATTCAGATCTCGTGCCGGTTCAAAGATTTCACCGTGCAGTTCGGAAAGTGAAATGCTCTCACCCTCTTGCTTATTTGGATCCAAAATTTTCTTTAAAGACACAGCAACCAGAAGGGCGTCGCACAACCCGACATAGTGGCCAGCAAGTCACCTCTTTCGGTTTACCAGATACTCCAACCCGGAAGCGTCGTCCAGAGGTTATTTGTTCTCCCAGAAAACGTTATCCTTTGAAGGGTTTCTTCCGATACCCACTTAATCCGTCTGATCCGAATTACCAGGCGTCTTCTAACTCGTCTGGCGGTTCATCAACCACTCAGCTGCCTCCCCTCAAGACCGTCGCTCGGTAAGTGTATTGCTTTTCGGTTTGTTCCTTCATGCATCGGTTTATCATACTAATCTTTATTTTGATGTCGCAGCGCCAAGGCCCGATTGAGCAAGAAAGCCAAGACCAGCGGCCCCACTGACGATGTTGAACCGGAGAAGACCCCAAACAATGCTGGTGAACATCCTGATATTGTCATGCATGACTCTGCCCCGCAAGACCCAGCTACTGATGCCAATCCGCCGGAGGCTGACCCGGAAACACATGTTGAAACATCAAGTCCACATGCCACGCCTTCAAGTCTAGTTGCTGATCCGCTGGGTTCGGATGCTCATCCGCTAAGCCCTGCTGCCAATTCGCCAAGCCTTGCTGCCAAACCGCCAAGCCCAGCCAAAGAAAATGTCAATCCACCGAGCCCAGCCAAAGATGATGATGATGATGTTGTTGTCACTGGTACTGCTTATACCGCCCTAGACAATCCAGTTGCTTTATCGAAGCACACTGGTAAGGACGAATTTGCTGCTATGGGCAAGGGAAAAGGGAAGACCGACTTGTCAAGGTATGTCAATCTTTCTGCTCAAGATCTTCATTCCGGTTTCTAGAACCGGCTTTACACTAGCCGAGATTATGAAGCCGGTTTGTTGAATCTGATGAAGGAACGCTATGAGGTAATCTTCCAAACACCTTCATCTTTATTCTGTTCATTCATTGTATTGTAGCCCCCAAGGGCCAGTAAGGGAGTCCCGGACTACGGGGTGTCCGGATAGCCGGACTATCGTCACGGCCGGACTCCAAGACTATGAAGATACAAGATTGAAGACTTCGTCTCGTGTCCGGACGGGACTTTCCTTGGCGTGGAAGGCAAGCTTGGCGATACGGATATGTAGATATCCTACCATTGTAACCGACTCTGTGTAACCCTAACCTATCCGGTGTCTATATAAACCGGAGGGTTTTAGTCTGTAGGACGAACAACACTCATACCATAGGCTAGCTTCTAGGGTTTAGCCTCCTTGATCTCGTGGTAGATCTACTCTCGTACTACCCATATCATCAATATTAATCAAGTAGGGTTAGGGTATTACCTCCATCGAGAGGGCCCGAACCTGGGTAAAAACATCGTGTCCCTTGTCTCTTGTTACCATCCGCCTAGACGCACAGTTCGGGACCCCCTACCCGAGATCCGCTGGTTTTGACACCGACATTGGTGCTTTCATTGAGAGTTCCTCTGTGTCGTCACCGATAGGCCCGATGACTCCTTCGATTATCAACAACGACGCGGTCCAGGGTGAGACTTTTCTCCCCGGACAGATCTTCGTATTCGACAGCTTTGCACTGCGGGCCAATTCGCTTGGCCATCTGGAGCAGATCGAAAGCTACGCCCCTGGCCATCAGGTTAGATTTGGAAGTTTGAACTATACGGCCGATATCCGCGGGGACTTGATCTTTGACGGATTCGGGCCGCAGCCAAGCACGCCGCACTGTTTCGGTGGGCATGATCTAGCTCTGCAGCTGAGCAGGTGTCACGGAGGCCGCACGATATCCGCTCGATTCGTAATCCGGGCGGATTCCCGATCGAGGGCGAGTGGTTGGGCGCCGCCTCGGGGATACAATCTCTCGGCGATTGGCGAACTCCATCCCTGTCTTTTGCGAAGACCTCGACTCCAGGGTGCCGGACTCCTCTCCGGACTCGGAACCCCCCGTGCCCCTGCCAATCGAATCCGATTGGGCGCCGATCATGGAGTTTACGGCCGCGGACATCTTTCAGCACTCGCCCTTTGGCGATATTCTGAATTCACTAAAGTCCCTCTCTTTATCCGGAGAGCCCTGGCCGGACTGCGGACATGAAGGTTGGGATACGGACGACGAAATTCAACGCCCACCCACCACCCACTTTGTAGCCACTCTCGATGATTTAACCGACAAGCTCGACTTCGACTCCGAAGACATCAACGGCATGGACGACGATGTCGGAGACGGCCAAGACCCAGTGCCTACAGGGCACTGGAAGGCCACCTCGTCCTATGACATATACATGGTGGACATCCCAAAAGATGGGAATGGTGATGGAACAACGGAGGATGACCCCTCCAAGAAACAGCCAAAACGCCGACGTCAGCGGCGCCGCTCTAAATCCGCCACAGCAAAAGCGGTGATTCCGCACGGAGGTAATAACACCCGGACGGTGCGAAGACAACCTCCTCGGCGGGACTCAGCGCGGGAGGAAGGAGAAGCAAGTCCGCGCGATAGTGCGGCAGAAAGAGAGGTTGAGGGCGATAATTATCGCCTCCCTCGAAGATGAGGCAAGCCTCGGCGACGACGAGTTTGTCGTGCACGAGGATCCCGCCGAACAGGAGCGTTTCAAGCGTGGGCTTATAGCCACGGCAAACAGCCTCAAGAAAAAGCAGCGACAGCTTAGAGCTGACCAAGATCGCTAGGCGACGGATGGACTGAAGTCCTCGCGGCGAAGAGTATGAACTCGAACGCCCCTCAAAAGCTACCCCAAGCGCGGGCCGTTGCCTCGATCGGAGGAAGTACCCAAGTCACCAGCACGACGACATGGCAGACCGGCCACCCGTGGCGCGATAGAGAGGCTTCTAGACCCTCCGTTCAAGTTGTACCCCGACGCCGTTCAAAAAGTGCCAGGGCACGGGAAAACACACCGGACTTGCGAGATATATTGGAGGATAATGAAAAACGTACAAGATCGATCTACGGATCGAGTGGGCGCCCAACGACACGTGACGATAACCGTCACGCCAGATACAGAAATTCCGGCCGGGCCAAACACAATAGACAAAGCTCATTGGAGCTATGTCGTAATATAGCCCAATACAGAGGCGCCGCAAACCCACTATGCTTCACAGATGAAGTAATGGATCATCAATTCCCTAAGGGCTTAAACCCGTAAACATCGAATCA
This sequence comes from Aegilops longissima, assembly GCA_021605205.1. Classification (NCBI taxonomy): domain Eukaryota; kingdom Viridiplantae; phylum Streptophyta; class Magnoliopsida; order Poales; family Poaceae; genus Aegilops; species Aegilops longissima. The sequence goes on along the minus strand of CM038679.1, from coordinate 768,289,483 downwards.
TACGATGGTACTACAGATCCTGCGGTTTGGATCAAGGATTATCTTCTCCATATTCACATGGCCCGCGGTGATGATCTACATGCCATCAAATACCTCCCCCTCAAGCTTAAAGGACCAGCTTGGCATTGGCTTAACAGCTTGCCAGCAGAATCAATTGGTTGTTGGGAGGACCTGGAAGCCGCATTCCTTGATAACTTCTGAGGCACATATGTGCGACCACCAGACGCCGATGACCTTAGCCACATAATTCAGCAGCCAGAAGAATCGGCCAGGCAATTCTGGACACGGTTCCTAACAAAGAAAAATCAAATCATCGACTGTCCGGTTGCAGAGGCCCTTGCAGCCTTCAAACATAACATCCGCGACGAGTGGCTTGCCCGGCACCTAGGACAGGAAAAGCCGAAATCTATGGCAGCCCTCACAACCCTCATGACTCGCTTTTGCGCGGGAGAGGACAGCTGGCTAGCTCGAAGCAACAACTTGGCCAAACACCCAGATAGTTCGGATACCAAGGACAGCAATGGCAGGTCGCGTCGCAACAAGAACAAACGCCGCATCAACGGTGATGACACTGAAGATACGACCGTCAATGCCGGATTCAGGGGCTCTAAACCCGGTCAGCGGAAGAAGCCATTCAAAAGAAATACCCAGGGCCCGTCCAACTTGGACCGCATACTCGATCGCTTGTGCGGATACATGCCCCCCCAAAACCAGCCAATCACACCAACAGGGATTGTTGGGTGTTCAAACAAGCAGGCAAGTTAGGTGCGAACTCAATGACAAGGGGCTTCATAGCGATGACGAGGAAGAGCCCGGCCGCCCGAACAATAGAGGACAGAAGGGTTTCGCACACAAGTGCGGACGGTGAACATGATATCGCAACCCATATACCCAAAAGGGAGCGGAGCGTGCACTCACGGGGCGTATATGCGATGGAGCCAGTCGCCCCAAAGTTCAACCCATGGTCTTCCTACCCAATCACCTTCGATCGAAGGGACCACCCCACTAGCATCCGTCACGGCGGTTTCGCCGCATTGGTTCTTGACCCAATTATTGATGGATTTCACCTCACCAGAGTCCTGATGGACGGCGGTACTAGCCTGAACCTGCTTTATCAGGATACAGTGCGCAAGATGGGTGTAGAGGCCAATTGTACAGGCTCGGTCACACTCGAAGTGGTGTTCGGATCACCGGATAACTTCCGAAGCGAAGAGTTAATCTTCGACATAGTCCCGTTCCGCAGCAGCTATCACGCACTGCTCGGACGAACCGCATTTGCAAAGTTTAATGCGGTGCCGCACTACGCATACCTCAAGCTCAAGATGCCAGGCCCTCGAAGAGTAATCACGGTCAATGGAAACACCGAACGCTCTCTCCGAACGGAGGAGCACACGGCGGCCCTCGCGGCGGAGGCACAAAGCAGTCTCTCACGGCAATCCTCGAGTCCGGCCACTAAGCGTCCGGACACTGCCAAGCGCTCCCGGAGTAACCTACAACAAGACCACCTGGCACGATTCAAGCACGAGTAGCAATCCGGCCCCAACCCCAGCCCTCGCGAAATTGCGAAGCCAGTATTACGCGTACATAACTACGCTCTGGAGATACCATGGACATATGGGGAGGGGCACGACCACGGCACGCCAAGAATGCGGCTAAACCGCACCAGGGGCTCCCGATTGTGTCATTCTTTTTCTTTTTCTTTTCTTTCTTTTCAGGACTCCGTCTTTCAGCAGTCCTGTCCGGCACTAGAATCGCCGAACTCACGATGCAACAGCCAGGGAAGCAGTAAAGCTCCGTCGAGTGTTCAGGTGGTCTCTATTACGAGCCTTAAACCTGTTTTACATACCATCCCGCAGCTTACCCCTGGAGGGGGACATGTTAGATAGTCCCACCCCTCGCTTATTGCACTATTTGTATCGTTATGCTTTCATTGCAGTACCTTTTTGAATAAACAATACATAGCTTTTGTCTATTATTGCACTCTTATTTTTTTATACATATGCTCATTTCATGACATCTTGCATCCGTACACTTTGGTACGGCCAATACACCAGGGGCTTAAGTACACCATAATTATGGTGCGATAAGTCTGAACACTTCCACAAGTGCGGCACCCCGAACTTATAGCATTATATGAATTGGCTCCAAATCATGTCTTGGGTCAATAGTTGGGTTTGCCCGGCTCCCGTGTTTTGTTACCTTACGTTCTGCTATATCGGCTAAGGTAGCACCGGGAGAACCACTGCGATTGTGCCCCAGTTGAGCTGGGTCGAGCACCTCAGTGGATAAAGCTAAAACTGACCGTCATGATAGGGGCGAGAGTCGGTCGCTGTTCGAGAGGTTTTTTCGGGTCCCTAAAGACCTATGCCGCTTAGAGCGAGGAACCGGAGTTGTCCGGCCAAGGCGTGGATAGCGCCCAATTGATCTTCGAATACTAGGGGCTTCACGAAATTTAAAATTATAGAATTCTATGGCTAAGTGAGAGTGTTCAAGCATTATAAGTCCGGTTTCCTTGTTCGTTCGTTGGCGCCTCCTAGATGGACCCAAGAATGGGAACAAGAGTGCTCAAGTTTATCCGAACACCCCAGCACTCATGGCATGGGGGCTGAAGCCAACGACTTGCCATCTCTCAAATTTGATAAGCGGCCGCTGAAGGTAATATTTTAAATTAACAAGCGTTGCTTAGCGCATATGAACAAGTTTTCAGCGTACAGGATAACAAATGCGAGTCTACTAAAAAATTACATCTTTGGAGCACTCATCCGCTATTCGGCGAGCACCCTTCAGAAGGCCCTCATAGTACATTTCGGGCGTGCGATGCTCCTTGCCCTTGGTGGCCCATCCGTCACAAGCTTCTCTGCATCCAGTTTGCCCAGTGCACTTTAGCACGGGCAAGGGCCCAGCGGACACCTTGATGCAGGCGGGCGCTTGATGACTTCAATTCGTGGACATGCGTCCACCAGCCGCTGCACCAAGCCGAAGTAGCTCCCAGGCATGGCCTACAATGGCCACAGCCGGGCTATTAGGCCCTTCATGGCCTGTTCGGCGACCTTGTGGAGCTCGACCAGCTGCTTCAGCTGGTCACTCAGGGGCACCGGAAGTCAGGCCTCAGCATACTGAGACCAGAACACCTTTTCCGTTGAGCTCCCCTCCTTGGCGCGGTAGAATGCGGCAACATCAGGCGATCTGCAGAGGCAAATCTCGACGCTCTGGAGAGCTCCGAATCCGGGTAAGTAATAGGTAATTCACTTTCACATTCTTGCTTTGCATAAAGAATGCCTTACCCGCCGCTATCTTCTTTAATGCTTCAATTTCTTGGAGGGCTTTTTGGGCCTCGGCCTTAGCAGCTTTGGCACTTTCAAGAGCCGAGGCGAGCTCGGACTCTTGAGTCTTCGAGTCACCCTCCAAACTCTCGTGTTTTTTCACGAGAGCTTGGAGCTCTTGCCGTACCCTGGCTAGCTGCACCTCCCCCTTCTCTCGCTCGGTGCGCTCCGCAGCCGCTTTGTTTTCGGCCACGGAGACCGCCTCCTTCAGGGTCTCCACCTCGTTCGTGGCCCCTGCAGTACCCATGTTATTCCTGTTCTTTTTTGCAACCGAAACCTTTTCCATAAGGTATTTCTTTAATAAGGTATCACTTACCTTCCTTGTCCTCGAGCTCCTTCTTGGCTTGTCCGAGCTCGTTCTCGGACCGCTCGAGGTTCCGCTTCAATGCATTAACCTCCGCAGTCAATGCGGCAGAGGTCAGCAGCGTAGCCTGCATTCCCATATTGACATCCTTATGTTAGACTCCTGCGTATATCTTTTTAGATCCTTAGTCCGGCTTTTCTTTCCGGACACCGAACTATGCATCAGGGGCTACTGTCTATGCGGTAATATTTTTACATATTCTAAACTTACCTCAAAGCTTTGTTAGAAGGCTGGTACAGAGCTTGGTCAGCCCGCTCTTGGCGGGCTGAACTGTCCGGATCACCGCACTCATAACAAAGTGCGGTGCTCCTCCTCGGAGGCGCTGTTAAGCGCCTCGATGCTGTCCGGTGCCTCGGTTGGGACGGACGACACTGGCGTCTTACCCTACTTACGAAGGACCGCTTGCGGACTCTGGAACCACTGAAGGTTCGGCATGGGTCCGGACAAGGGTTGGGCTTAGAGCCCCGACACTACAGGAATCAGCTACTTTGCCGTCTCGCCATGGCGGACGGCAAAACATGAATGGCGGACGGCAAAATCCTTTGCCGTCAGACCACGGACGGCAACGAGCTCCGGCAGCGTAGGCTCTGATGGCAACTACTTTGCCGTCCGCTTCCGGGCGGTGACGGCAAAGGCCCTTTGCCGTCCGCGACGGACGGCAAAGAGAGCGGACGGCAATAATTGCGCCGTCGATCCGTTAAGTGTCTAACGGCAGGCCTTTGCCGTCCGCCGCTAACGGCAAAATTTCTAGTGTCTTTGCCGTCGCCCGCGATGGCAAAGTGCAGGTTCTTTGCCATCGCCACGATGGCAAAGTGCAGGTTCTTTGCCGTGCACTCTCGATGGCGAAGTGACCAAATGGGTCAGCTTCCGGAAGCACAGCTAGATGCCACGTGTCTTCTTTGCCGTCCGCGGAAGGCGGCAAAAGCGCGTTACCGTCGATGGCGAGCGGCAAAGAGCCTCCATATTGGCTCTTTTATCTGTTTTTATTAAATCCAACAATTTTCATCACAAATATATATGACATATATAGATATATTTCAAAAGGCCATTCTGAGCAAACATATAAGATATCCAACACATAACTTCATCATCCAAACATATATATTACATGCATAGTTCCATCATACATAACAAGTTCAACATAGAGGCATCCAACCATATATATTACAATAGTTTCATCCAACGATACATGCATAGTTCAACGATACAAAAGAAAGCAGAGAAAGGGATAAGGAGCACTCCATCTATGCAAGCTTTAGTCAAGTGAAAGAAATCTGCAAAATGAAAAATAAGAAAGTTAGAACAAGAAGAGTAGAACAAGAAGAAGACTAGAACAAGAAGAGTAGAACAAGAAGAAGACTAGAACAAGAAGAGTATGCCATTTATGAGCTAACTTACGTGAAATGGATCATATATGAGCTAACTAAGTTGAAATGGGTGGTTTATGAGCTAGCTAAGGTGAAATGGATCATTTATGAGCTAACTAAGTTGAAATGGGTGGTTTATGAGCTAGCTAAGGTGAAATGGATCATTTATGAGCTAACTTAGTTGAAATGGATCATTTATGAGCTAATTTAGTTGAAATGGATCTTTATGAGCTAACTTAGTTGAAATGGATGGTTTTGAGCTAACTTAGGTGAAATGGATCATTTATGAGCTAATTTAGTTGAAATGGATCTTTTGAGCTAACTTAGGTGAAATGGATCATTTAAGAGCTAATTTAGGTGAAATGGATCATTTTGTAGCTAACTTGGTGAAATGGATCATTTAAGAGCTAATTTAGGTGAAATGGGTCATTTTGAGCTAACTTGGATGAACTGGATCATTTATAAGCTAACCTAGGTAAAATGGGTCATTTTAGAGCTAACTTAGGTAAAATGGATCGTCTATGAGCTAACTAAGCTAATTATGCAATTTTGACATAAGTAAGCAAAGTACAGATCGTTTTAGAGCTAACTTAGGTAAAATGGATGGTTTTGGAGGTCGATAAGCTTATTAAGTCATTTTGGAGGAGAAGAAGCTAAGTCTAGGTCATTATGGTAAGCATTGGAGGAAATAAAGCTAAGTCTAGGTCTTTATGCATGTGTTAAGCAAAACACTAGATAAACTTACCAAGATCCGGGAGGTGTAGGAGCGGGGTGGCTCGTGTCGGTAGTGGAGAAGGATCGTGCGATGCTTATGCGGAGTTACGCTGCACCAAAGATCATTTCAATGTCTTGTTAGCATGATGACACTCAAATGTTAAGACTAGCAAGTAATGTCCATTCAAATAAAACTCACCGTGGTCCTGGGAGCAATCACGGCATCGGCGGAGCGGTCGACCTGTCTTCTACACACAGATTGCACATTTGGTTTTGACGACTCAGTCATACTAGTTAGTAATGAGACAAACACTACATGAATGTTTTGGCTAATCTGCAGAAGAAACTTACCACAAGGAGCTCGTACATGGCCCTTGCCTGCATGTCATTCCGTGCCCTCTCCTCCTCCATCATCTTTGTCGTCCTCTCCTCCAACTCCGCTGCCTCTCCGCCGCCTCCTTGAAGTTTCTCCGTTCTATCTCTCTCACTCTGATAGCAGCCTGCAACACCACTCACATGACCATTTGTAATCATTGATGGAAGCGCACACAATGTAATGGAGAAAGATAACTGAGTATGTATCACTAACCTTGATGGCGAGTTGCTTTGGCCGTTCACGAGGCCTTATCTCAGGAGCGGAGCTCGACTGGCGCGCCTTGATCTCCGAGAGAGTGCTAGGACAACGGATAAGTCCATCTCCAATGGCTATGGAGCCATGGGACCTCCCGCCACCAGATATCATCAACAGCTCTGGATCAATGGGACCCTGGCTCGGGTTAAAGTCCTCCCCTTTCCTCGCCTTCCCCTCATCTCTATATCTCACGAGCTTGTTGTGGGAGGAGATGTTGGTGAAGTTGTTTGCATCATCGAGGTCAGACTGAGAGAAAGCCTTGACTTTCTTGAAAGAGGCAGTGTGGGCCATGGCATACAGGTCGTACACCTCTGGCACCTTATCCACCTTATTGTAGCGTGCCTGAAAGAGAGAAACAATGAAAATTAGTAATTAAAGGGCTCAAGCTAGCATGATGAATGAATTGCATGAATCATGAAGCAAACCACATACCAGTTCTTGAACTGATATAAGTTGGAGCTGCCTTGATGGTGTGGCACACCTTCCATTTGGGCACGTTTGTCCTTGGCCTCGTTGTGGAGGGCTAGCCATTGTTTTGAGCACCACTCATCGACCAACACCTCCCAACAATCCATCCGATCCGCACACCATCTCGGGGCGCCTAAGTTAGCAAATAGAAACTTGGCGCTTCTGCTAAGAATTACTAAATGAAGGAACTTAAGTAGAGAAGGCCTTAAGAATTACCTTCATGTACTGCTCCTTACTCAGGAACTTATCGCGCACGCCGGCTTGGTCTTCTTGATACCATGCAAGGCGTAGTAGTCTCGAACAGCCTGCACCCGAGCCTCGTGTCGTAAGTTACGGAGTAGGCGCTTGCTGACGTTCTCGATAACATGTGCGCGTCCTCCTCGTATCCCTCCTCACACCTGTAGAATGTCTGCAATCAAATGAGACAATATTGATTAGTACAATTAATAACTAGCTAGTTGAAGATTTTTAAATGTGTAGGAGAAATTACCGAACTTTTCGATCACCATATTCGCCCTCGTGTCGCACGACACCGTCGATAATCTCATCCGGCGGGGCGGGCAGCCACGTAGTGCTCCCAGCTCAATCCAAGCTCGAAGCCGACCCTCACCGAGCAGCGTGACAAACCCGGGAAGTTTTGCGGCAAAGAACTCAAGGGCGGAGTTGGGCGGCGGACACTATGATGGTGGTCCCAACCTCTGCAGCATGACAAGGCCAACGCATTAGTTATTTGAAAAAACTTGAATGCACAAGGTACAAAAATATTAAATGCACTTACGTACCTCTCCCCATCAGGGAAAATCAACCACCTCTGCTCGCGGGTCACCGGCACGGACGGGAGCCGTGTAGCACCACGCTGGTAGACGGTGCCCCCCTCCTCCTCAAGATCAGTCGGCTCCCCGCCATCATCAGCATGGCCACTCGGCTCCTCGGGCTGATCCGGCCAGGTACCCCATCCGGACGTGTGCTCCTCCGGGGTCACGTGGGCCAAACTCGAGTCCCAAGACCCGTGGACCGCAGGCTCGTGGACCGGAGTCCGTGCAGCCTCCTCCTCGGACGAGTCCACCCTAGCAGTCACGTGCTCGGGTGAAACAGCTGGGGGTGGCGGCGAGGAAGGCGCCGTAGCAGTCACCCTACCTCCTCTCCCACGACCACGTGCCCTACCTCCTCTCTTCCTACCTCGTCCCCTGCTGGGCACCGCGGTCGACGAAGAAGGGCCCGGCGGTGTGGCCATACTGTCCAGCAACGCTCGGCGGAGAGGTGCGTCTGGAATGGAAGACCTCAGACCACGCTCCCGACCAGCGCCCACCATCTTTCAACACCTGCCATGACAAACAGTAAACAAAATTAGTACAACATAAAAAAAGACCGACATGAATAATAATATGTGTATCACTTAAGTGTATTATCATCAAGTACAACATAAAAAAATGTAATACCTGACACTACTAATAATCTGGATCAGTATCATCAATAAATGCATAATCATCATCATCACTATAATCAATGACGGGCTCATAGGGTTCATTGGCATCAACATGTGCAAGGCCACCTTGACGTAATCGGTCAAGCATTGACAGGTCATCCGCAGCAGTAACCTCTTCTTGTTCCGGCTCTTCTTGTTCCTCCTCTGGGGTGATGTCGGATTCATTGTCGCTGTCTACTTCAATGTTTTGGGGTGAAGTATAGCGGTTCTTGAAACGCTTTTTGGAAAGACGTGTCTCTTGGAAGAATTCTCCTTCATATGTGTCCGGGTTAATGTGAGGTTCATAATCCTCTTCCTTTGGGGGAGAAAGTCTAGCACGTGGCGGCACTTCATAAACGACATCCCAACCTTTCAGATTTGGATTAGTTTGGCAGGCCCACGGTAGATAGAATACTTGGGTCGCCTGTTGAGCCATAATATAGACATCAGGAACATCTAAATGAGTGCTTTGGTTGATTTCAACTAGCCCTACATGTTCATGAGTCCTTCTAGTCTCCTTCGGCTGAAACCAATAACATTTGAAGACTACGACATTGGTGGGTTTTCACCATAGAACAGAAGTTCATAAATTGCTTCAACTCTCCCATAATACTCGGTACCTCCTTCGCCGATAGCAGATACACAACAATTTGTTGACTTTCGATTCGGCTATAGATAGCTCTTTGCCATAGGTGCGAAAGCGATACCCATTGATGTCGTACTTGTCAAATGAACGGACCTTATAGTCAAAACCATTAGCGACTTGTCTCAATTCGGCGTCCATAGACTCTGAATTAGCCTACAAGTTTAATATGAAAGGATTGTTGCATTATGCACAAATTAGCAAATGAAATGAAATTGTCTAATAGAAATTACCGTTTGTTTGAACCAAGAGATGAAACCGGGATAGCCACCTCCTTGCTTTGCGAGAAGCTCATACTCTTGACGGAATCCTTTTGGATCTCCGCTCCATACGAGAATATGGCGACGTATCGACTGTATGACATATCCAGGAATAAGAGTAGTTCAAAGGAAATAGAAGTTGCGAAACAATGTACCGAGAACTTACTCGATGTACGGCCGCACTTCTATCAGGTTGTTGAAGATATACAACGAAATGGTCCGCCATTCTTCGTTATTCAAAGATCTTGGATGTGAAACACTAGCTGGTGCGAGATTCCCTTTGAATAGGCTGAGGTTGGATCCACCCTTTTAGGCTCGTCAACATTGTACCGAGGCTTGGATTATGCAAATAGCGATTTTTGGCTTCAGAGCGCTGTTACGAAGTTTGCCGCCTCCTCTGTGATGAATGCCTCAGCCATCGATGCTTCAATTCTCGTTTATTTTTACATTTTTGTCGAGCGTCTTCTCGCATTCTCTCGGTTAGGTAGCACCAACGATTTTGCACGGCCCCCAATCTTGCCTCGGTCGGAGATGCAAAATCAAATGCTGCATTGATTAAAGAAGCCGGTGGAAAGATCTTCTCTAACTTGCAGATCAACTCCGCGCCAACTCTTCCATTTCTTCTAGCACGCCAGCGATAGTTCTTTCGCACAAAGAACACGGAAGAAATAGCTGAGTTCTGCCAAGATACTAGCCATTCATCCTCGGGGATGAAGCCACATAACATCACCGGCATTACCGCTCAATCCATATGTGCCAATCATGACTCTTGAGACCAAATATCTTCAGTTTATCAAGATTCGCTCCCTCTTTAGATTCGCTGCATACCCATCGGGAACATCAACTGCTGTTGCACCCACAAGAGAATTTCCCTCATAGCTGGCCTTCCAAGATTGAACCATGCCTTTGGCTTCGTCGATTCTGCTTTCCTTTCGGTTCTTTCATGTTTTGTAACGGCCTATCACATAGCGCCTCAGATCGACTCTAGCCTTAGTATTATCCTTTGACTTCCCATCTATGCGAACAATGTACCAAAAAGTGCCTCGGCGATATTCTTCTCAGTGTGCATCACGTCGATGTTGTGTGGGCAAAGGAGGTCTTTGAAGTAAGGCAGATCCCATAAGCATGTTTTGTGAGTCCACGCGTGCTTAGTATTATACCCTTGAAGTACCACGGGCGTTGTGGATCTGGCTCGAGAGCGTTTAACCGATCCAGGTCATTGGCTGTCAATGCAGGTGGTGCGAGTTTTGACAACTCTACCCTGATGAAGTTCTTCTTGTCTTTCCTGAACTTATGGCGAGGATCCAGGAACTGTCTATGCATGTCGAAGCAAGAAAACTTGCGACCGGCCCGAAGCCAACGAAACTCAAGAGCTCCCTTGCATGTGGGGCACGGAACCTTCCATGCACACACCAGCCAACGAATAGCGATACGCCCGGCAAGTCATGCGTCGAGTACATGTACCGCACACGCATTATGAAGTTCCGTTTGCTAAAGGCGTCGTATGTCTTGAACCCATTATCCCAGGCTTCTTGCAATTCGTCCTTAAGCGGCTGCATGTACACATTCATATTTTGCCCGGATAGTTGGGTCCTGGAATTATCAACGTCGGAAAATGTTCTTTCTTTGCATAATCTGTCCGGGGAGATTGAGTGGAAAGACAAATCACGGGCCAACAACTGTATTGGGCTGCCGTCATACCAAACACATCGAACCCATCCGTGCTGATGCCGACTCGAGGATGCCTCGGATCTGCCGCTTTGTCGACATGTAATTCATCAAACTTTTTCCACGCAACACCATCGATGTGTGTACCATCATCGATTCCCATCGCATCTAGTTCGGTTCTTTTGCCTGTTTTGTGCCATGTCATCTGTCGGCCGTCTCTTCGACCATGAAAAGGCGTTGAAGTCTTGATACGATTGGCATATACCAAGAACACTAACGGGATTTTGGTCTGTGTCTTCTCACCCATACCGTTGTCTACCACAATATACGGAAGACTTGCAAATGGGACAATAGTTCAAGTCCGCATAGTCAAGCCTAAATAAGGCACATCCTTTCTCACAGGCATGTATCTTCTCATAGGGCATCTTGATTGCACGGAGGATTTTGTCCGACTGGTACAGGTTTGCAGGCATTACATGGCCTTTGGGTAGAAAGCGTCCAAATCTGTCATAATTGCGTCATAGCATTCTCTGCCCAAGTTGAACTGAGCCTTGAGCCATTACTTGTGAGATGACATCCAACCGACAAAGCTCGGTGTGCTCGTGGAGCGGACGTTTGAAGACTCCAACATTTCATTGAAGGCCTTTGCAGATTCCTCCATCTCCTCGTCCAATCCCGAGCATCATCATAGCCTTGCACCATGTTTTCCATCCGGTACCATGCTCGTCGGTGCGACGACGATCCACCTCAGCTCGGTCATGTTGGGCAGACTCACCATGAAATGTCCACACCATATAATCGGCGTAAAACCACTCTTCTGCAGGTGTTTGCCCATTTCAGCCTCTGTCTTCTTTTCCCAATTGCCGCACCGGAAACAGGGGCACCAGGTTTTCTTTTGGCCATTTGCAAATGCGGCTTGCACAAACCCTTAGTTTTTGTGAACCATTCAGCGCTCCATTTGTTTCGACCAGTGTGACCGTATACATCCAAGCACGGTCACTCATCTTGACTTTCAGAGCTCTGGACACACAACAATTATATATGTAATTCACCATGTATATATTCATCAGTTGATCTACTTTGTCAATTTTATTACGTCCATGCAACCTACACTCTAATAGGTAATGATAGGTCCTAATCTCCGTGTATGTGTAGATTGGGTTCATTTTCCCATGCTATGCTCGGATCCGGCGTTAAAATTTGGCAGCACCTCCCGCCGTTCTCGATATACGTCTCGCAATAAGCAGAGAGGATGTGTAACCGGAGAACAAGGGGAGGCAATCGATTTAAATATATGCGTCGGATCCGAGCAAAGCATATGGGAAAACGAACCCAATCTACACATACTGGCTGTCCATGGATAGCGTTGGACAATTGAAGAATCAAGGTTATAAATATGCAAATGCATGCATATTTATAACTATGACGCTTCGAACGGGAGACACATATTGGTTACGATACTGATGATTCAAGACACATATATAGCTAGCTATCAAGTTTCATCGGAATAGATCAAATAATTAATGGGGAGGAGGAGTTGTCATTTGTGCTCACCCACGAGCGAAGGGCAGAGCTCGTCAAACACACGGCGAGGTCGTCAACACCAAACCTCGCAGCGATGAAACAACTGCACAATTAAAACTACACGATCAACACAATTATATATGATGTTTTCATAGCAAAATCGAAAAATATATGACCTAACTAATAATTCACAATATATATATGACCCGCCGGCCTCTGGAAGGCCAAAGAACACCTTTTCGGAGGTGTCGGTGGTCGGGTGTCTGTCGGTGTCGGGTGCCGTGTCGGGTCGGGGTGCTGTTTGTGGTCGGGGTGGGGGTGTCGTGTCGATGTCGGGGTAGTGCCGTGTCGGTGTCGGGGTGTTGTTTGGGTCGGGTGTGGTGTTGGCGTCTGGGTGTCGGGTCAGGCCTGGGGTCGGTGTTGGGTCAGGCTCGGGGTCGGGGTGTCGGGTCGGGGTGTCGGGTCAGCCTTGGGGGTCGGGGTGTCGGGTCGGGTCGGGTGTCGGTGTCGGGTGTCGGTGTCGGGTCGGGGTCGGGTCGGGTCGGGTGTCGGGTCGGGTCTCGGGGTCGGGTCGGGGTCTCGGGTCGGGGTGTCGGTCGGGTGCTTGGTCGGGTCTGGGTACCGTGTCGGGTCGGGTCGGGTCGGGGTCGGGGTCTCGGGGTCGGGGTGTCTTCTTCTTCTTCTTCCTTTTCCTTTTCTTCCTTTTTTCCTTTTCTTCTTCTTCCTCCTTTTCCTTTTCTTCCTTTTTTCCTTCTTCTTCTTCTTCTTCTTCTTCTTCTTCTTCTTCTTCTTCTTCTTCTTCTTCTTCTTCCTCCTTTCCTTTTCCTCTTCTTCTTCTCTCCTCTCCTCTCTTTTCTTCTTCTTATACTAAACTAAATCTAAACCTAATACTAAACTAAAACTAAACCTATAAACCTAATACTAAACTAAAACTAAACCTATAAACCTAAAACTAAACATAAACCTAAAACTAAAAAACAGAAAAAGGAAAAAAGAAGAAGAAGATACTCACTGGGCAGCTGGGATGGGGGCGCTGGGTGGCGGCGAGGGTGGAGGAGGGGGCTTGCCTGGGCGGCGGAGGAGGGGCGGGCGGCCTGGGCGGCGGGCGCTGGCCCGGCCGGGCGGCGGGCGCGGAGGTGCCGGGCGCTGGGCGTGGCGGCGCCAGACGGCAGGGGGGCGGGGCATGGGGGGGGCTGGGGGCGGGTGGTGGGGGGTGGTGGGGGCGCTGGGGCGGGCAAGGGTGGTGGAAGGGGCGAGAGGTGGGAGAGAGAGAGAGAGAGGGGGTGGGGCGCCGTTAACGTTACGTGGGGCCCTCCCTCTTGCCGCCCGCCACCCTTTGCCGTCCGCCAGAAGCTTTTTGCCGTCCGCTAGCGGACGGCAAAGAGGGCCCCGTTAGGTTTTTTTTTTTTTGCAACTCGTCGGTGGGGCCCTCCCTCTTTGCCGTCCGCTAGCAGACGGTAACGAATTTTGTCGTCGCGAGCGGACGGCAAAGAAATGGCTGATGGTAATTTGGTCTTTGCCATCAGCCGCTTTCTTCCGTCCGCTTTTGGGTAGCTGATGGCAAGAGTTATTTGCCGTCCGCTAGCAGACGGCAAAGATCTGGCAGATGGCAAAGTAGCTGATTCCAGAGTGTGAGGGTCTTGCCTCAGCGTGCTCGAGTCCGCAGGTCGCTTTGCGGCGCCTCGGCGCCACCTCCTCTTGACCAAGCCCCCTTGGGCGCCACTCGCATCGTCCGCAGCGTGAGGCGAGGAGGCGGTCGGAAGCGAAGTACTCTCCATTTCCGACGAACCCAGGGACCCGCTCGTTGAAGCGGCTAGCTCGCTCTTGGGCGGGCTGCATGGTTGTTTGACGTTAGAGAACACTATGCGATAATAAAAGAGTCAGGGGTATCCGGACACGTACGATCTCGCCAGGGGCTTGGACCTTGTTGGCCAATCCTCCTCGTCGCTGTCGACGTTGGTGGATAAGTCCGGAGGAAGGGTTCTTCCCTTCCTGGACCCTCCGGCCTCCCCAGTTGGGGCGGCCTTCCTCTTCCTCTCCTCCCCCGTTGGGGGAGAGGCTTCTTTTTCCTCCTCCTCTTCCTCAGGAGAAGATTCTGCTTCAGAATCTGACAGCACCTGGCGTCGGGAGCTCCTTCGAGTTCCCATGGCCTCCTTCTTGGCCTTCTTCTTCGGCACCACATGGGGTGCCGGAGCCAGCAGCCCCGTCAATTGGGCGTCCGCTGGGTTTTCCGGCAAAGGAGCCGGACAGTTAATTTGTCCGGACGTCTTCAGCCAGTCCTGTCAAAGACTAGGGAGTTTTAGATCCCACATAGAGTCAATCTATGAAAAAAAGAGTCCCGTAAAAGGGGCAAAATAACTTACCTCGCCGGCTGGACGTAGCGAGCTGTATCCGCGATCTTCAGTAGCGGATGAGGGAGCCTCGGCGCCCTTGAACAGCCCCTTCCAGGCATCTTCGTACGTAGTGTCGAAGAGCCTGTTTAGAGTCGAGTGTTGTGCCAGACCGAACTCCCATAAATTGAAGGCCCGTTGTTGGCATGGGAGGATCCGGCGGATGAGCATCACCTGTATTACGTTGACAAGACTGAGATTCTTGCCCACCAGGTTTCGGACGCATGTTTGGAGTCCGGATGTCTCGTCCGAATTCCCCCAACTCAGGCCCGTCTCTTTCCATGACGAGAGCCATGTGGGGAAGCCATATCTGAATTCGGGGGCCGGCACCCATTCGGGGTCGCGGGGCTTGGTGATGTAGAACGACCCCGATTGCCACCCCTTTATTGTCTCCACAAAGGAGCCCTCGAGCCATAGGACTTTGGCTATCTTGCCAACCATGGCGACTCCGCACTCCGCTTGACGGCCGCCCACTACCTTCGGCCGGACGTTGAAGATCTTCAACCATAAGTCGAAGTGGGGCTGGATGCAGAGGAAGGCCTCGCACACGACGGTAAACGCCGAGATGTTGAGGAAGAAATTCGGGGCCAGGTCGTGGAAGTCCAGGCTGTAGTAGAACATGAGCCCCCGGACAAATGGGTGAAGTGGAAAACCTAGTCCGCGGAGGAAGTGGGGGAGAAACACCACCCTCTCTTGGGGCCTGGGGGTTGGAATGAGATGCCCCTCGTCGGGCAGCCTGTGCGCGATATCGCCGGACAAGTATCCGGCCTCCCGCAGTCTCGTGATGTGCCCCTCCGTGACGGAGGAGGCCATCCACCTGCCTCCCGCTCCTGACATGATTGGAGAAAGGTTGAGGTGGGATGTGCGGACTTGGGCGCTGGAGCTCGAGTGCGCGGAAATGGATAAGCAAAGGAGGAAGAAGGCGTAGGTGAAAAGGTGGATCCTTCTCCCCTTATATGGACGGACAAAGCTATGCATCTCCCACCAGCCTGGTAAAACTCGCTTATTTCCCAAGCGCCGTAATCAATGGCGCAGATGGGTTACCCACGTCCGTATTGATGAGAATCCCGGAATAAGGGGGCACGATCTGTGCTTTGATAAGACGTGCCAAGGAAACCGCCTCGCTAGACGCGCTAAGGTGGAAACGGTAAAAAACGATTCATATAAAGGCCTGGCCATGGTGTGATGTCACGCCGCAGAATACGTCAGCAGATCTGTGCAAAAGTTATTCTCTCTACGGTGGTATGTAGAACTTGTTTTGCAGAGCCGGACACTATCCTTGTGTTCAAAACCTTCTATGAAGTATTCGGAGGAGGAACCCGCCTTGCAATGCCGAAGACAATATGCGCGGACTCGTCGTCATTGGAGCCTGGTTTAGGGGCTACCGAGGAGTCCTGGACTAGGGGTGTTCGGATAGCGGACTATCGCCACGGCCGGACTCCAAGACTATGAAGATACAAGATTGAAGACTTCGTCCCGTGTCCGGATGGGACTTTCCTTGGCGTGGAAGACAAGCTTGGCGATACGGATATGTAGATCTCCTACCATTGTAACCGACTCTGTGTAACCCTAACCTATCCGGTGTCTATATAAACCGGAGGGTTTTAGTCCGTAGGACGAACAACAATCATACCATAGGCTAGCTTCTAGGGTTTAGCCTCCTTGATCTCGTGGTAGATCTACTCTTGTACTACCCATATCATCAATATTAATCAAGCAGGAGAAGGGTATTACCTCCATCGAGAGGGCCCGAACCTAGGTAAAAACATCATGTCCCTTGTCTCCTGTTACCATCCGCCTAGACGCACAGTTCGGGACCCCCTACCCGAGATCCGCCGGTTTTGACACCGACAGCCGGTTTATCTCTTGAAGATAAACCGGGACTTTAAAGAGAAAGAACACTTCGACTTCGTAGCCCACAAGGGCCGGTTTGTCTTACAAAGACAAACCAGGACTTTTATAGTCCATATTGTACTTTGTTGACTTTCCTTGTGTATTTTCCTGATCAAACACACATTAGTCCCCAAGTGCCAAGATTAAAACTTGTATTGATCCTTGGGACTTCAAACAATCAATAGTAAAGAAGCAACCCGCATTAGCCCCCAAGTGCCAAGTGTCTAACTTGTTATATGCTTGGGACTTTTTGATAAATTATTTACATGCTCCTCATCTGATTGTGACAGGCTGACATAAATCACCAAGGCTCTCAAATTGCTGATCTTCAAGAAAACATCAAGTCCCAACAAGCACAAACTTCCAAGGCCAAGGATGAGCTCAAAACCGCTTTAGCAGCCATGAAGCAACTAAAGAAGGGTTCAAGACAGAGCGTGTCAACTGGGAGACTGAGAAGAATGCATTGCTGAAGCAGGCGGAAGACGCCGAATCAGCGCTTAAACCGGTGGCGGAAGAGCTAACTGGGTTGAAGCGCCAAGTCAATGCCATGACTTCTGCAGTATTTGGTAAGTACTCTTGCCAAGGCTTCTTTGATGACCATCTTTGTAAAGTGCCGGTTTAACATGAAATTCTAAAACCGTTGCACGTGGCCGCATTTCTCATTTGGGCTCTGACATGCGGATGAAGCTGAAGGCAGCATATACTCTGATTGAACAACTATATACCGGTGCCCAACGGGTTATCTGTGCAACCTCGTACAACAATCCGGCCCCAACATTGATCAAGGACACTGTAGCAAGGTTATCCATGACGCCAGAACAGATAGAAGAAATGAAGCGATCTGCTGCCAGGGCTTGCGCTTTGTTGGCACTTACTCGAGCCAAGGCATGGATAGCTGACCTGGATCCGGTTGATATTGCCAAGGGCTTCCCTAGTGAACAAGAAAACAGGGCAGAGTTTGATAATGAAGCCCTAAAAATGTGACAAGGGTGATGCGTCCTCTGGTGAGTAAATTGGCAGAAGAAGCTAACTTGACTATTCACCGGTCCTTCTATGATGCCAACAACAAACGGGTTGACACTGTCATGCCAGAAGTGCAAAATCTTATCCCGCCAATCCGTAAGCACACTTATGCCCCTGACGTTGATCCGGCTGAACTTATAAGTGAAGAGGCTGTCTTTCAGGCCTTAACCCGGATTGACTGGACCACCGTTGACTTCCAGCCACTGGATGAGGAAGAGGAGGCTGAACCAACGCCAGATGATCTATCAACTTCACGTCAACATGGTGATGAGGCTTGATCCGGCAATCTAGTTGATGCTTTATAAACTTTGTTCTGTGGAAAGAACAATTCCATATTTTGGGCCTTAAAGCGCCTTGTAATAGGCTAGTGAAAATACTTTGATCTACTGCCATCGTGCACTGGAATATACTTTGCTTGATCCGCCATGACAATTTCAATGCTGGCCTATATATCTTCATAATATTATGCAATCCCTATGTCTTATAATGATATGAAATCACTTAGTAAGGGTGGAAACCCAAATCTTTGAGCTGTTAAGACCCTTACCCTATAATGATGTTCTGAATAAGTCATGTCGGGTTATGATAAACACCAGATGATTACACTGGCGACATATAGTCAAAGCCAGGCCGGGTTAACAAACACCGGTTTGACAACTTATAGTTGAAAGCCAAGCCGAGTTAACAAACACAGGATTAATATAAAGACTGAAAAGCCACACCGGGCCAAAGGACACCGGTTCAAGATAAATTCATCAAAAAGGTGAAGACTTAGCAAAAAAGCGAACAAGAAAAACATGTAGGCAAGGCTTTTCAAGGGCTGCCAGGCCCAAATTCGAGGCTTTTCATGTGCTGCCAGGCCACTGAGTTAAACCACTTTGCAAAGCCTCTTAAGATGGGCCTCCAACTAACCAATTGTCGTTTTAACTTTGTCAAGTTCAGGGTCTGTATAAGATTGACTTGTCAAACGTTCAGTGGGTCATGCCAGGATTACCTGGTTAGGAGTGGCTTACTTGATGAAGGCAGGTTAACCCAGGATTTTAGGTGAATACACCAGGCTTCCAAGCCGTGGGTCGATACCCAATTACAAGGGTCCTTTCAAACTCTTTGTGGCTTTTGCACAAAAGATACCCCAAGTAACTTTGTGAGCTGTGCTCAATGGGTGCCTATGTTTGAGCTGTGCATAACATCCAGACTCTCTTTGACCCCTTGGGTGTGCAGCTCCCAAGCTATGTTGTGGCATGATAGCCGGTTTAACAGGTAGTACTTCGCTTTATCAGCTGAAGCCCCCATGTAAACAAAGAGATTTGAAGAAGAAACGACAGAGGCCCTGCTTATAGCAAGGATGCCGGTTTATTATATTGATCATAATATATACATTTTTGAAATATGTACATAAGAAAAGCCTATGGCTCAAGTGTAGTAGGCCCGAAGGAGAGCTATGTTCCATGGCCGCCGGGTATCTTCCTCAGAACTGCGTGAATCTTCTCGAACGTCAATGAGGTAGTATGATCCGTTGTGCAGATTTTTGCTGACCACAAAGGGTCCTTCCCAAGTGTGACACCCGGATAATCAGGCTACAGTAATCCCACGTTAACGATGCCACGTCACCCCGGTTACTGTTGCTAATCTCTCATTAGTTCAAAACTGGTTCAAAAGTAAAATTCAAAATATGCCAAACGGTAAAAGTTTTCAAACATTAAAATTAAAATGTTTGAGGTGTGCCAAATAATACATAGGTGTTTATGGTGGAGAAATCACACTTTTATAAAATGTTAGAATACTCTAAAATGATTTAAACAGTAGCAAAAACAATTATTTAAACGGTTTGAAAATATTAAAACAAATGAAAACTAATTTATTTAAAGTTCCCAATTTAATGTGGTTGTGGTATAATTAGAACTACCAATTTAGGATCTATTGCAGTAATTAATAAAATAAATAAACTTAAGAGATAAGTGAAAACAGAAAATAAATAAATAAAAAGGAAATTAATAGAAAAGTTAAAGAGAAGAAAGACCCCCTCCCCATCACTGGGCCTGTTGGCCCCGCTGCTAGCCAGGCCAGCCCCAAATCGGCCAGCCCACCCCGACTCCTCCATTACCCCCCACGACACCCAAACCCTAACCTACCGCACCCACTCCCGCCCCACATCGCCTGCTCCCCGATCTGGATCAAGATCAGGGGCAAGGACCCCCGCCCCCGACGCCGCCTGGATCGACCGTGTCCTCGCCGCCCGGAACGCCGCCTCGCTGTCCTCCTCCTCGACACCTCGCCGGAGCTCCCACGACGGACTGCCTCCTCTGTGACGCGCGTCATAGTCCTCCTCCCCGCGCCCCGTTGCCTCGGACCTACGGCCCCCTGTGAGCCGCCACCCCCTCCTTCCTCTCCCTGCTCACTGTACGGCGCCACCCCTGGCCGTGTCGGCTGCGCCCGCTACCCGCACGTGGCCAGGCCCGTGCTGCTCCCACTCCTCGCCTCCCCGCACTGGTCACGCCCCAGGCGCACCCTCGACCCTGGCCCTCCCACTCTCTCTGTCTCGCGCGCACTCGCGCTGTCCGCCGTAGACACGCCCGTGCCGGCCTCGTCCTGCCCCGGACGGCGACGCCCTACGCCAGGGCCGTCGCCCTACCTTGCCTCGTCGGTGCCCTGCCAAGGACGTTCCGTCGTCAAGACGCCTCGGGCTCCGCCCGTTAGTTATCGCTGGGCGCCCGCTAACGTCCGCCTGCTTGGCCCTCGTACCTTTCAACGCCGGGACCCACACCCTGGAAAAATTAGAACAAAAAATATATTGATTAATTAGTTAGATAATTAATTAACTTAATTGATCATGTTTAATTAATCTAATTAAACACTAGTTAACCTAATTAACTAAGTAACTAATTAATAGGTTAATTAGGATAACGTGACAATGACAGACGGGACCTACCCGTCAGTTTGGCCGGTCAACGATCAGCGTTGACCGATGACGTCATGCTAACATCATGCTGACATCATAATTGGATTTTCTAAATAATTAATTAAATAAATTCTAAATATGATTTGAAACTTTAGAAAATCATATAAAATAAACCGTAGCTCAGATGAAAAAACTTTCTACATGAAAGTTGCTCAGAACGACGTGGCGAATCCGGATAAGCGGCCCGTTCGTCCGCCACACATCCCTAGCATAGCAAACACGCGACTTTCCCCCTCCGGTTCATCTATCCAAAAACGCAAATCACCGGGAATACTTTCCTGGATGTTTTCCCCCTTCGTCGGTATCACCTACTACCGCGATTGGGCACACCTAGCATCGTTACTTGTCATGTCATGCATCGATATGCATCTGTTTGCATGGTATTCATTGTTTCTTCCCCCTCTTCTCGCCAGTAGACTATGAGACCGACGCTGCTGCTGCCCAGTTCGACTACGGAGTTGACGACCCCTCCTTCTTGCCAGAGCAACTAGGCAAGCCCCCCCTTGATCACCAGATATCGCCTATTCTTCTCTATACTGCTTGCATTAGAGTAGTGTAGCATGTTACTGCTTTTGTTAATCCTATCATGATGCATAGCCTGTCCTTGCTACTACTGTTGTTACCTTTACCTGCAATCCTACATGCTTAGTATAGGATACTAGTGTTTCATCAGTGGCCCTACATTCTTGTCCGTCTGCCATGCTATAATATCGGGCCGTGATCACTAGGGAGGTGATCACAGGTATATACTATATACTTGATACATGACACATGAGGTGACTAAAGTCGGGTCAGCTCGTTGAGTACACGCAAGTGATTCTGATGAGGGGGCTGAAAGGACAGGTGGCTCCATCCCGGTAGAGGTGGGCCTGGGTTCCCGACGGCCCCCGACTGTTACTTTGTGGCGGAGCGACAGGGCAGGTTGAGACCGCCTAGGAGAGGTGGGCCTGGCCCTATTCGGCGTTCGCGGATACTTAACACACTTAACAAGATCTTGGTATTTGATCTGAGTCTGACTACTGGCCTATACGCACTAACCAACTACGTGGGAACAGTTATGGGCACTCGGCGTCGTGGTATCAGCAGAAGCCTTCGTGACGTCAGCGACTAAGCGGCGCGCGCCGGATTGGAACGTAAGCCTGCTCTTGTATTAAGGGGCTAGTTCTGCTTTCGGCTGCCCTCATAGAACGCAAGTGTGTGTGCTAAGGGCGATGGGCCTGCACTCGTGGCGCTTAGGTTTAGACCGGCGTTGACCTCTCTGTTGGCCTAGGTGGGGCTGCGACATGTTGATCTTCTGCGGCGGGCATGACCCAGAAAGTGTGTCCGCCAAATGGGATCAAGCGTGTTGGGCTATGTGGTGCACCCTGCAGGGAAGTTAATCTATTCAATAGCCGTGATCTTGAAGAATGGACGACTTGGAGTTGTACCTTGACCTTATGACAACTAGAACTGGATACTAAATAAAACACACCCTTCCAACTGCCAGATATAACCCGGTGATCGCTCTCTAACAGGGCAACGAGGAGAGGATCGCCGGGAAGGATTATGCTATGCGATGCTACTTGGAGGACTTCAATCTACTCTCTTCTACATGCTGCAAGACGGAGGCTGCTCAAGCGTAGTCTTGACTGTGATTAGCTATCCCCTCTTATTCTCGCATTCTGCAGTTCAATCCTTGATGTGGCCCTTTACACATATACCCATGCATATGTAGTGTAGCTCCTTGCTTGCGAGTACTTTGGATGAGTACTCACGGTTGCTTTTCTCCCCCTTTTTCCCCTTCCCTTCTACCTGGTTGTCGCAACCAAATGTCGGAGCCCAGGAGCCAGACGCCACCGTCGATGACGACTCCTACTACACCGGAGGTGCCTTCTACTACGCAGCAGCCCGGCGGCGACCAGGAGTAGTTAGGAGGATCCCAGGCAGGAGGCCTGCGCCTCTTTCGATCTGTATACCAGTTTGTGCTAGCCTTCTTAAGGCAAACTTGTTTAACTTATGTCTGTACTCAGATATTGTTGCTTCCGCTGACTCGTCTATGATCGAGCACCTGTATTCGAGCCCTCGAGGCCCCTGGCTGTATTATGATGCTTGTATGACTTATTTATGTTTTAGAGTTGTGTTGTGATATCTTCCCGTGAGTCCCTGATCTTGATCATACACATTTGCATGCATGATTAGTGTACGGTTGAATCGGGGGCGTCACACCAAGGTGGGGATAACTTGTGCATATCAGTCTGATCCTGGATGAGCCGGAGCACTAAGTCGCCTTCTTGAAAGGTCTGTGTCTTAAGCCGGCGGCTGTGATAACGCCGCATGTCTTGTTGATAAACCGCTGACCGAGCCAAAGCCATGTCCCGTTTCTCATCTAACTGGTCCAACGCCTCTTTATGTGGTTGCTCATTGTCCGCTTCAACATAATTGTTAACCCGGGGCGAGTCATGACGAAAATCACTTGGGAGGACGGCCTCCGCCCCGTAAACCATGAAGAAAGGTGTATAACCCGTGGATCGGTTTGGGGTGGAGTTTATACTCCATAAGACAGATGGTAACTCTTCCACCCAACAACCCGGCGTCCGCTTCAAAGGAACTATAAGCCTGGGCTTAATACCCTTCAAGATCTCTTGATTCGCCCTCTCAGCTTGACCGTTGGACTGGGGATGAGCCACGGACGCTACATCAAACCGGATGTGCTCTCGTTGACAGAACTCCTCCATCTCACCTTTAGAAAGGTTTGTGCCATTATCTGTGATGATGCTGTGTGGAAACCCAAAACGGAAAATGATCTTTTTGAGAAATTGAACCGCCGTGGCTGCATCACACTTGCTGACACGCTCCGCTTCAACCCATTTAGTGAACTTGTCAACCGCCACGAACAGGTGGGTCTTCTTATCCTGGGAGCGCTTAAAAGGTCCCACCATATCAAGCCCCCAAGTGGCAAACGGCCAAGTGATAGGAATCATACGTAGCTCTTGAGCCGGAACATGAGCTCGACGTGAAAATTTCTGACAAGCGTCACACCGCTTTACCAGATCCTCCGCATCAGCATGAGCTGTCAACCAATAGAACCCATGGCGAAAAGCTTTAGCCACCAGGGACTTTGAACCGGCATGGTGACCGCAGTCCACTTCATGGATTTCAGGTAAACTTTCTGGTCCTTCTTCAGGAGAAATACATTGTTGGAATACGCCTGAAACACTACAACGGTGTAACTCGCCATTGTGAATAACCATGGACTTGGACCGCCGGATTATCTGTCTGGCAAAGACCTCATCATGGTTCATATACGCCATATATGGAACCGTCCAATCCGGAGTGGTATGTAAAGCGGCCACCAATTGAGCCTCCGGATCAGGAACAGCTAAATCCTCTTCCGTAGGCAACTTAACAGACGGGTTATGCAAGATATCTAAAAAGGTATTGGGTGGTACTGGTTTACGCTGAGATCCCAGCCGGCTTAAAGCGTATGCTGCTTCATTTTTGCGCCGATCAATGTGCTCAATCTGATAACCCTTAAAGTGACCTGCCACAATGTCCACCTCACGTCTGTAAGCCGCCATGAGTGGATCCTTAGAATCCCAAGTACCAGAGGCTTGCTGAGCCACCAGATCAGAATCTCCAAAACAGCGAACCCGGCTTAAGTTCATTTCCTTAGCCACACGGAGACCGTGGAGTAAGGCCTCATACTCAGCTGCATTGTTAGTACAACGAAACATTAAGCGGAGAACATAACAAATTTTATCATGTCGAGGGGAAGTAAGGACAACTCCAGCCCCCGAGCCTTCCAATTGCCTAGATCCGTCAAAGTGAATGGTCTAGTATGTATTATCCGGTTTGTCCTCTGGTGCCTATAACTCGGTCCAATCATTAATGAAGTCAACAAGCGCCTGTGACTTAATCGATGTCCGAGGCATATACTTTAATCCGTGCGGGCCAAGCTCAATTGCCCACTTTCCAACCCGGCCAGTCGCCTCCCTGTTCTGAATTATATCGCCCAAAGGAGCTGAACAGACCACTGTAATGGGATGGCCTTGAAAGTATTGTTTGAGCTTCCGGCTTGCCCTAAAAACCCCATAAACCAGCTTCTGCCAATGCGGATACCGTTGCTTTGACTCGATAAGTACTTCGCTGATATAGTAAACCGGTCGTTGAACCGGATATTCTTTACCAGCCTCCTTGCGCTCTACTACAATTGCCACACTGACAGCACGGGCATTAGCAGCCACGTACAATAACAAGGGCTCTTTGTCAACCGGAGCAGCTAGAACCGGCGGTTCAACCAACTGCCGCTTTAAGTCCTCAAATGCCGCATTGGCCGCCTCACTCCAGACAAAACCGTCTGTCTTTTTCAACATCTGGTACAAAGGAATCGCCTTCTCTCCCAAACGGCTGATAAACCGGCTAAGGGCGGCAATCCGACCCGCCAAACGCTGAACATCATTGATACACTTTGGTTTAGACAAGGATGTAATTGCTTTGATTTTTTCCGGATTAGCCTCTATGCCTCTGTTGGACACCAGAAAGCCTAAGAGCTTGCCTGCCGGAACACCAAAAACACACTTGTACGGATTAAGCATCATTTTGTAAATCCGAAAATTGTCAAACGTTTCCTTGAGGTAATCTATCAAGGTTTCCTTCTTCCTGGATTTTACCACAATGTCATCCACATAGGCATGAACATTACGCCCAATCTGAGTGTGAAGAAAATTTTGCACACAAGCTTATAAGTTGCCTGGGCACTTTTGAGCCCAAAGGGCATAGAAACATAGCAGAAGGCTCCAAAGGGAGTGATGAAGGCTGTCTTCTCCTGGTCCTTAACTAGCATTTTAACCTGATGATAACCTGAATAAGCATCCAAGAAACTCAGGCGCTCACAACCCGTCGTCGCATCAATAATCTGATCAATACGCGGGAGAGCAAAAGGATCTGCCGGACAAGCCTTGTTCAAATCTGTGTAGTCCACACACATACGCCAAGTGCTGTTTTTCTTAAGAACGAGCACCGGATTAGCCAACCACTCGGGGTGAAATACTTCGATGATAAATCCAGCAGCCAACAGCCGGGCTACCTCTTCACCAATGGCCTTGCGTCTTTCCTCGTTAAGGCGGCGGAGAAATTGCTTGACCGGTTTAAACATGGGATCAATATTGAGAGTGTTCTCAGTGAGTTACCCCGGTACACCTGGCATGTCAGAAGGCTTCCATGCAAAAATGTCTCGGTTCTCACGGATGAACTCGATGAGCGCGCTTTCCTATTTCGGATCCAGATTGGTGCTGATGCTAAACTGTTTGGATGAATCACTAGGGACAAAGTCAAAAAGTTTAGCTTCATCAGTCGGTTTGAACTTCAGGGTTGGGACATGCTCAATGGTGGGCTTCTTCAGAGGGGTCATGTCTGCTGGATCAACATTGTCCTTATGAAACTTCAGCTCCTCTGTTGCACAAACCGACTCAGCATAAGCTGCATCACCTTCCTCACAATCCAAAGCGATCTTTCGACTTCCATGCACTGCTATAGTCCCCCTTATGACCCGGCATTTTGAGCTGTAAATAGATATAGCAGGGCCTCGCCATGAATTTTGCGTAAGCCGGACGTCCAAAAAGTGCGTGATACGGGCTCTGGATTTTCACCACTTCAAAGGTCAATTTTTCAGACCTGGAATCATGCTCATCTCCAAACACAACCTCCAAAGAGATCTTGCCAACAGGATATGCCGATTTACCTGGTACCACACCATGAAAAACAGTATTGGACGGTTTAAGACTCTTGTCTGTCAACCCCATGCGACGAAAAGTCTCATAGCACAGGATGTTGATACTGCTCCCTCCATCCATCAGGACTTTGGTAAACTTGTAACCTCCCGGATTGACCCGGATTGTCAACCCGGGGCGGATGATCCTCTCTGCTCCACACAATGGGCTGCTCGGACCACCGTAAATAACGTGGCACTGCCGGTTCAACAACATTAACTGCCCTTTTGTGAAGCTTCTGATCGCGCTTACACAGGCTAGTATTGAACACATGATACTGACCACCATTCAACTGCTTGGGGTGACTTTGATAACCTGATTGCTGCTGATTCCCTTGATTATTCTGTTGGCCATTACCACCTTGGTTATTCTGATTGCCCTGATTATTCTGAAATCCAGAGCTTGAACCGCCGCCACCATGAAAACCTGGACCTGGACCGCCCGATGGACCCTGATCATACCGGAAGACATCGGAATTCTTGAACTCCTTCATGATATAACTATCTTTCCAAAGATGTGTGGAAGGGGCCTCCTTGGTCCCATGCTTTGGGCAGGGTTTGTTTAACAAACGTTCCAGATTCATCCCTCCACCGCGCTGGGGCGGTTTACCTTTACGACGCTGCATATTGGTGTTAGCCACAAGATCTGAACTATCTGCCTTGCGCTTACCATTATTCCCATGGCCTCCTTGGTTGTGATGCTGTCCCCTTGCACCACCATTCTTCATTCCCTTCTCCGGTTTCTCATCATCAGAATCGGGATCCTTGGTATTATTAGAATCGGCATATTTGACCAAGGCTGCCATAAAGGTTCCCATGTCATTACAGTGGCGTTTGAGCCGTCCCAACTTCATCTTTAGTGACTTAAACCGGCAATTACGCTCCAGCGTTATGATCGCTTGACCAACGTTAATCCGGTCGGACGAATGCAAAACTTCTGAAACCCGGCGCACCCAATGAGTTGTTGACTCGTTCTCCCCTTGAACACAGGCATCCAGATCCACAATGGACATAGGCTGTTTGCACGTGTATTTGAAATTGGCTATAAACCAGGCCTTTAACTGGTCCCATGACTCGATGGAGTTGGCTGGCAAGTTTTTCAACCAAGTACGGGATGTCCCTTCCAACATCATCGTCAAGTACTTTGCATAGGCCGCTTCATCCACATCTAGCATCTCCATTGTCATCTCATAACTCTCGACCCACGCCTCAGGTGGCTGATGCACAGTGTAATTAGGCACCTTACATGGACCCTTGAAATCCTTGGGCAGTCACACATTACGGAGAGCCGAAATGAGACATGGCACTCCCCAGGAACTAAAGGCAAGCCCAGTACCTCTGTCTACCGATGCCGCAGGCTGAACCGGGGCGGGTTGATAACGCCCCGCATATTGTGCTGCCAAAGCGGCCTCCCTTCGTGCTCTGCCATTATCCACCACATCTTGAGCATTTCCCTCACCGCGCGCCGGATTGGATGCGTTACGGCGCCGCACACTGCTAGATACTTCTGGTTCATCTATGTGCCTGCTATAGCTCTTGCTCGGACGGGGGGTTGAATGAATTCTATCTCGGCTATAGGAATAAGCTTGCTGCTTCACCACAATTCATGGCAACATGATAGAACGGCTGGCAATGACGAACGATGGGGACATCCAAAGTATCAAAATGTTCTCATGAAAACAAACTATGTATCTGCACCATCATCGGTTTTCTCACACAATGTCGGCATGTTCTATTGTACAACATATAATAGTTCCACAATACAATGCAAGTTCATTATTTAATTATCATATTTAGGAATATATGAGACATAAATTTGTATGTAGTTGAGCACCAAAGACCTAATTATAACTACTTTGACTAAATCACCTCTACTATGGTAATTGATAAACAAAGAACAATATTCTTCGATCGGTTGTGGTAGAGTTGTACAGGGTTTTTTCTTCGTGAATGTAATACTCAATTTTGACTTATTCTAAAGTGTGCACATATAATAGCATCCAAGTGAAAGTTCTAATTCTTCATATTGCAAGACTACACGAAACACAATAATATGACTATACCATGATGTTTAATATCTTTCAAAGGTCTAACAAATTAAACTCCCCAAAAAATTCATTGGTAGACTTGAAAATTTTCAATAAAATATTATTACGTCTGGGTGTGAAATGATAAATTTACAATAATCCTTATTAATGAGGTTCTGATTTATTATTACTAATAATTATGTATTACAAAAATAATGAATGATAATTAAATATTTGGATGGATTCTAGAATATTTGTAGTCTCACACTATATAAGAAGTTTAAGGATAAAATATGACAAAGGTTTCAAAGGCGTTACCCGCGCATCGAGCGGGCCACTTTCCTAGTTAGTATAAGAAAATAAAACCACCACTTAGGTACTGTAATGAACTCATTCCAACTTCATATTGGTGTAATATCTATTGTATTCCAACTTACCTATGGTTCATACCCTCCGATATTACTCATAGATTCATCAAAATAAGCAAACAAAACATAGAAAACAGAATCTGTTAAAAACTGAACAGTCTGTAGTAATCCGTATCAAACGTATACTTATGGAACTCCAAAATTTCTACCAAATTAGGAAGGCCTAAGAAATTTGTGTATCAATCCAGAGCAAAAAGAATCAGATCAAAAGCACGTTTCTGTGAATTAACATACACTACTAGGGAAGAGGCTAGCAGCATCGCGGGTTTTATATGTATCAGTAGCGCGGGGATAGGCGCTACTAATAAGGCGCTACAGCTAACATATAGCAGTAGCGCGTGCTCACCGGCGCTACTGCTACACAAGTGTAGCTGCAGCGCTCTTTGCGGAAGCGCGCTGCTGCTAGTATCTCTAGCGCGCTTTACCATGACGCGCTACTGCTACCGCGGCGCTGCTGCTAACTTTTGTACACTCGCTACTGCTAATTTAAGTAGGGTTTTTTTTGGCATATTTGTTTTGTATTTGAACAGGCTTTATAGAAGAATCTTTAGCACATACAAATGTCATCATGATACACATACAAATGTCTGCGAGACCACAAATATAATCATAGCATGTACATACAAATAGTCTCATCATAATCATCATCCAATACAAAGTGATATCTTGTCATCATCTCGAAAATAGCGATACATGCAAGTCTCGAATACTTGCAACTACAACAACGTCATCCATCTAAACAAAGGTATACACAAGAAGTGCTATGACTATGAGTGAGAGCGGAACTATGTAGTACATGAGGTGGCAGTTACGAGTCCTCTCTCGCGCTAGCGTGAACCTCAAGTAACTAGCTTTGAAGCCTTTATGGCTGGCGCCCGTGAACCCATTCACTTGCGCTTGACACTCATGCCACTCGTTGTACACCCCCGGAACCTTCCCTTTGTACACGACATAGCAATTCCATCTCGCCATCAAGAAACTAGGTACCTGTTGCATGTTCATGAAGAGGATGTACAATCATATATATGCAACAAAATATACTAGAGCAACACCGAAAAAGAAAGGGTTAGCAACTAGATGCAACATACAGTACGCAAATTAATTAACTAGAGGTACGCAGGTCATCGTACGCAAACTAACAAAGTAGCGTTACGCAAGTTCGGCACATGGACCGTGGACATCACAAAGTTTCATCGCTACAAGAAGTATACAAGTTCAACCGACACATATCATCATCATCGGCATCATAAATCACTAGAAGTTCCATCCTTCCATATCATCAAGGACGAACCCTAGCTTCTTGAACGGCGTGAGGTCTAGACGTTGCATGCCTATGCGTGTTCGGACGTCAGCTCGCGATATAGGGCCGTGGTGGAACATCCCCTTCTCATCGACGACTTCTTTCATGATGATCGTCACAATGTCACTTTGGATGCAAAAGAAGTCATCTCTAAGTTTATAATCCGCTTCTCCATGAGATTCTAGCCACTTGTGGATACGATCATCATTTCTGCTGTTAATGCGAAGCTTTTGGTGATCTGTGTTGAACTGAATCATGAGATGGACGATGTAGAATCCATCCTTCTTGCTTGGTTTTGGGACGTGGTTGCAGGAGAAGTTAGTTTTATGCGCGAAACCCATCTTCTTGTTCCTTTGTTTCTTGATCTGCACGTGGCCACCTCTAAAGTTGAAGCTTTGGAGAGCATCATCTAGAATATTCATTATGTGGGTGTAGTCTTTTTTCTCGTAGTCTCTGGAAGGGTCAAAATACACGGCGTGGGAGACTTGCGGGTAAAGAACGATTAGGACGGCGCGCCCATTGCTATAGGGAAAAGACACCTCAAATTATTCCCCATATGAGAGAGAAGGAATGATTGAAATGTACGAAAGGGTTGTCCGGAACTCACTTACTTTGGATGATAAGGCACGAGGACAATTTCCCGGTCCTTATTCTATACCATGAAGTTTTGGAGGTACTCCCTAGCAGTTTCACGCTCAAAGTCGCCAAGACTCAAGAAAGACTCGTGCATGTAGTACGGATCCGCCACACAGATTTGCGAGAGTTCTTCACTCTTCATGACGGAGCTCATATGTAGCGCAAAAAGGCGGACGATAGTAAAATCAAGCCGCCTTGTTAGAAACATCTCAAAGATATGGTCAAACCGCAGGAAGAACACCTCCGCAGGCTGTGTGTCAACGTAGCACTTCCCCTCAGGCACACGAGCCGTGTATGTCGGATATCCTGGATCCTTCGAGGCTAGTAGGCTTTTCTCAGTCGACAGCACATGGTCGTGCATTTTCCTGAGATCCCCTGATAGTGCCTCCAGCGGTTTCGGCGGTAGCATCGGCTCGCCCGTGAGATGGAACATGACCGCACGTTTCACGGGTACACGCTCTTCAGAATGCATTGTCTAGCTGCTATGTGCTCTGGCTTGTTTGGAGGCAGTTACCTTCCCCGATCTCTTCCTCTCCTTTTTCTTGGGCACACCTTCCAGACCCTTCCTTAACCCCTGCCCCAGTGTTCCCGGGCTAAGCATCTTGACGACCCTCGCGCCCGGCTAGTTGAGCCTGTGTTGAGGCGGCATCTTCAAGCGTGTCCTGTGAGGATTTCATGAAGAGAGACTTTTTGCAATCCATGGTACGACCCTGCCCGGGCATATCATCCATATCCTCATTAGCAAGCTAATAGCCCGATTCGTCATATGGTTGACTCATCATATCTATGTCACATTCATACACGTTTGTATTGAGGTAATCCATAGGGTCGACCTCCGTCTCATCATCCATTCTCTGTTCTATAGGAGAAATTACATCAGCCAGTACTATTGCACCCCTTCATCATGTCGTCCGCCTCACCCGCACTACAGAGCTGGTAATTGTGTAGGCGGGTGGTGGTCTTTGCACATGCTTGCTGATGTGTGGTAGTTATTGGTGTGCTCTCGGCGGCTCTGCATTTAATAAGATTCTTCGCCATAGCAGCACCCAATTCTTGCAGCTTCAATCCATGGCGGGGTCTCGTCGTCCGCTCCCACATGCTGTACTGGAGGAGGCAAATCCTCGTGCCCCGATTTCATACTTGTCAAGCTAACCCTGAAGTGCCCAGCGGGGATCGGCTGGTTGCGGAACGTGCGTTGAGAGGGGTCCATTATCATCCCCTTTCCCACGTCCACCTTCTGGCCTTTGATCAAGTAGAGTATGGTGCACGTGGTTTCCTTCACCTGCAAACACATATGTCTGTGGCGTATATATGTTGGTGCGACATGTAATTACGAGCCCCTCATTGTGACTTTGCCTTTTCCATGGACTATGATTTTTCTTAGGTAATGTAGTATTGATTCTTCTTTTGACATATACTTCATCATCATCGTCATCTTCCCTCATTGGGTTTCCGTACTGATCATAGTCTTCCTCGTTGGCGACTCCATCCATTCCAATTATGTTCCTTTTGCCTCTCCTCGACAACACGGCTGGGATTATGCTGGTCAGTTATGAAGAAGCATTGTGTCACGTGCTTAGCGTGTACCCATGGCTCGCTTTTTTTGCGATAGCGTTCACAGTAGCGCTCTTGGCGTCGGGTATAGTCATGGTAGTGAAAATCCGCTTTCTTTCGACATTCTTAGCCCATATGACACGGAACATCGTCGTGTTGTGCAGTCCAGAGTAGTCAAGCTCCCAGATCTCCTCCATCCTTCAATCGTTCAGTTGTGCCGTTGTCGTTGCCAGTCATGCATTCCATCGTCACCCCTGAGTTCTAATAATCACTGTCCATATCTTTGGCCTCCGTGTAGAACGTGTATCCGTTGATATCATATGCCCGATAGGTTACGATGTTGGGCGAGGGCCATGTGCTAAGGCGATATGAGCAATCCGTCTTAGAGCCCTCCTCCGGAGGATTAGCAAAATATGCTCTTTGAACCAATGCAGGAAAGTGGAGTTGTGCTCTCTAGTAACTTCGGCGACGCCCTGCATACCCCGGTCACGATACTTCTTTGCGATAATTTCTCTGTGCAGTGCCACGAAAGGATCTACCTCGTCTAGGTGTTGTAGCACTACCAAGTTTGCTCTGTCAAAGTCGCTGCGTTAATCTGAGTATGCCACGTGCAGTTCCCTGCGACCATTGCAGTGACCATCTCCTTCGAGCCTCCCATCGTGCTTGTTAACGGGCAAACCAGCACTAACACCAGGCGGCTGGTCTACGCCATATAGAAAATTCTCACAGAAAGAGATGAACTCTTGTGCCAAATAGCCCTGGACGATGCTTCCATCTGGACGGGACATGTTATGAATGAATCCTTTGATGATCCCATTCATCCTCTCAAATGGCATCATGTTGTGCAGGAATGACGGCCGCAGGTCTATTATGTCATCCACAATATGGACACACAGATGCACCATCACGTCAAAGAACACGGGCGGGAAGTACATCTCAAGCTCATTCAGTATCACAACGATCTCTTCCTGTAGCCTTTGGAGCTGCTTCACACTGATCGAGTTTCGAGAGATGGCGTCGAAAAAGTTGCAGAGACCAATAAGCGTGTCACGGACGTGCTTGTCCATTATCCCTCTAAGGGTAACATGTAGTATCTGCATCATCATCACATGACAGTCATGAGACTTCATCCCGCTGAACCTTTTCTTGTCCGTGTCTAGATATCTGCTTATCTTGCCACAGTAACCGGAACTAACTTTGACTCCGGTAAGGCACTTAAAGAACGCATTGATCTCAGCCTGACTTAAGGTGAAGCAAGAAGCGGGGCAATAATCCTCTTTCTTTATTTTCTTGCCCTTCTTCTCCCGTGCCTCTGTCTCCATCTCTGTCTCGTCTGACATTTTACGGGGCGGCATGTGCAGATCTTCCCTAATTTTCAAATCTTGCAAGTCTTTTCTTGCCTTCGGCCCATCCTTGGTCTTATCCGGCATGTTCATCAGTGTTGCGAGCAAGCTCTCAAGGACATTCTTACAGATATGCATTTGATAAAGGCAATGAGGTGTATCGAGTTTGTGCCAAGACTCAAGTCCCGAACACAGACCTCGCCTTCCATACCTTGAGCAGCGGCTCGGCGCCTTTCTCATCGTCTTTCGGCGCGGGCACTCCTTCCAGTTTTCAACAGCTCATCGATTTCGCACCACTCCGCTTACGTGGAGGTCCTCGATGCTCAGCGTGACCATTGAATAGATCTCCACGGTTTCTCCACGGGTCGTCCTGTTCAAGCCATCTTCGATGCCTCATGTACACGATTTTCCTGCACCGCCATCTTTCCTTGACGTTAGCTGCTGAGACGTCAGATCATACATGCACCGCGTGCAACCGCAATATCCATGGCACACCTGGCCTGCCACATATCCGAATCGAGATAGTCCTGCCTTTGTCGTGATCAGCTGCTCTCATGTTGAAATACTCACCTTTGTCAAGCGCCCCATGTCTTGGCCGGTGTTTTCTATAACGTGTCTAACTCCTCTTGATGTAGCCCCAGATACAAATTAATATTTTTTCCTGGTTGTTTCGGCCCTTGAATAAGCATGCTCATGTGAATGTACTTCGATTTCATGCACAACCAGGGGGGGAGGTTGTACATCCATACAAACATGGGCCATGTTCTATGGTTGGTGTTCTGGTTGCCAAACAGATTCATGCCATCGGTACACGCGCCGAGCACGATGTTCCTTGCATCACATTCAAAATACCGATAGAAGCTGTTCAACGCTGTCCACTGGCTTCCATCCTTCACGTGTCTCAGCTTCGGATCATCTCCATCGTCGGGCTTCTTCCTCTCCGCGTGCGGTAGCATTAGCTTTGCTTCCTTGGGATCTACAAAATACCTCTGGAGACGGGGAGTGATCGGTAAGTACCATACGACTTTCTGGGGACATTTCTTCCCGGCCTTCTCGTATTGAGAAGCATTGCACACCGGACAGCTTGTTTTTTCCGCGTGCTCCTTCCAATAAATTATGCAATCGTTGATGCATGCATGGTATCTAACGTGTGGCAGATCAAGAGGGCACACGATCTTCTTGGCCTCATCAACACTAGTAGGACATAGATTACCCGCGGCAAGAACATCCTTTAGGTACTTGAGATGCTCATCGAGGCTAGTGTCGGTACATTTGTTTTTAGACTTCGTCTTCAGGAGTTGCAACCATCATACAATGGAGTGTTCGAGTCTACCACCAGTTGCTCCAGCTTAGCCTCCTCTCTAGAAGCAGCTCTCTCAGATTTCGCCACCTTGCGAAGCAATGCTTGAACATGAGGGTCCCGCACGATTGAACTTAGTATCGACGAACTCTGCTGCGTGGAGTCCATGTCGTTCTCTCCGCCGCCATGTCCGGCCCCTTCTCCTCCGCCATGTCCGTCCCTTTCTCCGCCGCCATGTCCGGCCTCTTCCCCGCCGCCATTATCGATCATATCTTCGTCTTGCCCCGTGTCATCATTGCCTGCCCGTCGGCTTCCTCAACATCGTCATCCTCATCTTCAATTATCCACCTCAGATAGCCATCCATGAAACCAGTCATGAGCAGGTGCACTTCGACACCGACCATCGTCATGGGGGTCGAGCCAAACTATTCCTTTGCATTTTCGACACGGACATAAAACCTCTGTCCGGTTATTTTCTTTCATGTCCTGCACCGCCAACCGCAACCACCTGTCCACCATCGTTCCACTGACCATCGTCAAATCTGCACGGTAATAATAAACAAATTGATTATAAAAATGCATGCATGCATCAAAGTCATACAAAAATTTGGCATGACCTTCCCTAAAAATAGGACATATATGGATCTAGAGTTTGCCCGGAATTCGCTGAAACGGAAATAAATCGACATTTCGGAAAAACATAAGCAACTCGAAAGCACAATTTGGCGTGCGACACACACAATTTCCACAAACATATCACACACACATAAACATATTTTCATTTTGCAAAAGCATGAAATTTTCATCACCTCTATCGAGATCGAGCACACGGTGGAGATGATGTTGTAGGGAGATCAAAATTGCACAAAGCTCTTGTTGACAAAGATAGATCTAGTTAGGGGGCAAATAGCTCACTTAACTAAATGCTACATCTACCTAGCTAGCTAATTTGGGAGGAGACAACTTCAACTAGTGGAGGGGAAAGGAAAAAGAGAAACGAGATGCATTAATGGAGGTGGTGTAGTTAGGTAGGAGTAATGAAGAGAGAGAAAGGTGGATAGAAGAGAAAGAGTAATGGGGGAGAAGTATTGAGGAAGAAGAAGAGTGAGAGTGGGAGCATGTGGGGGAGGTAGGGGGAAGGGAAGAGAGGAGGGGGAGGGGAGGCACGGGTGGGGAAAGGTGGTCGGTTGGTGCGGGTTAGCAGTAGCGCAGGAGAAGAAACGCGCTGCTGCTAAAGAATTAGCAGCTGCGCACTTTGGGCAACGGCGCTACTGTTAACAGTGACAAAAAATTTTCCAATTTGAAATGTAGCAGCAGCGATCCCAGCAAAAGCGCGCTGCTACTATATCCGTAGCAGTAGCGCGGTTCGGGCAATGGCGCTACTGCTAAATGGAGCTCGGTGAACACCGCCGGTGGATATTTGTAGCAGCGCGGTTTACACAGAGCGCGCTACTGCTAAAAACTTATCAGCAGCGAGTTTCCCGCACACTCGCTACTACTAATTAGCAGCAGCGCTCCTTTTTGACCCGCGCTGCTGCTAAGATTCTGTGTATAGCCTTTTCCCTAGTAGTGATAACTAATTTACTGGGTGCAAAAGTTTCTGATTTTCAGCAGGATCCACACAACTATCACCGTAAGCTATCCTAAAGGACTTACTTGGCACTTTATTGAAACAAACGCTATAAAACATGATTACTGCAGTAGCATAATCATGTGAACACACAAAAACAGTAAGGGTAAATATTGGGTTGTCTCCCAACAAGCGCTTTTCTTTAATGCCTTTTAGCTAGGCATGATGATGACAATGATGCTCACATAAAAGATAAGAATTGAAACATAACAGGAGCATCATGAAGCATAATACTAGCACATTTAAGCCTAACCCACTTCCTATGCATAGGGATTTTGTGAGCAAACAACTTACGGGAACAATAATCAACTAGCATAGGAAGGCAAAACAAGCATAACTTCAAGATTTTCAACACATAGAGTGGAAACTTGATACTATTGCAATTCCTACAAACATAAGTTCCTTCCTCATAATAATTTTCTGTAGCATCATGAATGGATTCAACAATATAACCAAAACCTAAAGCATTCTTTTCATGATCTACAAGCATAGAAAATTTACTACTCTCCGCATAAGCAAATTTCTTCTCATGAATAGTAGTGGGAGCAAGCTCAACAAAATAATTATCATTGGAGGCATAATCAAATTGAAAAATAAAATCATGATGAAAAGTTTCATGGTTATCATTATTCCTAATAGCATACAAGTCATCAAAATAATCATCATAGATAGCAACCTTGTCCTCATAATCAATTGGGACCTCTTCCGGAATAGTGGATTCATCACTAAATAAAGTCATGACATCTCCAAATCCACTTTCATCAATATAATCATCATAAATAGGAAGCATGCTTTCATCATAATAAAGTTTCTCATCAAAACCTAGGGGACAAAAAATATCATAATCATCAAACATAGCTTCCCCAAGCTTGTGGCTTAGCATATCATTAGCATCATGGATATTCAAGGAATTCATACTAACAACATTGCAATCATGCTCATCATACAAATATTTAGTATCAAACATTACATAGATTTCTTCTTCAAGCACTTGAGCACAATTTTCCTTTCCATCATTCTCACGAAAGATATTAAAAAATAAAGCGTATGAGGCAAACTCAATTCCATTTTTTGTAGTTTTCTTCTATAAACTAAACTAGTGATATAACAAGAAACAAAAAGATTCGATTGCAAGATCTAAAGATATACCTTCAAGCACTCACCTCCCCGGCAACGGCGCCAGAAAAGAGCTTAATGTCTACTACACAACCTTCTTCTTGTAGACGTTGTTGGGCCTCCAAGTGCAGAGATTTGTAGGACAGTAGCAAATTTCCCTCAAGTGGATGACCTAAGGTTTATCAATCCGTGGGAGGCGTAGGATGAAGATGGTCTCTCTCAAGCAACCCTGCAACCAAATAACAAAGAGTATCTTGTGTCCCCAACACACCCAATACAATGGTAAATTGTATAGGTGCACTAGTTCGGCGAAGTGATGGTGATACAAGTGCAATATGGATGGTAGATATAGGTTTTTGTAATCTGAAAATATAAAAACAGCAAGGTCACTAATGATAAAAGTGAGCGTAAACGTTATTGCAATGCTAGGAAAAAAGGCATAGGGTTCATACTTTCACTAGTGCAAGTTCTCTCAACAATAATAACATAATTGGATCATATAACTATCCCTCAACATGCAACAAAGAGTCACTCCAAAGCCACTAATAGCGGAGAACAAACGAAGAGATTATGGTAGCATTTAAACCACCTCAAAGTTATTCTTTCGGATCAATCTATTCAAGAGTTCGTACTAGAATAACACCTTAAGACACAAATCAACCAAAACCCTAATGTCACCTAGATACTCCATTGTCACCTCAAATATCCGTGGGCATGATTATACGATATGCATCACACAATCTCAGATTCATCTATCCAACCAACACAAAGTACTTCAAAGAGTGCCCCAAAGATTCTACCGGAGAGTCAAGACGAAAACGTGTGCCAACCCTTATGCATAGGTTCATGGGCGGAACCCGCAAGTTGATCACCAAAACATACATCAAGTGGATCACGTGATATCCCATTGTCACCAGAGATAAACACGGCAAGACATACATCAAGTGTTCTCAAATCCATAAAGACTCAATGCGACAAGATAACTTCAAGAGGAAAACTCAATTAATTACAAGAGAGTAGAGGGGGAGAAACATCATAAGATCCAACTATAATAGCAAAGCTCGCGATACATCAAGATCGTGCCATAGAGAGAGAGAGAGAGAGAGAGAGAGAGAGAGAGAGAGAGAGATCAAACACATAGCTACTGGTACATACCCTTAGCCCCGAGGGTGAACTGCTCCCTCCTCGTCATGGATAGTGCCGGGATGATGAAGATGGCCACCGGTGAGGGATCCCCCCTTCGGCAGGGTGCCAGAACAGGCTCCCGAGAGGTTTTTGGTGGCTACAGAGGCTTGCGGCGTCGGAATTCCAGATCTATCTTCGTATTCGATGGTAGGGTATATGGGAATATATAGGCGAATGAAGTCGGTCGGGGGAGGCTCGAGGGGCCCACGAGACAGGGGGCGCGCCCAGGGGGTGGGCGTGCCCTCCTATCTCCTGGCCTCCTCGAAGCTTCCTTTTCTTCAACTCCAAGTCTCCTGGATCATATCCGTTCCAAAAATAACGCTCTCGAAGGTTTCATTCCGTTTGGACTTTGTTTGATATTCCTTTTCTTCGAAATACTGTAACAGGCAATAAAACAACAATATGGGCTGGGCCTCCGGTTAATAGGTTAGTCCCAAAAGTAATATAAAAGTGTATAATAAAGCCCATAATCATTCAAAACAGATAATAAAATAGCATGAATGCTTCATATATACGTTGGAGACGTATAAGCAACATTGTTTGACATTCCAAGATGCACCCTTGTGCACGATATGAGGTCTTTTGAACAAACTATGTCATGAATGTGTCCATAAGATTGATCATTTGGCTTGGAAGCCATGAATCTTCACACATGATAGCTCATTTCCGAGAAAACTTTTTAAAATAATTACTGTATTACAAGTTTATTATTTTTCTGTAAACTTGGTCACATCTAATGACACAATGCAGATGTTTTCCAATTTTTTGATTGTTTTTGAATTTTTTATGCCTGTTTTAAAATGCAGTCAAAACGGCGGGCATGACCGTTCATAGCTAGTGGTTGAATCTTGGAAATTTTTTGGTGTTTCTCTAATTAAATAGATACTTATGGACCTAAAAATGATTTTTGGAAAAAATAAAGAGCAAATTATGAGGCAACTGCAGTTCAAATTTGACCCACTTCCAACTGAATCGGCGCTATTTTGTCTTTTTCACGAGAGGTGGATAAAAACTTTTGACACCCAACAATTTGGTCAATTGTACATTATATACGGCCTAATATTTTATAAAATTTATTTGGTCCAACTTTGCAATAAATATATGGTAGGTCCTTCACAAAAAAACTCATTTTGGGCACTCGAAAAAATGTAAAATGAAATTTCCGTCCAAAGAAAATGAAAACTTCCTTAGGCAACATTGTTTGCCATTCCAAGATGCATGCTTGTGCACGATATGAGGTCATTTGAACAAACTATGTCATGAAGGTAGCCATAAGATTGATCATTTGGCTTGGAAGCCATGAATCTTCACACATGATAGCTCATTTCTAAGAATATTTATTTTAAATAATTACCGTATTATGAGTTTATTATTTTTTTGGCAACTTGGTCATGTATAATGACACAATGCGGAGGTTTTCCAATTTTTTGAATTTTTTGAATTTTGTGTGCCCGTTTCAAAATGCGGTCAAAACCGCGGGCGTGACCGTTCCTAGCTAGTGGTTGAATCTTGGAATTTTTTTGATGTTTCTGTGATTAAATAGATACTTATGTACCCAGAAATGATTTTTGAAAAAAATAAAGAGCAAACTATGAGGTAGCTACAGTTCAAATTTGACCCACTTCCAACTGAATCGGCGGAAATTTGTCTTTTTCACAAGAGGTGGATAAGAGCTATTGACACCCAATCATTTGATCAATTGTGCATTTAATTTGTCCTAGTGTTTTAGAAAATTTACTTGGTACAATTTTGCAACAAATATATGGTAGGTCATTCACAAAAAAACTCATTTTGGGCACTCGAAAAATGGAAAATGAAATTTCCATCCGAAGAAAATGAAAACTTCCTTCGGGCAACATTGTTTGTCATTCCAATATGCACCCTTGTGAATAATATTAGATCATTTAAACAAACTATGCCATGGATGTGGCCATAAGATTGAGCATTTGGGTTGAAAGCCATGCACCTTCACACTTGATAGCTCATTTCTGAGAACACTTTTTAAAAAGAATTACCGTATTAAAAGTTTATTATTTTTCCTGGTAACTTGGTCACATATAATGACACGATGAGATGGTTTTCCAATTTTTTGATTTTTATTGAATTTTTCATGCCCGTTTCAAAATGTGGTCAAACGGTGGGCATAACCGTTCCTAGCTAGATGTTGAATCTTGGAAAACTTTTAATGTTTCTCTGATTAAATAGATACTTATATACATAGAAATGATTGTTGAAGAAAGTAAAGAGCAAACTACGAGGTAGCTACAGTTCAAATTTGACCCACTTCCACCTTAATCGGCGGAAATTTGTCTTCTTCACGATAGGTGGATCAAAAGTTTTGACACCGAACCATTTGGTCAATTGTGCATTAAATATGTCCTAGTATTTTAGAAAATTAATTTGGTATAATTTTGCAACAAATATATGGTAGGTCCTTCACGGAAAAACTCAGTTTGGGCACTCGAGAAATGAAAAATTGATTTTTCATGCAAAGAAAATAGAAACTCCCTTTGTCAATATAGTTTGCCAATCTAAGATGTAAACTTGTGCAAAATATGGTATCATTTGAACAAATATTTGGTAGGTCTTTTACAAAAAAACTCATATTGAGCTTTGGAAAATGAAAAATGTTTTTTTTTCTTGAAAAACTTATCTTTGATTACGACCAATTTAGATGGTCATAAGGTCTTCAAATTATTTGTTGCGTTCTGATTTGTCCATATGCATATCACGTGGATCATGGATCATACATCGTCGGATGCTCGAGGATCCAACGGTAGTCATCAACCCTTCCACACCAACCCTAGATCTGTCCTTGTGGTCATTTTGCATCCACCCCACCTCATTTTTTCCCACATCCAGATCGAGAGAGAGCTTGCTTCCTCCCTCCAGCGGAGCTCGCCGCCGTCCTCCTGCTCTCGCCCCTCCCCTTCCCTCAGATCTCAATCCGCTGCCGCCCCCAACCCCACCCCCACGGCCACCGTCGATGACCCTCACCGTAGACAAGGTCGAGGCTGACCCAAGATGAGCCCATGCCCAGATTCGCGAGTGGAGCCCCGCGAAGCTGCCCGCAAACTGCTCCTCTTCCCCACCCCCGATTCCTCTCCAATCTCCGCCACGGCCGCCGCCGCCGATCCCCACCCCACCGGTGACCTCGTCTCCCTATCCCCACCTCCGGCCGACCTCCGTCCTCATCTCGTCCATCCACCCATGGAAACTCCTTTTTCCAAGGATCCACTGATTCTAGCTTCTCGCATGGCATGAACTGAACAGAGTAACACACCTCAAAGGGAGAGGGAGAGGTAGAGGCAGAGACGATGGGTGGAATGCTGGACCACTTCCGGTCATTGGCGTGGTTCTACCTGCCGCCGGTGCTGGTGGCGTGCGCCCCCATCGGGGTGCTCCGGACCTACTTCAACCAGCACCTCCGGCGGCACGTGCGATGGATCCTCCCATTCCTGGACCCGTTCGTCACCATCGACATTGCCGCCAAGCCGGAGGACTACTCCTTCTCGTACTAGGGCAAGGTGAAGTCGAGCGATGCATAAGCGGAGGTGCTGGCGTACCTTAGCGGGGTGTGCTCGTGGGACGCGCGGAGGGCGCTGTCGAGGGCCACGCCTTCATGCTCAGCCTCTTGGGGTGTGGGGGGGGGGCAGGAGGTGGCGGACGACTTAAAGGGTGTCACAATGTGGTGTTCGGCGGTGGCGGAGGAGAAGGTAACATGGCGGTCGTCCACGCGGTGCTGCCGCCTCACCTTCCACGAGTGGCACCGGCGGCTCGTCGTCGACGACTTCCTGCTGCACGTCCGTCGCGCCGGTAAGGAGTTCATGTTCGGCAACCGGCCTCGCAGGCTCTACTCCAACAAGAAGGAGCTCAGCTACCAGTACATAATCAATCAATCAATCAATTACCTTTGCAAATCTGGCTAAACATGCAGCATTTTTACTTACACTTGAACTCTGAATGTTATATGATATCGGACATGTGGAGCTCTGAATCACAGCAGGTGTTAGGAATTACTCATGGTTATGCATGTACTTCTCAAGGAATTACTCATGTCATGTCATGTCCAGTTCCTTTGCAGCTAGGTTGCTCTGCCTATGAATGATAGTGTCTCTTACCCTCTACATGTTGACCCAGTTTGTGTAAAGAATATGCTCCATGTTAGATGCCACTACATCATTTTCACCGAACATCATGTGGCGATTAGAAATATAATAGGGATGGATGCCTCTTGGCAACCACAAGAAAAAGGCTACTCTGCTTTTGTTATGTTCCACCTTTCCTGTTTACAGCTTGACCCTAGTAATGTTAGCTGAGCCTCGTAGACTACAAGATGCTTAGGTTTCACCCCATGTCTATTTCTATCTATCGCCATCCTACTTTTGGCTCTTCAGCAACACTAGAGACCATTGCGTCTGGAAATTAGTTTATTTTCTTTTTGATCAATAGTCTCTACCCTCTCTACTGTGTGTTGTGTTGGAAATAAAATTTATCACTAATCGCTGCCATGTTTCGATAAACTCACGGTGAATCACCTGACAGTCACCTGCTTGAGCAAAACTAGACAAAACTATTAGGTCAGTTAACCTTGATATAATTAAGTTGGTGGAAGAATGAACTAAGAATTAATGTTTGGGTTTTCAGTTTTAAGGAAGGTAATTTTTCGGAAACCATCCTTTAATTTGTGCTCATTTTTACAGTTTGGTGCTACAGTTCTGGCCTTATCTAGAAATTTTGGCATGAAATTAAATCTGGCTGGTTGTTTACGTTCAAAGTCCCTATATATTATGTTGTAATCACTGGTGACTATGCAAAGAAAATCATTGTTGCTAAATTAATTTTTGTGTTGTGTAACTTTGAAAAATATTGAATTTGTTGTGGTGCTAGGTACAAAGCTTGTTGGCTTCCCCTTCTTGCCAAGCATACCGAGGCCATTGTTGTAGATGAGCCTTTGGTTGTTCCGCTTGACTTCGAATGGATATGGCACTGCCATCGGCTTAACCCGGTATGCATATTGACTCACAGATGCTTGTACGTGTCGTTCAAAATCTGTGAACACCACATATAGAGAACTAGTACTAATTTATGTTCTGAACATGCTTGGTTTGAAATGTCTAAATCAAAATCATCTTGTATTGTTTTTGGTTGATTTTGCTGTGCTGAATGCTGACAACAAATGTATGGCAGGATACTGGACCCTAGCAGTGTCAAGTCCTCCATTCAAGAAAAGTCCAAGGATCAGTCCGAGGAAGTTTGGACTGAGAACCGCAAGTCGCCTGCAAAATCACCAACTCGTACACCTCGTGCTACGATAGGTCATCTCCTCGGAGGAGGGGATGGCCGTGTTCGTCGTAACCCACCCTATGTGCTCACTGGCCTCTCCCTTGTCTAATCAGTGCAGGTCTTTTAGCGATCCTGATGCAATCCCCTTAGCGTTCCAAGTCCGATATGCCCGATTCTGTTATAGTTTTATTGGTTGAATGACACCCTGACTGTTATAAGTTTAATATAGTTTATCTGTGCTTAGTTTGTA
This sequence comes from Aegilops longissima, assembly GCA_021605205.1. Taxonomy (NCBI): domain Eukaryota; kingdom Viridiplantae; phylum Streptophyta; class Magnoliopsida; order Poales; family Poaceae; genus Aegilops; species Aegilops longissima. The sequence continues at coordinate 768,244,990 of CM038679.1, read as the reverse complement.
TCCGATTCCACAGTTTGATTCCTTACTAGATTTGTGTCTAGTTTAAACATTACATGGAATATTTTTCAGTAGTCTGGTAGGCAACGATGCTATCCATATAAGAGGTTATCGTAGCTTGTTAATGTGTGCTCAATGAACTATATGAGCTCTCTTTACTGCATCTTGAATGCTCATACATTAGCATGAAATAGTATTGCTCATACACTATATGGAATATTTATGAGCATAGTTTTTGTGCCTTATCCATTTCACACCTGGCATCTGCCATTGTAACTTCATATTGATGTAACATGTGAATCTGTTGGTCCTTCTTATTGTCTTTAAAGAAGTCAATGCACCTACCTATTTTTTTGCTCTGTTATTATCTTTAATCAGTATTCGTTGTGTCTCTTAGAGAGACACTCCTACCTTTTCTGACTTGAGTTTTTAAATATTGTTCGATACTTATGTTAGCTACAACAAAAAATCTTTGAATCTGGTACTGCATGAGTTTTTACTACTGCTAACACAGAGAGTATTTGCTACTACTAAAACACCAATTTTGCATGCACTGCTACCTGATGAGTGCTTTGTAATATTTCACCTTGGCGTGCATATGTTTGTTCGGTTTGAACTTTGCATGACATGATATAATTATTTCAGGTGTTTTTCTCAACTTATTTTCATTGTCACTTGATATATACTTAGCTTGTAATTGAAGCTGTGGGTTAATGTGGTGATTTTGTTCTACTTGGATGCATTGGTACCCCCATAATCCAGTGCATGGATGCAATGGCTAGAAGATCATGGCTGTGCGCATCATCAAGCACACCATGGAGATAATCGACCTCCTCACCGATGGTAACTCAATGTAGATCATCACTTTATACTCTCCTACCTTTGTGATGTTAGTATGCTTCTACTGACTAGTATTGTTAGATCTTGCCAGTAGTATTTGTTTTAGGCACAATGTTTGCAGTGAAGTCTTTTGCACGATCTGCATATTTGTCTCTGTTTTCTTGTATGAATGAGTGTCTCACTTTAACTAGCTGTAGAACAAAAAGCATGGTACTAGCTGAATTTGTGTTGTCATTCTAAATATCTGTCCTTTTTGAATGGTCAATTCATAGTATATTAGCATCTGTACTTTTTTGAATGGTCAAATCATAGTATGTTTGGCTTCTGTTTTCTGATTCTTCTTTGCTGATTCATGACAGGAGCAGGTGCCTAGTTTGTGATCGCTATTGAAGGAGCTCCATGCTGAAGAACATAACAATTGTAGAGTTCTGATGGTTATCTAGTATTACACTTGTAGAGCTTGTAACTGCTATTACACTTCTAGAGCATGTAAAGTATATGCTAGGAGCTTGTAACTGTTATTACACTTCTAGAGCATGTAAAGTATATGCTAAGAGCTTGTATCACATGTTATTTGTACAACATGATCTCTGTACTGAAACGAGCTGATATTATTTGAAGTATTATGTGGTCTGTTCCAATTTAAGTACTGGCTATTTATTTACTGTTAAATTGAAATAAGAAGAATATGACTCTGACATATGGGACCCATTGATCAGAACCTGACAACTGTGGCCCAATCTGACTAGTGGACCCCTTTAAAAAAAGAAAAAATGAGTATTAAGAAAGAAGGCCATGGCCCAAAAATAAAAAGGCTACAATGTTGGCCTTGTCCCATGAAGTCGACCAAAAATTGATAGGAAAAAATATATTAAAAAGGCCAAATTGTTGGGCTCGGCCCATGTAGAACACCGAACTGGACCGGGCTGATTCTTATCAACGACCTTTTCATTTGGTCGCAATTTTGCCACATCAGCTAGCCACGTCGGATCCGACATGGCCTGGGCACACAGCTAGCGACCAAAACAGAAGGTCGTAGGATCAATGACCTTTTGTTTTGGTTGTTGACTTCCACGACCTTATCCCAAAGAAGGTCGTTAATTTCAGTTTACAACGGCCAGCTTTTGACCATCTGTTTTTGGTCAAAACAAGTTTGCAAACGGAAAACAATGACCATTCAGTGACCAATAGTGATGGTCGAAAGTTGACGTATTTCTTGTAGTGTATTCCGAATGAGAAGAATTTTGCTTATGTGGAGAGTTGAAAAATTTCTATGATTGTAGGTCATGAAAATAATGCTTTATGTGATGGTTATATTGTTGAACTAATTCATGATGCTACTGAAAATTATTATGAGGGAGGAATACATGCTTGTAGGAGTTGCAATAATAACAAGTTTCCTCTCTATGTGCTTAAAGTTTTGAAGTTATACTTGTTTTCTCTTCCTATGCTAGTTGATTATTGTTCCTATAAATTGTGTTCTCATGAAATCCCTAGTCATATGAAGTGGGTTGGATTTAAATGTGCTAGTCATATTCTTCATGATGCACTCTTTATGTTTCAATTCTTATCTTTTATGTGAGCATCATTGAAATCATCATGCCTAGCTAAAAGGCATTAAAGAAAAGCGCTTGTTGGGAGACAACCCAATATTTACCCTTACTGTTTTTGTATGCTCACATGATTAATATACTGTAGTAATCATGTTTTATAGCTTTTGTTCCAATAAAGTGCCAAGTAAGACCTTTGGAAAGACTTGGGTGAAGGTTAATGTGATCTTGCTGTAAAAAACAGAAACTTTGTGCTCACATACGAGATTAGCTGCCATTTCTTTTTACAGAAGAGTGCTTTTGACTTGATTCTTTTTGCAGAAGATTAATAGAAAAATTCCTCACTTCCACCAATTTATTTCATAATTTTTGGAGTATCAGAAGTATGGTTGCTGTTCAGATCATTACGGACGGTTCTGTTTCTGACATATTCTATTTTCATTGCATAGTTTGCTTGTTTTCTAGTTTCTATGGATTATATTTGTCAATATAAATTATATAAATGATAAGGTACAATAGGAATTGTGTGAGAACAATGATAAATCTTGTATTTGACAGTACCGAAGTGAATGGTTTACTGTTTATCATACTAACCCATCTCACAAAGTTCCGTTAAGTTGTGTGTGATTGAAGTTTTCAAGTTTTGGGTGAGACATCGATATGAGAAGAATAAGGAGTGGAAAGACCCTAAGCTTGGGGATTCCCAAGGCACCCCAAGGTAATATTCAAGGAAGACTCAAAACGCCTAAGCTTGGGGATGCCCCGGAAGGCATCCCCTCTTTCGTCTTCAAAACTATAGGTATACCTTACTCGGAGCTATATTTTCATTCGTCACATGATATGTGTTTTGCTTGGAGCATATATTCAGTTTACCTGATGTTTGAATAAATCATTGGATCTGAAATATTGAATGAGACAGTCCACCCATGGCTAGTTAATTATTTGACTACTCAATGTTCTTTAGTTATATCTTTTTGGAGTAGTTTGTCTTTTACTCACGTGCTTCACGTATATCTTACGAGTAAATGGTTGAATGAATTGAATACCATAAATATGAATTTATTTATGTTTGATATGCTTATACCATGGGGAGTAATGACTTCACACATAATAAGTATAGGCGGTAAATTTATTGAAAGTTAGCTAACGTAGTATTGGTCACTCGAAGAATTCATGAAAGAATATTGAAGAAAGAGAGATTTCACATATAAATATAATATCTTAGACATCTTTTGTAATTGTGAGCACTAATTAAAATATGACATGCTAAAAGGTTGATGTTGGACAAGGAAGACAACTTAATGGGTTATGTTTTCCTATATCTGAAACGCTATATTGTCTTGGATCATCCAACATGTTGAGCTTGCCTTTCCGTCTCATGCTAGCCAAATTCTTTGCACCAAGTAGATATACTACTTGTGCTTCCAAACATTCCTTAACCCAGTTTTGCCATGAGAGTCCACCATACCTACCTATGGATTGAGTAAGATCCTTCAAGTAAGTTGTCATCGTGCATACAATAAGAATTGCTCCTTAAATATGTTTGATCTATTAGTGAGAAGAAAATAAGCTTTATCACAAGCGGCAATATAAAGTGACGTTCTTTTGCATTAAGATTTTGCGTATCCAACCATAAAAGCGCATGACAATCTCTGCTTCCCTCTGCAAGGGCATACCTTTTATTTTTATCTTCTACCCTTATACAAGAGTCATGGTGATCATCGCCTTTCCTTTTTACACTTTTTCCTTTGGCACACACTTTGTGTTGGAGCGATCCATATATATATCCACTTAGATGTAGGTTTTCATAAATTATTATTGTTGACATTATCCTTGAGGTAAAAGGTTGGGAGGCGAAACTATAAGCCCCTATCTTTCTCTGTGTCAGATTAAAACTTTGAACCCATAAATATCACATGATTGTTAGAAATTGTGAAAGATTAAATGATAGTTGAGTATGTGGAGTTTGCTGAATCAAAGCTCTTACATATACCCTTCCCGAAAATAAGATGAATTGCAATTGTTTGATGACTAAGAGCATGGTTTGTTAGTTTTCAAGAAAGTTTATGATCTATACTTTAACATGTGAATAGCTTGTTACTTGATCATGAGAAGTTTTATTAGTTGAGCTACTGTTATGATATATAATGATGCTAGAAAAAGTTATTGAAACTATCATTGATCAAACTTAAGCACTTGCTAGCATTCACACTTCATAAATTATTTCTTTATCATTTACCTACTCGAGGACGAGCAGGAATTAAGCTTGGGGATGCTGATACGTCTCCAACGTATCTATAATTTATGAAGTATTCATGCCATGTTTATAATATTTCCACATGATTTTTGTATGATTTGATTAGAACTAACCCGGACTGACGTTGTTTTCAGCAGAACTACCGTGGTGTTGTTGTTGTGCAGAAATAAAATTTCTCGGAATGCGCTGAAAATCAACGGATATTTTTTTGAAAAATATAATAAATACTAGAACAAAAATCTACCAGAGGGGAGTCCCGAGGGGCCCATGATGGTGGAGGGCGCCCCCACCCCCTGGGGCGCGCCCCTATGCCTCGTGGACTCCCCATGGGGACCCCTGACTTGTCCTCGATGCCAACCTCTCCAATAAATGGCTAGACCTCCAGAAAATAACCTAGATCGGAAGTTCCGCCGCTGCAAGCCTCTGTTGCCACGAGAAATCAATCTAGGCCCTCTCTGGCACCCTGCCGTAGGGGGCCATCATCACCGGAGGCCATGGGGAAGGATCTCAGAGGGGCCATCATCGCCATGCAGGCCAAGGACCAGAGGGGGACCCTTCCCCATCCAGGGGGAGGCCATGGGGGAGGAAGCACAAGGGGGAGAACCTCTCCTCCTCTCTCTCGGTGTCGCCGGAGTGCCATCGGGAGGGCAATCATCCCTGCAGTGATCGTCTTCATCAACATCAGCATTATCATCTATTTTGCGCGGTCCACTCCCGCACCCCGCTGTAATCCCTACTTGAACTTGGTGCTTTATGCCCCATATTATGATCCAATTATGTGTTGCCATCCTATGATGCTTTGAGTAGATATATTTTGTCTTTGGGTTGATTGATGATCTAGATTGGTATGTGTTGTATCTTTTATTTTGGTGTTGTCCTATTGTGCCCTCCGTGTCGCGCAAGCGTGAGGGATTCACTACTGGAATTAGCTTATTTTCCGTCTGCCAACTCTTTCCCGTCCGCTGGCGGACGGCAAAGAAGGTCTTTGCCGTCAGCCACATGAAAACGGATGGCAAAGAAGTGATTGATGGCAAACAAGGTCTTTTCCATCTGCCAACTCTTTCTCGTCCGCTGGCTGACGGCAAAGAAACTATGTCTTCCGCTAGCAGACGTCAAAGAGGTTGGTGGGTCCAGTTATTGTGTAACCAACCCAAGCCCACCGGCCCCACCTCTTTGTCGTCCGCAAGCGGACAACAAAGAATGTTTGCCGACCGCTGGCAGACGGCAAGGAGACAGGTATGTTAACGGCCGTCCCGCTCCCGTCCTCTGTCTCTTCTCTCCACTCTCTCTCGCTCGTTCCCTCCCCACCCACCGTCCTGTGTCTCTTCTCTCCACTCTCTCGCTCTTTTGTGTTTTTATTTTTTTACAATACAACAATTTTAAGAAGCTACTAATATTTTTTATTTAATTTTATAATTATTTAAAACTAATTTTTTGCTAATATTATTTATTTTTCCCTTTGTTTTATTTTTTTATTTACTTTTCTACTTTTTTTTAGCATTTCTAGTTTAATTCTTTCAGTTTTTTTATTTTTTACAATAAACTAAATTTAATCAACGTTATCAATTCAAACACTCGATATTTAAACAATACTTTAAAACCATCCGTTATGAAACTAAACGACATTACAACATATTTTCAGAAATATTTTACATACTAATACTCCGCCTCGAAACTAAACAACATTACGAAATCAATTAAACATAACTTAGCATCATTTCGAAACTAGACTAATCTAAACTACTCGTCCTCGACGCCGCCAAAGTCCGCCTCGTCGTAGAGCCCATCACCGTCGTCGTTGTCGCTGCTGCTGGCGTCCAGGGGCACTGCCGGCGCAGCCATTGAGTCCGCCACCGCGGCATGGTAGCCGGTGAAGTCCGGCGGGGCCTCCGGGTGGACGGCAACCGGGGCGAGCTGCATATACTCCTGGATGAGGGGCAGCGGCATCGGGACGTTCTCCGACTCCCGGATCGCCGTCAAGTTGCCCGGCATGTCCTCTGGGACGCCGGCCTCCGCCGCCAGCCGCATGTACTCCGCCAGCAACGCCGGCTCCGGCTCCTCCGTCTCTGGTGGAGGGGCGCGGCTGGACCCGACGCCATCCCTCGCCACCGTCCGTCAATCGCCTCCACCGAGGCGGACAGAGCCGCGGTCGCCACCTATGCAGGGGTGCACGCATGCCGAGGTTGATGCGGGCGATGCCCGCCTCGCTACAGCGGAAGAGGGAGTAGCCGTAGCTCGTCTAGGCGGGCACGACGTCGGCGGCCGCCTGGCGTGGTACGGGGCGACGACCTACTCGAAGGAGAGCCCGTCCTAGAGGTGGTGTCGCGCCGCGCGGTTGTGCTTCGCGGGCGGGCGGGGGCTGGCGTAGGCGTGGAGGTGGCTGTCGTGGTCGTCGGCGAGCCGGGCCACCCACCCGGGGTTCTTGGGAGCATACTGCGGGTCCGCCCTCTCCTCCGGCGAGAGCCTCGCCCGGTACAGACCGACGGTGCGGGCGAAGAGTGGCGTGCCGACGTCGGGCACCGGCGCGACTGGCGCCCGTCGACGCTGAGGCGCCACCTCGACGATAGGGGACGTCTGGCATGGCAGGGATGGAGAAGTGGGTGAGCTCCTCCGCATCCTCCAGGGTTAGGTTGGGGCTTGCCATCGCCGACGGCAGAGAGAGAGAGGGGCGCGAGAGGCGGAGGTGGATGTCGGCGAGTGGGGAGGCGAGAGCGGGGTGGTGACCGACGGCGGGAGGGCCCGGCTATTTATAGGGGCGGAGGAGGGGCGGGGGTTAGTGCAGGAGATTAATGCCGGCAGGCGAGGGGGCGGCGTGCGCAAGCGGTCAAAGCGGTGGCGTGCGGCAGGCAAGCTGGCGGCGAGGACAGATGGCCCACGTGGGAATCGACGCCGCGCGCCGACCGACGCCGGCGATGGGACGCTTCATTACGGTGATTGGACTGGGCGCTGCGCGGCGTAAATTTAAACTAAAACAACAATGAGTAAGTAGGAACGGAGGGAGTACTTTTGATGATTCAACGGACATTAACTGCATCCGCCTTCCTGTAACCATTACCAGCGCATATCTTTGATGATTCAACTTGCATTAACCATGTTGAATTCAGATTAGTGCGCCAATCCCTCCCTCCCCGCCCCAACCACCAGCCACCCTTTTGTGTTTGGGAAAATCACTGCCTCTTCTCTCCTATCGGGTTTGGGATTGTTTTCACAAGAGTAATGCACTGAGGATAAATACCATCAGGTAGGTAGTATCCTTTGTTATAGTGGTGACCATTGATCTTAATATTGAACTCTGGGCAGTTGCCTTCTGCAAGCCTTTCAAACACCAGAGAACGCTGAAGCACGTTGATGTCATTGTGAGAGCCGGCCGTGCCAAAAAAAGAGTACCAAATTCAAAGTTCTTGTGACGCACGGCCTCAAGTATGACATTGCAAACTTTCACATGACCTCTAGACCGCCCCTGCCAAGCAGATGTGCAGTTCTTCCACTTGCAGTGCTTACAATCTGTGTGCGACCAAGCATCCTCGGAAAGCCCCTATCTGCATTGATCGCCAACAACCTGGTGCAACAGTTGGCTCTCTCAAGTACTCCCGGCCAAACACCACTAGCACAATCTTGCAGAACCTGTACGTGGATTCTAGGCACGTGGCCTCACTCATGCGGACATACCCATCAATCAGATCCCATGGTATTTTGTATGCAAGCACCGAATCGCTGCAGTTCATTTCTTCTAAGAGGAGAAGCCAACCTCTCCCAGGGGCGTCCTCCTTGCATATGAAATAATCATCGTATGCCACAACCCTTCGCGAATACGAGAACACATGTCTAGCCATCTGGAAGCGGCACCGAAATAGCTTGTGTTTGAAGAGTGGGGAAGAGGACTTGAAGTAGTATTCCGCTCTCTCTATTGCGATTCAACGCCGGAGCATGGCCCGAGATTGAGCCCCTAAATGTGGTCATTTGTGACCAAAGTAGCAACCACAAACTCCTCATCGTCCAACGATGAATCATCCGAATCGCAAATGAAGTTGTCGAGAAAGTATTCGTCTCCACTATCCATTTGTACCTTATGGGCGAAATGTCGAACACCTCACGGGCGTGGCTGAAGAAGCCGGCCGGCGAAGAGCCCCCCGCCTCTTCCAGACCAGGCAGCAGGCCTGTCGGCTTGGTGGCGGCCGTGGAGGAGAACATCGATTGAGGAAGCCGGGATTGGAGCGTTGCCAACGGCGCCAGATGTGAGGGTGGTGGCATGGTCGTGGGGGGTGGGTGTGGGGGTGCTACGATGGCGGTGAAACTAGGCTTGACTTGCCGGCAAGGGTACCTGTCGAGAGCGGCGTGTTGTCGGGGGAGGTTTTTGGGTGCACGCGGCGGCCTGGGCAACTGGGCAACAATGGTGAAGGCAGGCTTCCCGGGTGTCTTAGTTTTGGACGGGAGAGGAGGGTAATTGCCAATGTGCCACCGAAAGACGGGCTAGGGGGAGGACAAGGGCGGGCGTCGCGTGCGTCCACGTCATGTCCGTGCTGATGCAAACCCGACTCAAATCTTATACTGAAATGAGTGGCGAGCAGACAAAAAGCGGACGATCGCCCGTTTGCGTCGGCACATTGGGCCGCAGTTTGTGTTCATTTCGACCCAAACCGACGTGCACGGACAGAACGCGACGGCGCATTGGAGTTGGTCTTAGACACCACCCTCATTGCAAGAAATGTGGACGCAGTGGCAAAGAAAAGGTGCCAGACCAGGGGCACCCCATGCTCATAGGGGTGGGGAACGACCCAACATGGTTGGACGATGGAGTGGCAGGCAGAAGGGGGCGTCAAGAGTACTCCAGCATCCTTTATAGGAGGCGGAGGAAGAGGGGCCTTCGCCGCAGATGCCGATGCCCCACGGAGAGGAGGAGCTGCCGTCGGACGCGATGATGAGCGGGTGGACGGGCATGATACGGCAAATGGAGTCGCGGTCCTGCGGCATCGACATCAACTCGATCCGGGAGTGAAGGATGTAGACTGTTTAATTAGTTTGGTACGGCGGAAGTTGAGCCTAGGCTAGCTTAGCTAGTGGATGATGGATGATTCTAGGGTTTGGTTGGGTTGGTTGTATTCCTCTCCTGCGTGGGTTTAAAAAGAAGTCTTGTTAGTATAATGAATGTCGTCATCGAGTATGATCAGTTTAACCGATGATGTTGGCGCCGGTCAGTCGGGCAGATCTATGATGGAAATACTGGATTCGGTTGTTGGTTGATGGTCTGGTCTGGTATGGTATGATGTAGTTATAGGCAGCAGCAATGCATTTCTTGATAAAATTGAGTGAACTATGCAAACGTTGCTGCTCCTCCATGTCAGGCACAACATTTTCACCTTAATATTGAAACCATGGTCGAAGATTTCATCCTCTATAACCATGTTGTGCATGATCACACTAGCACTCATCGCTTCCCGCAACTTTTTGGTGTTCTAAGTTCTAGCAGAATATCGAACGATGCCCCATCGAGATTGAAGAACATGAAAAGCACGCTCCACATCCTTTGTAGCACTCTCTCATGCTTGGGAAAATCACTACCTCTTCTCTCCTATCGGGTTGGGGATTGTTTTCACAGGAGTAGTGCACTGAGGATAAATACAATCAGCTAGGTAGTATCCTTTGTTATAGTGGTGACCATTGATCTAAATATTGACCTCTGGGCAGTTGCCTTCTCCAAGCCTTCCAAACACCAGAGAACGCTAAAGCACGTTGATGTCATTGTGAGAGCCGACCGTGCCAAAAAAGAGTACCAAATCCAAAGATCTTGTGAAGCACGGCCTCAAGTATGACATTGCAAACTTTCACATGACCTCTATACTGTCCCTGCCAAGGAGATGGACAGTTCTCGCACTTGCAGTGCTTACAATCTGTGTGCTACCAAGCATCCCCAGAAAGCCCCTATCTGCATTGATCACAACAACCTGGTGCAACTGATGGCTCTTTGAGGTACTCCCGGCCAAACACCAGTAGCATAATCTTGCAGAACCTGTACATGGATTCTAGGCACGTGGCCTCACTCATGAGGACATACTCATCAATCAAATCACATGGTATTTTGTTGTAACATCCCAAATTTTCAATTTGGAATGTTATACATAGTGCATATTGCATATCATATTTTTTTGTTGCATTTTTGCTCGATCCTAGAAATTCTACACAACTCAAGGACCCACAGAGAGAGTTGGGGATTTCGTTATTTTCATATTTGAGTTTTCTCAAATTTTGAAAATAGGATCATTTGATTTAATTATTTTATCTTCAATTATTTCTACTATAAAATTTGAGACAGGGAATAAAATGACTTTCCCAAAATAAAGCAATAATGAAGATTTAATAATAAAATCAGATAAGATTTTATTTTGGAGTTTTCGCCCTTTTATTTGAATTTAGGAAAATGCTCGTTTTTAAAAATTGCATTTGGGCCCCAAATAAATGTTCATCTTGTCCGGCTTGATTTTAGAAGCCGGGGAAAATTTATTTCGGGAGTTTTGGAGTTCGTTTAGTATTTCTTTTTATTTTTTTTCTTCTGAGCGGAATTATTTAAAAAAAAACACGCACCGACCTTGGGCCGTGCCCGAGCGGGACTCCGCTCGGGGGCCACTTATGTAAAGCACCGCCCCGCACACCCAGCCCACCCGAGCCGCCCCACCAGCCCACCCGCGCCCCGCCGCCGGCCCACCCCGCCACCAAACCCTAACCCTAACCCTAGCTAGCCTTCGATCCGACGCCGCCCGCATTGTCGCCGGACGCCGTCGCCGCCGCCCCTCCGACTCGCCGGACCCCGCCGCCGAGGTTCGCCTCCGCCTCGTAAACCGTGCCGCCGGTTTTTTTAAAACCGGGCGGTTTTTCTTCGGTTTATTTTCGATTTTTTTAGTTTTTGTTTCTTTTAGATCGTTTTTAACGAACTCGTTCGTCAGATTAGTTTAGTTAACGAACGTCCGTTCGTTAACCCATTCGTCGTTTTTCTTTTTCTCGGATTTAATCCGTGATTTTTCTGATCGCGATTCCTGATCCGATTTTCGTTTAGAGTATAACTTTTTGCTCGTTTATCGGAATCGGGCGATTCAAGCACCTAGAGTTTCATCTCGAAACTCTCTTTCCGAATAACCAACTTAAACAAGTTTTTGCTACGGTAAAATTTGACTTTGATCCAGATTGGTAAATCGGAGCTGTTTTCTTTCGTCGTTTGACTTTCGTTGCTTCGTTTGATTTGTTTCTTTTTGCAAACAGGAGTTCTTAAGTTGAACTATCTAGTTAGATCTTCTATTTGAGTTTTACCTGTGCATTAGTTGAGTACTTATTGTATGCTTGTTTGTCTCCAATAGAATACCCGGAGTGCAACGCCTGTTACTTTAAGTCTCTAGGTTTCGCGGATCATCAGCAAGGCAAGTAACACTTTGATCATATACTTTTCATACCCAGTTTTTATGCATTAGATCTATCCTCAAACATTGCATGATTAGGATCTAATTAAATTGTGGGATGAGAAGTAGATGAGGTAGTACCTATTACCTGTTTTATTACCAAATCCTTGGGAGTTACTTCTACGTTTGCTTATTATGCCATGCTATGCTAGTAGACGTGGATTGGGTGAGTGAATTCCATGACAGATGTGAGATTGTTAAGTTAATGGTTTATTTAAGGTGGCAACTTAAACACACATCTGGGTGGATTGAGGCACCTGGTTTCTATCAGGACTTGCCTGTATTTCTTCGGACCGCCACCCAGGCCCAAAGGGATCATTAGATTATTCAAACTAGAAACTTCCGTGTGCAGCCACAAGCCATTATGGGCTCTGGCATAGTTGATTAAGTTGTGTGAACTCTTACGGTAGACTAGCAGATGTAGGGGAAAGTAGGTGTATCGGTCTACCCACATGAAAGGTGCTAGCGCTTCCGAAAGACTGTGTCTCGGTCATCCGTTTCTGAAACATCATGTAGTGCGAGAAATCCAACGGAGGCGATCGAGTCTTGTGGGGAAAAATGCGCAAACCTCTGCAGAGTGTATTAACTAATCATGGTTAGCCGTGTCCCCGGTTATGGACATCTTGAGTATCTGTTACTTGGATATCATGTGAATCTCATCATGTTACTTCTAATTAATATTGTTGGGTTTTTAATGAGTACTTTTAATTGGGATTGAGAATGTTGTCAACCATTCTCAATGTTTAACAACCACCATGATAGTTAAACAAATTTATTCCTTTGCAGTAGGGAAAAATTGGCTTTACGCAAAAAATTTAACCATAGAGCTTTTCACCAGCCAAATATGCATGTTGTATAGGTTTATTCTTCCATTATTCTCTATGTGTTACATTGCCAGCATATTCCATGTGCTGACCCGTTTTCGGGCTGCAACGTTTCATGTTGCAGACTTTTCAGACGACGAGTAAGGTGCTTAGGTCGTCGTTCTATACTCAGTGATGCCGTTGGAGTTGATGGACTCGCTTATTCTTCCAAGCCTTCCGCTGTTATCGTTATTAGATGGCCTTAAGCCATATTTATTTTATTAAGTTCTCTCTTGAGACAATCGGTTGTAACAAGTGTGTGATTGCTACTCTGTTATAAATCCTCCGAGTACTGTGTGGTGTCAGCATTACTGATCTAGGGATGTCACTGAGCACAGAGATCAGACTGTTTGAGGTCTGGTCGCTACATTTGTATGCAAGCAATCGAACTGCGGCCGTGCATTTCTGATAAGAGGAGAAGCCAACCTCTCCCAGGGGCATCCCCCTTGCATATGAAATAATCATCGTATGCCACAACCCCCTCGCGAATACGAGAACACATGTCTAGCCTTCCGGAAGCGGCACTAGAATAGCTTGTGTTTGAAGAGTGGGGAAGAGGTCTTGAAGTAGTCTTTCCAGAGTAGGCAAAGGCCGCTCTATATATTGCGATTCAACGCCGGAGCATGGCCCGAGATCGAGCCCCTAAACATCGGCCACTTGCTATCAATGTAATCATTGACGACCAAAGTAGCAACCACAAACTCCTCATCGTCCAACGATGAATCATCTGAATCGCAAATGAAGTTGTCGAACAAGTATTCGTCTCCACTATCCATTTGTATCTTACGGGTGAAACATCGAACACCTCGCGGGCATGGTTGAAGAAGCTGGCTGGCGAAGATCCCTGCGCCTCTTCCAGACTAGGCAGCAGGCCTATCGGTGTGGTGGCGACCATGGAGGCGAACATCGATCAAGGAAGCCGGGATTGGAGCATTGCCGGCGGCGCTAGAGGTGAGGGTGGTGGCATGGTCGTGGGGGGTGTGGGTGCTACGACGGTGGTGAAAATAGGCCTGGCTCGCCGGCAAGGGTACCCGTTAGGATCGGTTTGTTGCCGAGGAAGGCTTGTGGGTGCGGACGGCGCCTGGGCAATGTCCAACCGGTCGGAACTGGGCGACAATGGTGAAGGCAGGGTGCCCAGGTGTCTTACCTTTGGACGGGAGAGGAGGGTAACTGCCAATGTGCCACTGAATGACGGGCTAGGGAAGGACAAGGGCGGGCGTCACGTGCATCCGCGTCATGTCCGTGCTGATGCAAACCCGACTCAAATCTTGTCCTGAAATGAGTCGCGAGCAGACAAAAAGCGGACACTTGCCCGTTTGCGTCGGCACATTGGGCTGCAGTTTGTGTTCATTTCGACCCAAACCGATGTGCACGGACAGGATGCGTCTGCGCATTCGAGTTGGTCTTAGACACCACCCTCATTGCAAGAAATGTGCATGCAGTGGCAAAGAAAAGGTGCCAGACCAGGGGCACCCCACGCTCATAGGGGTGGGGAACGACCTAACATGGTTGGACGGTGGAGTGGCAGGCAAAAGGGGGGTCAAGAGTACATATAAGAGTAATTCGGTGATGGTCGATGTATCAACATGTAATATCCACAAATTTCCCGCGGCTCGAAGCAGCCGCAAAAACAATATATGTGTACAAATTAAATATGTACCCCGTGAGCTAGCAGAAAGTACCCAATGAATCTTGCATCGTTCATAGGGGTGAAGGTATACGCGTATGTACTATGTTCTGCTCGGTGACTCATACATCTCAAACTTACCTATAATTTTGATTGATTCATGCTATTATAATACCATCCATAGCAATTTATATTATTTTTCTGAACTAAACTATAAATTTAATGCCTGCAGCCAGTTACTGTTTTCTGCATGTTTTTGATTTGACAGAAAATCATTCGGCATGCGTTAAGCCTGTCGATTCGCAAAACAATAAATAGAAGTTAAACCTTCGCCATGTGGGCCAACTTATAAGGCGAGCCCACATACAGGGAAGGTGGTAAAGTTGTTCCAACCGAAGATACCAATGTTGTCCTCATCAAATTGGAAAATATGAATTTTCTAGTTTGACCCCTTTGAACTCGTAAAAAAATTGGTTTGATTTCATCTTGTTTTGTATTATTTGGCTTCGTTTCTTTCTAAGGCCCGTAAGCTACATATCTACCCATCCAAACGTTGCTCAATCGGCCCAAAATAAATTCCCCAAAAGCCCAATCAACCCTGCAACAAAACACCCCATCTTTCCTCCTTTCTTCCGCCGCCGCTAGAGTTTCCTCTTCTTGTTAGGCTTTCCTCGATCCCCAATTTTTCCACCCCAACCCTAGCTCCAATCCACCCGATGGCGGCCGCAGAGGGCAAGAAGAAGATCATCAAGCTCAAGAGTTCAGACGGTAAGGAGTTTGAGGTGGAGCAGGCGGTGGCCATGGAGTCTCAAATGATCCGGCACATGATCGAGGACGGCTATACTGACAACGGCTTGTTGCTCCGCAATGTCAACTCAAAGATCCTCTCCAAGATCATGGAGTACTGCAACAAACACGTCCAAGCAAAGGCCGCCGACACATCTGATTTTGGAGGAGGAGCTAGGCTATTAGGTGCTACATCGGCTGTACTCAAGGGCGCCATGCAGAGGACCTCAAAACTGGGACGCCAATTTCGTCAAGGTCGACACGGCCACCATATTCGACCTCACACTAGTGTGATTACTTTCCATCCTATGATTTGTTCCTTGACATTCTCTAGATCTATTTTTTTACTATCCCCCATTGATGGAATCAAGATTGTTTTTGTTTAGTGTGGCTTGTTACTTGTGTCTGATTGAGATTTGGATAGATTGGAATATGTCCTCGTACCTTCATCAAGGTAGATTTGACTCGATTGGATTAGGTTAGGTTATACAATGGATTAGGTTTAGGTCAGAAAGAGTTGTTATTGGCAATGTAGAAAGCGGCTGACCATACATACTAACCCTAATAGCTAGGTTCGGGCATTAACTGGGGAGCTATATTAATTTACAGTTCCATGTTCATCTGGTCTAATATGCTTCACTATATATGAATAACCTAGAGACATTTTAAATTATTAGATTCACTATCATTTTGTTTGTAAATTACATATATGGGATGATGATTGAGTGGTTTCTCTTTCAATAACTTATGGAAACATCGCACCACACGTAGCAATATATGGTCCGATGTTTCTATATTTGTCATCGCTGTTTCTAGATTTGAACCATGCATGAATGTCCATATCTAGTGTGAAATTATGATCTTGTATGCTAGACTTTAGTAGATCTGCTCTAAATTTGTTTAGTTATGTTGGTTTATCATAGATAGGGTGGTATGTTGCATGTGTCATCCTTAGTTATAATACATAAATCCAATATCATACATTACTTCATTGATATTTGTAATTATGCATTGTAGATCACACACTTCTTTCTAATTTTGCTATCTATGTCTTTATTATCTTATAGGTTTCACTACTGGTCCATATGTCAACAATGAATGCCTTTTTTTTCTATCTAGCATCGAGGTATTATTTTTTTTGCTGTATACATAGCGATAGCTAAATCACATGATCATGCTAATGTCTCTAACTTTGTATCAAATATTTATGATCTCAACTAATCTTTTAGATACCATTATTGGTCCATGTCATCTATGAATGCCTTCTTCTATCTAGCATTGGTTGAGTATTGATTGTGGTTCTATTAACATTACATCCTTGTAGCTAAATCACGAGATGATACATTGTGCCTGTCCATGTTAGAAGTGATGATGCTTTCCATCTTTTGAAGTGAAACCACACATGACTTCCCATGGCCACTATAAAATCCTGATCTTGTTTGCAAGAGTTTAGCACTATTTACTTTCAGTTTCTTTTCTTATAGTTATCTTATTTTATCGTAGATAAGGTTTGTATCTCACATGTGGCATCTTCACTTCAAATACATATTACTGACCCATATACACATGTTTTGTGTTGTGGTTTGATTTTACTATGATAGATAACTATGTTTCTAACTTTATTGTTTTCGCTGCCTTTATCATCTAAGCAAATCTTTTAAATGCCACTATATTGATCCATATTTTCTATGAATGTGTTCATCTGCGTATCATTGCTTGAATGATGATTATGTTGTACTAGCCATACATGTTGATATCCAAATTATTGGATGATGAATGCAATTGCTAATGCATTTTGAGAAGTGGTGCTTGTCATCTGAACCCTTGTAGCTTATGCACTTACAAAATTATCATTTATCATGTAGGAATGTATGTAGTTGTGTCTGATCTCACTCTATTTTGTTACAGTTATGTTAACTTTTCTTGACTATCGATCCATTTATGTTAACCCATGTTATGGTCTTTGAATGAATATCTTTAGATTATTGCACACCTTGTTTTGTGTTTTAGTTTTTCGCAAAAACATCTATGTAGGTGATATATGTAATTATCCTTGTTTTTTTAAAACAATGCTTCCCTCTGACACACTACTATTCCTTTTGCTCTTTTGCCCCCTCTCAGGCTGCGAACCACCTCAACATCAGGGGGCTCCTAGACCTGACTTGCCAGACCGTCGCCGACATGATCACGGGAAAGACGCCAGAGGAGATCCGCAAGATCTTCAACATCAATGAGAAATTAAGACCCGAGGAGGAGGAGAAGATCCGCAGGGAGAACCAGTGGGCCTTTGAGTAGAGGAACATCTAGGCCACACTGAAGTAATGAACACTTAGTATTACCCATGTCTACATTTCAGTGTGCTTGTTTTATGTCATAATGGTTGTAATGAACCAAGAGTCTATAAGGTGGTGTTGGTGAACTTATTCAGTGGTTATGTTTGCCAAAAAAATATGGTGGTCATTAATTATCATTTGTCAAATGAATCGTTATTGTCAAGTTGATGTTTTGCTTGCTTATCATTATTTTTTCACTGATTTCCACCATGTGATTTGGGCTTCTTCGTTGGTTTTTTTTTTGTTCATCGATCAAGATGCATGGATGCTCTTGTTACTTAAGAGACGGTCCTTGTTCTTCCCCTCTCTCTTTACAATCCTAATAAAATAAAAATAAAAGTTGTTGCTTCAATTATTTGAGGGATCAAACTAATTTCAGAAGACCTGAAATTTTTATGGAAACCACTTACGACCATGGCAAGGCCACACTAAAACATATAGGGTTTTAGGATTATATTTACAATTTTTTTTTACAAAAAATCCATTTAAATGAATAAACGAGTGATGTTATTCTCTACTGAATGTAGAACCACGCCGCACGAGAATCAGTTAACCCTCGCACACCTCTTCGTCTGCGACTCCACTGCCGTGTCTTCCCATCACCGGCTCGTTGCCGTCCGGGGCTTCGCCGTCGTCCACCGCCTTGGTGCGCTCGGCTCGGCGTGGTCAATGTGGTCAACAAACGAGAGTCATCGGAAGAGGATTAAACATGGAGAGGCTGACAGTGGGGACGCACCAGGTCCATGGATGCACACTGCAACCGCCTCCTTGTTACGCGAAAATAAAAATTATTCCTCCCCATGAAAGCTGGGACCCACCACGTATATCTTCGGAAGGAAGGAAGTGCCTCCTTATGCCTGCTCCTGACAGCTAGGACCCATCAACAATATCTTTGCTCCCAAGGAAGTGACTCCTTATTATGGGCAAAAAATATATGATTCCGCCTCTGACCACTGGGACCCACCAGCTATATATTCACACACAAGGAAATGCCTCCTTGCCGCCCGACAACTGGAACCCACTTGGTCAAAGCATACGTAGCGTTGTCTGTGTACATACCGGTCGTTCAGTCTGTTTGCCACGATGAACCATGTCCGAGTAAGGAGCGGTAGCAGTTGAGGCAGTCCAGTCAAAACAGCGTACACGTACGTACAGCCAGATGCAAAAAATTCATCCACGTATGTACATACGGGTGGGGTTTCGAACGTGTACTCGCGCATACGTACGGCCAGGGCTCGTGTACATGGAGAGGCAATGGACGACAGCAACGACGTCCTGTTCATCAGAAGCCAACCGGCTGGGCCGAAACGGAGAAACTGTGTCGTGTTCATCGGGAGGCAACATAATGCGTCGTGTTCATTGGGAGGCAATGGAATATGTCGTGTTCATTAGGAGCCAACCGGCTTAGATGGAACAGCCGAAACGAGGTTTGGCGTACCACATAACGGAGGAAACGGGCCTTCTGTTCGACCACGTATGGTCGAAATGTGTCCTGTTCATCGGGAAGGGTCTGGCCTACCGCAAAACGGAGGAAACAGACTTGTATTCGAGTGCCTACGGTCGAAACGGGGTCCTGTTGATAGGGAGGGGTGTGGCATACCGCAAAACGGAGGAAACAAACTTGTGTTGGAGCGCTTACGGTCGAAACGAGGTCCTGTTCATCCAACATCTACTGCAGCGCCCCAGCCTCCACGAGCTACTGTTCATCCACTATCGAACTCCTCCAGCCTCCACCAGCTACAGTTCATCCACTATCGAACTCCTCTAGCCTCCACCAGCAACGGCCTACTACCACGGGGTCATGTTCATCAAACCCCCACCAGGAACTGTTCATCCACAACCAACCAACCAGCTCGACTCACCACGTCTTGACTCGTTCTACGTACCATGTGCACGGTAGCAACGATCACTGTTCATCGAGAGTCAACCCAACACTGGCTGGCAACGTGTCGCACGAGGGCTCAATCGGCTTCAGTAAGCAGCAGATGCGATCAATCGCTCGGGTTCAGTTAGCAGCAATAGCGAAGCAATCGCTCAGGTTTAGTCAGCAGTGAATGTATCACCCGAGTTCAGTTAATAGCCAAGGGATAAATCGCTCGGCTTCAGTAACGTAGCTAGCAGTGCGATCGATCGGTTTAGTTAGAGCCCAATGCCTCGCACACACGCATGTACACGAGAGAAACGCCCAAACCACAATGCATTGCCCAGCCCCGACCACCCACCGTAACCTGGAACTCCCCGATATTTTCCTCGCACTCGCTTCTACCATGATTTTTCCCGTCATGGACGGCCCAAAGAATGTCATGCAACCGCGTCTCCGGCCTGCCCAGGACGAAAAGCCGATTTTCATGGACCTATCATCTCATTTTCATCTTGTGAAATCTATGATCCTATTCTCTATATATGCAGCATGGTCTATTATGTAGCAATAGCACGATCTATTATGCTCTGTTACCGGCAGTAATGTCAGTTGTTCTCTAGTATTTGTCATCGTAGTGTTCTCCTTCCTGTTGTTCCATATTTTGTAGCTACATCTTTGATGTGCATACGTTGTTGATGTGTTGTCTTGGTATAAGTAAACCTGACTACTTCTGTCCTTTGTCGTCAAATGAAGTAATGATATGTCGTTAGCAACCTAGGACAGGAGGTATTTGTTCAAGTTTGCAGTTCCTAGATCCATTGCTGATGAATATGGAGTCATTAATATTTATTCTATTTTTCCAAGAAATGCTTCACTTGTAAGTTATAACACCAGTCACGGACAACACACTTAACAATTTTCGCGTGTCCCCTATTACATTTGACAGGTCGATTCGAAATCCTATGCCTCTCTGGATCATACCTGGTGATAGATGACGGCGTTTCACACGCACGGAATGGAGGTCTATGCATAGCGCTGTGTGGCGCTCATCACAGGGTGATTGGAGGAAGCGTTGCTGGAGTCCTGACAGCAGCCGGGACAGTTTAGGTGATCACTTGCTTCTTTTTTTCACTGAAACATAGCATTTCATTAATTCATCCTTGGTCTGTTGTGTTCCAGAAATGAATGATGAGGTGATTGTGCGTGTTGGTGCAGGTGATTGTGGGGAGCTTCATGTATGCGGGGTCGAAGAAGAGCAGGAAGGGCAAGGCCGGGCAGGAGTCTGCTACGGCGGAGGAAGAACAGATCGGCAATGCCAACGGGGGCAGGGGCGGGGCGGAGACGGAGTTGGAGGCGAGGCGGAGGAAGAGGGGCCTTCGCCGCTGATGCCGATGCCCCGCGGAGAGGAGGAGCTGTCGTCGGACGCGATGATGAGCGGGTGGACGGGCATGATGCGGCATATGGTGTCGCGGTCCTGCGGCATCGACATCAACTCGATCCGGGAGTGAAGGATGTAGACTGTTTAATTAGTTTGGTACGGAGGAAGTTGAGCCTAGGCTAGCTTAGCTAGTGGATGATGGATGATTCTAGGGTTTGGTTGGGTTGGTTGGATTCCTCTCCTGCGTGGGCTTAAAAAGAAGTCTAGTTAGTATAATGAATGTCGTCGTCGAGTATGATCAGTTTAATCGATGATGTTGGCGCCGGTCGGTCGGGCGGATCTATGATGGAAATAGTGGATTCGGTTGTTGGTTGATGGTGTGGTCTGGTATGGTATGGTATGGTATGATGTAGTTATAGGCAGCAGCAATGAGCAACTTGTTTGTAGCTAGTCTCTTTCTTGGTTGCAGACAGACAGACAGACTTGCGTTTGCATCCCCGTTGCTTCTTTCTTTTCCTTCTTACAAGCAAACATGCTTGTGCGTTGCAACGGGAAAATGCAAGGCGTGAAATTAGGTTCAGATACATAAATATTCTAGTGGTGCGATATCAATCATGTCCAAGATGTACCTTCATGATCCTAGTTAGTTATTCCATCCGTTTCGATTTATTGTCGTGGTTTTAGTTCAAATTTGAACTAAAACCACGACGAGAAAGTAAATCGGAACGGAGGGAGTAGATAGCATTGGCACCTTTTTTTTACCGTTCAATAATTTTTTTCTGTATTCGCAAAAAAATATTCTTTTTCTTTCTCCACCCATTATCTCAACCTCAATTCAAACCCGCCATCGAATAAATGGAAGCAATAGTCTCCGGTCACCTTACCTGGCACCTGGTGTCTTTGCCTATTAGTTCTAAATATGCAATAAAGATTTTCCATACTACAAGAGTTTGTCATCAAGCTTGATGCATAAAGAATTTGTCACCTAGAGTTAACAAAATCTTTTGGTCTATGACAACATGAACCAGAGGAGAGAGCCTTGTGCATGCTGGTGTCGGAATCAATGAGCGTCTTGCAGAACATGCGGGGTGCTTTCACGTCATCGCTGTCCTCGTTGTTGGCGCAGGGTGCTTCAATAGTGTCGGTCCCAAATTTCCTCGTTGTTCCCTTCTAGTCCTACACTCCTACTTCAAGCATCCACCTTATTGTAACCATTAGCAGCACATACTCCCTCTATTCTGATTTACTCGTCACGGTTTTAGTTCAAATTTGAACTAAAACAACGACGAGTAAATCAGGACGGAGGGAGTACTTTTGATGATTCAACTGACATTAACCGCATCCACCTTCCTGTAACCATTACCAGCGCATATCTTTGATATTTCAACTGACATTAACCATGTAAAATTCAGATTAGTGCGCCAATCCCTCCCTCCCCGCCCCAACCACCAGCGACCCTTTTGTGTTTGGGCAAATCATTGCCTCTTCTCTCCTATCGGGTTTGGGATTGTTTTCACAAGAGTAATGCACTGAGGATAAATACCATCAGGTAGGTAGTATCCTTTGTAATAGTGGTGACCATTGATCTTAATATTGAACTCTGGGCAGTTGCCTTCTGCAAGCCTTTCAAACACCAGAGAATGCTGAAGCACGTTTATGTCATTGTGAGAGCCGGCCGTGCCAAAAAAAGATTACCAAATTCAAAGATCTTGTGAAGCAAGGCCTCAATTATGACATTGCAAACTTCCACATGACCTCTAGACTGTCCCTACCAAGCAGATGTGCAGTTCTTCCACTTGTAGTGCTTACAATCTGTGTGCGACCAAGCATCCTCGGAAAGCCCCTATCTGCATTGATCGCCAACAACCTGGTGCAACAGTTGGCTCTCTCAAGTACTCCCGGCCAAACATCACTAGCACAATCTTGCAAAACCTGTACATGGATTCTAGGCACGTGGCCTCACTCATGCGGACATACCCATCAATAAGATCACATGGTATTTTGTATGCAAGTATCGAATAGCTGCAGTGCATTTCTTCTAAGAGGAGAATCCAACCTCTCCCAGGGGCGTCCTCCTTGCATATGAAATAATCATCGTATGCCACAACCCTTCGCGAATACGAGAACACATGTCTAGCCATCTGGAAGCGGCGCCGAAATAGCTTGTGTTTGAAGAGTGGGGAAGAGGACTTGAAGTAGTCTTCCGCTCTCTCTATTGCGATTCAACGCCGGAGCATGGCCCGAGATTGAGCCCCTAAATGTGGTCATTGGCGACCAAAGTAGCAACCACAAACTCCTCATCGTCCAACGATGAATCATCTGAATCACAAATGAAGTTGTCGAAAAATTATTCGTCTCCACTATCCATTTGTACCTTATGGGCGAAACGTCGAACACCTCACGGGCGTGGTTGAAGAAGCCGGCCGGCGAAGAGCCCCGTGCCTCTTCTAGACCAGGCAGCAGGCCTATCGGCGTGGTGGCGGCCGTGGAGGAGAACGTCGATTGAGGAAGCCGGGATTGGAGCGTTGCCAACGGCGCCAGAGGTGAGGGTGGTGGCATGGTCGTGGGGTTGGGGGTGGGGGTGCTACGACGGCGGTGAAACTAGGCTTGACTTGCCGGCAAGGGTACCTGTCGAGAGCGGCGTGTTGTTGGGGGAGGTTTTTGGGTGCGGGCGGCGGCCTGAGCAACTGGGCGACAACAGTGAAGGCAGGGTGCCCGGGTGTCTTAGTTTTGGATGGGAGAGGAGGGTAATTGCCAATGTGCCACCGAATGATAGGCTAGGCGGAGGACAAGGGCGTGCATCGCGTGCATCCACATCATGTCCGTGCTAATGCAAACCCAACTCAAATCTTGTCCTGAAATGAGTCACGAGCAGACAAAAAGCGGACCCTCGCCCGTTTGCGTCGGCACATTGGGCCGCAGTTTGTGTTCATTTCGACCCAAACCGACGTGCATGGATAGAACGCGTCGGCGCATCGGAGTTGGTCTTAGACACCACCCTCATTGCAAGAAATGTGCGCGCAGTGGCAAAGAAAAGGTGCAAGACCAGGGGCACCCCACGCTCATAGGGGTGGGGAATGACCCAACATGGTTGGACGGTGGAGTGGCAGGCAGAAGGGGGCGTCAAGAGTACTCCAACATCCTTTATAAGAGTAATTCGGTGATGGTCGATGTATCAACATGTAATATCCACAAATTTCCTGCGGCTCGAAGCAGCCGCAAAAACAATATATGTGTACAAATTAAATATGTACCCCGTGAGCTAGCAGAAAGTACCCAACGAATCTTGCATCGTTCATAGGGGTGAAGGTATACACGTATGTACTATGTTCTGCTCGGTGACTCATACATCCCAAACTTACCTATATTTTTTGATTGATTCATGCTATTATAATCCCATCCATATCAATATATATTATTTTTCTGAACTAAACTATAAATTCAATGCCTAGAGCCAGTTACTGTTTTCTGCATGTTTTTGATTTGATAGAAAATCATTCGGTATGAGTTAAGCCTGTTGATTCGCAAAACAATAAATAGAAGTTAAACCTTCGCCATGTGGGCCAACTTATAAGGCGAGCCCACATCCTGGGAAGGTGGTAAAGTTGTTCCAACCGAAGATACCAATGTTGTCCTCATCAAATTGGAAAATATGAATTTTCTAGTTTGACCCCTTTGAACTCGTTAAAAAATCAGTTTGATTTCATCTTGTTTTGTATTATTTGGCTTCGTTTCTTTCTAATGCCCGTAAGCTACATATCTACCCATCCAAACGTTTCTCAATCGGCCCAAAATAAATTCCCCAAAAGCCCAATCAACCCTGCAACAAAACACCCCATCTTTCCTCCTTTCTTCCGCCGCCGCTAGAGTTTCCTCTTCTAGTTAGGGTTTCCTCGATCCCCAATTTCCCCACCGCAACCCTAGCTCCGATCCACCCGATGGCGGCCGCAGAGGGCAAGAAGAAGATCATCAAGCTCAAGAGTTCAGACGGTAAGGAGTTTGAGGTGGAGCAGGCGGTGGCCATGGAGTCGCAAATGATCCGGCACATGATCGAGGACGACTATACTGAAAACGGCTTGTTGCTCCGCAATGTCAACTCAAAGATCCTCTCCAAAGTCATTGAGTACTGCAACAAACACGTCCAAGCAAAGGCCGCCGACACATTATTAGATTCACTATCATTTTGTTTGTAAATTACACAGAGCAATATATGGTCTGATTTTCTATATTTGTCACTGTTGTTTCTAGATTTGTACCATGCATGAATGTCCATATCTAGTGTGAAATTATGATCTTGTATGCTAGACTTTAGTAGATCTGCTCTGAATTTGTTTAGTTATGTTGGTTTATCATAGATAGGGTGGTATGTCGCATGTGTCATCCTTAGTTATAATACATAAATCCAATATCATACATTACTACTTTGATATTTGTAATTATGCATTGTAGATCACACACATCTTTCTAATTTTGCTATCTATGTCTTTATTATCTTATAGGTTTCACTGCTGGTCCATATGTCAACAATGAATGCCTTTTTCTTCTATCTAGCATCGAGTTACTATTTATTTTGCTGTATACATAGTGATAGCTATATCACATGATCATGCAAATGTTTCTAACTTTGTATCAAATATTTATGATCTCAACTAATCTTTTAGATACCACTATTGATCCATGTCATCTACGAATGCCTTCTTCTATCTAGCATTGGTTGAGTATTGATTGTGGTTCTATTAACATTACATCCTTGTAGCTAAATCTCGAGATGATACATTGTGCCTGTCCATGTTAGAAGTGATGATGCTTTCCATCGTTTGAAGTGAAACCACACATGACTTCCCATGGCCACTCTAAAATCCTGATCTTGTTTGCAAGAGTTTAGCACTATTTACTTTTAGTTTGTTTTCTTATAGTTATCTTATTTTATCATAGATAAGATTTGTTTCTCACATGTGGCATCTTCACTTGCAATACATATTCCAGTTTCATATATTACTGACCCCTAAACACATGTTTTGTGTTGTGGTTTGTTTTTACTATGATAGATAACTATGTTTCTAACTTTATTGTTATCGCTGCCTTTATCATTTGAGCAAATCTTTTAAATACCACTATATTGATCCATATTGGCTATGAATGTGTTCATCTGCGTATCATTGCTTGACTGATGATTGTGGTGTACTAGCCATACATGTTGATATCCAAATTATTGGATGATGAATGCAATTGCCAATGCATTTTGAAAAATGGTGCTTGTCATCTGAACCCATGTAGCTTATGCACTTACAAAATTATCATTTATCATGTAGGAATGTATGTAGATGTGTCTGATCTCACTCTATTTTGTTATAGTTATGTTAACTTTTCTTGACTATCGATCCATTTATGTTAACCCATGTTATGGTATTTGAATGAATATCTTTTGATTATTGCACACCTTGTTTTGTGTTTTAGTTTGTGCAAAAACATCTATGTAGGTGGTATATGTAATTATCCATGTTTTTGTAAACCAATGCTTCCCTCTGACACACCATTATTCCTTTTGCTCTTTTGCCCCTCAAAGCTGCGTAACCACCTCAACATCGGGGGCTCCTAGACCTGACTTGCTGCATCGTCGCCGACATGATCACGGAAAGACGCCAGAGGAGATCCGCAAGATCTTCAACATCAATGAGAAATTAAGACCCGAGGAGGAGGAGAAGATCCGCAGGGAAAACTAGTGGGCCTTTGGGTAGAGGAACATCTAGGCCGCGCTGAAGTAATGAACACTTAGTATTACCCATGTCTACATTTTAGTGTGCTCGTTTATGTCATAATGGTTGTAATGAACCAAGAGTCTATAAGGTGGTGTTGGTGAACTTATTCAGTGGTTATGTTTGCAAAAAAAATGGAGGTCATTAATTATCATTTGTCAAATGAATCGTTATTGTCAAGTTGATGTTTTGCTTGCTTATCATTATTTTTTCACTGATTTCCACCATGTGATTTGGGCTTCTTCGTTGGTTATTCATGTTTGTTTTGTTCATCGATCAAGATGCATGGATGCTCTTGTTACTTAAGAGACGGTCCTTGTTCTTCCCCTATCTCTTTACAATCCTAATAAAATAAAAATAAAAAGTTGTTGCTTAAATTATTTGAGGGATCAAACTAATTTCAGAAGACCTGAAATTTTTATGGTAACCACTTATGACCATGGCAAGGCCACACTAAACATATAGGGTTTTAGGATTATATTTACAATTTTTTACACAAAATACATTTAAATGAATAAACGAGTGATGTTATTCTCTACTGACTGCAGAACCACGCCGCACCAGAATCAGTTAACCCTCGTACACCTCTCAGGCTGCCGTGTCTTCCCATCACCGGCTCGTTGCCGTCCCAAGCCTCGCCGTCGTCCACCGCCTTGGTGCGCTCGGCACAGCGTGGTCAACGTGGTCAACAAACGAGAGTCATCGAAAGAGGATTATACGTGGAGAGGCTGACAGTGGGGACGCACCAGGTCCATGGACGCACACTGCAACCGCCTCCTTGTTACGCGAAAATAAAATTTATTCCCCCCCATGAAAGCTGGGACCCACCAGGTATATCTTTGCAAGGAAGGAAGTGCCTCCTTATGCCTGCTCCTGACAGCTGGGACCCACCAACAACATCTTTGCTCCCAAGGAAGTGACTCCTTATTATGGGCAAAAAATATATGATTCCGCCTCTGACCACTGGGACCCACCAGCTATATATTCACACACAAGGAAATGACTCCTTGCCCCCCAATAGCTGGAACCCACCTGGTCGAAGCATACACAACGTTGTTTGTGTACATACCGGTCGATCAACCTATTTGCCACGATGAAGCATGTCCGAGTAAGGAGCGGTAGCAGTTGAGGCAGTCCAGTCAAAACAGCGTACACGTACGTACAGGCAGATGCCAAAAAATACATCCACGTACGTACATACGGGTGGGGTCTCGAACGCGTACTCGGGCATACGTACGGCGAGGGCTCGTGTACATGGAGAGTGAAAGGATCGATATGGTTGACTAGGGGGGGGGGGTGTTGAATAGGCAACTAACAATTTTTAAACTTTTCTTTGACAAATTAAACCTTGCGACAAAATAGGTTGTCTAGATATGCAACTAAGTGGACAACCTATATGATGCAAAGACAACTAGCACACAAGCAAGCAATAGATACAACACAAGTAAGCTTGCAAAAGTAAAGGCACGAAATAACCAAGAGTGGAGCCGGTGGAGACGAGGATGTGTTACCGAAGTTCCTTCCTTTTAAGGGGAAGTACGTCTCCGTTAGAGAGGTGTGAAGGCACAATGCTCCCCAAGAAGCCACTAGGGCCACCGTAATCTCATCACGCCCTCACACAATGCGAGAAGCCGTGATTCCACTATTGGTGCCCTTGAAGGCAGCGACCGAACCTTTACAAACAAGGTTGGGGCAATCTCCACAACACTTGGAGGCTACCAACAACACCACGAAGCTTCACCACAATGGAGTATGGCTTCGAGGTGACCTCAGCCTTCTAGGGTGCTCAAACACCCAAGAGTAACAAGATCCGCTAGGGATTAGTGGGGGGAATCGACTATCTCTTGGTGGAAGTGTAGATCGGGGCCTTGTCACCCAATCCCGAGCAAATCAACAAGTTTGATTGGCTAGGGAGAGAGATTGGCCGAAAATGGAGCTTGGAGCAACAATGGAGTTTAGCGTTAGAAGAGGTGAGTCTTCTTGGAGAAGAAGACCCCCTTTTATAGTGGGGGCCAATTCCAACCGTTGCCCACCACTCAACCCGCGGCCCACGGAACTACCGCTCCACAGGCGCGGTACTACCGCAGTGGCGTGCGGTACTACCGCGGTGGACCGCGGTACTACCGCGAGTACGGCAGAGACCTGACCAGGCAAAAAGGAGCACCGACAGGGTGCGGTAGATCCGCAGAAGCGGTACTACCGCGGCCCCATGCGGTACTTCCGCAAGGCAGACACGGGCCAGGCCTGGTAGGCCCAGATGTAAAAATTACATCCGTGACTAGCTCCGCTGAGAAAAATGTCGTGCAAAAATCCGACAAGGAACTACCGCGACCGAGGGTGCGGTACTACCGTGAAGGGTGCGGATGTAAAAAATTACATCCGCCCCTACCTCCACTCCTGCTCCGGAACCTGGCCTGGTGCCACGGTACTACCGCGCCACAGCACGGTACTACAGCGGGGAGCGCGGATGTAAAAAATTACATCCGCGTCTACCACCGCTTGAGAGCGGTGCCAGACCAAAGCTCGTGGTACTACCGCTCGGAAGAGCGGTACTACCGTGGGAGCCTACGGTACTACCATGCCGGAGCCCGCATTATCAAGAGCCTCTGCGGTAGTACCGCTCACAAGAGCAGTACTACCGCTAGCCTGAGAAGAGCAAGACCGAGGCCTTCATTTCGCAGAGACACGATGAGACGGAGGAACACTCCGAGGAGCTCGAGGAAAGACGGTGCAAAAGGGAATGTGTACGTGAGATTCCACCCAAACCTTTCCAAAGCGGACCCACTCTTAATAGTACGGCTTTCCTACGACTCAACTCCACCGAACCAAACCGTAGAGAAAGGCCGTCTTCTATAATCTCCGAGGGGCATCAAATCGTCTTGTGTTTAGTCGTGATATATCTGAAAAGCTCAATACACACGATTAGTCCGCAAAGGCATTGTCATCAATCACCAAAACAACATAGGGACAAGAATGCCCTTACAATATCCCCCTTTTTGGTGGATTGATGACAATACGGGATTTGCACAAATGAAATGAATATAGCACAGGCAAACCCCACAACTTCTAAAATATAGATGAGCTCCCCCTAGATTCGTGCTAGAGAGTAAAGTGCTTTGGACTGCACGGCCCGAATACTAGGAGCACCAGTCCCCCTATATTTTAGAAACAAAGCATATCTTGCAATAGTAAGGCTGACACTAGAGATGATATGAGCATAACATGAATAGCATGATAAGCACAAGCTCAATAAGGAGATAACGAGAGAGTGCATATGTCTTACACCATATGATAGACTTAGTCTCACGAGCACAACCAAACCAAAGCAAGCAGGTTCAACAACGGAAAGCAAAGCAAACGACGAAACACACGACAGGCACGCAAGTCCTACACTCTCTCCCCCTTTGGCATCGAGACACCAAAAAGGCAGATAGGTCACCTACAACATAGGTGGTAGCTCAGGCGGAAAACAACTCATCGTCGCCAGACTCCGCAGCAGGAACATACTCCTCCTCTGAATCGGTCCAATGGTAGCTCTGCTTCGCCATCCAGGCAGTCTCTGGGGTGATGTGCTTCTCAGAGCCGCTTGCCACGTCCTCCCTGCAAGCCCTCAAGATCCTGATGTTGCGACGGCTACTCTCCTTCTGAGCAACATGGGCCTTGTACTGCCCCTGAACCTGCAAGCAGCACAACCTCTTCATCTTGTCCTTCAGCTTCTTTGCCCAAGAAGGCTCAGCAGAGGGAGGCGTGAAGGCAGAACGATCCTCAGCAGCGTCTTCCTCCTCAATCTCCTCCACATCAACAGGCATCTTGGCATCCTCTGCAGCAGTGGTGGTGTTAGCCCATTGGGGCTTGATGCGAAGCTTGATGGGCTCATGATGAATCCAGCCTGGAGCTTCAAACTCCTCATTGGGGAGGAGCTTCTCCCATGTCTTGGAGATCAGGTAAAACAGATAAGGCCCATAGATGGGGACCTTACGGTTGAAAACGGGGAACTAAAGCTCACACCACATGATATGTGAGACATCAAGTGGCTGAGTCTGAGCCTGACGAGCCTCCTCACAAAGAAGCATCATGTCAATGAGATAAGCATGCACCTGTCCCATGTCACCAATGCGCGGGAAGAGCGTGTTCCGGAAGAGCCTATGCATGATGTCAAGGAAGGGGTTGAGCACCCATGCCTTCTTCTTGTTAGGAAGCGTCTTCTCAACAAGGTATGGCATGAGCTTGTTCTTGTTGGCAGAGTCAGCGTTGGCGTGAGGGCGAACTCCAACTGGCGTGTCGAGTCCTTCATCGGGAACAAGGAGCAACTCCATGAACTCCTTCCATGTAGCAGACAACTTTCGACCATTGGTCATCCAAGTCATGGTCCTCTCTTCATTGATGCCGAAGTGGACTGAAGCAAAGAACTGTGCAATGATCTCTGGATCAAAGTCCTTGTGGAAGGTGAGAATGTGTTCAATGCCAAACTGCTCCACAAGATCCAAGGCCTCTTCAAAGTACCCACGGTGCTTCTCCTGCCTCATGTGAGTCATGTCAATCCAGTGAACTTCAACATAGTGATTCTGCTTGGCCTTGATCACATCCATATAGATCAGATTCTGCTGCTTGTTCCAGAAGAGTTCATTGCCCCGCGTGCTAGACCGGGGAGACACATAAGGATTGATCTTTCTTCGAATGACAAATTCTTCCTGGGGCATCTCATCCATGCCCATGACGGGCTCCTTCTGTTTGCTGGCGGTATGCTTGGTCCTGCGTTGGGGAGCAGCAGAGGACCCCTCTGGAACATCATCTGGATTGCGCAGACACTTGGACCCTGTGTCACAGCTGGGATTCGAGCTGCGAGGGAAACCGGAGCCAACACCTAGACACAAACACACAAAGACACACACGGGAAAAAAACCAATCAAAAACAAACGAAAGAAAACACAAACACATGCGAATTGGACAAAAGACAAAACGGCGCAGGATGATCTACGGTAGTACCGGGCGGGGTTCCGGATGTAAAAAATTACATCCGCGCCAACCGCGGAAGTACCGTGCCGCGGAAGCACGGTAGTACCGTGCGTGGGGCGGAAGTAATTTTTTACTTCCGGACGCCCAGCGGTAGTACCGCACCAAGGTGCGGAAGTACCGCGGAGTATCAGATCCAGAAGAGGCTGCGGTAGTACCGCTCCAGGAGGAGCGGTAGTACCGCACGTAAGAAAAAACTGCCATTGAGGACGCGGATCTGGATCTAGAACCTCCGCACGACAACTTCGGTACTACCGTTGATCAAACGGAACTATTTTGACTATCCAAAGAGCATGCAACTACTCTACCACTCTACAACGAATCCCACTTGCACAGATTTAGCCAAAAATCTCAAGGACACCACATGCATCTCCCCAAAACCTAGAAACACAAGGAAGGACAAAAACGAGAGGTATTTGGGGAAAAACCTGGGTCCATGGCAAGAGGGCGAGGTGGGGAGCGATCCCACCCGTCGGAATCCGAGGAGAGCGGCCGGAGATGGAGATCCGGCAAAGGCCTCCGGCGCCGTTCTTGGTTAGGAGAGAGAGAGACGGGGTGGGGAAAAGAGATGAATGGGTATGGGGAAGTTAGAACTCCCCCTGTCCCTTTCTTAACCCCCACCTGCTCGCATGGGAGCAGAAGTATCGCGGGTCATCGCGGTAGTACCGCCCGGGCGGAAGTACCGCACGGTGGGCGGTAGTACCGCTCGTCCAGCGGCAGTAAAAAATTTCTGCCGCGGAAGTAGCGGTAGTACCATGCCCCTAGAGGGCCACGCACTTGGAGAGACCCACCAACTCCTGCAGTAGTACCGTGGCACACCACGGCAGTACCGTAAACCAAGAAAGTGTTGGGGAACGTAGTAATTTCAAAAAAATTCCTACGCACACACAAGATCATGGTGATGGCGTAGCAACGAGAGGGGAGAGTGTGTCCACGCACTCGTGAGACCAAAGCGAAGTGTTATAACAACGCTGTTGATGTAGTCGCACGCCTTCACAATCCGACCGATCCAAGTACCGATAGTACGGCACCTCCGAAGTTCAGCACACGCTCAACTCGATGACGATCCCCGGCTCCGATCCAGCAAAGCGTCGGGATGAGTTCCACAAGACGACGGCATGGTGACGATGATGATGCTCCATCGCGCAGGGCTTCGCCTTAAGCTCCGCGACGATATAACCAAGTGGAATATGGTGGAGGGGGCACCGACACGGCTAAGGAACGATCCGTAGATCAACTTGTGTATCATGGGGTGCCCCTGCCCTCAGATATAAAGGAGCAAGGGGTGCGGCCGGCCCTAGGAGGAGGCGCGCAGAGGAGTCCTACTCCCACGGAGTAGGACTTCCCCTTTCCTAGTTGGCTTAGGACTTGGGGGGGAAAGAGGAAGGGGCGCCTCCTTGTCCTATTCGGACTAGGGGAGGGGGCGGCCTGCCCCTGGCCGGCCCTCCTCTTCTCCCTCATGGCCCACTAAGGCCCATTAACCCCCGGAGGGTTCCGTAACCCCTAGGTGTTCCGGTAAAAATCCGATTTCACCCGAACTATTCAAGTCCAAACATAGGCTTCCAATATATCAATCTTTATGTCTCGACCATTTCGAGACTCCTCGCCATGTCCGTGATCACATCCGGACTCAACAAACTTCGTACATCAATACTCATAAAATTGTCATCGTAACGTTAAGCGTGCGGACCCTACGGGTTCGAGAACTATGTAGACATGACCTAGAACTATTCTTGGTCAATAACCAATAGTGGAACCTGGATGTTCATATTGGTTCCTACATTTTCTACGAAAATCTTTATCGGTCAAACCGCATAACAACATCCATTGTTCCCTTTGTCATCGGTATGTTACTTGCCGAGATTCGATCGTCGGTATCCAATACCTAGTTCAATCTTGTTACTGGCAAGTCTCTTTACTCGTTCTGTAATACATCATTTCATAACTAACTCATTAGTAACAATGCTTGCAAGGCTTAGGTGATGAGTATTACCGAGAAGGCCCAGAGATACCTCTCCGACAATCGGAGTGACAAAACCTAATCTGGAATTATGCCAACTCAACATATACTTTTGGAGACACCTGTAGAGTACCTTTATAATCACCCAGTTACGCTAGACGCTTGGTAGCACACAAAGTGTTCCTCCGTAAACGGAGTTGCATAATCTCATAGTTGCAGGAACTTTGTATAAGTCATGAAGAAAGCAAAAGCAACATAGTAAACGATCAAGTGCTAAGCTAACGGAATGGGTCAAGTCAATCACATCATTCTCCTAATGATGTGATCCCGTTAATCAAATGACAACTCATGTCCATGGTTAGGAAACATAACCATCTTCGATTAACGAGCTAGTCAAGTAGAGGCATACTAGTGACATTCTGTTAGTTTATGTATTCACACATGTATTATGTTTCCGGTTAATACAATTCTAGCATGAATAATAAACATTTATCATGATATAAGGAAATAAATAATAACTTTATTATTGCCTCTAGGGCATATTTCCTTCAGTCTCCCACTTGCACTAGAGTCAATAATCTAGATTACACAAGAATGATTCTCACACCCATGGAGTCTCGGTGCTGATCATGTTTTGCTCGTGAGAGAGGCTTAGTCAACGGTCTGCAACATTCAGATCCGTATGTATCTTGCAAATCTCTATGTCTCCCACTTGGACTTGGTCCCGAATGGAATTGAAGCGCCTCTTGATGTGCTTGGTCCTCTTGTGAAATCTGGATTCCTTTGCCAAGGCAATTGCACCAGATTGTCACGAAGATCTTCATTGGTCCCGATGCACTAGGTATAACACCTAGATCGGAAATGAACTCCTTCATCCAGACTCCTTCATTTGCTGCTTCCAAGCAGCTATGTACTCCGCTTCACATGTAGATCCTGCCACGACGCTTTGTTTAGAACTGCACCAACTTACAGCTCCACCGCTTAATAAAAATACGGTCCGGTTTGCATTTAGAATCGTCCGGATCAGTGTCAAAGCTTGCATCGACGTAACCTTTACGACAAGCTCTTTGTCACCTCCATAAACGAGAAACATATCCTTAGTCCTTGTCGTATTTCAGGATATTCTTGACCGCTGTCCAGTGATCCACTCCTGGATTACTTTGGTACCTCCCTGCTAAGCTAATAGCAAGGCACACATCAGGTCTGGTACACAACATTGCATACATGATAGAGCCTATGGCTGAAGCATAGGGAACTCCTTTCATTTTTCATGTATCTTCTGCAGTGGTCGAGCATTGACTCTGACTCAATCTTACACCTTGTAATACAGGAAAGAACCCTTTCTTTTCCTGATCCATATTGAACTTTTTCAAGACTTTATCAAGGTATGTGCATTGTGAAAGTCCGATCAAGCGTCTTGATCTATCTCTATAGATCTTGATGCCTAATATGTAAGCAGCTTCACCGAGGTCCTTAATTGAAAAAAAATTATTCAAGTATCCTTTTATGCTATCCATAAATTCTATATCATTTCCAATCAACAATATGTCATCCACATATAATATTAGAAATGCTACAAAGCTCCCACTCACTTTCTTGTAAATACATGCTTCTCCAAAAGTCTGTACAAAACCATATGCTTTGATCACACTATCAAAGCGTTTATTCCAACTCCGAGAGGCTTGCACCAGACCATAGATTGATCGTTGGAGCTTGCACACTTTGTTAGCTCCCTTAGGATCGACAAAACCTTCCGGTTGCATCATATACAACTCTTCTTCCAGAAATCCATTCAGAAATGCAGTTTTGACATCCATCTGCCATATTTCATAATCATAAAATGCGGCGATTGCTAACATGATTCGGACATACTTAAGCATCGCTACGGGTGAGAAGGTCTCATCGTAGTCAACTCCTTGAACTTGTGGAAAACCTTTTGCAACAAGTCGAGCTTTGTAAACAGTAACATTACCGCCGTCAGTCTTCTTCTTGAAAATCCATTTATTCTCTATTGCTTGTCGACCATCGGGCAAGTCAACCAAAGTCCACACTTTGTTCTCATACATGGATCCCATCTCAGATTTCATGGCTTCAAGCCATTTTATGGAATCTGGGCTCACCGTCGCTTCTTCATAGTTCGTAGGTTCACCACGATCTAGTAGCATGACTTCCGTAATAGGATTACCGCACCACTCAGTGCGGATTTTATTCTGGTTGATCTACGGTTCAAGAATAACTTGATCTGAAGTTTCATGATCATCATCATTAACTTCCTCACTAACTGGTGTAGGTGTCACAGGAACCGATTTCTGTGATGAACTCCTTTCCAATAAGGGAGCTGGTACTGTTACCTCATCAAGTTCTACTTTCCTCCCACTCACTTCTTTCGAGAGAAACTCCTTCTCTAGAAAGGATCCATTCTTAGCAACGAATGTCTTGCCTTCGGATCTGTGATAGAAGGTATACCCAATTGTCTCCTTTGGGTATCCTATGAAGACACATTTTTCCGATTTGGGTTCAAGCTTATCAGGTTGAAGCTTTTTCACATAAGCATCGCAACCCCAAACTTTCAGAAACGACAACTTTGGTTTCTTGCCAACCCATAGTTCATAAGGTGTCGTCTCAACGGATTTTGATGGTGTCCTATTTAACGTGAATGCGGCCATCTCTAAAGCATAACCCCAAAACGATAGCGGTAAATCAGAAATAGACATCATAGATCGCACCATATCTAGTAAAGTACGACACGACGCTCGATACACCATTACGCTGTGGTGTTCCGGTGGCGAGTTGCTAAACTATTCCGCATTGCTTCAAATGTAGACCAAACTCAGAACTCAAATATTCTCCTCCACGATCAGATCGTAGAAACTTTATTTTCTTGTTACGATGATTTTCAACTTCACTCTGAAATTCTTTGAACTTTTCAAATATTTCAGATTTATGCTTTATTAAGTAGATATACCCGTATCTGCTTAAATCATCTGTGAAGGTGAGAAAATAACGATATCCGCCACGAGTTTCAACATTCATCGGACCACATACATCTGTATGTATGATTTCCAACAAATCTGTTGCTCTCTCCATACAACCGGAGAACGGTGTTTTAGTCATCTTGCCCATCAGGCACGGTTCGCAAGTACCAAGTGATTCATAATCAAGTGATTCCAAAAGTCCATCTGTATGGAGTTTCTTCATGCGCTTTTACACCGATATGACCTAAACGGCAGTGCCACAAATAAGTTGCACTATCATTATCAACTCTACATCTTTTGGCTTCGACATTATGAATATGTGTATCACTACCGCCGAGATTCAACAAGAATAGACCACTCTTCAAGGGTGCATGACCATAAAAGATATTACTCATATAAATAGAACAACCATTATTCTCTGATTTAAATGAATAACCGCCTCGCATTAAACAAGATCCAGATATAATGTTCATGCTCAACGCTGGCACCAAATAACAATTATTTAGGTCTAAAACTAATCCCGAAGGTAGATGTAGAGGTAGCGTGCCGATCGCGATCACATTGACTTTGGAACCATTTCCCACGCCGATCGTCACCTCGCCCTTTGCAGTGCTCGCTTATTCCAGTAGTCCCTGCTTCGAGTTGCAAATATTAGCAATGTAACCAGTATCAAATACCCAGTGCTACTACGAGCTCTAGTAAGGTACACATCAATAACATGTATATCACATATACCTTTGTTCACTTTGCCATCCTTCTTATCCGCCAAATACTTGGGGCAATTCCGCTCAAAGGACCAGCTTGCTTGCAGTAGAAGCACTCAGTTTCAGGCTTAGGTCCAGATTTGGGTTTCTTTTCTTGAGCAGCAACTTGCTTGCTGTTCTTCTTAAAGTTCCCCTTCTTCTTTCCTTTGCCCTTTTTCTTGAAACTAGTGGTCTTGTTGACCATCAACACTTGATGCTCCTTTTGATTTCTACCTCCGCAGCTTTTAGCATTGTAAGAGCTCGGAAGTGTCTTGTTCATCCCTTGCATATTATAGTTCATCACGAAGCTCTTGTAGTTTGGTGGCAGTGATTGGAGAATTCTGTCAATGACACTATCATCCGGAAGATTAACTCCCAGTTGAATCAAGTGATTATTATACCCAAACAGTTTGAGTATGTGCTCACTGACTGAACTATTCTCATCCATCTTGCAGCTATAGAACTTTGGAGACTTCATATCTCTCAATCCGGGCATTTGCTTGAAATATTAACTTCAACTCCTGGAACATCTCATATGCCCCATGACGTTCAAAACGTCGTTGAAGACCCGGTTCTAAGCCATAAAGCATGGCACACTGAACTATGGAGTAGTCATCAGCTTTGCTCTGCCAGACGTTCACAACTTCTGGCGTTGCTCCTGCAGCAGGCCTGGCACCCAGCGGTGCTTCCATGACGTAATTCTTCCGTGCAGCAATGAGGATAATCCTCAAGTTACGGACCCAGTCTGTGTAATTGCTACCATCATCTTTCAACTTTGCTTTCTCAAGGAACGCATTAAAATTCAACGGAACAACAGCACGAGCCATCTATCTACAGTAAACATAGACAAGCAAAATACTATCAGGTACTAAGTTCATGATAAATTTAAGTTCAATTAATCATATTAAAAACTCCCACTTAGACAGACATCTCTCTAGTCATCTAAGTGATTACGTGATCCAAATCAACTAAACCATAACCGATCATCACGTGAGATGGAGTAGTTTTCAATGGTGAACATCACTATGTTGATCATATTTACTATATGATTCACGCCGACCTTCGGTCTCCGTGTTCCGAGGCCATATCTGCATATGCTAGGCTCGTCAAGTTTAACCTGAGTATTCTGCGTGTGCAAAACTGGCTTGCACCCGTTGTAGATGGACGAGAGCTTATCACACCCGATCATCACGCGGTGTGTGGGCACTACTGAACTTTTAGCAACGGTGCATACTCAGGAGAACACTTCTTGATAATTTTAGTGAGAGATCATCTTATAATGCTACCGTCAATCAAAGCAAAATAAGATGCATAAAGGATAAACATCACATGCAATCAATATAAGTGATATGATATGTCCATCATCATCTTGTGCTTGTGATCTCCATCTCCAAGCACCGCCGTGATCACCATCGCCACCGGCGCGACACCTTGATCTCCATCATAGCATCGTTGTCGCCTCGCCAACTATTGCTTCTACGACTATCGCTACTGCTTAGTGATAAAGTAAAGGAATTACATGGCGTCAGATTTCATACAATAAAGCGACAACCATATGGCTCCTGCCGATTGCCGATAACTTCTGTTACAAAACATGATCATCTCATACAATAAAATATAGCATCACGCCTTGACCATATCACATCACAACATGCCCTGCAAAAACAAGTTAGACGTCCTCTACTTTGTTGTTGCAAGTTTTACGTGGCTGCTACGGGCTGAGCAAGAACCGTTCTTACCTACGCATCAAAACCACAACGATAGTTTGTCAAGTTGGTGCTGTTTTAACCTTCGCAAGGACCGGGCGAGCTACACTCGGTTCAACTAAAGTGAGAGAGACAGACACCCGCCGGTCACCTTTAAGCAACGAGTGCTCGAAGCGGTGAAACCAGTCTCGCGTAAGCGTACGCGTAATGTCGGTCCGGGCCGCTTCATCTCACAATACCGCTGAACCAAAGTATGACATGCTGGTAAGCAGTATGACTTATATCGCCCACAACTCATTTGTGTTCTACTCGTGCATATGACATCAACGCATAAAAACCAGGCTCGGATGCCACTGTTGGGGAACGTAGTAATTTCAATAATTTTCCTACGCACACACAAGATCATGGTGATGGCATAGGAACGAGAGGGGAGAGTGTGTCCACGTACCCTCGTAGACCGAAAGCGGAAGCGTTATAACAACATGGTTGATGTAGTCGTACGTCTTCACGATCCGACCGATCCAAGTACCGAACGACGGCACCTCCGAGTTCAGCACACGCTCAGCTCGATGACGATCCCCGGCCCGATCCAGCAAAGCGTCGGGGATGAGTTCCACAAGACGACGGCGTGCAGGACGATGATGATGCTCCACGGTGCAGGGCTTCGCCTAAGCCCGCGACGATATGACCGAACTGGAATATGGTGGAGGGGGCACCGACACGGCTAAGGAACGATCCGTAGATCAATTTGTGTATCATGGGTGCCCCTGCCCGTATATAAAGGAGCAAGGGGTTGCGGCCGCCCTAGGAGGAGGCGCGCAGAGGAGTCCTACTCCCACCGGAGTAGGACTCCCCCTTCCTAGTTGGATTAGGACTTGGGGGAGGGAAGAGGAAGGGGCGCCGCCTCCTTGTCCTATTCGGACTAGGGGAGGGGCGCTGCCTGCCGTGGCCGCCCTCCTCTTCTCCCTCATGGCCCACTAAGGCCCATTAACCCCGGGAGGGTTCGGTAACCCTCCGTGTTCCAGAAAACTCGATTTCACCCGAACTATTCCAAGTCCAAACATAGGCTTCCAATATATCAATCTTTATATCTCGACCATTTCGAGACTCCTCGTCATGTCCGTGATCACATCCGGGACTCGAACAAACTTCGTACATCAATACTCATAAAATTGTCATCGTAACGTTAAGCGTGCGGACCCTACGGGTTCGAGAACTATGTATACATGACCTAGAACTATTCTCGGTCAATAACCAATAGTGGAACCTGGATGTTCATATTGGTTCCTACATTTCTCACGAAGATCTTTATCGGTCAAACCGCATAACAACATACGTTGTTCCCTTTGTCATCGGTATGTTACTTGCCCGAGATTCGATCGTCGGTATCCAATACCTAGTTCAATCTCATCGGCAAGTCTCTTTACTCCTTCTGTAATACATCATTTCATAACTAACTCATTAGTTACAATGCTTGCAAGGCTTAGGTGATGAGTATTACCGAGAAGGCCCTGAGATACCTCTCCGACAATCGGAGTGACAAAACCTAATCTCAATTATGCCAACTCAACATATACTTTTGGAGACACCTGTAGAGTACCTTTATAATCACCCGATTACGTTAGACGTTTGGTAGCACACAAAGTGTTCCTCCGTAAACGGAGTTGCATAATCTCATAGTTGCAGGAACTTTGTATAAGTCATGAAGAAAGCAATAGCAACATACTAAACGATCAAGTGCTAATCTAACGGAATGGGTCAAGTCAATCACATCATTCTCCTAATGATGTGATCCCGTTAATCAAATGACAACTCATGTCCATGGTTAGGAAACATAACCATCTTCGATTAACGAGCTAGTCAAGTAGAGGCATACTAGTGACATTCTGTTTGTTTATGTATTCACACATGTATTATGTTTCCGGTTAATACAATTCTAGCATGAATAATAAACATTTATCATGATATAAGGAAATAAATAATAACTTTATTATTGCCTCTAGGGCATATTTCCTTCAGAAAGAGCTAGGACGCAAGAGAGAAGAAGGAGGAAAAAGCAAAACACCCACCGGGGAAACACCACCCAACACGAGAGAGAAAACAACTTCTCCAAGGAAGGGCGGTGGCCGGAGCCACCTATATTTGAGTCAATTGATATGGCACCGCGAAGAATTATCCTTGGGTCCATGACCAAAACTCCTCTTTGAAGCACAAGTACCATAAAAATGGCTAATGTGAAAGAGTTGATTAGTATATGCATAATGGGGGAGGAAGAGTTCATTGAGAGAACAACACTCCCCCTATGGCCATGCCTACATCTAGACTAGACAACAAGTAGAGTGAGGAGGGGTGTGCACGGGCTCAAGTCACATTGCTCGAATCAATGATATTTAGCTCATGGCTTAACTCGCGGAATCTTGCTTTATCCAAGGGCTTCGTGAAAATATCTGCAAGGTTATCATGAGTGTTGACATACTTGAGATCGATCTCCCCTCGCCTAATGTGATCCCGGATGAAGTGATACCGAATCTCAATATGCTTCATCTTGAAATGTTGCACCGGGTTGAGAGAAATCTTGATGGCACTTTCATTATCACACCAAAGAGGCACTTTGTCACAAATGACACTGTATTCCTTTAAAGTTTGCCTCATCCATAATAGTTGTGCACAACAACTACCGGCCGCCACATATTCCGCTTCGGTGGACGAGAGAGACGCACAACTTTGCTTCTTGGAAGACCAACTCACCAAAGAGCAACCAAGAAATTGGCACCCTCCGGAAGTGGACTTCCTATCCACTTTGTCTCCCGCCCAATCGGAATCCGTAAATCCTTCAAGCTTGAAGTTTGCTCCTCTTGGGTACCATAGGCCAAAGTTTGGGGTATGAGCCAAATATCGAAAGATTCGCTTGACCGCCACAAAATGGCTTTCCTTCGGTGCGGCTTGAAACCGTGCACACATACCCACACTCAACATGATATCCGGTCTAGATGCACAAAGGTAAAGCAAGGATCCAATCATAGAGAGATATACCTTTTGATCCACCGCTTTACCATTGGGATGAATGTCAAGTTGGCACTTGGTAGGCATTGGAGTGGAAGCCGGCTTGACATCAATTAGCTTGAATCTCTTAAGCATGTCTTGAGTGTATTTGGCTTGGTTGATGAAGGTACCTTCTCTTCTTTGTTTGATATCAAAACCGAGGAAGAACTTCAACTCTCCCATTGAAGACATCTTGAACTTAGAGGTCATGAGAGCGGCAAATTCTTCATTGAAAGCTTTGTTAGGGGAACCAAAGATAATGTCATCAACATCTAGTTGGCACACAAACAACTCCCCTTTGACCTTATTAGTAAA
Source organism: Aegilops longissima (assembly GCA_021605205.1). Classification (NCBI taxonomy): domain Eukaryota; kingdom Viridiplantae; phylum Streptophyta; class Magnoliopsida; order Poales; family Poaceae; genus Aegilops; species Aegilops longissima. The sequence continues at coordinate 768,202,543 of CM038679.1, read as the reverse complement.
AAGATTGGGATCGATTTTCCCAACTTCAAATCCACGATCTTGTAACAACTCGGTAAGGTGGTCATACCATGCACGTGGGGCTTGTTTAAGGCCATAGAGTTCCTTATCGAGTAGATACACATGATCCGGGAAGTAAGGATCCTCGAACCCGGGGGGTTGCTTGACATACACCAACTCATTAATAGGACCATTAAGAAAAGCACTTTTAACATCCATTTGTTGTAACTTAAAGTTATGATGGGACGCATAAGCAATCAACAAACTAATGGATTCAAGGCGAGCAACGGGAGCAAAGGTTTCACCGTACTCGATACCCTCGACTTGGGAGTAGCCTTGCGCTACCAATCTTGCCTTGTTGCGAATGATGTTCCCATGAGCATCTTGCTTGTTCTTGAAAATCCACTTGGTTACAATGACGTTGTGGTTCCCTGATGGCCTTGGCACCAATCTCCAAACCTTGTTGTACTCGAAGTTGTTGAGTTCTTCATGCACGTCATTGAGCCAATCCGAGTCTTCGAGTGCCTCATAGACCTTTTGGGGTTCAACACAAGAGAAAAACGCGTGATGTTGACAATAGTTTGCTAATTGTCTACGAGTGCTTACCCCCTTTCTCAGGCTTCCAGCCACATTTTCCATGAGGTGGCCTTTGGTGGTGAGTTTGGAAGCAATCTTCGCGGCACGACGCACTAATTCCTCCTCGGATGTGGAAGGAGGAGTGTTAACTTGATTATCTTGAGTGACGTCTTGAGCTTGTTCTTGATCTTGAGTTTGCTCATGATCTTGAATCTGCTCGAGGGGGAGAACTTGACCTTGGGCATCATTTGGAGGTTCACAACTATCTTGAGATTGATCTTGCCCTTGGTCTTGTTCACGAGGTTGAGGGCCTTCACTTTCTTCTTCGGAAGCGTGTGAGTCTTGAGTAGGTGAAGGCTCCACTTGAGTGGAGCATTGTCCTTCTCCTTCGGCCACAAGGGATTCCTCAGTGGGTAGAATATGACCAATACCCATTCTTCTTATGGCTTGGGGAGGAATTTCATCACCTACATCACAAGTACCACTTTGCTCCACTTGGGAGCCGTTATTTTCGTAAAACTCCACGTTACACGTCTTCTCAATGAGTCCGGTGGACTTGTTGAGAACACGGTAAGCATGAGAGTTTGTAGCATAACCAACAAATATGCCCTCATAAGCTCTAGCCTCAAATTTAGACAATGGAACACCTTTCTTGAGAATGAAACACTTACACCCGAACACCCGGAAGTACTTGAGATTGGGCTTGTTTCCGGTGAGTATCTCATAAGGAGTCTTGTTCAAGCCTTTGCGGAGATAGAACCGATTGGATGCATGACAAGCGGTGTTGATGGCTTCGGCCCAAAAGTTGTATGGAGACTTGAAATCCGCCATCATTGTCCTTGCCGCATCCATCAACGTCCGGTTCTTCCTCTCTGCAACACCATTTTGTTGAGGTGTATATGGTGCAGAATATTGATGCTTGATCCCCTCATCACTAAGAAACTCATCCAAGGTGTAGTTCTTGAACTCGGTGCCGTTGTCACTTCTTATTGTCAAGATCTTTGCATTATGTTGACGTCGAGCTTCATTTGCAAAGTCGATGATGGTTTGTTGAGTCTCACTCTTCCTCTTGAAGAAGTATACCCAAGTGTATCTTGAATAATCATCCACAATCACCAAGCAATACTTTCTACCCCCAAGACTATCAAAGGATGGAGGCCCAAAGAGGTCCATGTGAAGGAGCTCCAAGGGTCTCTTCGAGTAGATGATAGTCGTGGGAGGGTGAGCCGTCTCATGAAGCTTTCCTTCGATACAAGCACTGCAAGCACGATCTTTGGCAAAACTAACATTTTTTAGTCCACGGACATGGTCCCCCTTGAGAAGACTTTGCAAAGATCTCATATTGATGTGGGCTAAACGGCGATGCCAAAGCCATCCCACATCAACTTTAGCCATTAGGCATGTCGCGGTCTTAGTGGGTTGCTCTGAAAAGTTAATCACATAGAGACCGTTCTCGACATGCCCAACAAAGGCTACTTTAAGAGTCTTGCTCCACAAGAGGGCCACGGTATCAATATCAAAGAAGGTGGCAAAGCCCATGAGTGCAAGTTGACGAACAGAAAGTAAATTGAACGCAAGGGACTCAACAAGCATGACTTTCTCGATCGTTAGATCATGAGAAATGACAACCTTGCCAAGACCCAATACCTTAGAATGTGAGGCATCACCCCACTCGACATTGGTGGGCATAGATGGGATCTTTTGCACGTCCACCACCAAGTCCTTGCTCCTGGTCATATGATTTGTTGCTCCACTATCGAGCAACCATGATCCCCCACCGGAAGCAAACACCTACTAGAGATCAATGCTTGGTTTTAGGTACCCATTTAGTAGTGGGTCCTTTGATGTTAGTAACAAGGGTATTAGGCACCCAAATAGACCATTGAATGTACTCATAAGAAGAACCAACAAATTTAGCATAAACATGCCCATCACTAGCACGACACAACACATAAGAGGGGTTAAAGTCGCCGGCTTTGTTGGGAGAGATGGCTTTTCCCTTTTTGGCATCACTACTCTTCGCATTGTTCTTCTTCTCCTTAGGAGCACCCTATCCCTCCTTCACAAAAGTTTGCTTAAGCGGGGGAGGTCGTTTGGTCTTGGTATTCTTCTTCTCGTTCTTCTTCTTGTTCTTGGACCTGGGTGAGAACCCAACTCCCTCCTTGCCCACAACTTCCTTTTGATTGCTCAAAAGGTCATTTAGGTTCTTCTCACCTTGTATGCATGACACAAGACCTTTCTCGAGTTGTTCCTTCAAATTGGCATTCTCCTCCACAAGATGCACATGCTCACAACACGGGTTAGTAGCATTTGCATTATCAATTAACACCATGTGAGGAAATGTGGACTTTTACTTGGTTAGCTTAACTTGGAGTTGAGCATGAGACTCCTTGAGGTTTGCATGAGCACCTTTGAAGACCTTATGGGCCTTGTCAAGTACATCAAACTCCTCCTTGAGTCTAGCATGATCAACCCCAAGTTTAGCCTTCTCGGAAGTTAGCACACGAGACACAACAAGAGCATGATCAAGATCTTCCTTTAATTTGGCATGGTCATCGTTGTGTGACTCCTCAAGAGCCAAACGATGCCCACACTCTTCCTCGAGAGAATTAGAGAGACCCGATATCTCATCAGCATAGTCACGACTATGACCTTCCATCTTAGAGATGGTTTCTTCGTGAGCCTCGATCATGTCATTGGCTTCACCAAGTTGTTCCAAGAGAGCAACGAAGTGCTTCTTGGATTTGCCCTTGAGCTTACTCATGAAGGACTCAAATTCATTTACCTCCTCATTAGACCCCTTACCATCATCAAAGCCAACGGTCAAATAAGGATTAGAAATAATGGTGGTTTTGATGTTGGGGGTTACCTTGTTGGTGGCTTTAGCCATGAGGCACTTGGCGGTGATGTTCTCGTCGGGTGAGTCGAAAAGAGACACTAGGGGAGTTGTGGCAATGGCAACGGATGCCATAGCCATTGCTTCACTATCTTCATCATCATCGTCATCCTCACGGTATTCTTCTTGAACCACCAACCCGCGAGTAGGAGTCTTCTTGGTGAAGTTGTTCTTGTTGGGGAAGGACTTGGGCTTTGTCTTTTCGGATGAACTTGCCACCATTGTCTTCCCGCTTCTTGTAAGGACAATCCGCAACGAAATGGCTCACATTGCCACAGTTGAAACAAGTTCTAACTCGTTGCTTTCCCTTGAGGCCACTTGAGTTGTTCTTGTTGAAGTTGGGTCTTGTATTCTTCTTGCTCCAAAATTGTCTTGAGGCAAGAGCCATGTGCTCATGATAATCAAATTTCGTGTCTTTGGGGTTGCTCTCCTCATCTTCCTCTTCTTCCTCTTCTTCCACACTAACCTTGGCCTTCCAGGCAAGGTTGGGCTTCTTTGCCCTTTGAGAACGGAGCACCGCATTGCCGGCGGTCTTGTCCAAGATGCTCATTGCAATGAACTCATCCAACACTTTGCTTGAGGTAATGGAGTGGAAATCCGGTCTTTCATGAATGACGGAGGACATGGCCTTGTTGTAGGGCATCATGGCCTTGAGGAACATGCGCTTGATCCAATTGTCATCCGTGTCCTTGCTCCCATGATCTCGGAGTGAGACCGCGAGTTTGGTCACTCTTCGGAAGAGCTCACGAGGTTCTTCATCTTCTTTCATTGCAAACTCATCAGCTTCATCATGCACCACTTCATAGTTGGAGCGTTGAATGCTAGCACTTCCTCGATAGAGAGACACAACACATTGCCATGCGTCTTTAACCACGGCATGAGGTCGAAGATGAGGGAGATATTCGGGAAGGATTGCATCTTGGATGATGAAGAGAGCACTCTCATTGAATTGATTATCCACGGCTTCTCGAGGGGTGAAGTTGCTTGGGTCATGTGGATAGAAACCTTCTTCTATGATTCTCCAAAGATTAGTATTCACATGTTTTAAATGACGCTTGAAACAATAAACCCAAGAATCAAAATCCTCATTTTTCACAATCTTAGGAGGAGGACCGGCATAATTTAAATGAGTGGAGGGAATCGGTCCACCATAAGTAGGAGGTTCCACATGGGCATAGATGCCGGTGCCATTTCTACCACTAGTAGAAGCACCCTTTTCACTATTAGCTTCCCCCTTGTCGGAGTTAGCATCCGTCACCTTGTTAGTGGGATCACCCACTTTCATCGGCGAGGAGGATAGTTTAACTCCTTCTAGGAATTTAGTAAACATGCTTTCAACCTCAGTCATCATGGAGGTTTTCAATGTGTCTAAAGCCACATTGAATTCCTCACGAGAGACCGAGGTTCCCCCATCAGCCGTAGACGAGATAGGATTCACACCGGAGTGCTCCTCCGCACCATCGTTGGTGTCAACCATACTCTTCAGACGGCAAAGTCCTTAATAAAGAGACGAGGCTCTGATACCAATTGAAAGGATCGATATGGTTGACTAGATGGGGGGGGGGGTGAATAGGCAACTAACAATTTTTAAGCTTTTCTTTAACAAATTAAACCTTGCGACAAAATAGGTTGTCTAGATATGCAACTAAGTGGACAACCTATATGATGCAAAGACAACTAGCACACAAGCAAGCAATAGATACAACACAAGTATGCTTGCAAAAGTAAAGGCACGAAATAACCAAGAGTGGAGCCGGTGGAGACGAGGATGTGTTACCGAAGTTTCTTCCTTTTTAAGGGAAGTATGTCTCCGTTAGAGCGGTGTGGATGCACAATGCTCCCCAAGAAGCCACTAGGGCCACCGTAATCTCCTCACGCCCTCACACAATGCGAGATGCCGTGATTCCACTATTGGTGCCCTTGAAGGCGGCGACCGAACCTTTACAAACAAGGTTGGGGCAATCTCCACAACACTTGGAGGCTCCCAACAACACCACGAAGCTTCACCACAATGGAGTATGGCTTCGAGGTGACCTCAACCGTCTAGGGTGCTCAAACACCCAAGAGTAACAAGATCCACTAGGTATTAGTGGGGGGAATCGAATATCTCTTGGTGGAAGTGTAGATCGGGGCCTTGTCACCCAATTCCGAGCAAATCAACAAGTTTGACTGGCTAGGGAGAGAGATCGGCCGAAAATGGAGCTTGGAGCAACAATGGAGTTTAGGGTTAGAAGAGTTGAGTCTTCTTGGAGAAGAAGACCCCCTTTTATAGTGGGGGATAATTCCAACCGTTGCCCACCATTCAACCCGCGGCCCACGGAACTACCGCTCCACAGGCGCGGTACTACCGCACTGGCGTGTGGTACTACCGCGGTGGACCGCGGTACTACTGCGAGCACGGCAGAGACCTGACCAGGCAAAAAGGAGCACCGACAAGGCGCGGTAGATCCGTAGGAGCGGTACTACCGCGGCCCCATGCGGTACTTCCGCAAGGCAGACACGGGCCAGGCCTGGTAGGCACAGATGTAAAAAATTACATCCGTGACTACCTCCGCTGAGAAAAATGTCCTGCAAAAATCCGACAAGGAACTACCGCGACCGAGGGTGCGGTACTACCGTGAAGGGTGCGGATGTAAAAAATTACATCCGCCCCTACCTCCGCTCCTGCTCCGGAACCTGGCCTGGTGCCACAGTACTACCGCGCCACAGCACGGTACTACCGAGCCACATCACGGTACTACCGCGGGGAGCGCGGATGTAAAAAATTACATCAGCCTCTACCACCGCTTCAGAGCGGTGCCAGACCAGAGCTCGCGGTACTACCGCTCGAAAGAGTGGTACTACCGTGGGAGCCTACGGTACTACCGTGCCGGAGCCCGGTACTACCGCTTGCTCCTGCGGTAGTACCGCTCACAAGTGCAGTACTACCGCTAGCCTGAGAAGAGCAAGACCGAGGCCTTTATTTTGCAGAGACACGATGAGACGGAGGAACACTCCGAGTAGCTCGAGGAAAGGCGGTGCAAAAGGGAATTTGTACGTGAGATTCTACCCAAACCTTTCCAAAGCGGACCCCCTCTTAATAGTACGGCTTTCCTACGACTCAACTCCACCGAACCAAACCGTAGAGAAAGGCCGTCTTCTATAATCTCCGAGGGGCATCAAATCGTCTTGTGTTTAGTCATGATATATCTGAAAATCTCAATACACACGATTAGTCTGCAAAGGCATTGTCATCAATCACCAAAACTACATAGGGACAAGAGTGCCCTTACAGAGAGGCAATGGATGGCAGCAACGACGTCATGTTCATCAGAAGCCAACCGGCTGGGCCGAAATGGACAAACTGTGTCGTGTTCATCTGGAGGCAACATAATGCGTCGTGTTTATTGGGAGGCAATGGAATATGTCGTGTTCATTAGGAGCCAACCGGCTTAGATGGAATAGCCAAAACGAGGTCTGGCGTACCACAGAACGGAGGAAACGGGCCTTCTGTTCGACCACATACGGTCGAAATGGGTCCTGTTCATCGGGAAGGGTCTGGCCGACCGCAAAACGGAGGAAACAGACTTGTATTTGAGTGCCTACGGTCGAAAAGGGGTCCTGTTGATAGGGAGGGGTGTGGCGTACCGCAAAATGGAGGAAACAGACTTGTGTTGGAGCGCTTACGGTCGAAACGAGGTCATCCACCATCTACTGTTGCGCCCCAGCCTCCACGAGCTATTGTTCATCCACCATCGACCTCCTCCAGCCTCCACCAGCTACTGTATATCCACCGGCTACTATTCATAGAGGCTCCAGAGGGTCCTGTTCATCCACCCCCAACCAGCTAGGGTGCGATGGCCTCCTTGGGGTCCTGTTCATCCCGCGGCAACGGCCTACTACCACGGGGTCCTCTTCATCAAATCCCCACCGGGAACTGTTCATCCACAACCAACCAACCGGGACTCACCACGTCTTGACTCGTTCTACGTACCATGTGCACGGTAGCAACGGTCACTGTTCATCGAGAGTCAACCCAACACTGGCTGGCTACATCTCGCACGGGGGCCTGATCGGCTTCAGTAAGCAGCAGATGCGATCAATCGGTCGGGTTCAATTAGCAGCAACAGCGAAGGAATCGCTCGGGTTTAGTCAGCAGTGAATGAATCAATCGAGTTTAGTTAATAGCCAAGGGATCAATCGCTCGGCTTCAGTAACATAGCTAGCAGTGCGATCGCTCGGTTTAGTTAGAGCCCAACGCCTCGCACACACGCATGTACACGAGAGGAACACACAAACCACAATGAATTGCCCAGCCCCGACCACCCACCGTAACCTGGAACTCCCCGATATTTTCCTCGCCTCGCTTCTACCATGATTTTTCCGTCATGGATGGCCCAAAGAATGTCATGCAACCACGTCTCCAGCCTGCCCAGGACGAAAATCCCATTTTCATGGACCTATCATCTCATTTTCATCCTGTGAAATCTACGATCCTATTCTCTATATATGCAGCATGGTCTATTATTCTCTGTTACCGGCAGTAATGTCAGTTGTTCTCTAGTATTTGTCATCGTAGTGCTCTCCTTCGTGTTGTTCCATATTTTGTAGCTGCATCTTTGATGTGTATACGTTGTTGATGTGTTGTCTTGGTATAAGTAAACCTGACTACTTCTGTCCTTTGTCGTCGAATGAAGTCATGATATGTTGTTAGCAACCTAGGACAGGAGGTATTTGTTCAAGTTTGCAGTTCCTAGATCCATTGCTGATGAATACGGAGTCATTAATATTTATTCTATTTTCCAAGAAAGGCTTCACTTGTAAGTTATAACACCAGTCACGGACAACACACTTAACAATTTTCGCGTGTCCCCTATTACATTTGACAGGGTCGATTCGAAATCCTGTGCCTCTCTGGATCATACCTGGTGATAGATGACGACATTTCACGCACACAGAATGGAGGTCTATGCATGGCGCTGATCACAGGGTGATTGGAGGAAGCGTTGGTGGAGTCCAGACAGCAGCCGGGACAGTTCAGGTGATCACTCGCTTCTTTTTTTCCACTGAAACATCAGCATTTCATTAATTCATCCTTGGTCTGTTGTGTTCCAGAAATGAATGATGAGGTGTTTGTGCATGTTGGTGCAGGTGATTGTGGGGAGCTTCATGTACGCAGGGTCGAAGAAGAGCAGGAAGGGCAAGGCCGGGCAGGAGTCTGCTATGGTGGAGGAAGAACAGACCGGCGATGCCAACGGGGGCAGGGGCAGGGGTGGGGACGGAGTTGGAGTCGAGGCGGAGGAAGAGGGGCCTTCGCCGCTGATGCCGATGCCCCGCGGAGAGGAGGAGCTGCCATCGGACGCGATGATCAGCGGGTGGACGGGCATGATGAGGCAGATGGAGTCGCGGTCCTGCGGCATCGACATCAACTCGATCCGGGAGTGAAGGATGTAGACTGTTTAATTAGTTTGGTACGGTAGAAGTTGAGCCTAGGCTAGCTTAGCTACTGGATGATGGATGATTCTAGGGTTTGGTTGGGTTGTTTGTGTTCCTATCCCGCGTGGGTTTAAAAAGAAGTCTAGTTAGTATAATGAATGTCGTCGTCGAGTATGATCAGTTTAACCGATGATGTTGGCGCCGGTCGGTCAGGCGGATCTATGATAGAAATAGTGGATTCGGTTGTTGGTTGATGGTCTGGTCTGGTATGGTATGGTATGGTATGATGTAGTTATAGGCAGCAGCAATGAGCAACTTGTTTGTAGCTAGTCTCTTTCTTGGTTGCAGACAGAAAGACAGACTTTGACAGTTTTGTTTTCCTTTCTCTTCTTGTGTTTGCATCCCCGTTGCTTCTTTATTTTCCTTCTTACTAGCAAACATGCTTGTGCGTTGCAACGGGAAAATGCAGGGCGTGAAGTTAGGTTCAGATACATAAATATTCTAGTGGTGCGATATCAATCATGTCCAACATGTACCTTCATGATCCTAGCTAGCTACTCCATCCGTTCCAATTTACTCGTCGTGGTTTTAGTTCAAATTGACCAGACGAGAAAGTAAATCGGAACGGAGGGAGTAGATAGCATTGGCACCTTTTTTTTACCGTTAAATAATTTTTTCTTTATCCACAAAAAAATATTCTTTTCTTTCTCCACCCATTATCTCAACCTCAATTCAAACCCGCCATCGAATAAATGGAAGCAATAGTCTTCGGTCACCTTACCTGGCACCTGGTGTCTTGGCCTATTAGTTATGAATATGCAAGAAAGATTTTCCATGCTACAAGAATTTGTCATCAAGCTTGATGCATAAAGAATTTGTCACCTAGAGTTAACAAAATCTTTTGGTCTCTGACGCCATGAACCAGAGGAGAGAGCCTTGTGCATGCTGGTGTCGGAAGCAATGAGCGTCATGCAGAACATGCGGGGTGCTTTCACGTCATCCCTGTCCTCTTTGTTGGGGCCGGGTGCTTCAATAGTGTCAGTCCCAAATTTCCTCGTTGTTCCCTTCTGGTCCTACACTCCTACTTCAAGCATCCACCTTATTGTAACCATTAGCAGCACATACTCCCTCTGTTCCGATTTACTCGTCATGGTTTTAGTTCAAATTTGAACTAAAACGACGACGAGTAAATCGGAACGGAGGGAGTACTTTTGATGATTCAACTGACATTAACCGCATCCTCCTTCCTGTAACCATTACCAGCGCATATCTTTGATGATTCAACTGACATTAACCATGTCAAATTCAGATTAGTGCGCCAATCCCTCCCTCCCCGCCCCAACCACCAGCGACCCTTTTGTGTTTGGGCAAATCACTGCCTCTTCTCTCCTATCGGGTTTGGGATTGTTTTCACAAGAGTAATGCACTGAGGATAAATACCATCAGGTAGGTAGTATCCTTTGTTATAGTGGTGACCATAGATCTTAATATTGAACTCTGGGCAGTTGCCTTCTGCAAGCCTTTCAAACACCAGAGAACGCTGAAGCACGTTGATGTCATTGTGAGAGCCGGCCATGCCAAAAAAAGAGTACCAAATTCAAAGATCTTGTGAAGCACGGCCTCAAGTATGACATTGCAAACTTTCACATTACCTCTAGGCTGCCCCTGCCAAGCAGATGTGCAGTTATTCCACTGCTTACAATCTGTGTGCGACCAAGCATCCTCGGAAATCCCCTATCTGCATTGATCGCCAACAACCCGGTGCAACAGTTGGCTCTCTCAAGTACTCCCGGCCAAACACCACTAGCACAACTAGTCATCAACCCGTGCTGCAGCACGGGCTAGTTAATTAGGGAGACATGCAACAATAGAAGTACCAATGTCATTCAATATTCATTTATATTTTAAATTAATGGGAACTATAATCTCTGATATTAGTATTGAAAACATGCAAAATAATCTTAGCATGAAAAATATTCATAAGAAATGGTACCAAACACACATTGATTTATTGGGTGCCATGTTTAAGGTGTTAGAATCTTAATGTCAATATTTTTTGCCACAGATTGGCCAGTATATGATCTCTTAGTATGGCTCTGGGTGTACTTCTATGGCGCTGGCAACATATCCGGCCACTACCCTTGTTTTTCAAAATCAAGCATAAACTCTCCTTTTTTTCATGAGGCTTGAGGTCCCTCATTTTTTGTACGTGAATGAATTTTCATGATATTCCTGCACTACGTAATGTGAAAGTAGAACATAAATGAACTAATCTTTAAAAAAAGAAAATGATGCGTTTAATGCCCAAGGGAGATGCATACCATGCACTAATTAGTTGTGATGGAGCTATAAATGAAGCAATAATATTTGTGATGCAACATCGTCCACTTCACTATGCATGTCGGTTAATCTAAAAGTGAGAAAGCTGTGTAAATAGAAAGTTAAATCACGCCTTCATATATTTAAATTGCATAGAAGATTAACATTAGATAAAATGAATAGAAAGCCACAAAAGAAGCATCTTATTTTCAGATATCTGTAAATCTGAGACACATAAAATCAGTTAATTTGGTTCCTTTGACCTGCAAGTTTTTCCCCACTTTTATCAAGTGGAAATTGGAGGATAACTCACGTCAAAGAGGGGAGCAGAGGGACCAAGCGGAAGTATTGGGATCAACAGTCAAAGACATGTAGATTACTTCCCAAGGATTTAGACTTTGTCGTCAATGTTGGTTGCGCCACGGACTGGCCAGCATATGATCTCTGAGTACGGCTCTGAGTATGCAGATTACTGCCCAAGGATTTAGACTTTGTCGTCAATGTTGGTTGCGCCACAGACTGGGCAACATATGATCTCTGAGCATGGCTCTGAGTATACTCTATGGCGCCGACAAAATATCCGACCGCTACATTTTTTTTCAAAATCTGGCCATGAGCCTTGAGGTCCAACTTTTTTGTACGTGCATGAATTTTCATTTTCTGGGGATTGAGATGTCGACTCTTTTTAATGAGAGGCCTGGCAACTTTTTATTCACTTGCATGAGATCTTCATATTTGTACACGTATTTGTTTGCCACATTTCTTTTATTTTCACAAAAGTTAGACGTGCATGTTGGAGAGTGTTTTTTTAGCCGGGGGACGTGAGGCTGGAGTAGTTTTTTTAGTGCCTGATGTCCTCGTATTTGTACATGTCCTTGTTTGGCACATTATTTTTATTTTATTAGAACTTAGACGTGGGAATTGAGGACTCTTTCTCTCTCAGCTGGGGATTTGTACGTGGGGAAGAGAAACACTATTTTTTCTTCTATAGAACTGAGACGTGGTCCTTGGGGACTCTATCTGTGTATTACGTATATCCAATGGCTAAAGATTTCTAAATTACAGATCCAACGGTTAATTAGTTAGTTGTTCTAGGATTTACGTGGAGGCTCGTATGGTGCCTCCAATTAGTAAATATAAGATCTTACTGAACCTGTACATGGATTCTAGGCACGTGGCCTCATTCATGCGGACATACCCATCAATCAGATCACATGGTATTTTGTATGCAAGCACCGAATAGCTGCAGTGCATTTCTGCTAAGAGGAGAAGCCAACCTCTCCCAGGGGCGTCCTCCTTGCATATGAAATAATCATCGTATGCCACAACCCTTCGCGAATACGAGAACACATGTCTAGCCATCTGGAAGCGGCGCCGAAATAGCTTGTGTTTGAAGAGTGGGGAAGAGGAATTGAAGTAGTCTTCCGCTCTCTCTATTGCGATTCAACGCCGGAGCATGGCCCGAGATTGAGCCCCTAAATTTGGTCATTGGCGATCAAAGTAGAAACCACAAACTCCTCATCGTCCAACGATGAATCATCCGAATCGCAAATGAAGTTGTCGAAAAAGTATTCGTCTCCACTATCCATTTGTACCTTACGGGCGAAACGTCGAACACCTCACGGGCGTGGTTGAAGAAGCCGGCCGGCGAAGAGCCCCGCGCCTCTTCCAGACCAGGCAGCAGGCCTGTCGGCGTGGTGGCGGCCATGGAGGAGAACGTCGATTGAGGAAGCCGGGATTGGAGCGTTGCCAACGGCGCCAGAGGTGAGGGTGGTGGCATGGTCGTGGGGGTGGGGGTGGGGGTGCTACGACGGGGGAGGTTTTTGGGTGCGGGCGGCGGCCTGGGCAACTGGGCCACAATGGTGAAGGCAGGGTGCCCGGGTGTCTTAGTTTTGGACGGGAGAGGAGGGTAATTGCCAATGTGCCACGGAATGACAGGCTAGGGGGAGGACAAGGGCGGGCGTCGCGTGCGTCCACGTCATGTCCTTGCTGATGCAAACCCGACCCAAATCTTGTCCTGAAATGAGTCGAGAGCAGACAAAAAGCGGACACTCGCCCATTTGTGTTGGCACATTGGGCCGCAGTTTGTTTTCATTTCAACCCAAATCGATGTGCATGGAGAGAATGCGTCGGCGCATTGGAGTTGGTCATAGACACCACCCTCATTGCAAAGAAATGTGCACGCAGTGGCAAAGAAAAGGTGCCAGACCAGGGGCACCCACGCTCATAGGGGTGGGGAACGACCCAACATGGTTGGACGGTGGAGTGGCAGGCAGAAGGGGGCGTCAAGAATACTCCAGCATCCTTTATAAGAGTAATTCGGTGATGGTCGATGTATCAACATGTAATATCCACAAATTTCCCGCGGCTCGAAGCAGCCGCAAAAACAATATATGTGTACAAATTAAATATGTACCCCGTGAGCTAGCAGAAAGTACCCAACGAATCTTGCATCATTCATAGGGGTGAAGGTATACGCGTATGTACTATGTTCTGCTCGGTGACTCATATATCTCAAACTTACCTATATTTTTTGATTAATTCATGCTATTATAATACCATCCATAGCAATTTATATTATTTTTCTGAACTAAACTATAAATTCAATGCCTAGAGCCAGTTACTGTTTTCTGCATGTTTTTGATTTGACAGAAAATCATTCGGCACGCGTTAAGCCTGTCGATTCACAAAACAATAAATAGAAGTTAAACCTTGGCCATGTGGGCCAACTTATAAGGAGGGCCCACATCCTGGGAAGGTGGTAAAGTTGTTCCAACCGAAGATGCCAATGTTGTCCTCATCAAATTGGAAAATATGAATTTTCTAGTTTGACCCCTTTGAACTCGTAAAAAAATTGGTTTGGTTTCATCTTGTTTTGTATTATTTGGCTTCGTTTCTTTCTAAGGCCGGTAAGCTACATGTCTACTCATCCAAACGTTGCTCAATCGGCCCAAAATAAATTCCCCAAAAGCCCAATCAACCCGGCAACAAAACACCCCATCTTTCCTCCTTTCTTCCGCCGCCGCTATAGTTTCCTCTTGTAGTTAGGGTTTCCTCGATCCCCAATTTTTCCACCCCAACCCTAGCTCCGATCCACCCGATGGCGGCCGCAGAGGGCAAGAAGAAGATCATCAAGCTCAAGAGTTCAGATGGTAAGGAGTTTGAGGTGGAGCAGGCGGTGGCCATGGAGTCGCAAATGATCCGGCACATGATCGAGGACGACTATACTGACAACGGCTTGTTGCTCCGCAATGTCAACTCAAAGATCCTCTCCAAGGTCATTGAGTACTGCAACAAACACGTCCAAGCAAAGGCCGCCGACATATATGATTTTGGAGGAGGAGCTAGGCCGTTAGGTGCTACATCGGCTGTGCCTGCGGCGCCCACAGAGGACCTCAAAAACTGGGACGCCAATTTCGTCAAGGTCGACACGGCCACCATATTCGACCTCGCACTGGTGTGATTACTTTCCATCCTATGATTTGTTCCTTGACATTCTCTAGATCAATCTTTTTACTATCCCCCATTGATGGAATCAAGATTGTTTTTGTTTAGTGTGGCTTGTTACTTGTGTCTGAATGAGACTTGGAAAGATTGTCATATGTCCTCGTACCTTCATCAAGGTAGATTTGACTCGATTGGATTAGGTTAGGTTACACAATGGATTAGGTTTAGGTCATAAAGAGTTGTTATTGGCGATGTAGAAAGCGGCTGACCATACATACTAACCTTAATAGCTAGGTTCGGGCATTATCTGGGGAGCTATATTAATTTACAGTTCCATGTTCATCTGGTCTAATATGCTTCAGTGTATATGAATAACCTAGAAACATTTTAAATTATTAGATTCACTATCATTTTTTTTGTAAATTACATATATGGGATGATGATTGAGTGGTTTCTCTTTCAATAACTTGCGGAAACATCAGACCACACAGAGCAATATATGGTCGGATGTTTCTATATTTGTCACTATTGTTTCTAGATTTGAACCATGCATGAATGTCCATATCTAGTGTGAAATTATGATCTTGTATGCTAGACTTTAGTAGATCTGCTCTGAATTTGTTTAGTTATGTTGGTTTATCATAGATAGCGTGGTATGTCGCATGTGTCATCCTTAGTTATAATACATAAATCCAATATCATACATTACTACTTTGATATTTGTAATTATGCATTGTAGATCACACACTTCTTTCTAATTTTGCTATCTATGTCTTTATTATCTTATAGGTTTCACTACTGGTCCATATGTCAACAATGAATGCCTTTTTCTTCTATGTAGCATCGAGTTACTATTTATTTTGTTGTATACATAGTGATAGCTAAATCACATGATCATGCTAATGTTTCTAACTTTGTATAAAATATTTATGATCTCAACTAATCTTTTAGATACCACTATTGATCCATGTCATCTACAAATGCCTTCTTCTATCTAGCATTTGTTGAGTATTGATTGTGGTTCTATTAACATTACATCCTTGTAGCTAAATCACGAGATGATACATTGTGCCTGTCCATGTTAGAAGTGATGACGCTTTCCATCGTTTGAAGTGAAACCACACATGACTTCCCATGGCCACTATAAAATCCCGATCTTGTTTGCAAGAGTTTAACACTATTTACTTTTGGTTTCTTTTATTATATTTATCTTATTTTATCATAGATAAGATTTGTATCTCACATGTGGCATCTTCACTTGTAATACATATTCCAGTTTCATATATTACTGACCCCTAAACACATGTTTTTGTGTTGTGGTCTGATTTTACTATGATAAATAACTATGTTTCTAACTTTATTATTATCGCTGCCTTTATCATCTGAGCAAATCTTTTAAATGCCACTATATTGATCCATATTGGCTATGAATGTGTTCATCTGCGTATCATTGCTTGACTGATGATTGTGGTGTACTAGCCATACATGTTTATATCCAAATTATTGGATGATGAATGCAATTGCCAATGCATTTTGAGAAGTGGTGCTTGTCATCTGAAACCATGTAGCTTATGCACTTACAAAATTACCATTTATCATGTAGGAATGTATGTAGCTGTGTCTGATCTTACTCTATTTTGTTACAGTTATGTTAACTTTTCTTGACTATCGATCCATTTATGTTAACCCATGTTATGGTCTTTGAATGAATATCTTTTGATCATTGCGCACCTTGTTTTGTGTTTTAGTTTGTCGCAAAAACATCTATGTAGGTGGTATATGTAACTATCCATGTTTTTGTAAACCAATGCTTCCCTCTGACACACCATTATTCCTTTTGCTCTTTTTCCCCCTCTCAGGCTGCGAACCACCTCAACATCAGGGGGCTCCTAGACCTGACTTGCCAGACCGTCGCCGACATGATCACGGGAAAGACGCCAGAGGAGATCCGCAAGATCTTCAACATCAATGAGAAATTAAGACCCGAGGAGGAGGAGAAGATCCGCAGGGAAAACCAGTGGGCCTTTGAGTAGAGGAACATCTAGGCCGCGCTGAGGTAATGAACACTTTGTATTACCCATGTCGACATTTCAGTGTGCTTGTTTATGTCATAATGGTTGTAATGAACCAAGAGTCTATAAGGTGGTGTTGGTGAACTTATTCAGTGGTTATGTTTGCAAAACAAATATGGTGGTCATTAATTATCATTTCTCAAATGAATCGTTATTTTCAAGTTGATGTTTTGCTTGCTTATCATTATTTTTTCACTGATTTCCACCATGTGATTTGGGCTTCTTCGTTGGTTATTCATGTGTGTTTTGTTCATCGATCAAGATGCATGGATGCTCTTGTTACTTAAGAGACGGTCCTTGTTCTTCCCCTCTCTCTTTACAATCCTAATAAAATAAAAATAAAAGTTGTTGCTTAAATTATTTGAGGGATCAAACTAATTTCAGAAGACCTAAAATTTTTATGGTAACCACTTACGACCATGGCAAGGCCACACTAAAACATATAGGGTTTTAGGATTATATTAACAATTTCTTTACAAAAAATCCATTTAAATGAATAAACGAGTGATGTTATTCTCTACTGACTGCAGAACCACGCCGCACCAGAATCAGTTAACCCTCGTACACCTATCCGTCTGCGACTCCACTGCCGTGTTTTCCCATCACCGGTTCGTTGCCGTCCGGGGCCTCGCCATCGTCCACCGCCTTGGTGCGCTCGGCGCGGCGTGGTCAACGTGGTCAACAAACGAGAGTCATCGGAAGAGGATTATACGTGGAGAGGCTGACAGTGAGGACGAACCAGGTCCATGGACGCACACTGCAACCGCCTCCTTGTTACGTGAAAATAAAAATTATTCCTCCCCATGAAAGTTGGGACCCACCACGTATATCTTCGCAAGGAAGGAAGTGCCTCCTTATGCCTACTCCTGGCAGCTGGGACCCACCAACAACATCTTTGCTCCCAAGGAAGTGATTCCTTATTATGGGCAAAAAATATATGATTCCGCCTCTGACCACTGGGACCCACCAGCTATATATTCACACACAAGGAAATGCCTCCTTGCCCCCCGACAGCTGGAACCCACCTGGTCGAAGCATACGTAGCGTTGTCTGTGTACATACCGGTCGATCGATCTGTTTGCCACGATGAACCATGTCTGAGTAAGGAGCGGTAGAAGTTGAGGCAGTCCAGTCAAAACAGCGTACACGTACGTACAACCAGATGGCAAAAAATACATCCACATACGTACATACAGGTGGGGTCTCGAACGCGTACTCGTGCATACGTACGGCCAGGGCTCATGTACATGGAGAGGCAATGGACGCCAGCAACGACGTCCTGTTCATCAGAAGCCAACCGGCTGGGCCGAAACGGAGAAACTGTGTCGTGTTCTTCGGGAGGCAACATAATGCGTCGTGTTCATTGGGAGGCAATGGAATATGTCATGTTAATTAGGAGCCAACCAGCTTAGATGGAACAGCTGAAACGAGGTCTGGCGTACCACAGAACGGAGGAAAAGGGCCTTCTGTTCGACCACGTACGGTCGAAATGGGTCCTGTTCATCGGGAAGGGTCTGGCCTACCGCAAAACGGAGGAAATAGACTTGTATTCGAGTGCCTACGGTCGAAACGGGTTCCTGTTGATAGGGAGGGGTGTGGCGTACCGCAAAACGGAGGAAATGGACTTGTGTTGGAGCGCTTACGGTCGAAACGAGGTCCTATTCATCCACCATCTACTGCTGCGCCGCAGCCTCCACATATCTACTGTTCATCCACCATCGACCTCCTCCAGCCTCCACCAGCTACTGTTCATCCACCGGCTACTATTCATAGAGGCTCCAGAGGGTCCAGTTCATGCACCCCAGCCGGCTAGGGTGCAATGGCCTCCTTGGTGTCCTATTCATCCCGCGGCAACGGCCTACTACCACGGGGTCCTGTTCATCAAACCCCCACCGGTAACTGTTCATCCATAACCAACCAACCGGCTCGACTCACTACGTCTTGACTCGTTCTACGTACCATGTGCACGGTAGGAACGGTCATTGTTCATCGAGAGTCAACCCAACACTGGCTGGCTACGTCTCGCATGGGGGCTCGATCGGCTTCAGTAAGCAGCAGATGCGATCAATCACTCGGGTTCAGTTAGTAGCAACAGCGAAGGAATCACTCGGGTTTAGTCAGCAGTGAATGAGTCACTCGAGTTCAGTTAATAGCCAAGGGATCAATTGCTCGGCTTCAGTAACGTAGCTAGCAGTGCGATCGCTCGGTTTAGTTAGAACCCAACGCCTCACACACACACACACATGTACAAGAGAGAAACGCACAAACCACAATGCATTGCGTAGCCCCGACCACCCACCGTAACCTGGAAATCCCCGATATTTTCCTCGCCCTCGCTTCTTCCATGATTTTTCCCGTCATGGACGGCCCAAAGAATGTCATTGTCGGTGTACTAGAGTAGGGGTACCCTAGTATCCCGAACTCGTGCACGGGCAGTCGCAGCGCCCCACGGCAAGGCTTGCCTGGTGACCGCCAAGGTCCTCCGTGGTTCCTTTGGAGCCATTCAAGAACAAAGTATTTAAGCCAAGGAGACAAGGCCCCGGCAAGAGGAGCTTGCCGGGAAGGCCACTCAAGGCATACAGAAGACAAGACCCCGGCAAGAGGAACTTGCCGGGAAGGCTGGTGGGCGACAAGCTTCCGGGCGCGACAAGGATCCAGCCGCGGCAAGATGCTTGCCGCGGCAGGCAACCTCTCTTCATCTCCGCTCCAGCTCATCCACCAACGTGTCGCCATGGGGCCATTCCAGGCGTGCGTGTCAAGAGGCTGTGCAGCCAGCGGAGAGTAGCGGTAAGCGGCGCTGACAGGGGTGCCATCGTGGCAAGCGGTGGCGCCCCTGACGGTCCCTTTCTGCACTGTTTAGGCGACATGGACGGGCATTTAATGTTTTTGTCCCTTGCCGTCAGAGTTAGGTAGAATACACTGTACAAAGTAGCTGTACCAACCGCAACTCATTTTCCCATTTTGCCCTTGTCTACGTTGCCACCTGTTGGTGACCCCTTGAGCCTATAAAAGGAGGCCCATGCGCAACGTAGAGGGGGTTCGACTCATTCGAGACTACACACACTCAAGCTAGGTTTTGTAGCTCTCGGTGCTCCCTAGCAAGAACACAATACAATCAGACAAGCAGCAGTAGGAGTATTATCTCTCCGGAGAGCTCCGAACCTGGGTAAACTGCTCGTGTGCATCGCCTCGATCTGCTCTTCGTGCAATCTCCGCCCCCCACCGAACCAAAAGGGACTCGGTCCCCCGGTCCCATAGGTGTTCGTGGGTTACGATCAGCCTCCCCGACATCTTTGGCGCGCCAGGTAGGGGGCGTCGAGGCTATGTGAACCTGATCCGACGTTCACACGAGCAACATCTTCATCATCTTCATTAACATGCCACCGAAGAAGAAGGCTTCGGCGGCAACAGAGCCGTCCGCGTCAAACCCACCACCACCGGAGCCGACGAGTGGGGGGGAAGACGCCGGCGGAAGAGCGGACGTCGACGAGGGAGCCCGTGTCGCTGCTAAGTCCAAGGACAAGGCGGCGCAAACCTCGGTGTCCGTTCACGTGCCGCGTCCATCTCAGGAGGCGCGAGACCGACAGCGTCATGGTGCTCGCAGCGCCATGCGTTCGTTGGGTCAAGATCGAGCTGGTGGATCCGGGGACGCTCAAGAACAGCTTGCGCGCAACAGCCTGGTACGAGTGGGGCACGGTCGCCTGGACGGGATACTGCTCCTTCTAACATATTTAGAAGTCCGAGCATATCCCACTCCTCGCAACGTTCACCATTGCCACCCACCACTCAAGCAGAAGCTTTGGCGCGAGCTCAACTGCTCCTGGATTACCCTCCGACGGCAGACAAGGTCGACGAATGGAGGGCCACCATTCAAAGTCTCATCGGCTTTGCCAACGGCGACGTTCCGCGGCAACCAAGCACATCGCTGCCGCGGCGAGACGACAAGGCACGAGCCGGTGGCGACGAGACCTGTGGGGGTGCAACCACCATGCGCTCTCCACCCCAAAGGCCAAGATCGCCGACTCGTCGGATCCACCTTGACAGCGACTCCACCGCGTCATCGGATCCACGAGCTCGCCGTGATCAGCGCCAAGTTCTTCAAAACGACAACAAGAAGACGCTTCGAACTCGCGATCGGCGCCAAGAGAAGCGGCGTCAATCCGACCAGCGCGATGGGCCCTCTGTTGACGTGCATGCGCCAGGGGAACCAGGTGACTTGCCGTACGCGGTAGGTTGCCCTGCGTTCACTCGTGAGCTGCGGCAAGTCCAGTGGCCCGACAAGAAAAATTTCAAGCCAGACGTGCCAGAGAAGTATGATGGCAGGACGCATCCATCGGAGTTCCTCAGCATCTACACCATCGCGGTGCAAGCTGCAGGGGGACGAGACGACAAGATCCTCGCCAACTACTTCCCGCTGGTACTCAAGCCCAATGTTAGATCTTGGCTCATGCACTTGCCGGACAGTTCCATATCCTCTTGGGCAGATTTATGCCATCAGTTTGTCGGCGCCTTCACAGGCGGCCACAAGCCTCATGGCCAAGAGAGCGACCTTCATCTGCTTGCCCAGAAGGAAGGAGAGTCCCTGCGCAAGTTCATTCAGAGGTTCAGCCGTGTGCACTACAACATCCGAGATGTCCACCCCGCCGCGGTGATCAGTGCGTTTCATCAAAACGTGCAGAACCGCAGGATGAGGGAAGAGATGGCGATGTGCAAAGTCAAGGACGTCAGTGAGCTGTATGCCCTGGCCGACAAGTGTGCACGTGCTGAGGAAGGGAGGAGAATCCCAGGAGAGAATGCAGAAGCAGGATCTGATAGTGAGGAGACCGCCCCGGCAAGGAAGAGTCGGCAGCGGAACTACCGAAGGAAGAAGAGCAAAGAGGTACTAGTTATCGAGCAGTCCGGCAACGGTGGTGCCGCCAAGAAAGCCAATGTTGGTGGCTCCGGCAAGGAGGTTGCCGCTGGCGCCGACTGCAAGCCTGTGGCGGCCGCCGACAAGCAGGACAGCTCCAACAAACAGTACTGCAAGATTCACCGCACCAAGGGCCACGACCTCCAGAGCTGCAAGAAGGTCGAGCAGCTTGTTGAACAGCAGAAAGCTGAGTACGAGCGGCGCGACAAGGAGAAGGCCCAGGAAGGTGCTGGAGGAGCTAGCAAGAAGTGACCCGGCCGGGGAGGACGCCGCGGCAAGGCCAAACAGCGGCAAGGAGACAGACCTCCCCGCGGCCGCGACAAGGATGAAGAAGACGATGACGATGAAGATATGGAAGACGATGAGGCTGACGAGCAGGAGTTTCAGAAAGCCACGGAGGTCCTCTGCGTTGACGGCGGTGCTTCTCTGCATACCTCACACCGCCAACTCAAGCAATGGATGCGGGAGGTTAATGCAGCAGAACCATCCGTAGAGTCACGCAAGCCTTTGAAATGGTCCAGCACGCCTATCATCTTTGATATTGAGGACCACCCTGATCGCATAACCGCGGTCGGGTGCTTGCCGATGTTGGTCTCACCAACTATCCGCAACCTCAAGGTCACCAAGATGCTAGTTGACGGCGGGGCCGGCTTAAACCTGATCTCATCCGCGGTACTCCAGAAGCTTCAGATCCCTGACAGCGAGCTCGAAGAGACTGGCACATTCCAAGGAATCAACCCAGGAAGGAGCAAGCCAAAGGGGAAGATCACGTTGCCGGTAACATTTGGCAGTGAACTAAACTTCAGGACTGAGAGGGTCACGTTTGACGTTGCTGATTTTCCATTGCCTTACAATGGAATACTTGGCCGTCCAGCACTCGCCAAGTTCATGGCAGCCTCTCATTATGCATACAACTTCCTCAAGATGCCCGGCCCGATAAGTGTCATTTCTGTTCATGGCGACAAGAAGGATGCTATTATCTGCGCCGACAAGATCTACTGGGAAGCAACAGCCGCAACAGATAGCAAGTCACTTGTCGCTGAAGCTCCCGGGGGGAAGAAGAAGACCAAGTCCGGCAAAGAGCTCTAATGCCCACTCCGGCAAGCGCACCTCTTGGGAGTGCTGTGCTACCGTCGAGGACGCGCCATCGAGCTCCACCGGCAAGTGCAAGAAGATGATGGCAGCTCCACCGAAGACCAAGAAGGTGCCCGCCAAGGAG
Organism: Aegilops longissima; assembly: GCA_021605205.1. Classification (NCBI taxonomy): domain Eukaryota; kingdom Viridiplantae; phylum Streptophyta; class Magnoliopsida; order Poales; family Poaceae; genus Aegilops; species Aegilops longissima. The sequence goes on along the minus strand of CM038679.1, from coordinate 768,179,693 downwards.
GATGGCACTGGTGGTACCTTCACCATCGGTGCCACTCTCGACCCTAAATAGGAAAAGGCGCTCGTTGCTTTCTGCGGCTTAACGTCGGCGTGTTTGCATGGCAACCGTCGACATCCCCGTGTTCCAGGAAAGTAATTGAGCATCACCTAGCTGTCTGTCCTCATGCGCGGCCCGTCAAGCAAAAAGTCAGAAAATAGGCAGTGGAGCGCTAAGAATTCATAGCAGAAGAAATCAAGAAGTTGGAAGCAGCGGGCCTTCTCAGAGGAGTGCTCCATCCCACGTGGTTGGCCAATCCGGTAGTTGTACGAAAGGCAAATGGGAAATGGAGACTTTGTATCGACTTCACAGATGTTAATAAAGCTTGTCCCAAAGACCCATTTCCCTTGCCGCGCATCGACCAGATTGTTGACTCCACGGCTGGATGTGATTTGCTTTCATTTCTTGATGCATATTCAGGATATCATCAGATCTTCATGGCAGAAGAGGATGAGGAGAAAACCGCATTCATCACCCCATGTGGCACATACTGCTTTGTACGGATGCCTTTTGGGCTAAAGAATGCTGGTTCAACGTTTGCAAGAGTAGTCCATGACGCTTTTGAGCCGCAAATGCATAGAAATGTAGAAGTTTCATGGATGACATAGTGGTCAAGAGCAAGGACAAAGCAACTCTGGTTCAAGATTTAGATGAGACCTTTGCAAATCTGCGCAAGATCAACCTCAAGCTCAACCCGAGAAGTGCGTGTTGAGTCCCTTCCGCAAGCTTCTCGGGTTCTTCGTGTCTCGCGGGAATTGAAGCCAATCCCGACAAGATCAAGGCCATTGAGCAGATTGAAGCACCAAAGCGCGTCAAGGATGTACAAAGACTTGCGGTTGCGTGGCTACTCTCGGCAGGTTTATCTCTGGAGTCTTTGGCGCGCCTGCCATTTTTCAAGATTTTGAAAAAGGCAGGTCCAATGAAATGGACTCCAGAAGCGGAGGCTGCGCTGCAGGACTTAAAGAGGTACCTGTCCTCTGCTCCAATACTTGTCGCACCTAGGCCAGAAGAGAAGTTGCTGCTATATATAGCGGCAACCTATCAAGTGATTAGTGCTGCATTAGTAGCGGAAAGGAAGGCAGATGATGAGCCGGCAACCAAGGCAGATGCATCCAGCGACAAGCAGGGGGCTTCACCGACGAGCTCTGGTCCCGACAAGGACGGATCTGCGCAGGATTGCGAGAAGATGCAGAAAAGGATGGTGCAGCGCCCAGTCTACTTTGTCAGTTCCCTTCTGCAGGGGGCTAGGTCAAGGTACTCTGGTGTGCAGAAATTGCTTTTTGGCCTCCTCATGGCCTCGAGAAAGCTGCGCCATTACTTCCAAGCACATGAGATCACAGTTGTCACTCGCTTTCCGCTGAAGAGAATACTGCAAAATCCAGAAGCAACAGGCAGGATTGTCGAGTGGGCACTGGAACTGTCAAGCTTTGGCCTCAAGTTTGAAAGCACTTCAACTATCCAAAGCAGAGCATTGGCAGAGTTCATAGCAGAATGGACGCCAATGCAAGATGAAGAAATTCGAAGCGAGCATCCCGTCAAGGAGGCAAGTAAAGAGTGGCTGATGTACTTTGACGGTGCCTTTTCGCTGCAAGGCGCCGGTGCGGGCGTACTGCTTGTCGCGCCCACCGGAGAGCACCTCAAGTACATAGTCCAAATGCACTTTCCCAAGGAGCAAGCAACAAATAATACTGCAGAGTATGAAGGTTTGCTTGCCGGTCTCAGAATTGCAGTAGACCTTGGGATCATGAAGGTCATTGTCAGGGGTGACTCGCAGCTTGTCGTCCGCCAAGTAAACAAAGATTATCAAAGTACGTTGATGGAAGCTTACGTTGATGAAGTGAGAAAGCTAGAAGAGCACTTTGACGGCCTACAAATGGAACATGTTCCAAGAGCTCAGAATGATATTGCTGACGGCCTGTCAAAGTGCGCCGCACTCAAGTTACTTGTGGAACCAGGGATTTTTGTGCTCAAGCTGACTCAACCAACTGTAACGCCATCAACTGGACAGAACAAGAAGAGGAAGTTGATTTCTGGTGACTACTTCCCGGCCGAGCTCCTCGAAGCCGCCGCCGCGAAGGTCCCCAGGTTCAACACCAAAAGTGCTGAGGAGCAGTCTGCTCCGACAAGCCCCAGGGTTTGTTTCGTTGAAGCAGACGGTCCCGACAAGTTTTGCTCCGGCAAGCTTGCCGGGGAACATCAAGCTCCGGCCGAGCCGCAGGTTCTTGCCGTAGAAGCTGATGTTCCTGCAGCAGCAGATGTGCCTTTAATCCTTGTTGTCGAGCCGCAAGATCCAGCATGGGCGCACCAGATTGTCCATTTCCTTCGGACAGGAGAACTTCCCGAAGAGCAAGAAGAAGCGGAAAAAGTAGCCCGGTAGTCAAGTATGTACCAGTTTGTCGACAGCACGCTGTACAGAAGAAGACTCAACGGTGTGAAATTGAAGTGTATTCACCGGGAAGATGGACAGAAGCTGTTGGCAGAAATTCACGGAGGCATATGTGGTCATCACATTGGCGCAAGAGCACTTGCCGGCAAAGCTTTCCGGCAAGGTTTCTTCTGGCCGACAGCCCTCCAGGATGCAACTGCACAAGTAACCAAGTGTGAAGCGTGCCAGTTCCATTCCAAGCAGATACACCAGCCAGCTCAAGCTCTCCAGACGATCCCTTTATCCTGGCCATTTCGGTGCAGGGGCTCGACATCCTCGGCCCCTTTCCCGAGCTGTCGGGGCTTTGAGTACTTATGCGTTGCAATCGACAAGTTCACAAAGTGGCGAAGTGGAAGCGATGAGGAAGGTGACCGCACGGTCGGCGATCAAGTTCTTCAGTCAATTGTTTGCCGGTTTGGGATTCCTAACCGGATCATCACCGACAACGGCACACAGTTTACGAGCCGCACCTTCATGCAGTACGTCCAAGATCTTGGCGCCAAGGTCTGCTTCGCTTCTGTTGCTCATCCGAGAAGCAACGGTCAAGCGGAGAGGGCAAATGCTGAAGTGCTGCGAGGACTCAAGACCAGAACTTTCGACAGGCTGCACAAGTGCGGAAGAAACTGGATTGAGGAGTTGCCGGTGGTTCTTTGGTCGATCAGGACGACACCAAATCGAGCCACTGGCCAGACACCTTTCGCTCTAGTCTATGGAGCAGAGGCAGTTCTCCCCACGGAACTCGTATACGGGTCACCTCGAGTGCTCGCTTATGATGAGCTTGAGCAAGAGCAGCTGCGACAAGATGACGCGCTACTCCTTGAGGAGGACCGTCTTCAGGCTGCTGTACGAGCTGCTCGTTACCAGCAAGCTTTGCGCCGCTACCATAGCCGCAAAGTTAGTGCCAGAAGTTTCGAGGAAGGCGACCTTGTTCTTCAGCGCATTCAGTCCGCCAAGAATTCCAACAAGTTGACGCCAAAGTGGGAAGGCCCCTATCGGGTGAAACGAGTCACTAGGCCTGGCGCTGTCCGCCTTGAGACCGAAGATGGCATTCCGGTGAGCAACTCCTGGAATATTGAGCATCTTCGTAAGTTTTACCCATAGGGCGCGGTTGCCGGAACCTGTTCCGGCGACCACCTTTTGTACAAGTCTTGCCGATGTTGCATGTAATCCTTTGTACAAAGCCGGGTGCAGACCCCGTGCATAAGTAAAGCTCATGTGTTGCGCACAAATTGTCAACTTCATGCTTTCATCATCATTTTGCATGTGTTATCTGACATTTTGTGCAGCATCCACATCCGGTAAGCGATAACGAGCCACAAGGCTCCATAACTTTATTTTCTCTTCTTTCTTCTCAAAAGAAAGGAATGTTCCTTCGCCCACAAGTTAGCCGGGGGGGAAGGAGAAGATAATGGTGTGGGCCGCCAAGCGTCGCTCGAGGAAGTTTCTCCTTACCGGGAAGCAAACGACAGAAAAGCTAAGTTGCTAAAGTTTGAGCAATCAGTTTTTTTAATTTTTAAGTTATCTTCCTCGAACGATAGTACTTTGTATGGAAAACCTGTGCGCGGAGGAACCAACTCGTAGCTAGTTTGCGCCCTTACTTAGTTTCGAGTCCGCTCAACAACTTAAGTGAGCTGCAACTAGTTGCGACAAGGTTGCTTGTCGGAGGTGGCACCGCCAGCAGGCTGCTGACGTTCCGCACTCAGCGCTCGCGGTAAAGGTGCCCGCGCCGACAAGTTCCCTAAAAGCGTAAGGCACAAATATACAAAGGAAGGAATCAAGTAAAGGAAATAACATTGCAATCATTGCCTAAGATAGAGTTGTATTACAAAAATAGCTTGTCGCAGGTCTAATGAATTGTTCTCCTAAACATGATCAGCAGCGACAAGGGAAAGATAAAGTTGGCGGCCTAGTCTATGCGGTCGCCATCAACCCGCTTGATCTTGCCCACCTTGTCCACAATGGGTGAGACAAGGGCTTTGAGCGCCTCCACATCGGCATCTGGCGGCAAGGATCTGAGGACGCCATTGAGGTTGAGGCCTGGATTGCGGAAGGCCACCTTCATGAACACCTTCTGGAGGGCTCCTGCGCAGATCTGGCGCGATTCCTCGGCTAGCTGCTTCGGGATCTCTTCCAGGAGTCGCTGGAGAGCCGTCACCACGCCCTTGAGGAACAGGCTGAGCTTGGCACTGGGTTGGAGGCGCTCGTCGGAGGAGTACCCGTGATCCACCATCCCCAGCTCCATCAGCTCCTTGTCGATGGCGGCAGCGATATTCACAAGACCTTCAGTCCAGAGCTCCACATTCTCCCTAAAGGTGCTCTGGGCGGCAGTAGCATTCGCCTGCAGCTCCTCGTTGGCCTTGATCTTTTCCAGCAGACCCACCTCTCGCTCCTTAGCGCCATCCAGCGTCTCCATCAGGGTAGTCAGCTTCAGCTCACGATCTGCCTTGGAGTCCTTGGCGGCATCGAGCTCTTTGATCCTCTCAGCGAGACGGCCCTGCAACTCGCCAAGAGTGTAGGCGTCCTTCTCGCGCTCGTGCTTCAGCGCGGCGAGCTCTTCGTCGCTCTTTTGCAGACTGGCCTCCAGCTGCGTCACTTTTGTCTCCAACTCCTTCTTGGCGGCCTCGGCAGACGCGGCAGCGTCTTTTGCTTCCTTGAGAGCTCCGCCAAGTGACTGCTCGCGCGCGGCAAGCTCTTCCTCATAGCTGTCGAGGTTGATCTTCCGCTGCACCAGCTCGCCTTCTTGCGCAGATAGCTTCTCGCCAGCAAGCCGTTGCTGCTCCTCGACCTCAGCCTTCTCAAGGATGAAGGCTGTGCGCTCTTCAGCGAGTCGCCCCCGCTCTTCTGCCACGTCCCGGAGAGCTTCTTGGTTGGCGCACCGGAGCTCTTCTGCACGCTTCTCCATGTCTGCTCCCGCCCTCACGACAAGTGCTTCCCGGGACTCCAGCTTGGCTTGTCGGGCGTGGTAGAGCGACAACAGCTTCTTCAGCAGCTGCTCCTCCTCAGACTCGCCGCTGCTGCTGCTTGGCGCGTCAACCAGCGACAGCCCAGCGGAGGCGAGCAACTCTTCGTCAAAGGTCTCCCCTTCGACCGGCGCCCTGGAGCTCGACGCCCAGGGGAGCTTGATGAAGACGCCGTCACCGGCCTTCAGATAGGCGCCGGGCTAGGGCTCTTCGGAGCCTGACGCTGCATTGGTGGCGGAGGGATCGGCGGTTGGCGTAGCGCCTGGCGCTCCTGCGGCCTCAGGGTCGTCACTACGATCGCCAGACCCCTCGCCAGCCTTTGCGGCGGCAGCCTTGGCGGCCTCTTCGCCGGCGGACCCATCAGCACAAGCCTCTTCCTCCATGGTGGCGACGTCGTCAGTGTTGCCGCGCGCGTCCTCCTCGCCGGCGACCTCGGTCTCCATCGGCTCTCCGGCAGGTGGGTCTGACGATCAGAAAAAGAAAGAACAATCAAGCAAATGTTCGAAAAGAAGAACAGAAGAAAAAAGAATCCAAGGGAAATTGTCACGCAAAAGGGTTACCTGCGATGGGATCTGTGGCCGCGGTCTCCACCACCGGAGGATCGCCGGCGCTGCCCCTTGTCGGAGAAACCTCCCTTGTTGGAGAAGCCTCCCTTGCCGGAGAGCGCTCCCTTGCCGGAGAATTCTCCCTTGGCGGCATAGTTGAAGCAGACGGAATTTCAGGAGCGACTTCCGGGCCCTCCTGATGAGGCTGCTCTGCTCCTACACAAATCAACAAGTCAGATATCAGCAAAGAAGGAGCACCCGTGCACACCTAACCGTAAGAAATAAACCATATACTTACGCTGGGGGCTGTGCTGGGGGCTGCTCTGAGGAAGGGTTGTCGGGTCCGGCAAGGGGGTCTCGGACGCGCCTCCTGTTGCCACGGGGGGATCGTCTTCGATGACAACCACCGGGGTCTTGGCTCTCTTCGACGCTCTCTGAGCCAGCGTCCTGAAAAAGGAAAGAGTTTAGAATGAAGCAAATCAGATACAAGACAATGCAACCAAATTGAGGAAATACAAGCACAGCATAGAAGCTTACTCTTCTTCTTCTTCCTCGTCGGAGCTGAGCGCGGAGAGATCAAATTCCGGTTCGCCTCCGGTGCGAAGAGGTGGAGGAGTAGGTTCCCTTGGCCGCTTGGCGGGGGTGGCAGCGGTGGCCTGAGAGGATCCCGCCTCAGTTGTTGCAGCAGTGTGGGGTGCTCCCGCGGCAACAGTGCTTGCCGCGGTGGAGCGCGTCGCACGGCGCTGCGGCTGTTGGCCCGTCTGCCGCCCCGTCACTTCCCCGGCCTTGCGGAGACGCCTTCTTGGTGGGGCTGCGGGCTCCGCTCGCGGCAAGCTACTTGAAGGTGTGGAGGAGGCGCCCTCGGCGGACTTGCTCGGCTCAACTTCGGGCTCGGCCTGCTCCTCCTCGCCGGCAAGCTCCTCTCGATCGGCAAGGCTTGCCGCCTCTGCTGCCTCTGCCTCCTCCATGGTGAACCCAGATTCGCCCGGCGGCAGCAGCTGCTGCCGCCTCCTCTAACCTGGTGGCAATCGCTGCATCTCGGCGTCGGTGGTGTCATGGTGAGCCACTTCTGCTCGTCGGGCGGATCGGCACTTCTTCAAGCTATCGAAGAACTGCTGCGGCGTCGTCCGCAGGCTCTTGCCAGGTTGGAGCGATCCCATGTGAATCGCACAAGGGCATCATGGCGCGGATGCGGTCGGCGAAGAATTGTTGCACAAAGGCGACTCCCTTGGCAACATGAACCATTCGGGTGATCAGGGTCATGCTTGAACAACTCGAAGCATTGCGTCCAACTCCAAGGCGGTGAAATTCCAGTTGAGGCCAGGCGCAACCTCATGATATCCGCGGGTTTTGGAACTCCCAAGCAGGTCTCCTCCTCTCCTGCAAGGGAGCGATTCGGCGGCGAAGGAAATCTCGCGCCAACTGGCGCCTACAGTGAGTCCGGCAAACCTGAGGCACAGGATCCGGGTCACGGCAATCTTCAACCTAGCATCTTCCGGCGCCAAGTTGCTCCAATCGTTGCCGCGCACTATTGGAGTTTGGCGCTGGGCAGTGAAGGGCTGCGGGTTCTCCTCAACGATCCAACACCAATCGGCTCTCCACTCCTCCCACTTGCTGCGGAGCTCTCCTTCTAGATAGGATTCTTTCTTGCCGATCCTGGAGATCCAAGCAATCCCTCCGGCAAGTGGCTCTCCTCTCTCGACGCGGGGCATGAAGAAGTGGCGGAAAAGGGCTACGTTTGGGTGGACTCCGACAAAGTTTTCGCAGAGGTGTGCGAAAACCGCCATGGTCAGGACAGCGTTGGGGGTGAAATCAAGGAGGCGAAACCCGTAGGTGTTCATGATATCGCAGAAGAACTCAGAGAAGGGCGGGCAGAGCCCCCAATAGAAGAAGAGCGCGAAGAAGGGGTACCCGCTCGAGGCTGATTCTGATGCGGCGGTGGATAGCACCTTCGTGCGCGGATGCGCCCGCATCTCCGTCGACCAGAAGAGGTAGTAGCCCTCCCTCAGCTCCTTTGCGTCGAGCTGGGGGAAGAGGGCCCGCTCCTTGCGCAGCACCGCGAGCCGCTGCGCCTCGGCCGACTTCACGCCCTTCCCCTTGTCGGCTTTCGGAGCCATGGCGGAGGCGGTGGAGGAGACCGACGGCGTTGATGGCACTGGTGGTGATGGGGGGCGGAGCGTTGCTCTCTTCGGACCAGAGAAGAAGGGGGAAGCGACGGTGGTTTTCGAGATGGTACAGCAAATGGCGAGGTGGGCGACTTGCCCCTGTTTCCCCTGTTTATAAGGAGGGAGAGGGGGCGGACGTTCCGCTTTTCCAATTAAAGAAATCCCCACGATCTCTCCCACGACGCCACGTTAAGTAGCGTGCTGTTCGTGGGGGCGTGGTGGGTCGGAGCGATTCTGGCGTGATCTAGGCGCAGCGTGTGCCCGTGCACTGTTTTGGGCTTGGCCCAAGCGCTCGGCACCGCGTGTGGCCCAGGCCGGGGCTCTGACCGGTGTACTAGAGTAGGGGTACCCTAGTATCCCGAACTTCGTGCCAGGCGAGTCGCAGCGCCAGCGGCAAGGCTTGCACAGTGAGCGCCAAGGTCCTCCGTGGTTCCTTTGGAGCCATTCAAGAACAAAGTATTTAAGCCAAGGAGACAAGGCCCGGCAAGAGGAGCTTGCCGGAAGGCCACTCAAGGCATCTGAAGACAAGACCCGGCAAGAGGAACTTGCGGGAAGGATGATGGGCGACAAGCTTCGGCGCGACAAGGATCCAGCCGCGGCTAGATGCTTGCCGCGCAGCAACCTCTCTTCATCTCCGCTCCAGCTCATCCACCAGCGTGTCGCCATGGGGCCATTCGAGCGTCGCGTGTCAAGAGGCTGTGCAGCCAGCGGAGAGTAGCGGTAAGCGGCGCTGATAGGGGTGCCCTCGTGGCAAGCGGTGGCGCCCCTGACGGTCCCTTTCTGCACTGTTTAGGCGACATGGACGGGCATTTAATGTTTTTGTCCCTTGCCGACAGAGTTAGGTAGAATACACTGTACAAAGTAGCTGTACCAACCGCAACTCATTTTCCCATTTTGCCCTTGTCTACGTTGCCACCTGTTGGTGACCCCTTGAGCCTATAAAAGGAGGCCCATGCGCAACGTATAGGGGGGTTCGACTCATTCGAGATTACACACACTCAAGCTAGGTTTTGTAGCTCTCGGTGCTCCCTAGCAAGAACACAATACAATCAGACAAGCAACAGTAGGAGTATTATCTCTCCGGAGAGCTCCGAAGCTGGGTAATCTGCTCGTGTGCATCGCCTCGATCTGCTCTTCGTGCAATCTCCGCCCCCCACCGAACCAAAAGGGACTCGGTCCGCCGGTCCCATAGGTGTTCGTGGGTTACGATCAGCCTCCCCGACAGTCATGCAGCCGCGTCTCCGGCCTGCCCAGGACGAAAAACCCATTTTCATGGACCTATCATCTCATTTTCATCCTGTGAAATCTGTGATCCTATTCTCTATATATGCAGCATTGTCTATTATGTAGCAATAGCACGGTCTATTATGCTCTGTTACCGGCAGTAATGTCAGTTGTTCTCTAGTATTTGTCATCGTAGTGCTCTCCTTCCTGTTGTTCCATATTTTGCAGCTGCATCTTTGATGTGTATACGTTGTTGATGTGTTATCTTGGTATAAGTAAACCTGACTACTTCTGTCCTTTGTCGTCAAATGAAGTCATGATATGTTGTTAGCAACCTAGGACAGGATGTATTTGTTCAAGTTTGCAGTTCCTAGATCCATTGCTGATGAATATGGAGTCATTAATATTTATTCTATTTTTCCAAGAAATGCTTCACTTGTAAGTTATAACACCAGTCACGGACAACACACTTAACAATTTTCGCATGTCCCCTGTTACATTTGATAGGGTCGATTCGAAAGCCTGTGCCTCTCTGGATCATACCTGGTGATAGATGACGGCGTTTCACGCACACAGAATGGAGGTCTATGCATAGCGCTGTGTGGCGCTGATCACACAATTATTGGAGGAAGCGTTGCTGGAGTCCTGACAGCAGCCGGGACAGTTCAGGTGATCACTCGCTTATTTTTTTTCCACTAAAACATCAACATTTCATTAATTCATCCTTGGTCTGTTGTGTTCCAAAAATGAATGATGAGGTGATTGTGTGTGTTGGTGCAGGTGATTGTGGGGAGCTTCATGTACGCGGGGTCGAAGAAGAGCAGGAAGGGAAAGGCCGGGCAGGAGTCTGCTGCAGCGGAGGAAGAACAAACCGGCAATGCCAACAGGGGCAGGGGCAGGGGCGGAGACGGAGTTGGAGGCGAGGCGGAGGAAGATGAGCCTTTGCCGCTGATGCCTATGCCCCGCGGAGAGGAGGAGCTGCCGTCGGAGGCGATGATGAGCGGGTGGACGGGCATGATGAGGCAGATGGAGTCGCGGTCCTGCGGCATCGACATCAACTCGATCCGGGAGTGAAGGATGTAGACTGTTTAATTAGTTTGGTACGACCAAAGTTGAGCCTAGTCTAGCTTAGCTAATGGATGATGGATGGATGATTCTAGGGTTTGGTTGGGTTGCTTGTGTTCCTCTCCTGCGTGGTTTTAAGAAGAAGTCTAGTTAGTATAATGAATGTCGTCGTCGAGTATGATCAGTTTAACCGAAGATGTTGGCGCTGGTCGGTCGGGCGGATCTATGATGGAAATAGTGGATTCGGTTGTTGGTTGATGGTCTGGTCTGGTATGGTATGGTATTATATGATGTGGTTATAGGCAGAATCAATGAGCAACTTGTTTGTAGCTAGTCTCTTTCTTGGTTGCAGACAGACAGAGAGACTTTGACAGTTTTGTTTTCCTTTCTCTTCTTGTGTTTGCATCCCCGTTGCTTCTTTCTTTTCCTTCTTACTAGCAAACATGCTTGTGCGTTGCAACGGGAAAATGCAGGGCGTGAAATTAGGTTCAGATACATAAATATTCTAGTGGTGCGATATCAATCATGTCCGACATGTACCTTCATGATCCTAGCTAGCTACTCCATCCGTTCCGATTTACTCGTCGTGGTTTTAGTTCAAATTTGAACTAAAACCATGACGAGAAAGTAAATCAGAACGGAGGGAGTAGATAGCATTGGCACCCTTTTTTAACGTTAAATAATTTTTTTCTTGATCCGCAAAAAAATATTCTTTTTCTTTCTCCACCCATTATCTCAACCTCAATTCAACCGCGCCATCAAATAAATGGAAGCAATAGTCTTCGGTCACCTTACCTGGCACCTGGTGTCTTTGCCTATTAGTTCTGAATATGCAAGAAAGATTTTCCATACTACAAGAATTTTTCATCAAGCTTGATGCATAAAGAATTTGTCACCTAGAGTTAACAAAATATTTTGGTCTCTGACGCCGTGGACCAGAGGAGAGAGCCTTGTGCATGCTGGTGTCGGAAGCAATGAGCGTCTTGCAGAACATGCGGGGTGCTTTCACGTCATCGCTGTCCTCTTTGTTGGGGAGGGGTGCTTCAATAGTGTCAGTCCCAAATTTCCTCGTTGTTCCCTTCTAGTCCTACACTCCTACTTCAAGCATCCACCTTATTGTAACCATTAGCAGCACATACTCCCTCTGTTTCGATTTACTCTTTGTGGTTTTAGTTCAAATTTGAACTAGAGCGACGGAAATAAATCGAACGAAGGGAATACTGATGATTCAACTGACATTAACCGCATCCGCCTTCCTATAACCATTACCAGCGCATATCTTTGATGATTCAACTGACATTAACCATGTCAAATTCAGATTAGTGCGCCAATCCCTCCCTCCGCCCCAACCACCAGCGACCCTTTTGTGTTTGGGCAAATCACTGCCTCTTCTCTCCTATCAGGTTTGGCATTGTTTTCACAAGAGTAATGCACTGAGGATAAATACCATCAGGTAGGTAGTATCCTTTGTTATAGTGGTGACCATTGATCTTAATATTGAACTCTGGGCAGTTGCCTTCTGCAAGCCTGTCAAACACCAGAGAACGCTGAAGAACGTTGATGTCATTGTGAGAGCCGGCCGTGCCAAAAAAAGAGTACCAAATTCAAAGATCTTGTGAAGCACGGCCTCAAGTATGACATTGCAAACTTTCATATTACCTCTAGACTGCCCCTGCCAAGCAGATGTGCAGTTCTTCCACTTGCAGTGCTTACAATCTGTGTGCGACCAAGCATCCTCGGAAAGCCCCTATCTGCATTGATCGCCAACAACCTGGTGCAACAGTTACCTCTCTCAAGTACTCCCGGCCAAACACCACTAGCACAATCTTGCAGAACCTGTACATGGATTCTAGGCACGTGGCCTCATTCATGCGGACATACCTATCAATCAGATCACATGGTATTTTGTATGCAAGCACCGAATAGCTGCAGTGCATTTCTGCTAAGAGGAGAAGCCAACCTCTCCCAGGGGCATCCTCCTTGCATATGATATAATCATCGTATGCCACAACCCTTCGCGAATACGAGAACACATGTCTAGCCATCTGGAAGCGGCGCTGAAATAGCTTGCGTTTGAAGAGTGGGGAAGAGGACTTGAAGTAGTCTTCCGCTCTCTCTATTGCGATTGAACGCCGGAGCATGGCCCGAGATTGAGCCCCTAAATGTGGTCATTGGCGACCAAAGTAGCAACCACAAACTACTCATCGTCCAATGATGAATCATCCTAATCGCAAATGAAGTTGTCGAAAAAGTATTCGTCTCCACTATCCGTTTGTACCTTACGGGCGAAACGTCGAACACCTCACGGGCGTGGTTGAAGAAGCCGCCCGGCGAAGAGCCCCGCACCTCATCCAGACCAGGCAGCAGGCCTGTCGGCATGGTGGCGGCCGTGGAGGAGAACGTTGATCGAGGAAGCCGGGATTGGAGCGTTGCCAATGGCGCCAGAGGTGAGGGTGGTGGCATGGTCGTGGGGGCTGGGGGTGCTACGATGGCGGTGAAACTAGGCTTGACTTGCCGGCAAGGGTACCTGTCGAGAGTGGCGTGTTGTCAGGGGAGGTTTTTGGGTGCGGGCGGCGGCCTGGGCAACTGGGCGACAACGGTGAAGGCAGGGTGCCCAGGTGTCTTAGTTCTGGACGGGAGAGGAGTATAATTGCCAATGTGCCACCGAATGACAGGCTAGGGGGAGGACAAGGGCGGGCGTCGCGTGCGTCCACGTCATGTCCATGCTGATGCAAACCCGACCCAAATCTTGTCCTGAAATGAGTCGCGAGCAGACAAAAAGCGGACACTCGCCCGTTTGCGTCGGCACATTGGGCCACAGTTTGTGTTCATTTCGACCCAAATCGACGTGCACGGACAGAACGCGTCGGCACATTGGAGTTGGTCTTAGACACCACCCTCATTGCAAAAAATGTGCACGCAGTGGAAAAGAAAAGGTGCCAGACCAGGGGCACCCACGCTCATAGGGGTGGGGAACGACCCAACATGGTTGGGCGGTGGAGTGGCAGCAGAAGAGGCGTCAAGAGTACTCCAGCATCCTTTATAAGAGTAATTCGGTGATGGTCGATGTATCAACATGTAATATCCACAAATTTCCCGCGGCTCGAAGCAGCCGCAAAAACAATATATGTGTACAAATTAAATATGTGCCCCGTGAGCTAGCAGAAAGTACCCAACGAATCTTGCGTCGTTCATAGGGGTGAACGTATACGCGTATGTACTATGTTCTGCTCGGTGACTCATACATCTCAAACTTACCTATAATTTTTGATTGATTCATGCTATTATAATACCATCCATAGCAATTTATATTATTTTTCTGAACTAAACTATAAATTCAATGCCTAGAGCGATTCTGTTTTCGCATGTTTTTGATTTGACAGAAAATCATTCGCACTACGTTAAGCCAGTCGATTAGCAAAACAATAAATAGAAGTTAAACCTTGGCCATGTGGGCCAACTTATAAGGCGAGCCCACATCCTGGGAAGGTGGTAAAGTTGTTCCAACCGAAGACACCAATGTTGTCCTCATCAAATTGGAAAATATGAATTTTCTAGTTTGACCCCTTTGAACTCGTAAAAAAATTGGTTTGATTTCATCTTGTTTTGTATTATTTGGCTTCGTTTCTTTCTAAGGCCCGTAAGCTACATATCTACCCATCCAAACGTTGCTCAATCGGCCCAAAATAAATTCCCCAAAAGCCCAATCAACCCTGCAATAAAACATCCCATCTTTCCACCTTTCTTCCGCCGCCGCTATAGTTTCCTCTTCTAGTTAGGGTTTCCTCGATCCCCAATTTTCCCACCCCAACCCTAGCTCCGATCCACCCGATGGCAGCCGCAGAGGGCAAGAAGAAGATCATCAAGCTCAAGAGTTCAGACGGTAAGGAGTTTGAGGTGGAGCAGGCGGTGGCCATGGAGTCGCAAATGATCCGGCACATGATCGAGGATGACTATACTGACAACGGCTTGTTGCTACGCAATGTCAACTCAAAGATCCTCTCCAAGGTCATTGAGTACTACAACAAACACGTCCAAGCAAAGGCCGCTGACACATCTAATTTTGGAGGAGGAGCTAGGCCGTTAGGTGCTACATCGGCTGTGCCTACGGCGCCCGCAGAGGACCTCAAAAACTGGGACGCCAATTTCGTCAAGGTCGACACGGCCACCATATTCGACGTCGCACTGGTGTGATTACTTTCCATCCTCTCTTGGTTTTGTCACGGCAGATGTCCTCATGAAAGGACTTAGTCGTGGAGCCATCGCTACGGATTAGCTTTAAGGGGTTAAAGCGGACACAAGGACGCAAGAGAGTTCATACTAGTTCGGCCCCTTCGATGAAGGTAAAAGCCTACGTCTAGTTGTGATTGGAATTGATGGGGGTTTCGATGACTAGGGAGCAAACAAGCTTCGCCTAAGTCTAGAATTGTTGTCTGTCATCCTTGAACCGCCTCCGGGTCATCCCCTTATATACATGGGTGGCGCCCGCCGGTTCACGGAGTCCCGACGCCGGTTCATAGATGTATCCGTCTCGGTCTCTGCTATTCCTAACTCATAATACAAGTTACATACTGACGCCGGTTTACGGCTACAGGCCTTAAACCGGCTATGGGCCTTAAGCCCTCATCTTCCTACTTGGGCTTTAAAATACTCAACTACTGATGAAGCTAACCCGGTCTGTCCTGGCCGGTTTACGCCTAGTGGTAATATCCCCAACATTAGGCCCCAGATTGATTTGAACAGGTTCATGTCAATCCTCAGCAAAAAATTTCATCTTCACCATCTTTGTGTAATTGGGTGAACCACCATGATGTCATCTTCTCTGGTTGTCGTAAACCAGCGTGACGTCACCTGTTATAAAGTTATCCACAATACCTTTTTTGGTTTAATAGATCTGCGACAATCAAGGCACATCTCCGTTTCCAAACTCGCGGCCCCTTGATTTTCGCGCCTACCACATGTCCCTTGCTTTATAAATAAGACCGAAGGGTCATTTCTTTTTTTCCCTTCGTTCCCTTCTACTTCTTCTTCCTCGTGCCGCCCAGCTTCGGAGCTCCGCCGCCGCCGTCAACTTCTGCACCAACCTTGGCCGCTGCATCACCCTAAGTATACCAAAGCATCGCGGCGGTCTTCCGTTTCTTCCTCATCTCTGGTAAGTCTTCTATCTTTTCACCATAGATCTGTTCTAGGGTTTCCATGTTCTCACTACTAGGAATAGGCCTACTAATGGCGCACCTAATTTGGCCATTAATGGCGCATTAGTGGTGCACCATTAGTGCCACGCCATTAGTATATTTTACTAATGGCGCACCACTGGTGCGCCATTAGTATCTGGTATACTAATGGCGCACCACGGATGCGCCATTAGTATATACAACAATCGCCATTAGTATGCCTCCCGGGGCCATGTATACCAGTGCTTTGGCATACTAATGGCGCACAACAGCAAGATCGCCATTAGTAACCCGGCATACTAATGGCGCCTTTGTTTAATGATCGCCATTAGTATCCTTTGGCATACTAATGGCGCACTCTGATGTGATCGCCATTAGTATGAATATTAGGTTTTTTATTTTTTATTTTCTGTTTTTTGCACAGGTTACAAAATGTATAATTGGACAAAATATAGAAAGCACACATCAACAACAGATTCATCGAATACAATAGAAGATTAGTCTCTGAATACAATTCATCATATTAGTCTCTGAATACAATTCATCATATTAGTGTCCGAATTGAAAATCCCGAACAAAGATAGAACATTATATTACAAGTCTCGAGACCGCGAGTAGCGAGTTTGCCTTCACATTACAAGTCGATATCGATCATCTAAACTACCATCACATAGAAGAGAGCTGCGTTCATCACGATGAGCATCATCACGATGAAACTCGTCTTCACCGGTTCCTCCAAGCGCTCCCTCCCTCTCCCGCTAGATAGCGGCGTATCTAGATTCGGCCCGGCCCTAGTGGTGTACCCTTTGTAACTGTTACCGCTGAATAGGTGAACCTGTCTCCGACACTCCTCCCGATCGTCGTGAACTCAGGAACCTTACCCTTGTACCACGACATACGACGGCATCGCTATGCACTAGCCAAGCAAGCGTTAGTACCAATTCACAGACAATACATAAGCAATATATAAGTATGCAACAGAGCGATCGGAAGAGAAAAGCAAGACATTAATAGCATTGATTACATCTAATTTGAGCGACTCTCGAAACCAAAGAGACATACTACAAGTTCATTAAAGTTTAATTACAACATGAGCCAATCGATGTTTGAGAACTAGACACAGCATCACCGCTTTCGACTCGACTCAAGGGACCGGGCGTGGATGAAGCCGCCGTCTATCGTGGGAGTCATGAAAGAGCGGGCGTTGTCAGCCTGCATTTGTAGCATTGTGTCGGCGTGACTGTTGGACGGTTGATTTCTGAGGTAGAACTGCCCGAGTACGAAGGACATCTTGATGGATGATTTCCGCAAACTCCATTTGGATGCGAAAGAATTCTTGTCGATGTCGCGTCTGGATTGCCGACACGCTCATGGCCCAATCTTTGAGTTTACTCGGTAGCGAAGTTGATGATGGTCCCGCACGATCGCCCGCATGTGATGGATGGCATAGTAGGCACCCTTCGACCGCCAGCGGCTGCTTGACGCAGCGAGCGTCGTATTGTGGGAGAACACGTGCTTGTCGTGCTTACGAATAGGCCTGGTGAAGGTGCCTCCAGATTTGGCGTGGCGGGAGAACATCATCAAGAACCTTCTTGACATTTGTGTAGTCTACGTTCATTGACGGTCCGGTTAAATCGTGGCCATGGAATATTTGGGGCTTAGGAGGATGGCGTGCAATGTGTGTCACTGCAGAAAACACGGAATGTTAAAAGAAAAGCGATCGAAATCTAAGAATTCATATGTTACGGGCGGTTGAGGGAGGATTTACTCCGGAAAGTAAGGCAAGAGGAAGTTATCCTTATCTTGGTTTGCGAATGGCGCCTTCGAGGTAAGAACTTCGCGACTTGCGGTCCCCAGCGCTGCCCAAGATCTTGGCACGCATGTAGAAGGGGTCGACTATCATGATGTCGGGGTCTTGTCACGAATGATCCGCATCTCCATACTCAGCGAAAATAGCGAGCGAAGGTGTAGTGCAGCGGATGAAGGTTCATCATAGCATGGATGTCATCAAACCGCAGCGATCGTGCGCCCGATGGAGTTATCCACAAAGCCCTTGCCCTCGGCACCTTGGCCGCGAAAACCGGGTATGCCACATCCTTCTCTCACGAGGCGCCGCTTCTCCAAAAAGAACACTGTCATGCAGACTCCGCATAGCACCGGTTGCAGCATTGAGCATATTTGTCGGTAGCATCGCCCTACCCGCCACATGCACCCTCCTCGAGATATCCTCAGGTGAAGGTGGCCCGTCATGAGCACGGATCGTACTCGGTGCCGGCTGGCTCGCACCCTTGTTAGTCTTTCTTATGCGTGCCTTCTTCTTCTCCTGTAATGGGACCGAGTTCTGCTCACAGACCGCCTTCTTGAGTGTGTTTGGGCTGATAATATTTCGCACCTCGCCTATCTGAGGCTCGGTGAAGTCGACAGCTCGAGGCGTCTCCTAAGAGCTGAACGGCAGACGACGCCTGTTGCAACTTGGCTTCTTCGCGGTACCAGCTAGATCGTGCACGTCTTTTGTTGGGTTGGGTTCTTGAGAAGGAGGCCCCATGAAGTCGCCATCGTACCCATCTTCGGCAAAGTACTGATCGACGTTGCCAAATGTATCGTCGTCGTCGTCGTTCTGATCCTGTGCCATATGCATGTTTGGATCCAGTGGCATAGGGATGTCCGGCACCGTTGCGGCGGTCTTGCCATGGGGCCGACTTGGCGCCGGCACGACTGGCGGTGTTGTCTTTGGGGTGGTGTCCCCCGCCCCCAAACGAATCTGGCTCTTCGGCCAAAGCAGGGGCCAGCTCAGCGGCGCCGAGGTCATCACGTCATCATCGTCGGCCCCGACGGGTCGAATCGGAGGTAACAACTCATCGCAGCCTGGCAGCACCGAACCAGTTCAACCCTAAACAAGTTGGGTGGCATCGGGTACCGTGGAACAAGGGTTGCCGGTTGAGCGATTTTGCCCTTGGCGACATCGACCAACTCGTTGTTCACGAAGTGCGAGGAGAGTGCACGGAACGTCGGCGGTGCCCTGCGAAAACATGTAGGCGTCGAGGATGCCCGATCAAAAGGCAAGGAGATTAAGTCCTCGACCGAGAGAGGCTTAATTAGTTACCGTGATGATGGCGTCGAGCTCGGCTAATGTCGAGCACCGCCAGCGGCGGCGTGCGATTGATGG
Organism: Aegilops longissima; assembly: GCA_021605205.1. Lineage (NCBI taxonomy): Eukaryota > Viridiplantae > Streptophyta > Magnoliopsida > Poales > Poaceae > Aegilops > Aegilops longissima. Next base: position 768,160,933 of record CM038679.1, on the reverse strand, counting down.
AGGGCGCTTGCTGCAGAGGTGCGGTCGGCGTACACCGGGTGCATTAAGCTCCCGTGCGGCGTCGGAGACACCAATGCCGCCTCCGCGGAGACACCAATGGCCCGCCATCGCATTCTGCGAGTTGCTGGCCGTGAAGCTAGGAATCGGGCGGCCCTGTTGGCGCCCGCAATCCGCGACTCAACCCCTGGATCAAGGTAGGCACAATGGCGGTGATAGTCGCTCCGAGTTGTTGTTGCACTTGCTCTTGGACAATCTCCGAATCCGCGCCACCTGTGCCTTGAGTTCTTGAACCTCGCGGCGCTGGCTTTACGAGCTGGTCTTTTTCTCCTTCCGCACACCAGCGGTATAGTGTGACCCCCATTTTGTGGACAAGCCTTTGCCGGCCACACGACCAGCTGACGTCGGCTTACTGAGCTTATCCTTGTTCTTCATTACATTCAACTCCCTATTTAGAGTGGTGTCCCAAGGGTTGCTCTTAGTCGACCCCGCGCTACTGCTTTCAGTCGCCCGCGGAAGGAATGTGAACCATTTAGAAATTTGGCTTCATTAATTAGAATGCAACCATATGGAGCTAATTACGCGGGGGTGGTATTCCTTACCAGAACAAGCTCAAGCGCCCTGGTCTTCGGATCCGTCGTAAGCTCCTTTGTTTTCGGGTCCTACTTGTACCGGGCCCTGACAAAGTTCCTGGTCTGCTTGTCACCGTATTTAGCGAAGAGGGGCGGTAGGCCTTGCTCGGCACGCTCCGCGTCCTCCTTGTCCCATATAGGCTCCGCCACTCTGTAACCGCCGGGACCGAGTGTGTGTTCCCCTAAGTTCAGCTCCCGCATTTCTTTCCCCCACTGACTTGATTCGGAGTTTGCGGTGCTCGAGCAATTGATCTTGAAGTCATTGTAGTCATCTTCGGTGATCGAAGGATTTTTCTCCTTGATCTTCTCATAACTCTCACCTTTCTCGATCATTCTCTTCACATTGCTTTTCCAAGTAGACAGGGCCTTGCTCATCTTCGTGAGGGCAGCATTGTTCACTTTATTACATTTGAGGCTTGTGTTTTCAAATTCAGTGGGGAACTTGTATCGTTCGTGCAACTTCGTGAAGAGGAGGTTGCGCAAATTCCCTCGGTCAGGATGCCTCAGATTCTCGGTGTTGATCGAGATGGTGCTCCGGAAAATGCACCCGAGCTGAAGCGAGTACCCCTTGACTATTCGTTCGGGCGCCGTTGGATTCCCGTCAGAGTCCACTTCAGTAACTTCCTCCTAGAGGGTGCGGAGCACGGTCGGGCGCCGGTCCTTCCGTTGCCTCTTCGGTTGGCTGCCATCTGTGCGTGCGCCGCCATCATCAGTGGTGGCATCCTCGGCGGCACCATGAGTGGTGGCATCAGTGGGGTCATCCTCGGTGGTACCATCAGTGGTCTCAGGATCGGTGGGGAAGGCGGCGTCCTCATACAAGTGAGGTTGTTCCTCCATCTCTGGGACAGCTCCAGAATGCCTTGCCCGAACCCCGGCCTCATCGTTGTTGGCCATGTTTCTCTCTAAATAGGAACAAAGTTTGGTCAAAAGTTGGTTATTGTCAAGGAACAAGATCATGGTCTCATCATTTAGGGTTTGTCGACACGAGGCATCCTAAAAGCTAAGCTTTTATCATTGAGGGTTTTTCGACGCCGAGGCACCCTAAAAGCCTAAGCTTTCATCATTAGTCACAAGTACCCCGGCCCATGCATTAGTCACAAGTACCCCATATGTCCTATTTTTAGCAAAGTCATGCTAAAATTCACGGAAAATTTCAGCATGACCTTTGCTGAAAATAGGACATATGGAGTACCCGAATTTGCTGGAACGGAAGTTAATCGACATTGCAGCAAACACAAGGGCCTCTCGGGTGGACAAGGCAAAAAAGGCCTTCATCACAACATGGAAAATACATTGGCATGTGAAGAGGTGAAACAATATATGCATCTCCAAGCAGTATCATTCAACATTTTGGACAAACCACTACAAGCAATACTGGATCAGAATGTTTTTTATACATAACTGCTAAAACCCTAGGAGTTAACCGAGCCACCAACAGAATGTGGACTTAAAAAGAGAGAGTCACGGATAGTGACATGATACATTTTCATAAAATTAGCTAGTTTTACTTATGGTGCACAAAGGAACAAGTACTGCACTGCACTTAGAAAAAAATGAGCACTGCAAAACAAGAAGACTCGTTTCAGGTAAACGGAAGCTGTCGGCTCCATCAAGTGGAGGCAAAAACAAGTGTAATTGCAAATGAATGCAAACCACGTTAAGACTTAGCTGCTAAGGCCTAGTTTGGCAACACGGTTTTTCCAAAACCATGGTAATTGAAAACCTCGGTATTCCAATGTGTGGGCAATGAATACTTTGGTTTCTAAAAACTGCAGTTTTTCTCAGTTTTAGCAAAACTATAGAGATGTTTGGCAAGTGCAGTTTTTCTTAGTTTCTTGGTTTTGACCACTCGTTGCATGGATAATCCTAGATACAGCTAGCTGAACCAAATTGAGCTATAACAAAGGAGTTATACAACGACGTGATCAGCTTGTCACCTGCCCTTTGAAACCATCTCCTCTCGGGCACAAATCACCATCAGTATTTTTTTCAAGAGACAACATGCATGAAGAATGGCTTTAATCCTGTTCCTTTTCGATTGAATATAAAAAAGAAGAAGGGAAGATGCTACTATCTATGAAAAAGGAAATGCAAAACAATGCATGCAAAATTAGACCATATCAAAACAATCAAGTAACTCATCGATAGGAATTACAACCAAGTTGTGTGCAAGTGCACTACTTGGCTTTCGTCAGATCATAACTTTGATCAACCAACTTGGCATAGGTAAATGTTCATGATATACCCCTACTAACCCTCTAACGATGGAGGTTATGAAGCACATGAGCTACTACATATCCTGATTAATGTTCTTAGCCCATGTCAATGTGATGCACTACACATGATACTTACTTCTCACCTACATCTCCCTACATTACTGCTACTGATGTATCTGTCACCTACGTACATCAATCCGAAAACAGAGACACTACATTGCAAGGGATCCATCCAACTAATACACCAGATTATCAGTGACTCAATGATAATATTTAATTTGCTCATCATGTCATCTACTACCCTAGTCAAACCTCATCATGCAGTAACAGCAAACATACAATCAAGCTGGCATTTATCATACTCATGTCATCAATCAATCATGCCATTTGAACAGATTTGAACAACGAGGGGAGAGGGGAGAGGAGGAGGGGGAGCTCACAGGCGGTGGTGTGGGACGGGCGGCGAGGTGGGGCGACGAGGTCCGGGTGGTGGTGTTGCGGCGAGGTCGGGAGGCGGACGAGGTCCGGGTGGTGGTGGTGCTCTGGCGGCGGTGGTGTTGACGGGAGGCGGCCGGGCCACCGGCGAGGGCGGGCAGGCGATGGCGCCCAACGAGGTGGGGCGGCGGGGAGAGAGGCGGCGCCATGGAGACGAGGACGACGGGCGGCGGCATTGGGAGAGGAGGGCGGCGTCAGGGCGTCAGGCGTCGCGGGCGGAGACGAGGACGACGGGCGTCGGAGGCGTCGAAGCGGCGCCGAGGCGGCGGGCAGCGCGTCGGAAGAGGAGAGGAAGGGATCGAGGGCGAGGGCGAGGGAGAGAGAGGGATAGGTTTGGGCGGGATATGGATGGGGCGACACAATACTAATGGCGCACCACCCTCGGTGCGCCATAAGTACATCCATACTAATGGCGCACCTCGCCTAATGCGCCATTAGTATTTTTTGATTTCTGCTCGAGCCAACAGGTTATCTTCCACGACCTGATCCACATCAAGTTCCCTCTACTAGCTCGATTGGTCAGCAGCCAGTTCTCACACGGGGAGGTCTGGGTTCGATTCCAGGCTCCACAATTATTTTATGCATTTAAAATGCTGTTTGATACTTATTTGAGTTTAAATATGTTCAAACTTGTTTAAATCATAACAGTAATATTTTTTGTAAGACAGTAATAATTTTTTAAAAATATCATCAAACAGTAATGCGGTGGAGGCGGGGAGGTGCGGGGGTCGGTGGCGGCAGTTGAGTAGGGAGGGTGTGCGAGGGTCGGCGACGGCGGTTGAGTAGGGAATAGAGGGTGGGGGGTGTGGCGGCGGCGGTGGACCGGGGTGCTCGGCGGGGAGGGACCAGATCTGGCGAGGTGGGATAGCGATCGAGATGGAGGGGATCGAGATCGAGTGTCCATGAAATTTAAAAATATTCATGATAGTTCAAAAGTGCCCATGAAATACAATCGAGAAATGAAGGCTACGATTTAAATACAATCGATCTTAGCTAGCTATCTGTTCACAATCTTCTTGCCCTTCTTTTTCGCAAATGGAGTTCTTACGTGGAGCGGACGTCCTTTAGGTAGGGTGGTCCTGCTTCTTCTTGTGGTCTATGCTGCTACTTCATCATCGCCGTCATGTTCGATCCTCGGGCCGCCGTGCTTGTCGAAGTCTTGCTCATTGGCTACTCCATCCATTCGATGATCTTCCTTTTGCCTCTCCTCCGACAACACGTTGGGCTTTGGCGGTCGGTAATGAAGAAGCATTGGTCCACTTGGGAAGCCAGTACCCATGGCTCATTTTTAGCGGTGACGTTTCCGCCCGCGGTCTTGGATTTGGCTTCGGGTATAACCATGGTGGTGAAATATCGGTCTTCTTTTAGGACGCTCTTGGCCCATCTGACACGGAACATCGGCACCTTCTCTCCAGCATAGCTCAGCTCCCAGATCTCCTCGATCCTTCCGTCGTATCTGTCATTGGCCTTACCGGTGTAGGATTCCATCGTTACCCCGGAGTTTTGATAACCATCGCTCTTCATGTCCTTGTCCTCGGTGTAGAATGTGTAGCCGTTGATATCGTACGCCTCATAGGTCATCAGGTTGTGCTCGGCGCCCTGTGACATGGTGAATATGAGTTGTTCTTCCGCGGAAGAATCTTCATGTAAAGGGTACGACAGAAGCTTCTGCTTGAAATAACGCGTGAAACATGAGTTGTGCTCTTTGAGTATATCTCCGTCCGTCCTGTGTTGGCCTCGGTCATTGTACGTCTTCTCAATAAAGGTTTTGTGCTCTACCACCCAAGGATCGACCACGTCTATGTGTTGTAGCGCGACTAGGTTTGCTCTTTCAAAGTCGGCGAGTCGACCCTCGAAGTCGACATGCATTTCGTGGCGACCCTCACGGTGACCCCATCCAGCGAGCCTGCCGAGGTGCCTGTTGACGGGCAGACCAATGGGGTTCTCGATGCCTAGATAATTCGTGCAGATGGGAGATGCACTCTTGATTCGAAAGCCCCGACTATACTTCCCTCTGGACGTGACATGTTCCGAACATATCCTTTGATGACACCATTCATCCTTTTGAACGGCATCATGCTGTGCAGGAACGTCGGCCCGAGATGGATGATATCCTCCACGATATGGACCAGCAGATGCACCATAACGTCGAAGAATGCGGGCGGGAAGTACATGTCAAGCTCGCATAGTATCACCACGATCTCTTCCTGTAGCCTTCTGAGTTGCCTCACGCCAATCGACTTCCGAGAGATGACTTTGAAAAGTTGCATAGGCCAAATAGTGTTTCACGGACGTGCGCGTCCATGATCCCACGGATTGCAGCTGGAAGTATATGCGTCATCAGCACGTGACAGTCGTGAGACTTCATCCCGCTGAACTTCTGCTTCGCTGGGTCTAGGTATCTGCTTATCTTCCCCGCGTAACCGTAAGGAAGTTTTACTCCTAGGAGGCAGGTGAAAAACTGCTCGATCTCCTCCTGACTTAGAGTGAAGCACGCGGGAGGGTAGTCATTTCCGGTCTTCTTGGCCTTTTTGCCTTTGCGATGACTTTACGTGTCTGCTTCGCCTCATCATCATCATCATCATCATCATCATCATCATCATCATCATCATCATCATCATCATCATCATCATCATTAGCGTGAAGCTCTGCACGATGCCCATTGATTTCAAGTCTTCCCTTGCTTTGGCCCATCTTTGGTCCTCTCGGCATGTTGAGCAGGGTACCAAGCAGACTCTCGCACGTTCTTCGTGATATGAATGACATCAAGGCTGTGAGTCACACGGTGGATCTTCGATCGGCAAGTCCCGAAAACAGACCTCGTTTTCCATACCTTCAGCAGCGGCTCTGGCGCCTTCGCTTCTTTCGGCTCTGGCGCCTTTTGCTTCTTTCCGGCGGTGGGCAGTCTTTCCAATTTTTCAACAGCTTGTCTATTTCCTCGCCGCTCCTCGTACAGGCGTTTTGGGGGTTCGGTTTCACCATCGAGCAGATCCTTGCGTTTCCTCCACGGGCCATCATCGCGAAGCCACCTTGATGTCCCATGAACACGGTTTTGAAGACCGGGATCTCTATCTAGCTGGCGTCGTTGTGTCATCCATGCACCTTACGCATCCGGAAAATCCGTGGACTACCTGCCCTTGAGATATCCGTAACCGAGATAGTCGTGCCTTCGTCGTGAGCGGTGCGGCTCTCATAGGGAAATATTCTTTCTCTGCAGCGCCCCACGTATTGGCTGGCGTTTTTCACAGCGTGTCAAGCTCCTCTTTCAGCAGCCCTAGATACATATTGATGTCGTTCCCTGGTTGTTTCGGCCCTTCAATTAGCATACTCATGTGAATGTACTTCCTCTTCATGCACAACCAGGGGAAGGTTGTACATCCACACAAACACAGGCCAGGTGCTATGTGTGCTTCTCACGGCTGCCAAGCGGATTGACTCCATTGGTGCTCGCGCCCAGCACGATGTTCCTTGGATCGTTCCCAAATTCTGAGTCTTGAAGTTCAACGCTTGCCACCGCTCGCATCCTTAGGGTGACTCAGCATCTTGTCTTTTTATCTATCTCCGGATCATTTGCGTCATCTTCTCGCTGCTTCTCCTCCCTATCTGCGTGCCAGCGCAGGAGCTTTGCTACCTTAGGGTCCATGAAATACCGCTGCAGACGAGGAGTGATCGGAAAGTACCACACCAATTTTCGAGGAGCTTTCTTCCTCTTCTTGTATCGAGTGGCGCCGACACGGACATATGCTAGACTCAGCGTGCTTGTCCCGATAAATGATGCAATTGTTCATGCACACATGGTATTTCACGTGCGGTAAATCCAGAGGACACACGATTTTCTTCGCCTCCTCCAAACTGGTGGGCACTTCTTCCCCTTGGGAAGGCGTTCATGCCGAGCGACATGTTCTCGTCGAAACATCGTCGGTTATTTTGTGTTTTACCTTCATCTCTAGAGCCATGAGCGTTACTTTCAGGCGGGTATCCTCGGGCCTGCATCCTTCATACAATGGAGTATCGCGTCTAACTCAAGTTGATCCATCTTGGCTTTCTCTCGGCGGCAGCTCTTGCGTTATCCGTCGCGAGAAGCAGCTCTTGAATATGAGGTCCTGCACCCAGCCCATCGATGGTCCAGCGTCGTCGCTCCGCCGGCATCATCATCTTCATGATCATGCACGTCGTGCTGCTCGGCATCTTCCTCATCATCATGTCCTGCATCTTCTACATGATGACTGTGTACAGCATCACCGTCGTGATCATCTCCTGGGGATTCTTCGTCTTCTTGCCCGCCCGAGCCGCGGTGGTTGTCTTGCTGCCCTTCCTCATTTCTTGCCCGGCACCCATGGACGACTTCGTAGTCATCTTCATCACCGAGCCACCGATAGCCATCCATGAAACCACGCAAGAGCAGGTGGTCCCGCACCTGCCCGGAATCCAGGTCCGCAATATGGCTCTTCAGCTTGCATCTTCGACACGGACATCTTATCTCCATCTCTTTCTTTTGAAGCATCTCGGCCTTCGCGGACCTCAAAAACCTATTCACGATGCCTTCGGTCATCGTGCGGACCATCAGTCGCTGCGGGTAGAGCAAAAGCGATATTTTAGAACCAAGAAAAAATTTGGCATGACTTTCCCTAAAATAGGACCAAAAGAATGCTTAATGCCAAAATTCTGCTTGAAGCGGAAATGAATCAACATTCCGGCAAAATATTGGCAACTATCGCATTTCAAATACGGTACACCTCAAACACAAACACATATGCAACACCACAAACATATGCAACACCACGAACATACATAGATCTAGCTTGGCCATAAAAAGTGCATGTGCACATTGTTGTAGGGAGAACAACATAAATATAGCTTCCCCCCTTACTTACCTATCAAAACAAGGTAATTTAACCACTTAATTTGAATGAATCTATGGTGGAAATGAGGTGAAAAAGAGGAGGCACCTGAGACAAGGAGGAGGTGGAGAGAATGAAGTGGGGAGAAAGTGAGTGTGGGTAGGAGAGGCTGTCCAAAATATCTTGTTGCTGCCCACTTACTAATGGCGCACCAGCACTAAATGCGCCATTAGTAATCCAGGTTACTAACGGCGCACCTTCTAGCGGTGCGCCATTAGTAGTTTTGCGAAAAAAAACATACTAATGGCACACTGCTCAACAGTGCGCCATTACTAGTTTAAACTAGTAATGGCGCACGGTTGAACAGTGCGCCATTAGTAGTATTGCAAAAAAAGGAATAAAAAATATAATAAAAAAACAAAATTAGTGGCGCACTTTCCGACGGGTGCGCCATTACTAGTTACAGCTAGTTACAACTAGTAATGGCGCCTGTGTGCTGAATCGCCATTAGTATGTTTGGACAGGCGCACTAGTTCAAAAAAATTTGATACTAATGGCGCACCTTGGGCCAGTGCGCCATTAGTAGTTTCAACTCTAATGGCGTGTCGGAAGGTGGTGCGCCATTAGTATATCTAATGGCGCACCTTGTGCAGTGCGCCATTAGTGTCAATCCCATCTATAGCCCTTTTTCTAGTAGTGTCTTCAGCGTTCATCGCTTGCTTCTTGTTCATATGAAAACTCTTAGTCAAGTCTGTGAATCCTTGTTCTGCGTAGCGGTAATTTTTAGCATCCGTTGTGACTTGAGCATCTCAAGGCCATAGATCTGCCTGCATCCTTGCTCATTGATTTTGTACCGCTCCGTTTTGGACCTTGAATATTTCTTTCTTTTCTGAACATGCTCCAGATCCAAAACTGCGAAATACTTTCGTGAAACCTGTTTTCGCACATCCGCTATTCTTCAATGTTTCAGACCTGGCGGTTTAACTTTGTAGAAAAATTGACAACTCGGCATATACCATTAGTCCCCTTGTTGAACCGCCAGGATTTCCCAGCTATGTATTGCCACCTTGCAGAACTCCGGTTTCTAAGCAACTTCTTCCGGTTTAACAATGAATGTATCAATGTATAGCCTTCCAACATATTCTTGAACCGGTATTACTGCTTTGCAGATTGCACCATGGCCAAGCAAGTGTACGAGTGTAACTGGGTCCCTTCTCGGGTGACTGAAACTCAACTGGATAACTTAGTCAGCACCGGCGCTTTAGGCAAAAAAGACGTCATTCACTGGAGGGTACCTGGCCCGGAGAGTCCTCCAGAGCCCAAGGATGGAGAGGTTGTTGTTTTTGCTGACCATTTAGCCCGGGGCTTCAGTCCGCCCGGTTCAAAGTTTTGTCGGGATGTCTTGGCCAACTTCCAACTGCGTCCACAAGATATTGGCCCCAACTCCGTAACCAACATCTGTCACTTTCAAGTGCTCTGTGAGGTATTCTTTCAAGAGGATCCCACAGTTGAATTATTCAGAGATTGCTTCCATCTAAACCCGCCTTTTGAATTCTTGTGGTCCCAACACCGAGTTAGGTGGTATGGTGATTCAAAAGTGGAAAGAGGTCACTTACCCTCACGCCAAACTGCACAGCCATCCCAAAGAATGGAATTCAACATGGTTTTACTGCAAAGATTCCTCTCCTGACGGAGAAAATCCTTTACCGGGTTACCGTCCGGAGCGGCTAAGCAACACACATCCCTTCCCTCAAAGACTGACTGCTAAGGAAATAAGCAAATATGCCCCTCAACTATCCAAGCTCCGGGCCTTCATGGCCAACGGGTTGACAGGAGTTGACCTTGCTCGCTGCTGGATATCTTGGAGTATACTGCCCTTAAGCCTGCGCTCCGGTTTGATGTGCAAATACACAGAAGATGTGAAACACCCTCTACGGCATATTGAGATCCAGCTGACAGACGATGAAGTTACTGAGGCTGTTAAGAGGATGTTAAATGAACCGGAAGCTGCTTTCTCCCAAACCGGCCTGCCTCCCTTTTCTGCCATTAACAAACCGCCAGCTGTAAGACTCATATCTTATTCATTTATGAAATCTGACTATGTTTAAGTACCCTTTGTTGATATTAACATCTTTCAAACAGGGCGATGATCCATTCTGGAGCAAGAAGCCTCCACAAGAGAAACCGGAGAAAATAACCCGGCCCAAGACCAGAGTTGTGAAGAAACCAGCCAATAGAAAGAAAACCACTGCCTCCTCCGATCCACCAGCTGACGATGATGTGGGTAATCCAGATCTTGAGGTAGAACTTGACTCACTTGGTTTATTTTTCACACGCCTTATTGATGATGATTATTGCCAGGATGATGCTGAAGTCAGTCATGTTGATGTTGTTGCGTTAATCACTCGTTCTTCCGATTCAAACCCTTTACCTTCAGTAAAAATCCGTCGGGCAAACCGGAAAGTTAAATTTTCTCATCCTCTTGCTTATTTGGACCAAAACTTTCCTATGAAGACACGACAGCATGAAGCTCGTCGTGCACAACCCGGCACAGCGGCCAGTTAGTTACCTCCGCCGGTTTACCGAACAGTCCGGTTCGGAAACACCGTTCAGAGGTCTCTAACTGTTTCTTCAATGCTTATCCTAAAGCAGGTTGCGTTCGTCAACCTCTTAATCCTTCTGACTCCGATTATTAGGTGACTTCTCATTCTTCCTCCGGCGAGTCGTCAGCCACCCAACTCCCACCACTCAAGACAGTGCTTGGGTGAGCCATATTCCTGATAATGTTGTTTGATATATCACTTTCAATGTTTACTGGACTGATCCGCCTTTTTCCTTTCAGGGCCAAACCTAGGCCAAGCAAGAAAGCTCGTCTGGACAAAGCGGCAGAAGAAGACGACGCTCCTGAACCGACCAAAATACCAAATCCCGAAGAGCACATCCAGGATGATATGCTGAACGACCCACCATTGCAAGATCATGATGTTACAGTTGAAGAGGCACATGTTGATGCCACCGGCCCTTCAAATCAACCCACGGGTCCTGCTCAAACTGACAAAACAGCGAGTCCACCAAAGCATACGGATAAACCGGCGACCCCAGTGCGAACCGGCGAAGCCAAGGATGATGATGTTGTTATTACTGGCTTTGGCCATTCCGACCCAGGTAATCCTATCGCCTTGTCCAAGCTCAATGCAAAGGATTAATTTACTGCGTTTGGTAAAGGCAAATGGAATGCTGATTTGGCTACTTATGCCGCTTTGAATCCCCAAGATCTTCATTCCGGTTATCTAAATCGGTTATATACCAGCCGTGATTATGAAGCCGGTCTGGTAAATATGATGAAGGACAAATACGAGGTAAATTCCATATGACTCTCTGCTTGTATATTTCAGTCTGTCTACTCTAATGGCCCCCAAGTGACGGTTTTGAGATGTGAACTTAAACCGGGACTTCCCAATATAATCCTGAGCAAAGGTGTACTTTTGGGAAAGTAGCCCCCAAGGGCCGGTTCAACTTAATATAGTTAAACCGGGACTTTTATACCATAAGAAATCCAGTATCCCTCAAGGATAGAGCAAATAGGGATTAGCCCCAAAGTGCCAAACTGAATACTTGTATTGAGCTTGGGACTTTATATAGAAATTGTAGGATGAAAAGCAAATATGCATTAGCCCCCAAGTACCAAGAGCTTAACTTGTTACGGGGTTGGTACTTCAACTCTGCTCCTTAATCTTTATCAAATGATTATCTGTATGTAGGCTGATATGAGCAAGAAAGAAAATCAAATCACTGATCTTCAAGAAAACCTGAAATCCCAGCAAGCTGAAACCTCCAAAGCAAAGAATGAATTAACCAGCGCTTTAAGCGTCATGGAAAAGCTTAAAGAGGATTTCAACAAGGAGCGGGCGGATTGGGCCACTGAAAAGGCCGCTTTAACTCAACGGGCAGAGAATGCTGAGGCTGCCCTTAAACCAGTGGTTGATGAACTGACCAGTGTAAAGCGGCAAGTGCATGCCATGACCGCTGCTGTCTTTGGTAAGCCTTTTTGATTTCTGATGTAATGAGGCCTTCTTATGTAATTGCCGGTTTATTAACCCTTTGAGTGATACAGGGACACGTATTGGCCACTTGGGATCAGATGTGCGGAAGAAATTGAAAGAGTCTTATACATTGATAGAGTAACTCTATACTGGTGCGCAGCGGATCATCAGCACCGCTTCTCACAACAACCCGGCACCGACCTTGATCTAGGACACCATTAAAAGGTTGTCAATGCTTCCTTCCCGGGTTGAAGAGTTAAAGAAATCTGCTGCTAGAACCGGTGCCATAAACGCCTTAATCCGGGCCAAAGCTTGGGTGCCGGATTTTGATCCTGTTGAAGCGGCCCAGGGCTTCCCAAGCTTGAAGGAAGACGGGACAGAATTCAGCGAAGAAGATCTCCGAGCTATAAACCGGGAAGTGCGCCCTTTGGCTTGTCAATTGGTTGAAGAGGCAAATCTGTCTCACTATCAAGCCCAATATGATGGTGAAAATAAACGAGTGCCTGCACCGATTCCTGAAGCGGAGAACGTTATAGCTCCAATTCGTAAGCATACTTACGCTCCTGATATTGAACTGTCATTGCTGATCAATGATGAAGTTGTATTCCAAGCATTAATGGGAATCGACTGGACAACTGTTGATTTCCAGCCGCTGGGTAGGGAATCAGAAGTTGAAGCGGCGCAGGATGACCCACAACCATTAGGCCAAGCTGGCGACCAAGAATGAACCGGAGGCCGTTTTACATTACTGCTTCCTTATGTTACGCAGAAAAACTATTATCTTATCTGGGCACCGTGATGCCTTGTAATAGACTAGCTGCCACACTTTGTATTGATATGCCTTCGTGCATATTTATTGCAACTTATGCTTCCGTTGAATCACCAATGCTAAACTGTTGTCTGTAGCCAAAAATCTTAAAACGCCATTGTGGTTGTATAACCAGGCGGGTCATCATATCTATGTATGTGAAATCAGAGATAATACCTTAGATTAAACACATGATAAAATTTGGGAATGTATGATACCTGCCATCGTAGGGCATGAAGTTGGTTGTGCCAATCTTGAAGCGGAGTTGTAAGAAACCCGCTCTGCTGGAGGAGAAAACAACTCCTGTGTATATAGGGTCGGTTTATCAGGTAAACCGTTCCGGGTTACGATGAACACCGGTGTTACTCGATAATAGGATGTTTATCAAAAATCAAACCGGGCAAAGTGTCTCCGGATGAAAAACAAACCGTGTTCCGTCAACTGACATTCGAATCGGTTTAATAATTGTCGGTTTAAGAACACAATAAGATAAATATGCAAAAAGAGAAACAAATTTCAAGCAAAGGCAAAGACAAAATTCTTTTGCGAAAAGAGGTTGTTTGAGCCGATCAAGTGGCATTACCATGGTCGGACCCGACCAAGCCCCCGATAGGCGTAGCTATGGTTCATGTCAGCCAGGTCCCCAAATGATGCAGTGGCATTACGCCGATCAAGAGGTGTAGCGATGGTTGGGTTGACCAAAGCCCCAAGTGATTACGTGGCCTTAGGCGATCAATAAGCGTGGCTGGTTCGACGTGACCAAGTCCCCAAGTGATTCTGTGGCTTTCGCCTATCAAAAGGTGTTGCATTGGTTCAGACACGACCAAGCCCCCAAGTGACATGATATAAAGCTTTGTTAAAAAGCTAACTCATGGGGTAAACCAGAGACCGCTTTAAGATATAAACTCCGTGTAACCACTCATGATGTAAAAATAAATGAAGACCCGCTTTAGCTAAGGCTCCGGTTTATTGTATTGATCATAATATATACATTGTCATAATATGTACATAAGTAGAGCCTATGGCTCAAGTAAAGTAGGGCCGAAGATGAGCTATGTTCCACGGCCTGTTGGTCTCCTCCTCTGATGTACGTGAGTCTTTATGCTCTCGAATATCAATCAGATAGTACGACCCGTTGTGCAGATTCTTGCTGACCACGAAAGGTCCCTCACAAGGTGGGGATAGCTTGTGCATATCAGTCTGGTCTTGGGTGAGCCGGAGCACCAAATCTCCTTCTTGAAAGGTTCTGGTTCTAAATCAGTGACTGTGATAGTGACGAAGATCCTGCTGGTAGATCGCCGAACGGGCAGCTACAATGTCACGCTGCTCATCCAACAGGTCCAAAGCGTCTTGCCGTGCTACCTCGTTGTCCGCTTCAACATAAGCTGCTACACGAGGTGAATCATGATGGATATCACTGGGGAGAACGGCCTCCGCTCCGTAGACCATGAAGAATGGTGTGTATCCTGTCGATCTGTTGGGCGTAGTATTGATGCTCCATAATACATATGGTAACTTCTCAACCCAACAACCCGGTGTCCGCTGCAAAGGAACCATAAGCCGGGGTTTGATGCCTCGTAAGATCTCTTGGTTAGCTCTCTGCTTGGCCATTGGACTGTGGGTGAGCCAGCGATGAAAGCGTAAAGCGGATGTGCTCACGTTCACAGAACTCCTTCATAGCACCCTTAGACAGATTGGTACCATTATCAGTAATGATACTGTGTGGAAAGCCAAACCGGAAAATCACCTTTTTAATGAATTGAACCGCCGTGGCTGCATCACACTTGCTGACAGGCTCCGCTTCCACTCACTTTGTAAACTTTTCAACTGCTACCAAAAGGTGGGTCTTCTTGTCCTTGGACCATTTGAAAGGCCCCACCATATCCAGCCCCCAAGTCGCAAACGGCCAAGTAATTGGGATCATCCTCAATTCTTGAGCCGGCACATCGCCTAACCAGGTCCTCCGCGTCAGCATGAGCAGTCAACCAATAGAAACCGTGACGAAACGCCTTAGCCACCAGAGATTTTGAACCGGCGTGGTGACCACAATCTCCTTCGTGGATTTCGCGCAAGATTTCACAGCCTTCCTCCGGCGACACGCAACGTTGAAACGCTCCTGACACACTACAATGATGCAACTTCGCCATTGACAATAGTCATGGACTTGGATCACGGATTATCTGCTGGCGGCGTCTCATCTTCGGTAACTTCGCCCGGTTCATGTAACGCAAGATAACGAACCGTCCAATCCGGAATGACATGCGAGCCGCCACCAAGCGAGCCTCCGGATCAGGAATAGCCAAATCCTCTTCGCTAGGGAGCTTGACCGACGGGTTATGCAGGACATCAAGAAGACATTAGGCGGGATCGGTTTCTGCTGAGAGCCCAGCGGCTTAAAGCGTCCGCATAACCGTTCTTCTGTCATCCACGTGATCCACGATATCCCTTGAAGTGGCCTGCAATAATATCCACCTCACGACGGTATGCTGCCATGAGTGGGTCCTTAGAATCCCAAGTACCAGACACTTGTTGGGCCACCAGGTCCGAGTCACCGAAGCACTTAACTCGGCTGAGATTCATCTCCTTAGCCATCCGGAGACCATGGAGTAAAGCTTCGTACTCAGCTGCATTGTTAGTACAAGGGAACATTAAGCGGAGAACGTAACAGAACTTATCACCTCGTGGGGAAGCTAATACGATTCCAGCCCCCGAGCCCTCCAATTGCCTGGCACTACTGGAATCTGGCACTTTGCCATCTGCCATGGCAGATGGCAAAGACATGTTCGGCGGATGGCAAATGCTTTGCCATCTGCCAGCAGATAACAAACAGTTAAATGCGAAACCCTGCGGTAAAGGCTTCTTTGCCATCTCTTGGCTGATGGCAAAGAGCACGTAACTTTGCCATCTGCTGGTGATGGCAAAAGAGCACGTGGCTTTGCCATCTGCTGGCAGATGGCAAAGCCTCTTAACGGGGTTAGCTCCGTTAGAGGTTAACGGCATACTTTGCCATCTTCCAGCAGATGGCAAAGGCTGCAGGCTCTTTGCCATCTGCCAGCAGATGGCAAAGGCTGAATGCTTTGCCGTCTGCGGGCTGATGGCAAAGCTCTTTGCCATCTGCTGGCAGATGGCAAAGTGACTATATTGCCCCATTTAATTTTGTTTTTTCTTATATCAATTCATTTTCATAGAAATCAAACACAAATATATTTATATGACCAATATAGCATATTCAACGCATATTACCAATAGTCATGAACACATATGTATCCAAAACATGTTACCAATAGTAGCAAGTTTCATCCGTACATATACATAGTTTCATCAATATTACACAGTTTCATCCATAGGCAGCAAGTTTCACAAGGTCAAAACAAAAACTAAATACAAGCACTCCATCAACCCAAGCTTCCGTGATCTTAAGCAAATCTGTAAAATGGGAAAGAAGAAAGTTAGAAGAAGAAGATTATTACGCTGCCTAGATGGTGTGGCACACCTTTCATTTTGAGACGCTTCTCCTTTGCAATATTTTTGTTTTTTTCTACCAGTGTAGTTTCCTCAGCTCCTTGGATCCGAAGTGGAATCCTGAAGACAAGACCTTCCTACGTGAAATGGCAGCAAATATTTAACTCATGAATGGAAGCTGGGAACACTGCTCATCATATATGTCAATTTTGTTGCAGGCGGCAACAAAGCAGGCAGGTAGAGGAATACCTCTTTTCAGGTGCACAGGAGAGCATCGCACACTCTAGGTACCACCCAACCGCCTTGAGAAATAATATTATGACAGAAGAAGATCGTTTGTTCTCTGAATTTATTTATTTTTTGACAATGCAGCAGACTTCCGGAGACTTGCACGGTTAACCTAAAGATATGTCCTCGGGAGGAGTAAGGAATCTTGCCGCAAAAAGAAGAGAAGTAAGCAATCTGATTGACATGTTTCGTCATTTAAATAAAGCTCAGCTGGGAGTTTTATCATGTTCATTGTTACTTTGTTGTCTCTAGGCGGTGTAGCCAAATTTGCCTCCTTTGTATTTGGAGATAGGATTTTTAGCACCGGGTTTCTAGGCACTCGGCTATCACCCTGTACCACAAATTTGTTTAGCATGCACAGGAGTTCGCTAAGCAGCAGCTGGAAATATTTAAAACAAATCTGGGCCTATACTCGAACTGTAAATACCTATATTTCACAAGGGTGCGGAGATATCTGCTGTCGATTGCAACATGTTGATGACGAGCAGCTGCATGTGTCTTGGCGCCAGGCTAACATCGACGAGGAGTTATTAGTCCTGCCAAGGTCAATGCCAAGGCCAATGGGTAGGCGTCGAGATCTGAAGAAAAAACTGGGTCCATTACAATTGATATTGCACTTTCTAGCTTACAAAAAATAGGGTGCATTACAACAACATATTGTGTAAAGAAACATGATTGCATCCTAAAGCAATAGGAGAAATTATTTTAAAAAGCCCAAGTGTCCAGATTTAATTGTTACTACTATTCAGGGAAAAACAAGCAAAGGTCTCTGAATTTAGAAAACAAATTGTCCCTATGGGACCAAGCTTGCCAGTCAGTCAGCTTCACTAGTAGAATACATTCAAGTTTGTATAGTATACGCACCTATGAAGATAGGAATATCCTGTCATTCTCATTTCAATAGAAGGCACATATATGTCAGAAAATATGTAAGGAAATATATTAATAACATATAAACAATGCAGAACTGGTATGCGTGGCGCAATTGCTCAATCAAAACTTATAGTACCTGCAAGAAGTACTTTCAAGTGGATATGCTTTTGATGTATGGCTACCTATTCATATTATGACATCTTCTATTTTGTTTTCTCATCAAAATAGCAGTTTCCATGATAATAAGTAGCTTATCCTTACTTGAATGATTCACGTCACAGAGTAACGTGAAGGCAATGATTTACGATGGCTTTGGTTATTTACTGGTGTACATATACATAGACTAAGTGTATGTTCTTGCATCTCCTTGATCTCTTGTAATTGACCAGAATAGGAACCAAGGAACAGCTGAAAGCATGCACATGCGAATCAATGTCACCTTTGGGAAATGCATATTAATATATTATACGGTAGTTGCTCAATCCAAAACATATACTCCCTCCGTCCCGAATTACTTGTGCATGTATGGATGTATCTAGATGTATTTTAGTTCTAAATACATCCATTTCAGCGACAGTAATTTGGGATGGAGGAACATCTGAGAACCCATAGCGTAAATAACTCCGATTACTTTTGAAAGCCTACCACTCTAGCTTGAAAAAAATACTACACATCGATAATTGTCATCTGATTTCTGTACAAGGAAGCAATCAAGCGGTGCTCATCTCTGCAGGCCTACCCATTTATGGCTCAATTTAAAGTGTCATCGACTCATACATAAATCACATGAACTATGTTGTATGTGTAGCATGATTGCTTGAAAAAATTTACTACATATGAAGCATCTACAAACACTACCACTCCTATTGAGCTGAATTGACATGTTTTTAATGGAAAAATGGTGATGAAAATTCTCAGTTCTGGACTAACAATATTAGTAAAATTCACATGTTCTCATAAGCTGTCTTATGTCCACATCAAAGCCCAAGTTTCTGAATCATGCCTAGATCTTCCTACTACACCTCAAAAGAGCTTTATCGAGCATCAGAATACATAATGAACGAAGCCAACCCACATAATCCATTAATTGATATGTCAAATGACTCAATGCTTAAACAATGTGAATGGCGAAATAGTACCGGGGTTGTAGTCGGAAATGATAAAACCTCCTTCTTGTGCTAGAAAAATTGATAAATCCTCCATGGTAAGTAAATGCAGTTCATGGTGCCAGCTTCCGTATGTTCCTGCTTGCAAAAGGAAAAGCCGTTGAGAGTATAGAGGTCGCACGATGTGTACAGCGCAGAATAGTATATATTTTTCTTGCCAGGTAGAACAACATCAGAGAATAGCAAATGGACAAAAAAGAGCAGTTGTTGAGTCTTCGGGCACCAGCATGCACCATCCGGATCGGGAGCCAACAAGTGAGAAGATGGGCAGGGTTAGGCTGACAAACTGGTCGCTGTGCCATAAACTGGAGCCGGCGAGTATCGAAGAGGTCCCCATATCCGGCCAGAGGACCTGGTACACAACACCGGCGGCTGGTGTCATGGCGGCGCATGGAGTAGTCCCTGCGATCTGGAGAGGAGCTGCCGGAGGCGAGCTCGGGAGGAAATCAGCATCTCCTGGGTACCGAAGGATGGGGATGAGGACGGGGGATAGCGATGGCGGAGGCACGTGTGTTCACCTGAATGAAAGGTCGTGGAGGGCAGGGCAGGGGCGCCAGGAGGTCGGGGAAGGTGCGCAGCCAAGCCTGCAGAGAGCGGCGCCTTGAGGAGGAGGCGTCCATGTGGCTGGATCGAGGAGGCGGGAAGGAGGGCGGGCGGCTGGGCTCGGTCGAGCTCGGGGTGGTGGGGTGGTGGGGCGGCGGGGTGCTGGAGTCTTGGTGTGGGGTGGTGGGGCGT
Source organism: Aegilops longissima (assembly GCA_021605205.1). Lineage (NCBI taxonomy): Eukaryota > Viridiplantae > Streptophyta > Magnoliopsida > Poales > Poaceae > Aegilops > Aegilops longissima. The sequence continues at coordinate 768,141,377 of CM038679.1, read as the reverse complement.
TGGGTGGTCTGGGTGGCTGGGCGGGTGGTGGGGGGCGGTGGGGTGGTGGGGTGGTGGGGCGGGGGTGCTTGGGCGGGCGTGGGAGGGGCGGGGAGGCGGGGAGGCTGCGGTGGCGGGAGGGGCGGGGAGGGCTGCGGTGGCAGGGAGGGGCGGGCAGTGCTACTGGGGTCGTCAGGGCCTTGGTCTGGTTTGTTGGGGCTGGGCTGGTGGGTGGGTGAGGTTGGGAGAGAGCAGGGGGTGGGGCCGGGCTGGAAGAGAGAGAGAGGGGGGGGCCGGGCTGGGAGAGAGGGTCGACCTCTTTGCCATCTGCCACCATTGGCTGATGGCAAAGATATGGGCCTTTGCCATCCATTGGCGAGATGGCAAGAGGTGGGGCTCTTGGCCGTTCTGCGCCGTTACCCATTGGGCTCCACCCACTTCTTTGCCATCTGCCAGCAGATGGAAAAGATTCTTTGCCATCTATTTGGCAGATGGCAAAGAGGTGGGTTGACGAGCCGTTGCGACCTTTGGACCCTACCCACCTCTTTGCCATCTGTTGGCGGATGGCAAACATTATTGGCCATCCACTAGCAGATGGCAAAGAATTGGCTGATGGCAACCATGTTCTTTGCCATCTGTCAGTTCTTTGCCATCTGTTTTTTATAAGCAGATGGCAAAGACGTTCTTTGCCATCAGCTGGCAGATGGCAAAGAGCTGGCTGATGGGAAATTCCCAGTTTCCAGTAGTGTGGACCCATCAAAATGAATAGTCTAATAGGTGTGGTCTGGCTTTTCTTCAGGTGCTTGTAGCTCCGTCCAGTCATTGATGAAATCCACAAGTGCTTGAGACTTGATTGCCGTCCAAGGCACGTATTTCAAACCGTGCGGCCCAAGCTCTATAGCCCACTTGGCAATCCGGCCAGTTGCCTCCCTATTCTGAATTATATCTCCCAAAGGAACAGAGCTGACCATTGTGATGGGATGTCCCTGGAAGTATTGCTTAAGCTTCCGGCTTGCCATGAAAACTCCATACACCAACTTCTGCCAATGCGGGTATCTTTGCTTGGACTCGATAAGCACCTCGCTGATATAGTAAACCGGACGCTGAACCTGATATTCCTTGCCTGCCTCCTTGCGCTCCACCACAATAGCTACAATGACTGCACGAGCATTAGCTGCCACATATAGTAGCAATGGTTCTTTGTCAGTCGGAGCAGCAAGAACAGGCGGATTGGCTAGCTGCCGCTTTAAGTCCTCCAATGCTTTATCAGCGGCCGGACTCCAGACAAAGGGATCCGCTTTCTTCAGCATCTGGTACAAAGGGATCGCCTTCTCACCAAGGCGGCTGATAAACCGGCTCAACGCGGCAATCCGGCCTGCCAAGCGCAGGACATCATTGATACATTTCTGTTTAGCCAGGGAGGTGATAGATGTGATCTTCTCCGGATTAGCCTCAATTCCCCTGTTGGACACCAGAAAACCCAATAACTTGCCTGCCGGTACACCAAAAACAGACTTGGCCGGGTTGAGCATCATTTTGTATGTCCGTAGGTTATCATAGGTTTCCTTCAAATCATCAACCATAGTCTCCATCTCCCTTGACTTAACCACAATATCATCCACATAGGCATGCACATCACGGCCGATCTGCTTATGAAGGCAATTCTGTACACACCGTTGATAAGTTGCCTGGGCACTCTTGAGCCCAAAGGGCATAGATACATAGCAGAAGGCTCCAAAGGGAGTTATGAACGTCGTCTTCTCCTGGTCCTTAACTGCCATTTTGATCTGATGATAACCAAAATATGCATCCAGAAAACTCAAAGGCTCACAACCCGCCGTAGCATCAATAATCTGATCGATGCGGGGAGGGCAAAAGGATCTGCTGGACAAGCCTTGTTAAGATCATGTAATCCACACATGCGCCAGTGCCGTTTTCTTAAGGACCAGCACGGATTAGCCAGCCATTCAGGATGGAACACTTCAACAATGAAGCCATCCGCTAAGAGCCTGGCCACCTCCTCTCCAATAGCTTTGCGCCTTTCTTCGTTGAACCGGCGAAGAAACTGCTTCACCGGTTTGTACTTAGGATCAACATTAAGAGTGTGCTCAGCGAGTTCCCTCGGTACACCTGGCATGTCAGAAGGCTTCCATGCAAAAATGTCCCGATTCTCATGGATGAACTCGATGAGTGCGCTTTCCTATTTCGGATCCAAGTTGGTGCTGATACTAAACTGCTTGGATGAATCGCCAGGTACAAACTCAACAAGCTTAGTCTCAGCCGCCGATTTGAACTTTAGATCCGGATCATGCTCTGTGGTTGGCTTCTTCAACGGAGTCATGTCCGCTGGATCAACATTATCCTTGTAGTACTTCAACTCTTCCGTGGCACAAACCGACTCCGCATAGGCCGCATCACCTTCTTCACACTCCAAGGCAATCTTGCGACTTCCATGAACGGTTATGGTCCCCTTGTGACCCGGCATCTTGAGCCGCAGATAAATATAACAGGGCCATGCCATAAATTTGGCATAAGTCGGCCGCCCAAATAAAGCATGGTATGGGCTCCGGATCTTCACCACCTCAAAAATCAATGTTTCTGACCTGGAATCATGATCATCTCCAAAGGCCACCTCCAGAGCTATCTTGCCAACGGGATATGCTGACTTACCAGGTACCACACCATGGAATACCGTATTGGACGGTTTAAGATTCTTGTCTGTTAGCCCCATACGGCAGAAGGTCTCATAGTATAAGATATTAATGCTGCTTCCTCCATCCATGAGCACCTTGGTGAACTTATAACCTCCCACCTGAGGTGCCACCACCAACGCTAGCTGACCAGGATTGTCAACCCGGGGAGGGTGATCCTCTCTGCTTCATATGATTGGTTGTTCGGACCAGCGTAAATAACGAGGCACGACCGGTTCAACAGAATTCACCGCTCGCTTGTGAAGCTTCTGGTCTCATTTATCCAAGCTAGTGGTGAATACATGATATTTCCCGCTATTCAACTGCTCTGGATTGCTCTGATAACCCAACTACTGCTGCTGGTTGTAACCACCCTGGCTATTCTGATTATTTTGATGGTTATGTCCACCCTGATCTCCATTGAAGCCTGAACCAGCATTTCCTCCACCGTGACCCGGCCCATGGAATCCAGATCCTGAGCCACCACCTGATCCGTGATCGTACCGGAAAGCATTATAATTCTTGAACTCCTGCATAATATAACAATCCTTCCAAAGGTGGTTGGCTGGCGACTCCTTCGTCCCGTGTTTCGGACAGGGCTGGTTTAACAGATAGGTCAGGCGGTCCGGGTTGGGATTTGGAGCTCCACCGTGATTCGGCGGTTTACCCTTCCGTCGTTGGCCCTTGTCTTGCGTGCTAGTATTAGCCACAAAGTCCATGCTGCCATCCGCTTTACGCTTGCCTCCGTTACCATGACCTGTCGTGTTGTGCTGCTGCCCTTTGGAGTTGCTGCTCTTCTTTCCCTTCCCTGTCTTGTCATCATCAGACTCGGGATCCTTGGTACTATCAGAATCATCATACTTCACTAACGCAGTCATGAGGGTCCCCATATCTTTACAATGGCGCTTCATTCGTCCCAATTTCAACTTCAGAGGCTTAAAACGGCAGTTGCTTTCCAAGGTTATAACCGCGGAGTCAGCGTTGATACGGTTTGATGAGTGCAAAATTTCCGAAACTCGGTGCACCCAGCGGGTTGTTGACTCTCCTTCCTCCTGGACACAGGCTGCCAAGTCCACTATTAACATGGGCTGCTTACATGTATCCTTGAAATTCTGGATAAACCGGGCTCGCAACTGGGCCCATGAACTGATAGAATTGGCCGGTAAACTCTTTAACCAAATACGGGCTGTACCTTCAAGCATCATGGTGTAATACTTTGCACACACCGCTTCATCTACGTCAGGCATCTCCATGGCCATCTCATAGCTCTCTACCCATGTTTCCGGAGACAAATCGGCCGTGTAATTGGGCACCTTGCGCGGGCCCTTGAAATCCTTGGGCAAGCGCACATTGCGTAAAGTGGGGACAAGACAAGGCACTCCCAAAGAACTAGAAGTGACTCCTGGCTCGATCGAGGTGGTTGGACGAACCGGCGTAAGCTAACAAGCCTCATGCTGCACCGCTAACTCGGCGTCCCTGCGCGCTCGGGCCCGGTCCACCACTTCCTGAGCATCACCTGTCGGGTTATTGCCACGGGGCACTTCACGGTTCCGTGCATTACTGGATACGGCCGGTTCATCCATCCGCCTGCTGTAACTCCGGCTTGGACAGGGGGGGGGGGTAGAATGAATTCGGTTACGGCTATATGAATATGCTTCCTGCTGAACCAAGGCTGTTCGAAGAAGTTCCTTGACCCGACGTATCTCCACCGCTTGCGGAGAATCACCTTCAATTGGGATGGCCTCCAGCCGTGAAGCGGCGGAGATAAGATTGTCCATTGGATTAGAGTAATGACCTGGAGGTGTCTGGAAAGGCTGAGGCATGACATTGTTCTGTCAAGGCGGCTCCATCAGCGAGCTGAACGGCGCACTGGCCCGGCGCCTCGGCGGTTTATCCTTTGGCGGGTTACTAGTTCATGTCCCTGGGGTGTTAAAGAGGTTCCGGGCGTCGAAAACCGTAGGCAGGCGAGACCGATGCTTCCTTTTCAGGACTTCATGCGACGCATTCTGGTCCAACATAAGCTTATAGGCCTGCGCATCCAAAGCGGCCCGCTCCGCGGCCATCCTGTCGTTCTCGGCTGCTAGGTCGGCCTAGGCCCGAGTGATCTGTTCCCTCACCTTTGCAATTTCTGCGTTGCGGGTGTCCTGATCCGCCGGGTTAGCCTCCGCCATAAGCACGGCCAACGCATCAAACAGATCAGATAAAACTTGAGCCAGCGGGTGCACAGGGCCTCCTGCCCCGGCCGCCGCTGCTGACCCGGAGAACATTGCTGCTGCGGTCGAAGAGTGGATCGCCGCCTGTGTACCAGCCATGAATATCCCTACCCGGTTGGGCAGATCAGAGGGGTCAGGAATACTGTCACCATCGGAACAGACCCCAATCCGGCCGTCTTGTAGCTGATACAATGATTCGGTTTCTCCGGTCGAGGACTCGTCGCCGGAATAAACGACGGTCTCGCTACCAGATTCCGATCCACCCTCAAATTCTCCTCCGTGGATGACTCCCACGAAGGCACAGCTCACGGCTGGTTTATCCTGGGCAGATCTCGCACACTGAGCCGTTTCGATGAGGTCGGTGCAGATGTCCGGCTCAGGGCCCGGTTCACCGATCTTGCCGATGAAGACGTGTATGCCACCAAAGGGGACCCGGTACCCGTACTCAATCGAGCCGGCCTCGGGGCCCCAGCCTACATCATCGATGTAGAGCTTGCCGCGATGAGCCTTGGTCATCCGGCCCACAGCATAACCCTTGAGTCCTTCGAAGTTGCCCTCCAAGAACTTGAAACCATCGTGCGATAGCCCCACGGTGGGCGCCAACTGTCGTGGTTTTGTCACGGCAGATGTCCTCATGAAAGGACTTAGTCGTGCAGCCATCGCTACAGGTTAGCTTGAAGGGGTTAAAGCGGACATAAGGACGCAAGAGAGTTTATACTAGTTCGGCCCCTTCGACGAAAGGTAAAAGCCTACGTCTAGTTGTGATTGGAATTGATGGGGGTTTCGATGACTAGGGAGCAAACAAGCTTCGCCTAAGTCTCGAATTGTTGTCTGTCGTCCTTGAACCGCCTCCGGGTCGTCCCCTTATATACATGGGTGGCGCCCGCCGGTTCACGGAGTCCCGAAGCCGGTTCATAGATGTATCCGCCTCGGTCTCTGCTATTCCTAACTCACAATACAAGTTACATAATGACGCCGGTTTACGGCTATATGCCTTAAACCGGCTATGGGCCTTAAGCCCTCATCTGCCTACTTGGGCTTTAACATACTCAACTACTGATGAAGCTAACCCGGCCTGTCCTGGCCGGTTTAATCCTAGTGGTAATATCCCCAACACATCCTATGATTTGTTCCTTGACATTATCTAGATCTATTTTTTTACTATCCCCCATTGATGGAATCATGATTGTTTTTGTTCAGTGTGGCTTGTTACTTGTGTCTGATTGAGATTTGGATAGATTGGAATATGTCCTCGTACCTTCATCAATGTAGATTTGACTCGATTGGATTATGTTAGGTTACACAATGGATTAGGTTTAGGTCATAAAGAGTTGTTATTAGCGATGTAGAAAGCGGCCGACCATACATACTAACCCTAATAGCTAGGTTCGGGCATTATGTGGGGAGCTATATTAATTTACAGTTCCATGTTCATCTGGTCTAATATGCTTCACTATATATGAATAACCTAGAAACATTTTAAATTATTAGATTCACTATCATTTTGTTTGTAAATTACATATATGGGATGATGATTGAGTGGTTTCTCTTTCAATAACTTGCGGAAACATCAGACCACACAGAGCAATATATGGTTTGATGTTTCTATATTTGTAACTGTTGTTTCTAGATTTAAACCATGCATGAATGTCCATATCTAGTGTGAAATTATGATCTTGTATGCTGGACTTTAGTAGATCTGCTCTGAATTTGTTTAGTTATGTTGGTTTATCATAGATAGGGTGGTATGTCGCATGTGTCATCCTTAGTTATAATACATAAATCCAATATCATACATTACTACTTTGATATTTGTAATTATGCATTGTAGATCACACACTTCTTTTTAATTTTGCTATCTATGTCTTTATTATCTTATAGGTTTCACTACTGGTCCATATGTCAACAATGAATGCCTTTTTCTTCTATGTAGCATCGAGTTACTATTTATTTTGCTGTATACATAGTGATAGCTAAATCACATGATCATGCTAATGTTTCTACCTTTGTATCAAATATTTATGATCTCAACTAATCTTTTAGATACCACTATTGATCCATGTCATCTACGAATGCCTTCTTCTATCTAGCATTGGTTGAGTATTGATTGTGGTTCTATTAACATTACATCCTTGTAGCTAAATCACGAGATGATACATTGTGCCTATCCATGTTAGAAGTGATGATGCTTTCCATCGTTTGAAGTGAAACCACACATGACTTCCCATGGCCACTATAAAGTCCTGATCTTGTTTGCAAGAGTTTAGCACTATTTACTTTTGGTTTCTTTTCTTATAGTTATCTTATTTTATCATAGATAAGATTTGTATCTCACATGTGGCATCTTCACTTGCAATACATATTCCAGTTTCATATATTACTAACCCCTAAACACATGTTTTGTGTTGTGGTTTGATTTTACTATGATAGATAACTATGTTTCTAACTTTATTGTTATCACTGCGTTTATCATCTGAGCAAATCTTTTAAATGCCACTGTATTGATCCATATTGGCTATGAATGTGTTCATCTGCGTATCATTGCTTGACTGATGATTGTGGTGTACTAGCCATACATGTTGATATCCAAATTATTGGATGATGAATGCAATTGCCAATGCATTTTGAGAAGTGGTGCTTGTCATCTGAACCCATGTAGCTTATGCACATACAAAATTATCATTTATCATGTAGGAATGTATGTAGCTGTGTTTGATCTCACTCTATTTTGTTACAGTCATGTTAACTTTTCTTGACTATCGATCCATTTATGTTAACCCATGTTATGGTCTTTGAATGAATATCTTTTGATTATTGCACACCTTGTTTTGTGTTTTAGTTTGTCGCAAAAACATATATGTAGGTGGTATATGTAATTATCCATGTTTTTGTAAACCAATGCTTCCCTCTGACACACCATTATTCCTTTTGCTCTTTTTCCCCCTCTCAGGCTGCGAACCACCTCAACATCAGGGGGCTCCTAGACCTGACTTGCCAGACCGTCGCCGACATGATCACGGGAAAGACGCCAGAGGAGATCTGCAAGATCTTCAACATCAATGAGAAATTAAGACCCGAGGAGGAGGAGAAGATCCGCAGGGAAAACCAGTGGGCCATTGAGTAGAGGAACATCTAGGCCGCGCTGAAGTAATGAACATTTAGCATTACCCATGTCTACATTTCAGTGTGCTTGTTTATGTCATAATGGTTGTAATGAACCAAGAGTCTATAATGTGGTGTTGGTGAACTTATTCAGTGGTTATGTTTGCAAAAAAAAATATGGTGGTCATTAATTATCATTTGTCAAATGAATCGTTATTGTCAAGTTGATGTTTTGCTTGCTTATCATTATTTTTTCACTGATTTCCACCATGTGATTTGGGCTTCTTCGTTGGTTATTCATGTGTGTGTTTTTCATCGATCAAGATGCATGGATGCTCTTGTTACTTAAGAGCCGGCCCTTGTTCTTCCCCTCTCTCTTTACAATCCTAACAAAATAAAAATAAAAGTTGTTGCTTAAATTATTTGAGGGATCAAACTAATTTCAGAAGACCTAAATTTTTTATGGTAACCACTTACGACCATGGCAAGGCCACACTAAAACATATAGGGTTTTAGGATTATATTTACAATTTTTTACAAAAAATCCGTTTAAATGAATAAACGAGTGATGTTATTCTCTATTTACTACAGAACCACGCCGCACCAGAATCAGTTAACCCTCGTACACCTCTCCGTCTGCGACTCCACTGCCGTGTCTTCCCATCATCGGTTCGTTGCCGTCCGGGGCCTCGCTATCCTCGACCGCCTTGGTGCGCTCGGCGCGGCGTGGTCAACGTGGTCAACAAACGAGAGTCATCGGAAGAGGATCATACGTGGAGAGGCTGACAGTGGGGACGCACCAGGTCCATGGGCGCACACTGCAACCGCCTCCTTGTTACGCGAAAATAAAAATTATTCCTCCCCATGAAAGCTGGGACCCACCATGTATATCTTCGCAAGGAAGGAAGTGCCTCCTTATGCCTGCTCCTGACAGCTGGGACCCACCAACAACATCTTTGCTCCCAAGGAAGTGACTCATTATGGGCAAAAAATATATGATTCCGCCTCTGACCACTGGGACCCACCAGCTATATATTCACACACAAGGAAATGCCTCCATGCCCCCCGACAGCTGGAACCCACCTGGTCGAAGCATACGTAGCGTTGTCTGTGTACATACCGGTCGAGTGATCTGTTTGCCACGATGAACCATGTACGAGTAAGAAGCGGTAGCAGTTGAGGCAGTCCAGTCAAAACAGCGTACACGTACGTACAACCAGATGCCCAAAAATACATCCACATACGTACATACGGGTGGGGTCTCGAACGCGTACTCGCGCATACGTACGGCCAGGGCTCGTGTACATGGACATGCAATGGACGATAGCAACGACGTCCTGTTCATCAGAAGCCAACCTGCTGGGCCGAAACGGAGAAACTGTGTCGTGTTCTTCGGGAGGCAACATAATGCGTCGTGTTCATTGGGAGGCAATGGAATATGTCATGTTCATTAGGAGCTAACCGGCTTAGATGGAACAGCCAAAACGAGGTCTGGCGTACCATAGAACGGAGGAAACGGGCCTTCTGTTCGACCATGTACGGTCAAAATGGGTCCTGTTCATCGGGAAGGGTTTGGCCTACCACAAAACGGAGGAAACAGACTTGTGTTCGAGTGCCTACGGTCGAAACGGGTTCCTGTTGATAGGGAAGGGTGTGGCATACCGCAAAACGGAGGAAACGGACTTGTGTTGGAGCGCTTACGGTCGAAACGAGGTCCTGTTCATCCACTATCTACTGCTGCGCCCCAGCCTCCACGAGCTACTGTTCATCCACCATCGACCTCCTTCAGCCTCCACCAGATACTATTCATAGAGGCTCCAGAGGGTCCTGTTCATCCACCCCCAACCATCTAGGGTGCGATGGCCTCCTTGGGGTCATGTTCATCCCGCGGCAACGGCCTACTACCACGGGGTCCTGTTCATCAAACCCCCACCGGGAATTGTTCATCCACAACCAACCAACCGGCTCGACTCACCACGTCTTGACTCGTTCTACGTACCATGTGCACGGTAGCAACGGTCACTGTTCATCGAGAGTCAACCCAACACTGGTTGGCTACGTCTCGCGCGGGGGCTGGATCAGCTTTAGTAAGCAGCAGATGTGATCAATCGCTCGGGTTCAGTTAGCAGCAACAGCGAAGAAATCGCTCGGGTTTAGTAGCAGTGAATGAATCACTCGAGTTTAGTTAATAGCCAAGGGTTTAGTTAGAGCCCAACGCCTCGCACACATGCATGTAGACGAGAGAAACGCACAAACCACAATGCATTGCCCAGCCCCGACCACCCACCGTAACCTGGAACTCCCTGATATTTTCCTCGCCCTCGCTTCTTCCATGATTTTTCCCGTCATGGACGGCCCAAAGAATGTCATGCAGCCGCGTCTCCGGCCTGCCCAGGACGAAAAACCCATTTGCATGGACCTATCATTTCATTTTCATCCTGTGAAATCTGTGATCCTATTCTCTATATATGCAGCATGGTCTATTATGTAGCAATAGCACGGTCTATTATGCTCTGTTACCGGCAGTAATGTCAGTTGTTCTCTAGTATTTGTCATCGTAGTGCTCTCCTTCCTGTTGTTCCATATTTTGTAGCTGCATCTTTGATGTGTATACGTTGTTGATGTGTTGTCTTGGTATAAGTAAACATGACTACTTCTGTCCTTTGTCGTCAAATGAAGTCATGATATGTTGTTAGCAACCTAGGACAGGAGGTATTTGTTCAAGTTTGCAGTTCCTAGATCCATTGCTGATGAATATGGAGTCATTAATATTTATTCTATTTTTCCAAGAAATGCTTCACTTGTAAGTTATAACACCAGTCACGGACAACACACTTCACAATTTTCGCATGTCCCCTATTACATTTGACAGGGCCGATTCGAAATCCTGTGCCTCTCCGGATCATACCTGGTGATAGATGACGGCGTTTCACGCACACGGAATGGAGGTCTATGCATAGCGCTGTGTGGCACTGATCACAGGGTGATTGGAGGAAGCGTTGGTGCAGTCCTGACAGCAGCCGGGACAGTTCAGGTGATCACTCGATTTTTTTCCACTGAAACATCAACATTTCATTAATTCATCCTTGGTCTGTTGTGTTCCAGAAATGAATGATGAGGTGATTGTGCGTGTTGGTGCAGGTGATTGTGGGGAGCTTCATGTACGCGGGGTCGAAGAAGAGCAGGAAGGGCAAGCCCGGGCAGGAGTCTGCTGCGGCGGAGGAAGAACAGACCGGCAATGCCAACAGGGGCAGGGGCAGGGGCGGAGACGGAGTTGGAGGCGAGGCGGAGGAAGAGGGGCCTTCGCCGCTGATGCCGATGCCCCGCGGAGAGGAGGAGCTGCCGTCGGACGCGTGATGAGCGGGTGGACGGGCATGACGCGGTAGATGGAGTCGCGGTCCTGCGGCATCGACATCAACTCGTTCCGGGAGTGAAGGATGTAGACTGTTTAATTAGTTTGGTACGGCGGAAGTTGAGCCTAGGCTAGCTTAGCTAGTGGATGATGGATGGATGATTCTAGGGTTTGGTTGGGTTTCTTGTGTTCCTCTCATGCGTGGGTTTAAGAAGAAGTCTAGTTAGTATAATGAATGTCGTCGTCGAGTATGATCAGTTTAACCGAAGATGTTGGCGCCAGTCGGTCGGGCGGATCTATGATGGAAATAGTGGATTCAGTTGTTGGTTGATGGTCTGGTCTGGTCTGGTATGGTATGGTATGATGTGGTTATAGGCAGCATCAATGAGCAACTTGTTTGTAGCTAGTCTCTTTCTTGGTTGCAGATAGACAGACAGACTTTGACAGTTTTGTTTTCCTTTCTCTTCTTGTGTCTGCATCCCCGTTGCTTCTTTCTTTTCCTTCTTACTAGGAAACATGCTTGTGCGTTCCAACTGGAAAATGCAGGGCGTGAAATTAGGTTCAGATACATAAATATTCTAGTGGTGCGATATCAATCATGTCCAACATGTACCTTCATGATCCTAACTAGCTACTCCATCCGTTCTGATTTACTCGTCAGGGTTTTAGTTCAAATTTGAACTAAAACCACGACGAGAAATTAAATCGGAACGGAGGGAGTAGATATCATTGGCACCTTTTTTCACCGTTAAATAATTTCTTTCTTTATCCGTAAAAAAATATTCTTTTTCTTTCTCCACCCATTATCTCAACCTCAATTCAAACCCGCCATTGAATAAATGGAAGCAATAGTCTTCGGTCACTTTACCTGGCACCTGGTGTCTTTGCCTATTAGTTCTGAATATGCAAGAAATATTTTCCATACTACAAGAATTTGTCATCAAGTTTGATGCATAAAGAATTTGTCACCTAGATTTAACAAAATCTTTTGGTCTCTGACGCTATGAACCAGAGGAGAGAGCCTTGTGCATGCTGGTGTCGGAAGCAATGAGCGTCTTGCAGAACATGCAGGGTGCTTTCACATCATCGCTGTCCTCTTTGTTGGGGCGGGGTGATTCAATAGTGTCAGTCCCAAATTTCCTCATTGTTCCCTTCTAGTCCTACACTCCTACTTCAAGCATCCACCTTATTGTAACCATTAGCAGCACATACTCCCTCTGTTCCGATTTATTGTCGTGGTTTTAGTTCAAATTTGAACTAAAGCGGCGGCAATAAATCGAAACGAGGAATATTTTGATGATTCAACTGACATTAACCGCATCCGCCTTCACGTAACCATTACCAGCGCATATCTTTGATGATTCAACCGACATTAACCATGTCAAATTCAGATTAGTCGCCAATCCTCTCCTCCGCCCCAACCACCAGCGACCTTTTGTGTTTGGGCAAATCACTGCCTCTTCTCTCCTATCGGGTTTGGGATTGTTTTCACAAGAGTAATGCGAGGATAAATACCATCGGTAGGTAGTATCCTTTGTTATAGTGGTGACCATTGATCTTAATATTCAACTCGGGCAGTTGCCTTCGCAAGCCTTTCAAACACCAGAGAACGCTGAAGCACGTTGATGTCATTGTGAGAGCGGCCGTGCCAAAAAAGAGTACCAAATTCAAAGATCTTGTGAAGCACGGCCTCAAGTATGACATTGCAAACTTTCACATTACCTCTAGACTGCCCCTGCCAAGCAGATGTGCAGTTCTTCCACTTGCAGTGCTTACAATCTATGTGCGACCAAGCATCCTCAGAAAGCCCCTATCTGCATTGATCGTCAACAACCTGGTGCAACAGTTGGCTCTCTCAAGTACTCCCGGCCAAACACCACTAGCACAATCTTGCTGAACCTGTACATGGATTCTAGGCACGTGGCCTCATTCATGCGGACATACCCATCAATCAGATCACATGGTATTTTGTATGCAAGGACCGAATAGCTGCAGTGCATTTCTGCTAAGAGGAGAAGCCAACCTCTCCCAGGGGCATCCTCCTTGCATATGAAATAATCATCGTATGCCACAACCCTTCGCGAATACGAGAACACATGTCTAGCCATCTGGAAGCGGCGCCGAAATAGCTTGTGTTTGAAGAGTGGGGAAGAATACTTGAAGTAGTCTTCCATTCTCTTTATTGCGATTCAACGCCGGAGCATGGCCCGAGATTGAGCCCCTAAATGTGATCATTGGCGACCAAAGTAGCAACCACAAACTCCTCATCGTCCAACGACGAATCATCCGAATCGCAAATGAAGTTGTCGAAAAAGTATTCGTCTCCACTATCCATTTGTACCTTACAGGCGAAACGTCGAACACCTCACGGGCGTGGTTGAAGAAGCCGGCCGGCGAAGAGCCCCGCGCCTCTTCCAGACCAGGCAGCAGGCCTATAGGCATGGTGGCGGCCGTGGAGGAGAACGTCGATTGAGGAAGCCGGGATTAGAGTGTTGCCAACGGTGCCAGAGGTGAGGGTGGTGGCATGGTCGTGGGGGGTGGGGGGGGGTGCTACGCCGGCGGTGAAACTAGGCTTGACTTGCCGGCAAGGGTACCTGTTGAGAGCGGCGTGTTGTCGGAGGAGGTTTTTGGGTGCGGGCGGCGGCCTGGGCAACTGGGCGACAACGGTGGAGTGGCAGGCAGAAGGGGGCGTCAAGAGTACTCCAACATCCTTTATAAGAGTAATTCGGTGATGGTCGATGTATCAACATGTAATATCCACAAATTTCCCACGGCACGAAGCAGCTGCAAAAACAATATATGTGTATAAATTAAATATGTACCCCGTGAGCTAGAAGAAAGTACCCAACGAATCTTGCATCGTTCATAGGGGTGAAGGTATACGCGTATGTACTATGTTCTTCTCGGTGACTCATACGTCTCAAACTTACCTATTATTTTTGATTGATTCATGCTATTATAATACCACCTACAACAATTTATATTATTTTTCTGAACTAAACTATAAATTCAATGCCTAGAGCCACTTACTGTTTTATGCATGTTTTTGGTTTGACAGAAAATCATTCGGCATGCGTTAAGCCTGTCAATTCGCAAAACAATAAATAAAAATTAAAATTTCGTCATGTGGGCCAACTTATAAGGTGAGCCCACGTCCTGGGAAGGTGGTAATGTAGTTCCAACCGAAGATACCAATGTTGTCCTCATCAAATCAGAAAATATGAATTTTCTAGTTTGACCCCTTTGAACTCGTAACAAATTTGGTTTGATTTCATCTTGTTTTGTATTATTTGGCTTCATTTCTTTCTAAGGCCCGTAAGCTACATATGTACCCATCCAAACATTGCTCAATCGGCCCAAAATAAATTCCCCAAAAGCCCAATCCACCTTGCAACAAAACACCCCATCTTTCCTCCTTTCTTCCGCCGCCGCTAGAGTTTCCTCTTCTAGTTAGGGTTTCTTCGATCCCCAATTTTCCCACCCCAGCCCTAGCTCCGATCCACCCGATGGCGGCCGCAGAGGGCAAGAAGAAGATCATCAAGCTCAAGAGTTCGGACGGTAAGGAGTTTGAGGTGGAGCAGGCGGTGGCCATGGAGTCGCAAATGATCCGACACATGATCAAGGACGACTATACTAACAACGGCTTGTTGCTCCGCAATGTCAACTCAAAGATCCTCTCCAAGGTCATTGAGTACTGCAACAAACAAGTCCAAGCAAAGGCCGCCGACACATCTGATTTTGGAGGAGGAGCTAGGCTGTTAGGTGCTACATCGGCTGTGCCTGCGGCGCCTACAGAGGACCTCAAAAACTGGGACGCCAATTTCGTCAAGGTCGACACGGCCACAATATTCGACCTCGCACTGGTGTGATTACTTTCCATCCTTTGATTTGTTCCTTGACATTCTCTAGATCTATTTTTTTACTATCCCCCATTGATGGAATCAAGATTGTTTTTGTTTAGTGTGGCTTGTTACTTGTGTCTGATTGAGATTTGGATAGATTGGAATATGTCCTCGTACCTTCATCAAGGTAGATTTGACTCGATTGGATTAGGTTAGGTTACACAATGGATTAGGTTTAGGTCATAAAGAGTTATTATTGGCGATGTAGAAAGCGGTCGACCATACATACTAACCCTAATAGCTAGGTTCGGGCATTATCTGGTGAGCTATATTAATTTACAGTTCCATGTTCATCTGGTCTAATATACTTCACTATATATGAATAACCTAGAAACATTTTAAATTATTAGATTCACTATCATTTTGTTTGTAAATTACATATATGGGATGATGATTGAGTGGTTTCTCTTTCAATAATTTGCGGAAATATCAGACCACACAGAGCAATATATGGTCTGATGTTTCTATACTTGTCACTGTTGTTTCTAGATTTGAACCATGCATGAATGTCCATATCTAGTGTGAAATTATGATCTTGCATGCTAGACTTTACTAGATCTGCTCTGAATTTGTTTAGTTATGCTATCCTTAGTTATAATACATAAATCCAATACCATACATTACTTGTTTGATATTTGTAATTATGCATTGTAGATCACACACTTCTTTCTAATTTTGCTATCTATGTCTTTATTATCTTATAGGTTTCACTACTGGTCCATATGTCAACAATGAATGCCTTTTTCTTCTGTCTAGCATCGAGTTACCATTTATTTTGCTGTATACATAGTGATAGCTAAATCACATGATCATGCTAATGTTTCTAACTTTGTATCAAATATTTATGATCTCAACTAATCTTTTAGATACCACTATTGATCCATGTCATCTACGAATGCCTTCTTCTATCTAGCATTGGGTAAGTATTGATTGTTGTTCTATTAACATTACATCCTTGTAGCTAAATCATGAGATGATACATTGTGCCTGTCCATGTTAGAAGTGATGATGCTTTCCATCGTTTGAAATGAAACCACACATGACTTCCCATGGCCACTATAAAATCCTGATCTTGTTTGCAAGAGTTTAACACTATTTACTTTTAGTTTCTTTTCTTATAGTTATCTTATTTTATCATAGATAAGATTTGTATCTCACATGTGGCATCTTCACTTGGAATACATATTCCAGTTTCATATATTACTGACCCCTAAAAACATGTTTTGTGTTGTGGTTTGATTTTACTATGATAGATAACTATGTTTCTAACTTTATTGTTATCGCTGCCTTTATCATCTGAGCAAATCTTTTAAATGCCACTATATTGATCCATATTGGCTATGAATGTGTTCATCTGCGTATCATTGCTTGACTGATGATTGTGGTGTACTAGCCATACATGTTGATATCCAAATTATTGGATGATGAATGCAATTGCCAATGCATTTTGAGAAGTGGTGCTTGTCATCTGAAACCATGTAGCTTATGCACTTACAAAATTATCATTTATCATGTAGGAATGTATGTAGCTGTGTCTGATCTCACTCTATTTTGTAGCAGTTATGTTAACTTTTCTTGACTATCGATCCATTTATGTTAACCCATGTTATGATCTTTGAATGAATATCTTTTGATTATTGCACACCTTGTTTTGTGTTCTAGTTTGTCGCAAAAACACCTATGTAGGTGGTATATGTAATTATCCATGTTTTTGTAAACCAATGATTCCCTCTGACACACCATTATTCCTTTTTCTCTTTTGCCCCCTCTCAGGCTGCGAACCACCTCAACATTAGGGGGCTCCTAAACCTGACTTGCCAGACCGTCGCCGACATGATCACGGGAAAGATGCCATAGGAGATCCGCAAGATCTTCAACATCAATGAGAAATTAAGACCTGAGGAGGAGGAGAAGATCCGCAGGGAAAACCAGTGGGCCTTTGAGTAGAGGAACATCTAGGCCGCGCTGAAGTAAATGAACACTTAGTATTACCATGTCTACTTTTCAGTGTGCTTGTTTATGTCATAATGGTTGTAATGAACCAAGAGTCTATAAGGTGGTGTTGGTGAACTTATTCAGTGGTTATGTTTGCAAAAAAAATATGGTGGTCATTAATTATCATTTGTCAAATGAATTGTTATTGTCAAGTTGATGGTTTGCTTGCTTATCATTATTTTTTCACTGATTTCCACCATGTGATTTGGGCTTCTTCGTTGGTTATTCATGTGTGTTTTGTTCATCGATCAAGACGCATGGATGCTCTTGTTACTTAAGAGACGGTCCTTGTTCTTCCCCTCTCTCTTTACAATCCTAATAAAATAAAAATAAAAGTTGTTGCTTAAATTATTTGAGGGATCAAACTAATTTCAGAAGACCTGGAAATTTTATGGTAACCACTTACGACCATGGCAAGGCCACACTAAAACATATTGGGTTTTAGGATTATATTTACAATTTTTTTACAAAAAATCCATTTAAATGAATAAACGAGTGATGTTATTCTTTACTCACTGCAGAACCACGCCGCACCAGAATCAGTTAACCATCGTACACCTCTTTGTCTGCGACTCCACTGCCGTGTCTTCCCATCACCGGCTCGTTGCCGTCCGGGGCCTCACCGTCGTCCACCGCCTTGGTGCGCTTGGCACGGCGTGGTCAACATGGTCAACAAACGAGAGTCATCGAAAGAGGATTATACGTGGAGAGGCTGACAGGGACGCACCAGGTCCATGGACGCACACTGCAACCGCCTCCTTGTTACGCGAAAATAAAAATTATTCCTCCCCATGAAAGCTAGGACCCACCACGTATATCTTCGCAAGGAAGGAAGTGCCTCCTTATGCCTGCTCCTGACAGCTGGGACCCACCAACAACATCTTTGCTCCCAAGGAAGTGACTCCTTATTATGGGCAAAATATATGATTCCGCCTCGACCACTTGGGACCCACCAGCTATATATTCACACACAAGGAAATGCCTCCTTGCCCCCCGACAGCTGGAACCCACCTAGTCGAAGCATACGTGGCGTTGTGCGTGTACATACCGGTCGATCGGTCTGTTTGCCACGATGAACCATGTCCGAGTAAGGAGCGGTAGCAGTTGAGGCAGTCCTGTCAAAACAGCATACATGTACATATAGCCAGATGCCAAAAAATGCATGTACGCAGCCAAACAACCCCACGTTCACTATTCAAAAAATTAAAAACAAACGATGGTTGGTTTGCAGTTTGAAACAATCACAAGGCAAGACAAGCACAAATTGTTTTTGGTACTCCTGAACCCCAAACACTGTCTTTAAAAAGAGTGTAGTAAGCCGCTTCTTCTGTCGAATCACCAAAGCACCGGTGGCAACATGAGCAGCATCACATATACTTAAATAAAGAACATTTCCTTAGCTAACCTCTGATCCTTGTTGCATATCTTAAATTATTTTTTGTTTCCAAAGTGTTCTCTTTAGTTGTTACTGAAAACTCTGAATGTATATATCCTGAGAAAAGTGCAGCAAGAGTCATGCTCTGCTTCCCCATCAGGTCGATGAGCCCATGGATGTGGGGCACGCTGCGGCCATCAGCCAGGCGGATCAACGCCCACACCTCACCGGAGAAGATGGTGGTTGCCGAGGTGGTTCCGTCGTATGAGCGAGCTGGTCGGCGCCTCGCTGGCACCGTGCCTTGGGCACCTGGAATTCAAGGATCCTCTTCGCCTCGGCGCAGCAGCGAGTTTGTGCAACAAGAATGGAAGAGGCTGGACGGCAGGTTAAGGCTGGCGGAATTGCGCCATTCATTTAAATCGTTGCCTCGTGGGATTCGCCTCCGCGGCAGCAGGGATGCGGAGGGCACGACCAAGAAGGGAGGGAGGAGGAGGAATGGGGAGGAAGGGTGGAGAGGGAGGAAGGAGGAAGGAGGAGAGGTACTGGCGGGGTGCGGCCGGTCGCGGAGGGCTAGCGACAGTGGTGTGGATGAGGAGAGAGCGGCGCCGGCGCCGGGGCCTCAGCGGCGGTGGTTGGAGGCAGGCGGCAGGGACGACGGGCGCCGGCGATGGGCGCGAGGGCAAGCGGTGGGGCGGCGAGGCGGCGGGGCAGCGGCGTCGGGAGAGGAGAGGGAAGGGATCGAGGCGAGGCGAGGGAGAGGGATAGGTGTGGGCCGGGAGGAAGTATGGATGGGGCGGCACAATACTAATGGCGCACCACACCTCGGTGCGCCATAAGTACATCCATACTAATGGCGCACCTCACCCTGGTGCGCCATTAGTACTTTTTTTTTTATTTCTGCTCGAGCCAACAGGTTATCTCCCACCTAACCTGATCCACATCAAGTTCCCTCTACTAGCTCAACTGGTCAGCAGCCAGTTCTCAAACCAGGAGGTCATGGGTTCGATTCCCAGGCCCCACAAATTTTTTTTATGCATTAAAAATGTTGTTTGATACTTACTTGTGTTTAAATATGTTCAAACTTGTTTAAATCATAACAGTAATATTTTTTATAAGACAGTAATTTTTTTAAAAATATCATCAAACAGTAATGCCGGTGGAGCGGGAGGTGCGGGGGTCGGCGGGTGGCGGTTGAGTAGGGAGGGTGCGGGGGTCGGCGGTTGAGTAGGGAGGTGCGGGGGGTCGGGCGGTTGAGTAGGGAATCGAGGTGCGGGGGTCGGCGGGCGGTTGAGTAGGGGAATCAAGGGTGCAGGCGGTCGGCGGCGGCAGTGGACGGATCTGGCGAGGTTTTATAGCGATCGAGATGGAGGGATCGAGATGGAGGGGGTCAGTGTCCATGAAATTAAAAATATTCATTATAGTTCAAAAGTGCCCATGAAATACAATCGAGAAATGAAGTCTCGATTTAAATACAATCGATCTTAGCTAGCTATCTCTTCACAATCTTCTTTCCCTTCTTTTTCGCAAATGGAGTTCTTCTATGGAGCAGACGTCCTTTAGGTAGGGTGGTCCTGCTTCTTCTTGTGGTGTATGCTGCTACTTCATCATCGTCGTCATGTTCGATCCTCGGTCGCCGTGCTTGTCGAAGTCTTGCTCGTTGGCGACTCCATCCATTCCGATGATCTTCCTTTTGCCTCTCCTCACGACAACACGACTGGGCTTTGGCGGGTCGGTAATGAAGAAGCATTGGTCCACTTGGGAAGCCGGTACCCATGGCTCATTTTTAGCGGTGACGTTTGCGCCCTTGGTCTTGGATTTGGCGGGTATAACCATGGTGGTGAAATACCGGTCTTCTTTTATAGCGTTCTTGGCCCATCGACACGGAACATCGGGACCTTCTCTCAGCGTAGCTCAGCTCCCAGATCTCCTCGATCCTTCCGTAGTATCTGTCCTTGTCGTTACGGTGTAGGATTCCATCGTTACCCGGAGTTCGATAACCATCGCTCTTCATGTCCTTGGCCTCGGTGTAGAATGTGTAGCCGTTGATATAAATGCGCCTCATAGGTCATCAGGTTGTGCTCGGCGCCTGTGACAAGGCGAATATGAGTTGTTCTTCCGCGGAAGAATCCTCATGTAAAAGTGCGACGAAGCTTCTCCTTGAACGAACGCGTGAAACATGAGTTGTGCTTTTTGAGTATATCTCCGTCCGTCCTCTATTGGCCTCGGTCATTGTACGTCTTCTTAATAAAGGTTCTGTGCTCTACCACCCAAGGATCGACCACGTCTATGTGTTGTAGCGTGACTAGGTTTGCTCTTTCAAAGTCGGCGAGTCGACCCTCGAAGTCGACATGCATTTCGCGGCGACCCTAAAGGTAACCCCATCCAGCGAGCCTGCCGAGGTGCCTGTTGACGGGCAGACCAACGGGGTTCTCGATGCCGAGATAATTCGTGCATAGGAGATGCACTCTTGATCGAAAGCCCTGGCTATGCTTCCTTCGGGCGTGACATGTTGCGAACGTATCCTTTGATGACACCATTCATCCTTTCGAACGGCATCATGCTGTGCAGGAACATCGGCCCGAGTTGGATGATATCCTCCACTATATGGACCAGCAGATGCACCATAACGACGAAGAATGCGGGCGGGAAGTACATCTCAAGCTCGCATAGTATCACCACGATCTCTTCCTGTAGCCTTCTGAGTTGCCTCACGCCAATCGACTTCCGAGAGATGGCGTCGAAGAAGTTGCATAGGCCAAATAGCGTTTCACGGACGTGCGTGTCCATGATCCCACGGTTGCAAGCTGGAAGTATCTGCGTCATCAAGACGTCACGGTCGTGAGGCTTCATCCCGCTGAACTTCGCCCGCTGGGTCTAGGTATCTGCTTATCTTCCCGCATAACCGTAAGGAAGTTTTACTCCTAGGAGGCAGGTGAAAACTGCTCGACCTCCTCGACTTAGAGTGAAGCAGCGGGAGGTAGTCATTTCGGTCTTCTTGGCCTTTTTGCCTTTGCGGCGACTTTACGTGTCCTGGTTCGCCTCATCATCATCATCATCATCATTAGCGTGAAGCTCCTGCACGATGCCCATTGATTTCAAGTCTGCCCTTGCTTTCGGCCCATCTTTGGTCCTCTCGGCATGTTGAGCAGGGTACCAAGCAGACTCTCGCACACGTTCTTCGTGATATGCATGACATCAAGGCTGTGAGGCACACGGTGGATCTTCCAGTACGGCAAGTCCCAGAAAACAGACCTCGTTTTCCATACCTTCAGCAGCGGCTCTGGCTCCTTTCGCTTCTTTCCCGGCTCTGGCGCCTTTTGCTTCTTTCTCGGCAGTGGGCAGTCTTTCCAATTTTTCAACAGCTTGTCTATTTCCTCGCCACTCCTCGTACACGGCCGTTTTCGGGGTTCGGTTTCACCATCGAACAGATCCTTGCATTTCCTCCACGGGTCATCGTCGCGAAGCCACCTTCGATGTCCCATGAACACGGTTTTCAAGACCGGGATCTCTATCTAGCTGGCGTCGTTGTGTCATCCATGCACCTTACGCATCCAGAAAATCCGTGGACTACCTGCCCCGCGAGATATCCGTAACCGAGATAGTCGTGCACCGTCGTGAGCAGTGCGGCTCTCATAGGGAAATATTCTTTCTCTGCGGTGTCCCACGTATTGGCTGGCGTTTTCCACAGCGTGTCAAGCTCCTCTTTCAGCAGCCCCAAATACAGATTGATGTCGTTCCCTGGTTGTTTCGGCCCTTCAATTAGCATACTCATGTGAATGTACTTCCTCTTCATGCACAACCAGGGGGGAAGGTTGTACATCCACACAAACACAGGCCAGGTGCTATGTGTGCTTGTCTGGCTGCCAAACGGATTAACTCCATCGGTGCTCGCGCCCAGCACGATGTTCCTTGGATCGTTCCCAAATTCTGAGTCTTCGAAGTTCAACGCTTGCCACTGGCTCGCATCCTTAGGGTGACTCAGCATCTTGTCTTTTTATCTATCTCCGGATCATTTGCGTCACCTTCTTGCTTCTTCTCCTCCCTATCCGCGTGCCAACGCAGGAGCTACACTACCTTAGGGTCCGCGAAATACCGCTGCAGACGAGGAGTGATCGGAAAGTACCACACCACTTTTCGAGGAGCTTTCTTCCTCTTCTTGTACCGAGTGACGCCGCACACCGGACATATGGTAGACTCCGCGTGCTCGTCCTGATAAACGATGCAATTGTTCATGCACACATGGTATTTCACGTGTGGTAAATCGAGAGGACACACGATTTTCTTCGCCTCCTCCAAACTGGTCGGGCACTTGTTCCCCTTGGGAAGACGTTCGTGCGAATGACATGTTCTCGTCGAAGCATCGTCGGTCATTTTGTGTTATACCTTCATCTCGAGCCATGGCGTTACTTTCAGCGGGTATCCTCGGGCCTGCATCCTTCATACAATGGAGTAACGCGTCTAACTCAAGTTGATCCATCTTGGCTTTCTCTTGGCGGCAGCTCTGGCGTTATCCGTCGCTTGAGAAGCAGCCCTTGAATATGAGGTCCTGCACCCAGCCCATCGATGGTCCAGCGTCGTCTGCTCCGCCGGCATCATCATCTTCATGATCATGCCCGTCGTCTGCTCCGGCATCTTCCTCATCATCATGTACTGCATATTCTACATGATGACTGTGTACAGCATCACCGTCGTGATCATCTCCTGGGGATTCTTTGTCTTCTCGCCCGCCCGAGCCGTGGTGGTTTTCTTGCTGCCCTTCCTCATTTCTTGCCCGGCCCCATGGGCGACTTCAGTAGTCATCTTCATCACCTTGCCACCGATAGCCATCCATGAAACCACGCAAGAGCAGGTGGTCCCGCACCTGCCCAGAATCCGGGTCCGCAATAAGGCTCTTCAGCTTGCATCTTCGACACGGACATCTTATCTCCGTCTCGTTCTTTTGAAGCATCTCGGCCTTCGCGGACCTCAAAAACCTATTCACGATGCCTTCGGTCATCGTGCGGACCATGGTCGCCTGCGGGGTAGAGCAAAATGATATTTTAGAACCAAACAAAACTTTGGCATGACTTTCCTAAAAATAGGACCAAAAGAATGCTTAATGCCAAAATTCTGCTTGAAATGGAAATGAATCAACATTCCGGCAAAATATTGGCAACTATCGCATTTCAAATACCGGTACACCTCAAACACAAACACATATGCAACACCACAAACATATGCAACACCACGAACATACATAGATCTAGCTAGGCCATAAAAAGTGCATGTGCACATTGTTGTAGGAGAACAACATAAATATAGCTTCCCCTTACTTACCTATTAAAACAAGGTAATTTAACCACTTAATTTGAATGAATCTATGGTGGAAATGAGGTGAAAAGAGGAGGCACCGAGACAAGGAGGAGGTGGAGAGAATGAAGTGGGAGAAGCGTGAGTGTGGGTAGGAGAGGCTGTCCAAAATATCTTGTTGCTGCCCACTTACTAATGGCGCACCAGCACTAAATCGCCATTAGTAATCCAGGTTACTAATGGCGCACCTTCTCGGCGGTGCGCCATTAGTAGTTTTGCAAAAAAAAATACTGATGGCGCACTGATCCATGATGCGCCATTACTAATTTAAACTACTAATGGCGCACTTCATCTGGATGCGCCATTAGTATGTTTGGACAGGCGCACTAGTTCAAAAAAAATATACTAATGGCGCACCCTTTGCAGTGCGCCATTAGTAGTTACAACTACTAATGGCGACTTCATGCGGATGCGCCATTAGTATGTTTGAACAAGCGCACTAGTTAAAAAAAATTATACTAATGGCGCATCCTTTGCCTGGTGCGCCATTAGTAGTTTCATCTCTAATGGCGTATCAGCAGGTGGTGCGCCATTAGTATATACTAATGGCGCACCAACTGTCTGGTGCGCCATTAGTGTTAATCCCATCTATAGCCCTTTTTCTAGTAGTGTTTAGGTAGGGTGGTCCTGCTTCTTCTTGTGGTGTGTGCTGCTACTTCATCGTTGTCGTCACGTTCGATCTTCGGGTCGCCGTACTTGTCGAAGTCTTGCTCATTGGCTACTCCATCCATTCCGATGATCTTCCTTTTGCCTCTCCTCACGACAACACGACTGGGCTTTGGCGGGTCGGTAATGAAGAAGCATTGGTCCACTTGGGAAGCCAGTACCCATGGCTCATTTTTAGCGGTGACGTTTGCGCCCATGATCTTGGATTTGGCCGGGTATAACCATGGTGGTGAAATATCGGTCTTCTTTTAGGACGCTCTTGGCCCATCTGACACGGAACATCAGCACCTTCTCTCTAGCGTAGCTCAGCTCCCAGATCTCCTCGATCCTTCCGTAGTATCTGTCCTTGTCCTTACTGGTGTAGGATTCCATCGTTACCCCGGAGTTCTAATAACCATCGCTCTTCATGTCCTTGTCCTCGGTGTAGAATGTGTAGCCGTTGATATAAATGCGCCTCATAGGTCATCAGGTTGTGCTCGGCGCCCTGTGACAAGGCGAATATGAGTTGTTCTTCCGTGGAAGAATCTTCATGTAAAGGGTACGACAGAAGCTTCTGCTTGAACCAACGCGTGAAACATGAGTTGTGCTCTTTGAGTATATCTCCGTCCGTCCTCTATTGGCCTCGGTCATTGTACGTCTTCTCAATAAAGGTTTTGTGCTCTACCACCCAAGAATCGACCACGTCTATGTGTTGTAGCGCGACTAGGTTTGCTCTTTCAGAGTTGGGAGTCGACCCTCGTAGTCGACATGCATTTCGCGCCGACCCTCACGGTGACCCCATCCAGCGAGCCTGCCGAGGTGCTGTTGACAGGCAGACCAGCGGGGTTCTTGATGCCTAGATAATTAGTGCGATAGGAGATGCACTCTTGATCGAAAGCCCTGGCTATACTTCCCTCTAGGCGTGACATGTTCGAGCGTATCCTTTGATGACACCATTCATCCTTTCGGACGGCATCATGCTGTGCAGGAACGTCGGCCCGAGTTGGATGATATCCTCCACGATATGGACCAGCAGATGCACCATAACGCCAAAGAATGTGGGCGGGAAGTACATCTCAAGCTCGCATAGTATCACCATGATCTCTTCCTGTAGCCTTCTGAGTTGCCTCACGCCAATCGACTTCCGAGAGATGACGTCGAAAAAGTTGCATAGGCCAAATAGCGTTTCACGGACGTGCGCGTCCATGATCCCACGGATTGCAACTGGAAGTATCTGCGTCATCAGCACGTGACAGTCGTGAGACTTCATCCCACTGAACTTCTGCTTCGCTGGGTCTAGGTATCTGCTTATCTTCCCCGCGTAACCGTAAGGAAGTTTTACTCCTAGGAGGCAGGTGAAAAACTGCTCGATCTCCTCCTAACTTAGAGTGAAGCACGCGGGAGGGTAGTCATTTCCGGTCTTCTTGGCCTTTTTGCCTTTGCGACGACTTTCTGTGTCCTGCTTCGCCTCATCATCATCATCATCATCATCATCATCATCATCATCATCATCATTAGCGTGAAGCTCCTGCCTGATGCCCATTGATTTCAAGTCTGCCCTTGCTTTCGGCCCATCTTTGGTCCTCTCTTGCATGTTGAGCAGGGTACCAAGCCGACTCTCGTACACGTTCTTCGTGATATGCATGACATCAAGGCTGTGAGGCACACGGTGGATCTTCCAGTACGGCAAGCCCCAGAAAACAGACCTCGTTTTCCATACCTTCAGCAGCGGCTCTGGCGTCTTTCGCTTTTTTCCCGGCTCTGGCGCCTTTTTTCCCGGCAGTGGGCAGTCTTTCCAATTTTTCAACAGCTCGTCTATTTCCTCGCTGCTCCTCGTACACAGCCGTTTTCGGGGTTCGGTTTCACCATCAAACAGATCCCTGCATTTCCTCCACGGGTCATCGTCGCGAAGCCACCTTCGATGTCCCATGAACACGGTTTTCGAAGACCCGGGATCTCTATCTAGCCGGCGATACGTTGTGTCATCCATGCACCTTACGCATCCAGAAAATCCGTGGACTACCTGCCCCGCGAGATATCCGTAACCGAGATAGTCGTGCACCGTCATGAGCAGTGCGGCTCTCATAGGGAAATATTCTTTCTCTGCGGCGTCCATCGCATTGGCTGGCGTTTTCCACAGCGTGTCTAGCTCCTCCTTCAGCAGCCCCAGATACAGATTGATGTCGTTCCCTGGTTGTTTCGGCCCTTCAATTAGCATATTCATGTGAATGTACTTCCTCTTCATGCACAACCAGGGGGGAAGGTTGTACATCCACACAAACACAGGCCAGGTGCTATGTGTGCTTCTCTGGCTGCCAAATGGATTGACTCCATCGGTGCTCGCGCCCAGCACGATGTTCCTTGGATCCTTCCCAAATTCTGGGTATTCGAAGTTCAACGCTTGCCACTGGCTCGCATCCTTAGGGTAACTCAGCATCTTGTCTTTTTTATTTATCTCCGGATCATTTCCGTCATCTTCCCTTCTTCTCCTCCCTATCCGCGTGCCAGCGCAGGAGCTTTGCTACCTTAGGGTCCGCGAAATACCGCTGCGAGCGGAGTGATCGGAAAGTACCACACCGATTTTCGAGGAGCTTTCTTCCTCTTCTTGTATCGAGTGGCGCAGCACACGGACATATGGTAGACTCAGCGTGCTCGTCCCGATAAATGATGCAATTGTTCATGCACACATGGTATTTCACGTGCGGTAAATCCAAAGGACACACGATTTTCTTCGCCTCCTCGAAACTGGTCGGGCACTTGTTCCCCTTGGGAAGACGTTCGTGCCAGAATGACATGTTTTCGTCGAAGCATGCGTCGGTCATTTTGTGTTTTACCTTCATCTCCAGATCCATGAGCGTTACTTTCAGGCGGGTATCCTCGGGGCTGCATCCTTCATACAATGGAGTAACCGCATCTATCTCCAGTTGATCCAGCTTGGCTTTCTCTCGGGCGGCAGCTCTTGCGTTATCCGTCTGCTTGCGAAGCAGCTCTTGAATATGATGGTCCTGCACCCAGCCTCCATCGTCGTCTGCTCCGAGATCTTCATCTTCATGATCATGCCCTTCGTCTTGATATTCCTCATCATCATGTACGACATCTTCTACATGATGATTGTGTACATCATCACCGTCGTGATCATGTCCTGGAGATTCTTCGTCTTCTCGCCCACCCTCGCCGCGGTGGTTGTCCTGTTGCCCTTCCTCATTTCTTGCCCGGCCCCCATGGACGACTTCATAGTCATCTTCATCACCTTGCCACCGATAGCCATCCATGAAACCACACAAGAGCAGGTGGTCCCGCACCTGCCCGGAATCCGGGTCCGCAATAAGGCTCTTCAGCTTGCATCTTCGACACGGACATCTTATCTCCGTCTCGTTCTTTTGAAGCATCTCGTCCTTCACGGAGCTCAAAAACCTATTCACGATGCCTTCGGTCATCATGCGGACCATGGTCGCCTCATGGGTAGAAACAAAAGCGATATTTTGGAACCAAGAAAAAATATGGCATGACCTTCCCTAAAATAGGACCAAAAAGAATGCATAGTGCCAAAATTCTGCTTGAAACGGAAATGAATCACCATTCCGGCAAAATATTGGCAACTATCGCATTTCAAATACCGTACCTGCAAACACAAACATATATGCAACACCACAAACACAAGCAACACCACAAACCTACATAGATCTAGCTAGGCCACAAAAGTGCATGTGCACGTTGTTGGAAGCGAGCTAGGGAGAAAAAAGTAGATCTACAACATGAAGATAGCTTTCCCTTACTTACCTATCAAAAAAGGTAATTTCACCACTTAATTTTGATGAATCTATGGTGCAAATGAGGTGAGGAGGAGGAGGCAGCCGACAAGCTTAGAGAAGGAGGTGGGGGAATGAAGTGGGAAAGTGAGTGTGTAGGTGTGGCTGTCCAAAATATCTAGCTGGTCCCAGGTTACTAATGGCGCACCACTAAGCCATGCGCCATTAGTAACCCAACATACTAATGGCGCACCACACAGACATGCGCCATTAGTAGTTTTGCAAAAAAGTAAAAAAAATAATTTTTATACTAATGGCGCACCGTGGCACAGTGCGCCATTAGTAGTTTAAACTACTAATGGCGCACTTTGGCATAGTGTGCCATTAGTAGGTTTGCAAAAAAGTAAAAAATATATATATACTAATGGCGCACTGTCTTGGTCGTGCGCCATTACTAGTTCTAACTAGTAATGGCGCACTTTGCCATCCCTGCGCCATTAGTTTGTATGGAAAAATGGGAAAAAATTCAATAGTAGTGGCGCACCGTGAGCACGGTGCGCCATTAGTGTCTTCCACACTAATGGCGCCACGAGCAACCGTGCGCCATTTATATAGTAGTGGCGCACTACTTACAGTGCGCCATTAGAATCATTCCTATCTATAGCCGTTTTCCTAGTAGTGATACAGGTGGGGTCTCGAGCGTGTACACGCGCATCGAACGGCCAGGGCTCGTGTACATGGAGAAGCAATGGGCGGCAGCAGCGGCGTCCTGTTCATCGAAGCCAACCAGCTGGGCGAAGCGGAGCGTGTGTCGTGTTCGCCGGGAGGCAACATAATGCGTCGTGTTCATTGGGAGGCAATGGAATATGTCGTGTTCATTAGGAGCCTACGGCTTAGATGGAACAGCGAAGCGAGTGCGGCGTATCGCAGAAGCGGAGAAGCGGGCCTTCTGTTCGACCACGTCACGGTCGAAATGGGTCCTGTTCGCCGGGAAGGGTCGGCCTACCGCAAAGCGGAGAAGCGGACTTGTATTCGAGTGCCTATGGTGAAGCGGGTCCTGTTGATAGGGCGGGGTGTGGCGTACCGCAAAACGGAGGAAACGGACTTGTGTTGGAGCGCTCACGGTCTAAACGAGGTCCTGTTCATCCACCATCTACTGCTGCGCCCCAGCCTCCACGAGCTATTGTTCATCCACCATCGACCTCCTCCAGCCTCCACCAGCTACTGTTCATCCACCGGCTACTATTCATAAAGGCTCCAGAGGGTCCTGTTCATCCACCCCCAACCGGCTAGGGTGCGATGGCCTCCTTGGGGTCCTGTTCATCCCGCGGCAATGGCCTACTACCACGGGGTCCTATTCATCACTGGGAACTGTTCATCCACAACCAGCCAATCGGCTTGACTCACCACGTCTTGACTCGTTCGACGTACCATGTGCACGGTAGCAACAGTCACTGTTCATCGAGAGTCAACCCAACACTGGCTGGCTACGTCTCGCACGGGGGCTCGATCGGCTTCAGTAAGCAGCAGATGCGATCAATCGCTCGGGTTCAGTTAGCAGCAACAGCGAAGGAATTGCTCGGGTTTAGTCAGCAGTGAATGAACCACTCGAGTTCAGTTAATAGCCAAGTGATCAACCGCTCGGCTTCAGTAACGTAGCTAGTAGTGCGATCGCTCGGTTTAGTTAGAGCCCAACGCCTCGCACACACTCATGTATACACGAGAGAAACGCACAAACCACAATGCATTGCCCATCCCCGACCACCCAACGTAACCTGGAACTCCCCGATATTTTCCTCGCCCTCGCTTCTACCATGATTTTTCCCGTCATGGACGGCCCAAAGAATGTCATGCAGCCGCGTCTCCGGCCTGCCCAAGACGAAAAACCCATTTTCATGGACCTATCATCTCATTTTCATCCTGTGAAATCTGTGATCCTATTCTCTATATATGCATCATGGTCTATTATGTAGCAATAGCACGGTCTATTATGCTCTGTTACCGGCAGTAATGTCAGTTGTTCTCTAGTATTTTTCATTGTAGTGCTCTCCTTCCTGTTGTTCCATATTTTGTAGCTGCATCTTTGATGTGTATACGTTGTTGATGTGTTGTCTTGGTATAAGTAAACCTGACTACTTCTATCCTTTGTCGTCAAATGAAGTCATGATATGTTGTTAGCAACCTAGGACAGGAGGTATTTGTTCAAGTTTGCAGTTCCTAGATCCGTTGCTGATGAATATGGAGTCATTAATATTTATTCTATTTTTCCAAGAAATGCTTCACTTGTAAGTTATAACACCAGTCACGGACAACACACTTAACAATTTTCGCGTGTCCCCTATTACATTTGACAGGGTCGATTCGAAATCCTGTGCCTCTCTGGATCATACCTGGTGATAGATGACGGTGTTTCACGCACACGGAATGGAGGTCTATGCATAGCGCTGTGTGGCGCTGATCACAGGGTGATTGGAGGAAGCTTTGGTGGAGTCTGACGATAAAGAGCGGGACAGTTCGGTGATCACTCGCTTCTTTTTTCTTTCAAAGCGTCAGCATTTTGTGTGTTCCAGAAATGAATGATGAGCTGATTGTGCGTGTTGGTGCAAGTGATTGTGGGGAGCTTCATGTACGCGGGGTCGAAGAAGAGCAGGAAGGGCAAGGCCGGCAGGAGTCTACTGCAGTGGAGGAAGAACAGACCGGCGATGCCAACGGGGCCAGGGGCGGAGCCGGAGTTGGAGGCGAGGCGGAGGAAGAGGGCCCTTCGCCGCTGATGCCGATGCCCCGTGGAGAGGAGGATCTTCTGTCGGACGCGATGATGAGCGGGTGGACGGGCATGGTGCGGCATATGGAGTCGCGGTCCTGCGGCATCGACATCAACTCGATCCGGGAGTGAAGGATGTAGACTGTTTAATTAGTTTGGTACGACGGAAGTTGAGCCTAGGCTAGCTTAGCTAATGGATGATGGATGGATGATTCTAGGGTTTGGTTGGGTTGGTTGTGTTCCTCTCTGCGGGTTTAAGAAGAAGTCTAGTTAGTATAATGAATGTCGTCGTCGAGTATGATGAGTTTAGCGATGATGTTGGTGCCGGTCGGGCGGATCTATGATGGAAATAGTGGATTCGGTTGTTGGTTGATTGTCTGGTATGGTATTGGTATGATGTAGTTATAGGCAGCAGCAATGATCAACTTGTACCTAGTCTCTTTCTTGGTTGCAGACAGACTTTGACAGTTTTGTTTTCCTTTCTCTTCTCGTGTTTGCATTCCCGTTGCTTCTTTCTTTTCCTTCTCGTTGTCTTCTTATTCTTTCTCTTCTTTTGAGTTGCTTGCGGAGAAGTTGATTCACTGATATCTGTTGTGATTTGGGTTCTTACATAATGTCAGATGCCAATCACGCATTTCATGATAAAATTGAGTGAACTGTGCAAACATTGTTGCTCCCCCATGGCCAGGCATAACATTTTCACCTTGATATTGAAACCCATGGTCGAAGATTTCATCCTCTATAATCATGTTGTGCATGAGCACACTAGCAGTCATCGCTTCCCATAACTTTTTGGTGCTCTAAGTTCTAGCAGTATATTGAACGATGCCTCATTGAAATTGAAGAACATCAAAAGTATGCTCCACATCATTCCTAGCACTCTCTTGTGCTTGGGCAACTCACTGCCTTTTCTCTCCTATCGAGTTAGGGATTGTTTTCACAAGAGTAGTGCACTGAGGATAAACCATAATCAACTAGGTAGTATCCTTTGTTATAGTGGTGGCCATTGATCTCAATATTGACCTCTGGGCAGTTAACTTTTGCAAGCCTTCCAAACAACGAAGAACGCTGAAGCACTTTGATGTCATTGTGAGAGATGGCCGTGCCAAAAAAAAGCCAAATCCAAAGATCTTGTGAAGCCACGGCCTCAAGTATGACATTGCAAACTTTCACATGACCTCTAGACTGCCCCTGCCAAGCAGATGGACCTTCCACTTGCAGCGCTTACAATCTGTGTGCTATCAAGCATCCCTGGAAAGTCCCTATCTGCATTGATCGCCAACAACCTGGTGCAACAGTTGGCTCTCTCAAGTACTCCCGGCCAAACACTGCTAGCACAACCTTGCAGAACCTGTACATGGATTCTAGGCACGTGGACTCACACATGCAGACATACTCATCAATCAGATCACATGGTATTTTGTATGCAAGCACCCGAATAGCTGCAGTGCATTTCTGGTAAGAGGAGAAGCCAACCACTCCCAGGGGCATCCTCCTTGCATATGAAATAACCATCGTATGCCACAACACCTCGCGAATACGAGAACACATGTCTAGCCATTCGGAAGCGGCGCCGGAATAGCTTGTGATTGAAGAGTGGGGAAGAGGACTTGAAGTAGTCTTCCCAAAGTAGGCAAAGGCCGCTCTCTCAATTACGATTCAACACTGGAGCATGGCCCGAGATCGAGCCCCTAAACATCGGCCACTGCCCAGCAATGTGGTCATTGACGACCAAAGTAGCAACCACAAACTCCTCATCGTCCAACAATGAATCATCCGAATCTCAAATGAAGTTGTCAAAAATGTATTCGTCTCCACTATCCATTTGTACCTTACGGGCGAAATGTCGAACACCTCGCTGGTGTGGTTGAAGAAGCCGGCTGGCGAAGAGCCCCGCGCCTCTTCCAGACCAGGCAGCAGGCCTGTCGACGTGGTGGCGACCGTGTAGGCGAACGTCGATCGAGGAAGCCAAGATTGGAGCGTTGCCGGCGGCGCCGGAGGTGAGGGTGGTGGCATGGTCGTGGGGGTGGGGGGGGGTGCTACGACGGCGGTGAAACTAGGCCTGGCTCGCCTGCAAGGGTACCCGTCGGGAGCGGCGTGTTGCCGGGGGAGGTTTGTGGGTGCGGGCGGCGGCCTGGGCAATGTCCAACCGGCAGAATTGGGCGACAACGGTGAAGGTGGGTTGCCCGGGTGTCTTAGCTTTAGACGGGAGAGGAGGGTAACTGCCAATGTGCCACCAAATGACGGGCTAGGGGGAGGAGAAGGGCGGGCGTCGCGTGCGTTTGCGACATGTCCGTGCTGATGCAAACCCGACTCAAATCTGGGCCTGAAATGAGTCATGGGCAGACAAAAAGCGGACACTCGCCCGTTTGCTTAGGCACGTTGGGCCGCGGTTTCTGTTCATTTTGACTCAAACGAACGTGCACCTACATAATGCTTCGGGGCGCATTGGAGTTGGTCTTAGACACCACCCTCAGACCAGGGGCTCCCCACGCTCATGGGGGCGAGGAACGACCCAACATGGTTGGACGGTGGAGTGGCCATTAGGCAGGCAGAAGGGGGCGTCACTATTCCATTGCATCCTTTATAAGGGTAATTCGGTGATGGTCGATGTATGAACATGTAATATCCACAAATTTCCCGCGGCTCGAAGCAGCCGCAAACACAATATATGTGTACAAATTAAATATGTACCCCATGAGCTGGCAGAAAGTACCCAACAAATCTTGCATCGTTCATAGGGGTGAAGGTATATGCGTATGTACTATGTTCTGCTCGGTGACTCATACGTCCCAAACTTACCTATAATTTTTGATTGATTCATGCTATTATAATACCATCTATAGCAATTTATATTATTTTTCTGAACTAAACTATAAATTCAATGCCTAGAGCTAGTTACAGTTTTCTGCATGTTTTTTGTTTGATAGAAAATCGTCATTCGGTATGCGTTAAGCCTGTCAATTCGCAAAACAATAAATATAAGTTAAACCTTCGCCATGTGGGCCAACTTATAAGGCGAGCCCACATCCTGGGAAGGTGGTAAAGTTGTTCCAACCGAAGATACCAATGTTGTCCTCATCAAATTGGAAAATATGAATTTTCTAGTTTGACCCCTTTGAACTCGTAAAAAAATTGGTTTGATTTCATCTTGTTTTGTATTATTTGGCTTCGTTTCTTTCTAAGTCCTGTAAGCTACATATCTACCCATCCAAACGTTGCTCAATCGGCCCAAAATAAATTCCCAAAAAGCCCAATCAACCCTGCAACAAAACATCCCATCTTTCCTCATTTTTTCTGCCGCCGCTAGAGTTTCCTCTTCTAGTTAGGGTTTCCTCGATCCCCAATTTTCCCACCCCAACCCTAGCTCCGATCCACCCGATGGCGGCGCAGAGGACAAGAAGAAGATCATCAAGCTCAAGAGTTCAGACGGTAAGGAGATTGAGGTGGAGCAGGCGGTGGCCATGGAGTCGCAAATGATCCGGCACATGATCGAGGACGACTATACTGACAACGGCTTGTTGCTCCGCAATGTCAACTCAAAGATCCTCTCCAAGGTCATTGAGTACTGCAACAAACACGTCCAAGCAAAGGCCGCCGACACATCTGATTTTGGAGAAGGAGCTAGGCCGTTAGGTGCTACATCGGTTGTGCCTGCGGCGCGCGCAGAGGACCTCAAAAACTGGGACGCCAATTTCGTCAAGGTCGACACAGCCACCATATTCGACCTCGCACTGGTGTGATTACTTTCCATCCTATGATTTGTTCCTTGACATTCTCTAGATCTATTTTTTTTACTATCCCCCATTGACGGAATCAAGATTGTTTTTGTTTAGTGTGGCTTGTTACTTGTGTCTGATTGAGATTTGGATAGATTGGAATATGTCCTCGTACCTTCATCATGGTAGATTTGACTCGATTGGATTAGGTTAGGTTACACAATGGATAAGGTTTAGGTCATAAAGAGTTGTTATTGGCGATGTAGAAAGCGGCCGACCATACATACTAACCCTAATAGCTAGGTTTGGGCATTAACTGGGAGCTATATTAATTTACAGTTCCATGTTCATCTGGTCTAATATGCTTCACTATATATGAATAACCAAGAAACATTTTAAATTATTAGATTCACTATCATTTTGTTTGTAAATTACATATATGGGATGATGATTGAGTGGTTTCTCTTTCAATAACTTGCGGAAACATCAGACCACACAGAGCAATATATGGTCTGATGTTTCTATATTTGTCACTGTTGTTTCTATATTTGAACCATGCATGAATGTCCATATCTAGTGTGAAATTATGATCTTGTATGCTAGACTTTAGTAGATCTGCTCTGAATATGTTTAGTTATGTTGGTTTGGCATAGATAGGGTGGTATGTCGCATGTGTCATCCTTAGTTATAATACATAAATCCAATATCATACATTACTACTTTGATATTTGTAATTATGCATTGTAGATCACACACTTCTTTCTAATTTTGCTATCTATGTCTTTATTATCTTATAGGTTTCACTACTGGTCCATATGTCAACAATGAATGCCTTTTTCTTCTATGTAGCATCGAGTTACTATTTATTTTGCTGTATACATAGTGATAGCTAAATCACATGATCATGTTAATGTTTCTAATTTTTTATCAAATATTTATGATCTCAACTAATCTTTTAGATACCACTACTGATCCATGTCATCTACGAATGCCTTCTTCTATCTATCATTGGTTGAGTATTGATTGTGGTTCTATTAACATTACATCCTTGTAGCTAAATCACGAGATGATACATTGTGCCTGTCCATGTTAGAAGTGATGATGCTTTCCATCGTTTGAAGTGAAACCACACATGACTTCCCATGGCCACTATAAAATCCTGATCTTGTTTGTAAGAGTTTAGCACTATTTACGTTTAGTTTCTTTTCTTATAGTTATCTTATTTTATCATAGATAAGATTTGTATCTCACATGTGGCATCTTCACTTGCAATACATATTCCAGTTTCATATATTACTGACCCCTAAACACATGTTCTGTGTTGTGGTTTGATTTTACTATGATAGATAACTATGTTTCTAACTTTATTTTTATCGCTGCCCTTATCATCTGAGCAAATCTTTTAAATGCCACTGTATTGATCCATATTGGCTATGGATGTGTTCATCTGTGTATCATTGCTTGACTGATGATTGTGGTGTACTAGCCATACATGTTGATATCCAAATTATTGGATGATGAATGCAATTGCCAATGCATTTTGAGAAGTGGTGCTTGTCATCTGAACCCATGTAGCTTATGCACATACAAAATTATCATTTATCATGTAGGAATGTATGTAGTTGTGTTTGATCTCACTCTATTTTGTTACAGTCATGTTAACTTTTCTTTACTATCGATCCATTTATGTTAACCCATGTTCTGGTCTTTGAATGAATATCTTTTGATTATTGCACACCTTGTTTAGTGTTTTAGTTTATCGCAAAACATCTATGTAGGTGGTATATGTAATTATCCATGTTTTTGTAAACCAATGCTTCCCTCTGACACACCATTATTCCTTTTGCTCTTTTGCCCCCTCTCAGGCTGCGAACCACCTCAACATCAGGGGGCTCCTAGACCTGACTTGCCAGACCGTCGCCAACATGATCACGGGAAAGGCGCCAGAGGAGATCCATAAGATCTTCAACATCAATGAGAAATTAAGACCGAGGAGGAGGAGAAGATCCATGAGGGAAAACCAGTGGGCCTTTGAGTAGAGGAACATCTAGGCCGCGCTGAAGTAATGAACACTTAGCATTACCCATGTCTACATTTCAGTGTGCTTGTTTATGTCATAATGGTTGTAATGAACCTAGTCTATAAGGTGGTGTTGGTGAACTTATTCACTGGTTATGTTTGCAAAAAAATATGGTGGTCATTAATTATCATTTGTCAAATGAATTGTTATTGTCAAGTTGATGTTTTGCTTGCTTATCATTATTTTTTCACTGATTTCCACCATGTGATTGGGCTTCTTCGTTGGTTATTCATGTGTGTTTTGTTCATCGATCAAGTTATATGGATGTTCTTGTTACTTAAGATACGGTCCTTGTTCTTCCCCTCTCTCTTTACAATCCTAATAAAATAAAAATAAAAGTTGTTGCTTAAATTATTTGAGGGATGAAACTAATTTCAGAAGACCTGAAATTTTTATGGTAACCACTTTCGACATGGCAAGGCCACAGTAAAACATATAGGGTTTTAGGATTATATTTACAATTTCTTTACAAAAATCCATTTAAATGAATAAACGAGTGATGTTATTCTCTACT
The DNA here is from genome assembly GCA_021605205.1 of Aegilops longissima. Taxonomy (NCBI): domain Eukaryota; kingdom Viridiplantae; phylum Streptophyta; class Magnoliopsida; order Poales; family Poaceae; genus Aegilops; species Aegilops longissima. Next base: position 768,103,952 of record CM038679.1, on the reverse strand, counting down.
GACTGCAGAACCACGCCTCACCAGAATCAGTTAACCCTCGTACACCTCTCCGTCTGCGACTCCACTGCCGTGTCTTCCCATCACCGGCTCGTTGCCGTCCGGGGCCTCGCCGTCGTCCACCGCCTTGGTGCGCTCGGCGCGGCATGGTCAACGTGGTCAACAAACGAGAGTCATCGGAAGAGGATTATACGTGGAGAGGCTGACAATGGAGACGCACCAGGTCCATGGATGCACACTGCAACCGCCTCATTGTTATGCGAAAATAAAAGTTATTCCTCCCCATGAAAGCTGGGACCCACCACGTATATCTTCGCAAGGAAGGTAGTGCCTCCTTATGCTTGCTCCTGACAGCTGGGACCCACCAACAACAACTTTGCTCCCAAGGAAGTGACTCCTTATTATGGGCAAAAAATATATGATTCCGCCTCTGACCACTAGAACCCACCAGCTATATAATCACACACAAGGAAATGCCTCCTTGCCCCCCGACAGCTGGAACCCACCTGGTCGAAGCATACGTAGCGTTGTCTGTGTACATACCGGTCGATCGATCTGTTTGCCACGATGAACCATGTCCGAGTAAGGAGCGGTAGCAGTTGAGGCAGTCCAGTCAAAACAGCGTACACATACGTACAGCCAGATGCCAAAAAATACATCCACATACGTACATACGGGTGGGGTCTCGAACGCGTACTCGGGCATACGTACTGCCAGGGCTCGTGTACATGGAGAGGCAATGGACGGCAGCAACGACGTCATGTTCATCAGAAGCCAACCGGCTGGGCCGAAACAGAGAAACTGTGTCGTGTTCTTCGGGAGGCAACATAATGCATCGTGTTCATTGGGAGGCAATGGAATATGTCATGTTCATTAGGAGCCAACCGGCTTAGATGGAACAGCCGAAACGAGGTCTGGCGTACCACAGAACGGAGGAAATGGGCCTTCTGTTCGACCACGTACGGTCGAAATGGGTCCTGTTCATCGGGAAGGGTCTGGCCTACCGCAAAACAGAGGAAACAGACTTGTATTCGAGTGCCCATGGTCGAAACGGGTTCCTGTTGATAGGGAGGGGTGTGGCATACCGTAAAACGGAGGAAACAGACTTGTGTTGGAGCGCTTACGGTCGAAACGAGGTCCTGTTCATCCACCATCTACTACTGCGCCCCAGCCTCCACGAGCTACTGTTCATCCACCATCGACCTCCTCCAGCCTCCACCAGCTACTGTTCATCCACCGGCTACTATTCATAGAGGCTCCATAGGGTCCTGTTCATCCACCCCCAACCGTCTAGGGTGTGATGGCCTCCTTGGGGTCCTGTTCATCCCGCGGCAACATCCTACTACCACGGGGTCCTGTTCATCAAACCCCCACCGGGAACTGTTCATCCACAACCAACCAACCAGCTCGACTCACCATGTCTTGACTCGTTCTACGTACCATGTGCACGGTAGCAACGGTCACTGTTCATCAAGAGTCAACCCAACACTGCCTGGCTACGTCGCACACTGGGGCTCGATCGGCTTCAGTAAGCAGCAGAAGCGATCAATCGCTCGGGTTCAGTTAGCAGCAACAGCGAAGGAATCGCTCGGGTTTAGTCAGCAGTGAATAAATCACTCGAGTTCAGTTAATAGCCAAGGGATCAATCGCTCGGCTTCAGTAACGTAGCTAGAAGTTCGATCGCTCGGTTTAGTTAGAGCCCAACGCCTCGTACACACGCATGTACACGAGAGAAACACACAAACCACAATGCATTGCCCAGCCCCGACCACCCACCGTAACCTGGAACTCCCCGATATTTTCCTTGCCCTCGCTTCTACCATGATTTTTCCCGTCATGGACGGCCCAAAGAATGTCATGCAGCCGCGTCTCCGGCCTTCCCAGGATGAAAAACCCATTTTCATAGACCTATCATCTCATTTTCATCCTGTGAAATCTGTGATCCTATTCTCTATATATGCAGCATGGTCTATTACGTAGCAATAACACGGTCTATTATGCTCTGTTACCGGAAGTAATGTCAGTTGTTCTCTAGTATTTGTCATCGTAGTGCTCTCCTTCCTGTTGTTCCATATTTTGTAGCTGCATCTTTGATGTGTATACGTTGTTGATGTGTTGTCTTGGTATAAGTAAACCTGACTACTTCTGTCCTTTGTGGTCAAATGAAGTCATGATATGTTGTTAGCAACCTAGGATAGGAGGTATTTGTTCAAGTTTGCAGTTCCTAGATCCATTGCTGATGAATATGGAGTCATTAATATTTATTCTATTTTTCCAAGAAATGCTTCACTTGTAAGTTATAACACCAGTCACGGACAACATACTTAACAATTTTCGCGTGTCCCCTATTACATTTGACAGGGTCGATACAAAATCCCGTGCCTCTCTGGATCATACCTGGTGATAGATGACGACGTTTCACGCACACGGAATGGAGGTCTATGCATAGCGCTGTGTGGCGCTGATCACAGGGTGATTGGAGGAAGCGTTGGTGGAGTCCTGACAGCAGCCGGGACAGTTCAGGTGATCACTCGCTTATTTTTTTCCACTGAAACATCATCATTTCATTAATTCATCCTTGGTCTGTTGTGTTCCAGAAATGAATGATGAGGTGATTGTGCGTGTTGGTGCAGGTGATTGTGGGGAGCTTCATGTACGCGGGGTTGAAGAAGAACAGGAAGGGCAAGACCGGGCAGGAGTCTGCTGAGGCGGAGAAAGAACAGACCGGCGATGCCAACGGGGGCAGGGGCGGAGACGGAGTCGGAGTTGGAGGCGAGGCGGAGGAAGAGGGCCCTTCGCAGCTGATGCTGATGCTCCGCGGAGAGGAGGAGCTGTCGTCGGACGCGATGATGAGCGGGTGGACGGGCATGATGCGGCAGATGGAGTCGCGGTCCTGCGGCGGCATCGACATCAACTCGATCCGGGAGTGAAGGATGTAGACTGTTTAATTAGTTTGGTATGGCGGAAGTTGAGCCTAGGCTAGCTTAGCTAGTGGATGATGGATGGATGATTCTAGGGTTTGGTTGGGTTGGTTGTGTTCCTCTCCTGCGTGGGTTTAAAAAGAAGTCTGGTTAGTATAATGAATGTCGTCGTCGAGTATGATGAGTTTAACCGATGATGTTGGCGCCGGTCGGTCGGGCGGATCTATGATGGAAATAGTGGATTCGGTTGTTGGTTGATGGTCTGGTATGGTATGGTATGGTATGATGTAGTTATAGGCAGCAGCAATGAGCAACTTGTTTGTAGCTAGTCTCTTTCTTGGTTGCAGGCAGACAGACAGACTTTGACAGTTTTGTTTTCCTTTCTCTTCATGTGTTTGCATCCCCGTTGCTTCTTTCTTTTCCTTCTTACTAGCAAACATGCTTGTGCGTTGCAACGGGAAAATGCAGGGTGTGAAATTAGGTTCAAATACATAAATATTCTAGTGGTGCGATATCAATCATGTCCAACATGTACCTTCATGATCCTAGCTAGCCCCTCCATCCGTTCCGGTTTACTCGTCGTGGTTTTAGTTCAAATTTGAACTAAAACCACGACGAGAAAGTAAATCGGAACGGAGGGAGTAGATAGCATTCGCACCTTTTTTACCTTTAAATAATTTTTTTCTTTATCCGCAAAAAAATATTATTTTTCTTTCTCCACCCATTATCTCAACCTCAATTCAAACCCGCCATTGAATAAATGGAAGCAATAGTCTTCGGTCACCTTACCTGGCACCTGGTGTCTTTGCCTATTCAGCTACTCCAGCGACAAGTATTTCGGTACAGAGGGAGTAGTTCTGAATATGCAAGAAATATTTTCCATACTACAAGAATTTGTCATCAAGCTTGATGCATAAAGAATTTGTCACCTAGAGTTAACAAAATCTTTTGGTCTCTGACGCCATGAACCAGAGGAGAGAGCCTTGTGCATGCTGGTGTCGGAAGCAATGAGCGTCTTGCAGAACGTGCGGGGTGCTTTCACGTCATCGCTGTCCTCTTTGTTGGGGCGGGGTGGTTCAATAGTGTCAATCCCAAATTTCCTCGTTGTTCCCTTCTAGTCCTACACTCCTACTTCAAGCATCCACCTTATTGTAACCATTAGCAGCACATACTCCCTCTGTTCCGATTTACTCGTCGTGGTTTTAGTTCAAATTTGAACTAAAACGACGACGAGTAAATCGGAACGGAGGGAGTACTTTTGATGATTCAACTGACATTAACCGCATCCGCCTTCCTGTAACCATTACCAGCGCATATCTTTGATGATTCAACTGACATTAACCATGTCAAATTCAGATTAGTGCGCCAATCCCTTCCACCCCGCCCCAACCACCAGCGACCCTTTTGTGTTTGGGCAAATCACTGCCTCTTCTCTCCTATCGGGTTTGGGATTGTTTTCACAAGAGTAATGCACTGAGGATAAATACCATCAGGTAGGTAGTATCCTTTGTTATAGTGGTGACCATTGATCTTAATATTCAACTCTGGGCAGTTGCCTTCTGCAAGCCTTTCAAACACCAGAGAACGCTGAAGCACGTTGATGTCATTGTGAGAGCCGGCCGTGCCAAAAAAAGAGTACCAAATTCAAAGATCTTGTGAAGCACGGCCTCAAGTATGACATTGCAAACTTTCACATTACCTCTAGACTGCCCCTGCCAAGCAGATGTGCAGTTCTTCCATTTGCAGTGCTTACAATCTGTGTGCGACCAAGCATCCTTGGAAAGCCCCTATCTGCATTGATCGTCAACAACCTGGTGCAACAGTTGGCTCTCTCAAGTACTCCCGGCCAAACACCACTAGCACAATCTTGCTGAACCTGTACATGGATTCTAGGCACGTGGCATCATTCATGCGGACATACCCATCAATCAGATCACATGGTATTTTGTATGCAAGGACCGAATAGCTGCAGTTCATTTCTGCTAAGAGGAGAAGCCAACCTCTCCCAGGGGCATCCTCCTTGCATATGAAATAATCATCGTATGCCACAACCCTTCGCGAATACGAGAACACATGTCTAGCCATCTCGAAGCGGCGCCGAAATAGCTTGTGTTTGAAGAGTGGGGAAGAAGACTTGAAGTACTCTTCCGCTCTCTTTATTGCGATTCAACGCCGGAGCATGGCCCGAGATTGAGCCCCTAAATGTGGTCATTGGCGACCAAACTAGCAACCACAAACTCCTCATCGTCCAACGATGAATCATCCGAATCGCAAATGAAGTTGTCAAAAAAGGATTCGTCTCCACTATCCATTTGTACCTTACAGGCGAAACATCAAACACGTCACGGGCGTGGTTGAAGAAGCCGGCCGGCGAAGAGCCCCGCGCCTCTTCCAGACCAGGCAGCAGGCCTGTAGGCATGGTGGCGGCCGTGGAGGAGAACGTCGATTGAGGAAGCCGGGATTAGAGCGTTGCCAACGGTGCCAGAGGTGAGGGTGGTGGCATGGTCATGGGGGTGGGGGTGGGGGTGCTACGCTGGTGGTGAAACTAGGCTTGACTTGCCGGCAAGGGTACCTGTCAAGAGCGGCGTGTTGTCAGGGGAGGTTTTTGGGTGTGGGCGGCGGCCTGGGCAACTGGGCGACAACGGTGGAGTGGCAGGCAGAAGGGGGCGTCAAGAGTACTCCAACATCCTTTATAAGAGTAATTCGGTGATGGTCGATGTATCAACATGTAATATCCACAAATTTCCCACGGCTCGAAGCAGCTGCAAAAACAATACTCCCTCCGTTCCACAATGTAGCGCATATAGATTTTTATAAAAGTCAAACTTCATAAACTTTGACCAAGTTTGTAGAGAAAATCATATACATCTAGAATACCGAATACATGTGCTTAGATACATCACAAGACATACTTTCATATTATATACATTCGGTATTGTAGATATAAATAGTTTTTTCTATAAACTTGGTCAAAGTTTATAAAGTTTGACTTTGTAGAAAATTTATATGCGCTACATTATGGAACGGAGGGAGTATATGTGTATAAATTAAATATGTACCCCGTGAGCTAGAAGAAAGTACCCAACGAATCTTGCATCGTTCATAGGGGTGAAGGTATACGCGTATGTACTACGTTCTGCTCGGTGACTCATACGTCTCAAACTTACCTATAATTTTTGATTGATTCATGCTATTATAATACCAGCTACAGCAATTTATATTATTTTTCTGAAATAAACTATAAATTCAATGCCTAGAGCCACTTACTGTTTTATGCATGTTTTTGGTTTGACAGAAAATCATTCAGCATGCGTTAAGCCTGTCAATTCGCAAAACAATAAATAAAAATAAAAATTTCGTCATGTGGGCCAACTTATAAGGTGAGCCCACGTCCTGGGAAGGTGGTAATGTAGTTCCAACCGAAGATACCAACGTTGTCCTCATCAAATCAGAAAATATGAATTTTCTAGTTTGACCCCTTTGAACTCGTAACAAATTTGGTTTGATTTCAACTTGTTTTGTATTATTTAGCTTCATTTCTTTCTAAGGCCCGTAAGCTACATATGTACCCATCCAAACATTGCTCAATCGGCCCAAAATAAATTCCCCAAAAGCCCAATCCACCTTGCAACAAAACACCCCATCTTTCCTCCTTTCTTCCGCCGCCGCTAGAGTTTCCTCTTCTAGTTAGGTTTTCTTCGATCCCCAATTTTCCCACCCCAACCCTAGCTCCGATCCACCCGATGGCGGCCGCAGAGGGCAAGAAGAAGATCATCAAGCTCAAGAGTTCGGACGGTAAGGAGTTTGAGGTGGAGCAGGCGGTGGCCATGGAGTCGCAAATGATCCGACACATGATCGAGGATGACTATACTGACAACGGCTTGTGGCTCCGCAATGTCAACTCAAAGATCCTCTCCAAGGTCATTGAGTACTGCAACAAACACGTCCAAGCAAAGTCCACCGACACATCTGATTTTGGAGGAGGAGCTAGGCCGTTAGGTGCTACATCGGCTGTGCCTGCGGCGCCTACAGAGGACCTCAAAAACTGGGACGCCAATTTCGTCAAGGTCGACACGGCCACAATATTCGACCTCGCACTGGTGTGATTACTTTCCATCCTTTGATTTGTTCCTTGACATTCTCTAGATCTATTTTTTTACTATCCCCCATTGATGGAATCAAGATTGTCTTTGTTTAGTGTGGCTTGTTACTTGTGTCTGATTGAGATTTGGATAGATTGGAATATGTCCTCGTACCTTCATCAAGGTAGATTTGACTGGATTGGATTAGGTTAGGTTACACAATGGATTAGGTTTAGGTCATAAAGAGTTGTTATTGGCGATGTAGAAAGCGGCCGACCATACATACTAACCCTAATAGCTAGGTTCGGGCATTATCTGGGGAGCTATATTAATTTACAGTTCCATGTTCATCTGGTCTAATATACTTCACTATATATGAATAACCTATAAACCTTTTAAATTATTAGATTCACTATCATTTAGTTTGTAAATTACATATATGGGATGATGATTGAGTGGTTTCTCTTTCAATAATTTGCGGAAACATCAGACCACAGAGAGCAATATATGGTCTGATGTTTCCATACTTGTCACTGTTGATTCTAGATTTGAACCATGCATGAATGTCCATATCTAGTGTGAAATTATGATCTTGTATGCTAGACTTTAGTAGATCTGCTCTGAATTTGTTTAGTTATGTTGGTTTATCATAGATAGGGTGGTATGTCGCATGTGTCATCCTTAGTTATAATACATAAATCCAATACCATACATTACTTCTTTGATATTTGTAATTATGCATTGTAGATCACACACTTCTTTCTAATTTTGCTATCTATGTCTTTATTATCTTATAGGTTTCACTACTGGTCCATATGTCAACAATGAATGCCTTTTTCTTCTGTCTAGCATCGAGTTACTATTTATTTTGCTGTATACATAGTGATAGCTAAATCACATGATCATGCTAATGTTTCTAACTTTGTATCAAATATTTATGATCTCAACTAATCTTTTAGATACCACTATTGATCCATGTCATCTACGAGTGCCTTCTTCTATCTAGCATTGGTTGAGTATTGATCTGATTGTTGTTCTATTAACATTACATCCTTGTAGCTAAATCACGAGATGATACATTGTGCCTGTCCATGTTAGAAGTGATGATGCTTTCCATCGTTTGAAGTGAAACCACACATGACTTCCCATCGCCACTATAAAATCCTGATCTTGTTTGCAAGAGTTTAGCACTATTTACTTTTAGTTTCTTTTCTTATAGTTATCTTATTTTATCATAGATAAGATTTGTATCTCACATGTGGCATCTTCACTTGGAATACATATTCCAGTTTCATATATTACTGACCCCTAAACACATGTTTTGTGTTGTGGTTTGGTTTTACTGTGATAGATAACTATGTTTCTAACTTTATTGTAATCGCTGCCTTTATCATCTGAGCTAATCTTTTAAATGCCACTATATTGATCCATATTGGCTGTGAATGTGTTCATCTGCGTATCATTGCTTGACTGATGATTGTGGTGTACTAGCCATACATGTTGATATCCAAATTATTGGATGATGAATGCAATTGCCAATGCATTTTGAGAAGTGGTGCTTGTCATCTGAACCCATGTAGCTTATGCACTTACAAAATTATCATTTATCAAGTAGGAATGTATGTAGCTGTGTCTGATCTCACTCAATTTTGTTACAGTCATGTTAACTTTTCTTGATTATCGATCCATTTATGTTAACCCATGTTATGGTCTTTGAATGAATATCTTTTGATTATTGCACACCTTGTTTTGTGTTCTAGTTTGTCGCAAAAACATCTATGTAGGTGGTATATGTAATTATCCATGTTTTTGTAAACGAATGATTCCCTCTGACACACCATTATTCCTTTTTCTCTTTTGCCCCCTCTCAGGCTGCGAACCACCTCAACATCAGGGGGCTCCTAGACCTGACTTGCCAGACCGTCGCCGACATGATCACGGGAAAGATGCCAGAGGAGATCCGCAAGATCTTCAACATCAATGAGAAATTAAGACCTGAGGAGGAGGAGAAGATCCGCAGGGAAAACCAGTGGGCCTTTGAGTAGAGGAACATCTAGGCCGCGCTGAAGTAATGAACACTTAGTATTACCATGTCTACTTTTCAGTGTGCTTGTTTATGTCATAATGGTTGTAATGAACCAAGAGTCTATAAGGTGGTGTTGGTGAACTTATTCAGTGGTTATGTTTGCAAAAAAAATATGGTGGTCATTAATTATCATTTGTCAAATGAATCGTTATTGTCAGGTTGATGGTTTGCTTGCTTATCATTATTTTTTCACTGATTTCCACCATGTGATTTGGGCTTCTTCGTTGGTTATTCATGTGTGTTTTGTTCATCGATCAAGACGCATGGATGCTCTTGTTACTTAAGAGAGGGTCCTTGTTCTTCCCCTCTCTCTTTACAATCCTAATAAAATAAAAATAAAAGTTGTAGCTTAAATTATTTGAGGGATCAAACTAATTTCAGAAGACCTGAAATTTTTATGGTAACCAGTTACGACCATGGCAAGGCCACACTAAAACATATAGGGTTTTAGGATTATATTTACAATTTTTTTACAAAAAATCCATTTAAATGAATAAACGAGTGATGTTATTCTTTACTCACTTCAGAACCACGCCGCACCAGAATCAATTAACCCTCGTACACCTCTTTGTCTGCGACTCCACTGTCGTGTCTTCCCATCACCGGCTCGTTGCCGTCCGGGGCCGCGCCGTCGTCCACCGCCTTGGTGCGCTTGGCACGGCGTGGTCAACGTGGTCAACAAACGAGAGTCATCGGAAGAGGATTATACGTGGAGAGGCTGACAAGGACGCACCAGGTCTATGGACGCACACTGCAACCGCCTCCTTGTTACGCGAAAATAAAAATTATTCCTCCCCATGAAAGCTAGGACCCACCACGTATATCTTCGCAAGGAAGGAAGTGCCTCCTTATGCCTGCTCCTGACAGCTGGGACCCACCAACAACATCTTGGCTCCCAAGGAAGTGACTCCTTATTATGGGCAAAAAATATATGATTCCGCCTCTGACCACTAGGACCCACCAGCTATATATTCACACACAAGGAAATGCCTCCTTGCCCCCCGACAGCTGGAACCCACCTAGTCGAAGCATACGTAGCGTTGTCTGTGTACATACCGGTCGATCGGTCTGTTTGCCACGATGAACCATGTCCGAGTAAGGAGCGGTAGCAGTTGAGGCAGTCCTGTCAAAACAGCATACACGTACGTATAGCCAGATGCCAAAAAATATATCCACGTACGTACATACACTACTAGGGAAAGGCCTACTAATGGCGCACCGGTTTTGTCTACTAATGGCGCACTACCGGTGCGCCATTAGTAGCACGACATTAGAATTTTTTACTAATGGCGCACCTGGCAGTGCGCCATTAGTATGTAACTCCATGCGCCATTAGTATGCCTCCCGGGGGCCATATGTAACCATGTGCTTTGTCACACTAATGGCGCACTCTGCCTTGATGCGCCATTAGTATCCTTTGGCATACTAATGGCGCACTTTGCCTTGATGTGCCATTAGTATGAATATTTGGTTTTTTTTGCTTTTCTGATTTTTGCACAGGTTACAAAATATATTATTGGACAGAATATAAACAGCAGCACACAGCAACATCAGATTCATCGAATACAATAGAAGATTAGTCTCCGAATACAATTCATCATATTAGTCTCCGAATTCAAAAGACCGAACAAAGATAAAACATTACAAGTCTCAAGACCACGAGTATCGAGTTTGTCTTCACATTACAAGTCGATATCGATCACCTAAACTACCATCACATAAAAGAGAGTTGTGGTCATCACGATGAGCATCATCGCGATCAAACTGGTCCTCATCCGGTTCCTCCAACGCTCCCTCCTCTCTCTCGCTAGAAAGCGGGCATATCTAGATTCGGCCTCCGCCCCAGTGGTATACCCTTTGTAACTGTTATCGCTGAAATGGTGAACCTGTCTCCGACACTCCTCCCAGTCGTCGTAGACTCCGGGAACCTTACCCTTGTACACGACATACGACGGCATCTCTATGCACAAGCCAAACAACAGACAATACATAAGCAATATGTAAGTATGCAACAAAAGGATCGAAAGAGAAAAGAAAGACATTAATAGCACGATTCATGGTCCTACTAATAAATAGCATCGATTACATCTAAGTTGAACGACTGTCCAAACCAAAGAGACATACGAATTCATTAAAGTTTAATTACAACATGAGCTAATCAATGATTCAGAACTACACATCACTACTTTCGACTCGACTCATCGCACAGGAGCGTGGATGAAGCCACCGTCTGTCGTGATGGTCATGAAATCGCGGTCGTTGTCACGCTGCATTTGTAGCGTTTCATCTATCTCACTGTTGGACTGTTGATATCTGACGAAGAACTGCCCCGAGGTATGAAGGACATCTTGATGGATGATTTCCGCAAATTCCGACTGGATGCGAAAGAATTCTTGTCTGAGGTCCGCGTCCTCGACTGCCGACAAGCTCGCGGCCCAATCTTTGAGATTATCTGGTAGAAGAAGTTGATGATGGTCCCTTACGATCGCCCGCATGTGATGGAGGGCGTAGTAGGCATCCTTCTGACCGCCAGGCGGCTGCTTGACACAGCAGAACTTCGTATTGTGTGAGAACATGTGCTTGTCGTACTTACGAACTGCCCTGGTGAAGGTGCCTCCAGATTTGGGGTAGCCGGGGAGAACATCATCAAGAACTTTCTTGACATTTGTGTAGTCTATCTTGGAGTTACGGTTCGGGTCGAAATACGTGGCCATGGAATATTTCGGGCTTAAGAGAATGAGTGTGCAATGTGTGTCACTACACAGAACACGGAATGTTAGAAAAAAAAGAACGATCAAAATCTAAGAAATCATATGTTACGGGGCGGTTAAGGGATGACTTACTCGAGAAAGTAAGCCACAAGGAAGTTATCCTTATCTAGGTTTGCCAGAATGACGCCTTCGAGGTGTGAACTCGCAACTTGGCGGTCCCCAGCGCTATTCAAGTGCTTGGCACGCATGTAGAAGGGGTCGACTATCACGATGTCCGGGGTCTTGTCTCTAATGATCCGCATCTCCAAACTCAACGAAAACAGCCGAACGAAGGTGTAGTGCAACGGATGAAGGTTAAACATAGCAAAGATGTCATCAAACCGCAGGATGATCGTACCCCCGATGTCGCCATCCGCAAAGCCCTTGCCCTCTGGCACCTTGGCCACGAAAACCGGGTATGCCACATCATTCTCTCTCAGACGCCGCTTCTCCAAAGAAAGAACACCGTCGTGCAGACTCCGTGATAGCACCGGTTGCAGCATTCAGCATATTTGGCGGTAGCATCACCCTACCCGCCACATGCACCTCCTCGAGATATCCTTAGGTGAAGGTGGCCCGCCCCGAGCACGGATCGAACTTCGGTGCGGCTGGCTCACACCGGCGCCCTTGTTAGTCTTCGTTTCCGTCCCTTCTTCTTGATCTCCTGTAATGGGACCGAGTTCTGCTCACAGACCGCTTTCTTGAGCGTGTTGGGGCTGATAATATTTCGCACCTCAGCTATCTGAGGCTCGGTGAAAGCGGGAGCTGGAGGCGTCTCCTGAGAACTGAACGCCAGACGACGCCTATTGCAATTGGATTTCTCCGCCGTACCAGCTAGATTGCGGTCGTCTTGGTTGGGTTCTTGAGAAAGAAGCCCGCAGAACTCGTCAGCGTACCCATGTTCGGCAAAGTACTTATCGACTTTGGTAAATGTACCGTCGTCGTTGTCATCGTCGTCCGGATCCTATGCCATAGGGCTGTTCGGATCCTGTGCCATAGGGATGTCTGGCAGGTCCGGTAGCGTTGCGGCGTTCTTGCCATGGCTTGGTGCCAGCACGACTGGCGGTCTTGTCCGTGGGGTGGTGTCCCCCGCCCCCAAACGAATCTGGCTCTTGGGCCAAAGCAGCGGCCAGTTTACGCAGGCGCTGAGGGTCATCACATCTTCTTCGTCAGCCCCAGCGGGTCAAACCGGAGGAAACAGCTCGTCGCAGCCTGGCAGCACCCGAACCACTTCAACCCTATACACTGTGGGTGGCATCGGATTACCGTGGAACATGCAGTTGCCCGGTTGAACGATTCTGCCCTTGGCGACATCGACCAATTCGGCGCCCACGAAGTGCAGAAGAGTGCAAGGAACGTCGGGGGTGCCCTGCGAAAAAATGTACAGGGCGTCAGGGATGCCCAGTCAAAGGCAAGGAGATGAATTCATCGGCCGAGAGGCTTAGTTACCGTGATGCCGTCGAGCTCGGCTAATGTTGAGGCACCGCTAACGGCGGGCGTGCAACTGACAGAGTGGGAGCTTGCTGGCGAGGTGCCGGCCGGCGTGCACCCGGGTGCATTACGCTCCAATGCGCGTGCCGGCGCCGGAGACAGGAATACCGCCTCCGCCGGAGACACCAATGGCGCCGCCGCCGGAGACACCAATGGCGCCGCCTGCGCGCTATGCGAGTTGCTGGCCGTGAAGCTGGGAACCGGGGGAGGCCCCTGTTGGCCGCCCGCAATCCGCGTCGTCTGCCCATGAATCAACGTAGGTACCATGGCGTTGAGCTTCGTTCCCAGTTGTTGTTCCACTTGCTCTTGGACAAGCTCCGGAATCCGCGCCACTTGTGCCTTGAGTGGTTCAACCTCGCGCGTTTGGCTTTCCGAGCTGGCCTTTTTCTCCTTCCGCACACTAGCGGTATAGTATGACCCCCATTTTGTGGACAAGCCTTTGCCGGCCACACAACCAGCTGACGTCGGCTTAGTGAGCTTATCCTTGCTTTTCATTGTGTTCAACGCCCTATTTAAAGGGCTGTCGAAAGGAGAGCTCTGAGATGACCCCGCGCTACTGCTTTCAGTTTCCCGCGAAAGGAACGTGAACCATTTAGAAATATTGGGGATTAGTTAGAGTGCAACCATATGGAGCTGATTACGCGGGGGTGTATTCCTTACCAGAACAAGCTCAAGCGCCCGGGTCTTCGGATCCGTGGTAAGCTCCTTTGTTATCGGGTCCTCCTTGTACCGGGCCCTGACATAGTTCTTGGTCTGCTTGTTACCGCTGTATTTCTCGAAGCGGGGCGGTAGGCCTTGCTCGGCACGCCCGCGCCCTCCTTGTCCCATATAGGCTCCGCCACTCTGAACCGCGGGACCGAGTTTGTGTTCCCTAAGTTCAACTCCGCATTTGTTTCCCCCACTGACTTTATTCGGAGGTTGCACTGGTCGAGCACTTGATCTTGAACTCCTTGTACTCATCTTCGCTCATCAAAGGATATTTCACCTTGATCTTCTCATAACTATCACCTTTATCAATCATTTTCTTCACCGCGCTTCTCCAAGTAGACAGGGTCGTGCTCATCTTCGTGAGGGCGGCACTGTTCACTTTATTCCCTGAGAGGCGTGTGTTTTCAAATTCGGCGGGGAACTTGTATCATTCGTGCAGCTTCGTGAAGAGGAGGTTGCGCAAATTCCCTCGGTCCTTATGCCTAAGGTTCTCGGTGTTGATCGAGACGGTGCTCCGGAGAATGCACCCGAGCTGAACCGAGTACCCCTTGACTATATGTTTGGGCTCCGTTGGTACCTGCAAATTCATCACGACACGATGGTCGGAGACATGACCTTTGCAAAATGGTCGGAGACACGATGGTCTTTCTCAATGTGATCAATTTATAGAGTCAACATCAGTATGAATATATATAAAGTTTTTCTTCATCAGCCAGGCCCATGCAAGTAACTGCATCCAGCAACTATTTCTGCTACTCTGTAACTAACTACACTCTGTATTTATAGATTCATTTCAGATGAGATCAGATTGAGCTCCAACTGTAGCTGCAGCTGAGGTATCCATGAGCCATCATGCCAGCCAGCCAGGAAATAAACTTTACTTTCCAAAGGAAATAAAAATACAATGCATACATACATACTTAAGCAGGTAGATAGATAGATGAGCATGTTCAGTTTACAAGAATGAATATAAACAAGCAAAGAATGCATGCAAGTTTAAAGTAAAACGTTTCAGTTAATGCAAGTACTCCTCTTGCTCTCTACTTTCTCTCTTCTCTTCTTCAGTTAATTAACTGAATTTTACTGATGTTGTTGTTAACTGAATTTTACTAGTTAAACACATTATAACTGAATTTTACCACGTCTCCCCTCCTGGACGTTTCAGAAACAGGAGAGCCCACGTCTCCCCTCCAGAGTTTTTGAGGGCCCACGTCTCCCCTCCAAAGGGCAGGACATTTGAGTTTTCGAGGCAACTCCCCACGTCTCCCCTCCACTGGCAACTCCCCACGACGCAGAGGGGGTTTTCTTCCCTCGTCCAGGTAACTCCCCTCCTATTCCATTGCCGCTCCATTTTCCTCCCTCTGCCTCCCTCCTCATTCCATTGCCGCTCCATCTTCCTCCCTCTACCTCCCTCTGCCTCCAGCATCAAGCAACTCCCCTCTGCCTCGACCATCGCTGGCCAAGAGGGCAATGGCGGAGGAATCGTGGAGCAACTCCCCTCCGTCTGCCAAGAGAATGGCGGAGGCATCGTGGAGCAACTCCCCTCCGTATGCCAAGCATCACCGTGGTGAGGCGTCTGGCAAGGAGCCGCTGGTGGTCGACGACGACGTTCTGGTCCCCGGGCAGAAGCGGGACTACACCGTGCCGCTCAAGGTTGATATCCACCTGAAGGAGCCGCTGGATGTCGTATGCACCAGCAATCCAGACGAAGCCGACAAGATGATCCGCAAGATGAGGAGGAGGCTCGGCGGCATGCTTTCTCGGAATATCGGCGTTGATGTCGAGTATACCAGGGAAGACAAACCTCCGCAAATTGCTGCAGTTCTGCAGTTATGCGTGGAGGATCTCGTCCTGGTATACCACATCACCGCGGCAACCAAATGGTAAAAACATCCAGTTCTGAAGTAGTTTTTTGGTGATCATACAAAATGTTGTCTACAAGTTTTTGTGATCATTTAGTAGCTGTTATGAATGTTGTCTTGTAATGCAAAAGATTGCAAAAAAATACATCATTGAGATGTTATGCTTGCTGTTTTGATCATACAGAATGTTGTCTTGTAGTTGTTGTGATCATTTAGTAGTTGTTGTGATCATACTGTTTTAACTGAATTTTGGTCAGAACTGAAGATGCTATTTTAACTGAATTTTGCTTCAACTGAACCCATTTTAATTCTGTAGTTTCTGAAGTTTTTGAACTAGATGAATTTGAATGCTAAAGATTATTTTGATGCAGGCCCAAGGAACTCCGCCCGCTCCTGCAGGAGAAGAAGCTGTACACCTTTGTTGGCTTCTCCATTGGAGGCGACAAGGAGAAGTTGAAGTTGTCTGGTTTGGAGATCAACCCCGACAAGTACGTCGACTTGCAGCGCAAATGGAGAGTTCCAAACAATGGAAAGAAGTGGCAGTCTTTGGCTGAGTTTGCAGCCAGCCTCATCCACCCATCCTACTCAAAACTGAAGCGAGAAGATCGACAGGAATTGGACCACCTACTATGGGGGACAGCCCACTGCCAAACAAGCTCATCGAGTGCGCCATGAAGATGCGTCGTCACCTCGAGGCATGGAAGAAAATGGAAATCACCAAAGAAGGTTTCGAGCTCTGGCAAGAGGCGGAGGATCATTGGGATGACCCCTACTACTGGGGATATTGAGTTGTTTGTGGTATTGGGATGACCCCTACTACTTTGTCTCAGTTTGTAGTTATGTTGTTGAACAAGTTTGCTTTTGTTATGTTGAACAAGTTTTCTTTTGTTATGTTGAACAAGTTTGCTTTTGTAATGATGAACAAGTTTGCTTTGGTTGTCAGTTGACATCATCTCATCGCTGAGCATGGTTTAATTTTACCATTATCTATTTATTATTTAGGCAGAGCTATTCAGGCATGGAAGATTTAATCATCCTTATGGTGAGGATCGCAATGTTTTTAGCTTCCAAGTTTCTCATGCGGTCCATAATCACCTTAGTTAACTGCTCTAACACTTTCCTGATTCTTCAAAAATAATGACGCATTAACCGGGAGACTCTCTTCTATATGAAATGCAAGAACCCCTGCCCCCCTTGAGGTGTTACTCGAGAAAAAAAATGACACATGATCTTTCCAACCACATAACTTAACTGCACACATTTCCCCTGTAGATTGTAGTTACACATTCCAACCAATACCTGCAGGTTGTAATTTCATATTGAATGACCATAGGCGAAATGGCTCTATAAAGAAAGGTTGTCCAGCAGTAAAGTATAGAGTGGTCTATGTGTAGTTTCATGTGAACATCTCAGCCACACAGGAAACAGAGCATCAAATAACTAAGTGAAGCAAATAATTGCTATGCATTTCTTGGCACGAGAGAAGGAAGAGGGGAGAGGAGGCGGAGATCACCGGGGAGGCGCAAGGAGGCCTTGCGACAACTTAGTAGCAACAGAGGTGGCCGAAGTTGAGGAAGACAGCGGCGACCCGAGGAAGAAGAGGTGGAGGGGGGGTGGAGGGGTCGAGCACCGTCGCGCCCTGGTTCCGCGGCTCGCCGGCCCGATGTTGAAGCAGATTATGCCCGCCGCCTTGCCTGTCGCCTCGCACGGTGGAGCTCGAGGGCTGGGAAGGCGAGGGAGGGGGTGGGTGGGTGCGGTGAAGGCGAGGGAGTGGGTGGATTGGGAGCGGACGGCGATGGGGGGCAGGGCAGGGGCAGACTGGGGGCGGCGACGGAGACGGAGGCGCGGGGGCGGCGGCGGCGTGGGTCGGGGCAGTGTGCGGGTGGATCTGGTGGCGAGGGAGAGAGGGTCGAAGGGGATCTGGCGAGAGGAGGGAGGATAGCTAGGGAGGTTCTAATGGCGCACCGCCGATCGTGCGCCATAAGTATGACTATTCTAATGGCGCACCACCCCTCGGTGCGCCATTAGAATTTTGTTTTAGTCTAGCCCACTAACCATATCTACAACCTAACCCTATCTACAACAGAACCCACCCACTAGCCCGACTGGTCAGCACGTAGCACACACACCAGGAGGTCCTGGGTCCGATTCCCAGGCTCCCCAATATTTTTTTATGCATTTTAAATGCTGTTTTTTATATTTATTTGTGTTTAAATATGTTCAAACTTGTTTAAATCATAACAGTAATATTTTTTATAAAACAGTAATAATTTTTAAAAAATATGTTCAAATTTCTTACTTGAAAATATCATCGGCGGTGGTGGAGCGGGGAGGTGCGGGGATCGAGATAGAGATGGAGGGGGAATCGAGATCGAGATGGGGGGAATCGAGATCGAGATGGAGGGGATCGAGATCAAGTGTCCTCATGAATTCAAAAGATGAAATTTAAAATATTCATGATATCAAAAGTGCCCATGAAATACAATCGAGAAATGAAGACTACGATTTAAATACAATCGATCTTAGCTAGCTATCTGTTCACAATCTTCTTGCCCTTCTTTTTCGCAAATGGAGTTCTTACGTGGAGCGGACGTCCTTTAGGTAGGGTGGTCCAGCTTCTTCTTGTGGTGTGTGCTGGTACTTCATCATCGTCGTCATGTTCGATCTTGGTCGCCAGACTTGTCAAGTCTTGCTCATTGGGTACTCCATCCGTTCGATGATCTTCCTTTTGCCTCTCCTCACGACAACACGACCGGGCTTTGGCGGGTCGGTAATGAAGAAGCATTGGTCCACTTGGGAAGCCAGTACCCATGGCTCATTTTTTGTGGTGACGTTTATGCCCTTGGTCTTGGATTTGGCCGGGTATAACCATGGTGGTGAAATATCGGTCTTCTTTTAGGACGCTCTTGGCCCATCGACACGGAACATCGGCACCTTCTCTCCAACAGTAGCTCAGCTCCCAGATCTCCGGATCCTTCCGTAGTATCTGTCCTTGTCCTTACCGGTGTAGGATTCCATCGTTACCCCGGAGTTCTAATAACCATCGCTCTTCATGTCCTTGTCCTCGGTGTAGAATGTGTAGCCGTTGATATCGTACGCCTCATAGGTCATCAGGTTGTGCTCGGCGCCCTGTGACAAGGCGAATATGAGTTGTTCTTCCGCGGAAGAATCTTCATGTAAAGGGTACGACAGAAGCTTCTGCTTGAACCAACGCGTGAAACATGAGTTGTGCTCTTTGAGTATATCTCCGTCCGTCCTCTGTTGGCCTTGGTCATTGTACGTCTTCTCAATAAAGGTTTTGTGCTCTACCACCCAAGGATCGACCACGTCAATGTGTTGTAGCACGACTAGGTTTGCTCTTTCAAAGTCGGCGAGTCGACCCTCGTAGTCGACATGCATTTCGCGGCGACCCTCACGGTGACCCCATCCAGCAAGCCTGCCGAGGTGCCTGTTGACGGGCAGACCAACGAGGTTCTCGATGCCTAGATAATTCGTGCAGTAGGAGATGCACTCTTCGGTCAGAAAGCCCCTGGCTATACTTCCCTCTAGACGTGACATGTTCCGAACGTATCCTTTGATGACACCATTCATCCTTTCGAACGGCATCATGCTGTGCAGGAACGTCGGCCTGAGTTGGATGATATCCTCCACGATATGGACCAGCAGATGCACCATAACGTCAAAGAATGCGGGCGGGAAGTACATCTCAAGCTCGCATAGTATCACGACGATCTCTTCCTGTAGCCTTCTGAGTTGCCTCACGCCAATCGACTTCCGAGAGATGACGTCGTAAAAGTTGCATAGGCCAAATAGCGTTTTCACGGACGTGCGCGTCCATGATCCCTGGATTGCAGCTGGAAGTATCTGCGTCATCAGCCCGTGATATCGTGAGACTTCATCCCATCGAACTTCGCTTCGCTGGGTCTAGGTATCTGCTTATCTTCCCGCGTAACCGAAGGAAGTTTTACTCCTAGGAGGCAGGTCAAAACTGCTCGATCTCCTCGACTTAGAGTGAAGCACGCGGGAGGGTAGTCATTTCCGGTCTTCTTGGCCTTTTTGCCTTTGCGACGACTTTCTGTGTCCTGCTTCGCCTCATCATCATCATCATCATCATCATCATCATCATCATCATCATCATCATCATTAGCGTGAAGCTCCTGCCTGATGCCCATTGATTTCAAGTCTGCCCTTGCTTTCGGCCCATCTTTGGTCCTCTCTTGCATGTTGAGCAGGGTACCAAGCAGACTCTCATACACGTTCTTCATGATATGCATGACATCAAGGCTGTGAGGCACACGGTGGATCTTCCAGTACAGCAAGTCCCAGAAAACAGACCTCGTTTTCCATACCTTCAGCAGCGGCTCTGGCGCCTTTCGCTTTTTTCCCGGCTCTAGCGCCTTTTTTCCCGGCAGTGGGAAGTCTTTCCAATTTTTCAACGGCTCGTCTATTTCCTCGCCGCTCCTCGTACACGGGCGTTTTCGGGGTTCGGTTTCACCATCGAACAGATCCTTGCGTTTACTCCACAGGTCATCGTCGCGAAGCCACCTTCGATGTCCCATGAACACGGTTTTCGAAGACCCAGGATCTCTATCTAGCTGGCGATACGTTGTGTCATCCATGCACCTTACGCATCCAGAAAATCCGTGGACTACCTTCCCCGCGAGATATCCGTAACCGAGATAGTCGTGCACCGTCGTGAGCAGTACGGCTCTCATAGGGAAATACTCTTTCACTGCGGCGTCCCACGCATTGGCTGGCGTTTTCCACAGCGTGTCTAGCTCCTCCTTCAGCAGCCCCAGATATGATTGATGTCGTTCCCTGGTTGTTTCGCCCTTCAATTAGCATATTCATGTGAATGTACTTCCTCTTCATGCACAACCAGGGGAAGGTTGTACATCCACACAAACACAGGCCAGGTGCTATGTGTGCTTCTCGGCTGCCAAACGGATTGACTCCATCGGTGCTCGCGCCAGACGATGTTCCTTGGACCCTTCCCAAATTCTGGGTATTCGAAGTTCAACGCTTGCCACTGGCTCGCATCCTTAGGGTGACTCAACATCTTGTCTTTTTATTTATCTCCGGATCATTTCCGTTATCTTCCCGCTTCTTCTCCTCCCTATCCGCGTGCCAACGCAGGAGCTTTGCTACCTTAGGGTCCGTGAAATACCGCTGCAGACGAGGAGTGATCGGAAAGTACCACACCGATTTTCGAGGAGCATTCTTCCTCTTCTTGTATCGAATGACGCCGCACACCGGACATATGGTAGACTCCGCGTGCTTGTCCCGATAAATGATGCAATTGTTCATGCACACATGGTATTTCACGTGCGGTAAATCCAAAGGACACACGATTTTCTTCACCTGCTCGAAACTGGTCGGGCACTTGTTCCCCTTGGGAAGACGTTCGTGCCAGAATGACATGTTCTCATCGAAGCATGCGTCGGTCATTTTGTGTTTTACCTTCATCTCCAGAGCCATGAGCATTACTTTCAGGCGGGTATCCTCGGGCCTGCATCCTTCATACAATGGAGTAACCGCGTCTATCTCCAGTTGATCCAGCTTGGCTTTCTCTCGGGCGGCAGCTCTTGCGTTATCCGTCTGCTTGCGAAGCAGCTCTTGAATATGAGGGTCCTGCACCCAGCCTCCATCGTCGTCTGCTCCGGCATCTTCATCTTCATGATCATGCCCTTCGTCTTGATCTTCCTCATCATCATGTACGACATCTTCTACATGATGATGGTGTACATCATCACCGTCGTGATCATGTCCTGGAGATTCTTCGTCTTCTTGCCCGCCCTCACCGCGGTGGTTGTCCTCTTGCCCTTCCTCATTTCTTGCCAGGCCCCCATGGACGACTTCATAGTCATCTTCATCACCTTGCCACTGATAGCCATCCACGAAACCATGCAAGAGCAGGTGGTCCCGCACCTGCCCGGAATCCGGGTCCACAATAAGGCTCTTCAGCTTGCATCTTCGACACGGACATCTTATCTCCGTCTTGTTCTTTTGAAGCATCTCGGCCTTTGCGGAGCTCAAAAACCTATTCACGATGCCTTCGGTCATCGTGCGGACCATATGGTCCTCATGGGTAGAGCAAAACGATATTTTAGAACCAAGAAAAAATTTGGCATGACCTTCCCTAAAAATAGGACCAAAAAGAATGCATAGTGCCAAAATTCTCGCCGAAACGGAAATGAATCACCATTCCGGCAAAATATTGGCAACTATCGCATTTCAAATACCGGTACCTACAAACACAAACATATATGCAACACCACAAACACAAGCAACACCACAAACATACATAGATCTAGCTAGGCCACAAAAAGTGCATGTGCACGTTGTTGGAGCGAGCTAGGGAGAAAAAAAGTAGATCTACATCATGAAGATAGCTTTCCCCTTACTTACCTATCAAAAAAAGGTAATTTCACCACTTAATTTTGATGAATCTATGGTGCAAATGAGGTGAGGATGAGGAGGCAGCCGACAAGCTTAGAGAAGGAGGTGGGGGGAATGAAGTGGGGAAAGTGAGTGTGTAGGTGTGGCTGTCCAAAAATATCTAGCTGGTCCCAGGTTACTAATGGCGCACCACTAAGCCATGCGCCATTAGTAACCCAACATACTAATGGCGCACCACAGAGACATGCGCCATTAGTAGTTTTGCAAAAAAGTAAAAAGAATTAATTTTTATACTAATGGCGCACCGTGGCACAGTGCCCCTTTAGTAGTTTAAACTACTAATGGCGCGCTTTGGCATAGTGCGCCATTAGTAGGTTTGCAAAAAAGTAAAATATATATATACTAATGGCGCACTGTCTTGGTCGTGCGCCATTACTAGTTCTAACTAGTAATGGCGCACTTTGCCATCCCCGCGCCATTAGTTTGTATGGAAAAATGGGAAAAAAATCAATAGTAGTGGCGCACCGTGAGCACGGTGCGCCATTAGTGTCTTCCACACTAATGGCGCACGAGCAACCGGTGCGCCATTGGTATATAGTAGTGGCGCACTACTTACCTGGTGCGCCATTAGAATCAGTCCTATCTATAGCCCTTTTCCTAGTAGTGATACAGGTGGGGTCTCGAACGTGTACTCGCGCATACGTACGGCCAGGGCTCATATACATCGAGAAGCAATGGACGGCAGCAACGGTGTCCTGTTCATCAGAAGCCAACCAGCTGGGCCGAAACGGAGAAACTGTGTCGTGTTCATCGGGAGGCAACATAATGCGTCGTGTTCATTGGGAGGCAATGGAATATGTCGTGTTCATTAGGAGCCTACCGGCTTAGATGGAACAGACGAAACGAGGTCTGGCGTACCACAGAACGGAGGAAACGGGCCTTCTGTTCGACCACGTAAGGTCGAAATGGGTCCTGTTCATCGGGAAGGGTCTGGCCTACCGCAAAACGGAGGAAACGGACTTGTATTCGAGTGCCTATGGTCGATAGGGGTCCTGTTGATAGGGCGGGGTGTGGCGTACCGCAAAACGGAGGAAACGGACTTGTGTGGAGCGCTTACGGTCGAAACGAGGTCCTGTTCATCCTCCATCTACTGCTGCGCCCCAGCCTCCACGAGCTATTGTTCATCCACCATCGACCTCCTCCAGCCTCCACCAGCTACTGTTCATCCACCGGCTACTATTCATAGAGGCTCCAGAGGGTCCTGTTCATCCACCCCCAACCGGCTAGGGTGCAATGGCCTCCTTGGGGTCCTGTTCATCCCGCGGCAATGGCCTACTACCACGAGGTCCTATTCATCAAACCCCCACTTGGAACTATTCATCCACAACCAACCAACCGGCTTGACTCACCACGTCTTGACTTATGCTACGTACCATGTGCACGGCAGCAACGGTCACTGTTCATCGAGAGTCAACCCAACACTGGCTGGCTACGTCTCGCACGGGGGCTCGATCGACTTCAGTAAGCAGCAGATGCGATCAATCGCTCGGGTTCAGTTAGCAGCAACAGCGAAGGAATCACTAGGGTTTAGTCAGTAGTGAATGAACCACTCGAGTTAAGTTAATAACCAAGGGATCAACCGCTCGGCTTCAGTAACGTAGCTAGCAGTGCGATCACTCGGTTTAGTTAGAGCCCAACGCCTCGCACACACTCATGTATACACGAGAGAAATGCACAAACCACAATGCATTGCCCAGCCCCGACCACCCACCGTAACCTGGAACTCCCCGATATTTTCCTCGCCCTCGCTTCTACCATGATTTTTCCCGTCATGGACGGCCCAAATAATGTCATACAGCCGCGTCTCCGGCCTGCCCAGGACGAAAAACCCATTTTCATGGACCTATCATCTCATTTTCATCCTGTGAAATCTGTGATCCTATTCTCTATATATGCATCATGGTCTATTATGTAGCAATAGCACGGTCTATTATGCTCTGTTACCGGCAGTCATGTCAGTTGTTCTCTAGTATTTTTCATTGTAGTGCTCTCCTTCCTGTTGTTCCATATTTTGTAGCTGCATCTTTGATGTGTATACGTTGTTGATGTGTTGTCCTTGTATAAGTAAACCTGACTACTTCTGTCCTTTGTCGTCAAATGAAGTCATGATATGTTGTTAGCAACCTAGGACAGGAGGTATTTGTTCAAGTTTGCAGTTCCTAGATCCATTGCTGATGAATATGGAGTCATTAATATTTATTCTATTTTTCCAAGAAATGCTTTACTTGTAAGTTATAACACCAGTCACGGACAACACACTTAAAAATTTTCGCGTGTGCCCTATTACATTTGACAGGATCGATTCGAAATCCCGTGCCTCTCTGGATCATACCTGGTGATAGATGACGGCGTTTCACACACACGGAATGGAGGTCTATGCATAGCGCTGTGTGGCGCTGATCACAGGGTGATTGGAGGAAGCGTTGGTGGAGTCCTGACAGCAGCCGGGAAAGTTCAGGTGATCACTCGCTTCTTTTTTTTCCACTGAAACGTCAGCATTTTGTGTGTTCCAGAAATGAATGATGAGCTGATTGTGCGTGTTGGTGCAAGTGATTGTGGGGAGCTTCATGTACGCGGGGTCGAAGAAGAGAAGGAATGGCAAGGCCGGGCAGGAGTCTGCTGCAGCGGAGGAAGAACAGACCGGCGATGCCAACGGGGCCAGGGGCGGAGCCGGAGTTGGAGGCGAGGCGGAGGAAGAGGGCCCTTCGCCGCTGATGCCGATGCCCCTTGGAGAGGAGGAGTTGCCATCAGACGCGATGATGAGCGGGTGGACGGGCATGATGCGGCATATGGAGTCGCGGTCCTGCGGCATCGACATCAACTCGATCCGGGAGTGAAGGATGTAGACTGTTTAATTAGTTTGGTACGACGGAAGTTGAGCCTAGGCTAGCTTAGCTAGTGGATGATGGATGGATGATTCTAGGGTTTGGTTGGGTTGGTTGTGTTCCTCTCCTGCGCGGGTTTAAGAAGAAGTCTAGTTAGTATAATGAATGTCATCGTCGAGTATGATGAGTTTAACTGATGATGTTGGTGCCAGTCGGGCGGATCTATGATGGAAATAGTGGATTCGGTTGTTGGTTGATTGTCTGGTATGGTATTGGTATGATGTAGTTATAGGCAGCAGCAATGGTCAACTTGTAGCTAGTCTCTTTCTTGGTTGCAGACAGACTTTGACAGTTTTGTTTTCCTTTCTCATCTCGTGTTTGCATTGCTGTTGCTTCTAACTTTTCCTTCTCGTTGTCTTCTTATTCTTTCTCTTCTTTTGAGTTGCTTGCGGAGAAGTTGATTCACTGATATCTGTTGTGATTTGGGTTCTTACATAATGTCAGATGCCAATCACACATTTCATGATAAAATTGAGTGAACTGTGCAAACATTGTTGCTCCCCCATGGCCAGGCATAACATTTTGACCTTGATATTGAAACCCATGGTCCAAGATTTCATCCTCTATAATCATGTTGTGCATGAGCACACTAGCAGTCATCGCTTCCCATAAATTTTTGGTGCTCTAAGTTCTAGCAGTATATTGAACGATGCCTCATTGAGATTGAAGAACATCAAAAGTATGCTCCACATCATTCCTAGCACTCTGTTGTGCTTGGGCAAATCACTGCCTTTTCTCTCCTATCGATTTGGGGATTGTTTTCACAAGAGTAGTGCACTAAGGATAAACCATCATCAACTAGGTAGTATCCTTTGTTATAGTGGTGGCCATTGATCTCAATATTGACCTCTGGGCAGTTACCTTTTGCAAGCCTTCCAGACAACGAAGAACGCTGAAGCACTTTGATGTCATTGTGAGAGATGGCCGTGCCAAAAAAAGCCAAATCCAAAGATCTTGTGAAGCCACGGCCTCAAGTATTACATTGCAAACTTTCACATGACCTCTAGACTGCCCCTGCCAAGCAGATGGACCTTCCACTTGCAGCGCTTACAATCTGTGTGCTATCAAGCATCCCCAAAAAGTCCCTATCTGCATTGATCGCCAACAACCTGGTGCAACAGTTGGCTCTCTCAAGTACTCCCGGCCAAACACTGCTAGCACAACCTTGCAGAACCTGTACATGGATTCTAGGCACGTGGACTCACACATGCAGACATACTCATCAATCAGATCACATGGTATTTTGTATGCAAGCACCCGAATAGCTGCAGTGCATTTCTGGTAAGAGGAGAAGCCAACCTCTCCCAGGGGCATCCTCCTTGCATATGAAATAACCATCGTATGCCACAACACCTCGCGAATACGAGAACACATGTCTAGCCATTCGGAAGCGGCACCGGAATAGCTTGTGATTGAAGAGTGGGGAAGAGGACTTGAAGTAGTCTTCCCAGAGTAGGCAAAGGCCGCTTTCTCAATTGCGATTCAACGCTGGAGCATGGCCCGAGATCGAGCCCCTAAACATCGGCCACTGCCTAGCAATGTGGTCATTGACGACCAAAGTAGCAACCACAAACTCCTCATCGTCCAAAAATGAATCATCCGAATCTCAAATGAAGTTGTCAAAAATGTATTCGTCTCCACTATCCATTTGTACCTTACGGGCGAAATGTCGAACACCTTGCTGGTGTGGTTGAAGAAGCCGGCCGGCGAAGAGCCCCGCGCCTCTTCCAGACCAGGCAGCAGGCCTGTCGACGTGGTGGCGACCGTGGCGTGACGCCGTCGAGGAAGCCGAGATTGGGCGTTGCGGGCGGGCGCGGAGGTGAGGGTGGTGGCATGGTCGTGGGGGTGGGGGTGGGGGTGCTACGACGGCGGTGAAACTAGGCCTGGCTCGCCTGCAAGGGTACCCGTCGGGAGCGGCGTGTTGCCGGGGGAGGTTTGTGGGTGCGGGCGGCGGCCTGGGCAATGTCCAACCGGCAGAATTGGGCGACAATGGTGAAGGTGGGTTGCCCGGGTGTCTTAGCTTTGGACGGGAGAGGAGGGTAACTGCCAATGTGCCACCAAATGACGGGCTAGGGGGAGGAGAAGGGTGGGCGTCGCGTGCGTTCGCGACATGTCCGTGCTGATGCAAACCCGACTCAAATCTGGGCCTGAAATGAGTCATGGGCAGACAAAAAGCGGACACTCACCCGTTTGCTTCGGCATGTTGGGCCGCGGTTTGTGTTCATTTCGACTCAAACGAACGTGCACGTACATAAGGCGTCGGGGCGCATTGGAGTTGGTCTTAGACACCACCCTCAGACCAGGGGCTCCCCACGCTCATAGGGGCGAGGAACGACCCAACATGGTTGGACGGTGGAGTGGCCATTAGGCAGGCAGAAGGGGGCGTCACTATTCCATTGCATCCTTTATAAGGGTAATTCGGTGATGGTCGATGTATCAACATGTAATATCCACAAATTTCCCGCGGCTCGAAGCAGCCACAAACACAATATATGTGTACAAATTAAATATGTACCCCATGAGCTGGCAGAAAGTACCCAACGAATCTTGCATCGTTCATAGGGGTGAAGGTTTATGCGTATGTACAATGTTCTGCTCGGTGACTCATACGTCCCAAACTTACCTATAATTTTTGATTGATTCATGCTATTATAATACCATCGATAGCAATTTATATTATTTTTCTGAACTAAACTATAAATTCAATGCCTAGAGCTAGTTACAGTTTTCTGCATGTTTTTGGTTTGATAGAAAATCGTCATTCGGTATGCGTTAAGCCTGTCAATTCGCAAAACAATAAATTAAAATTAAAATTTCGTCATGTGGGCCAACTTATAAGGTGAGCCCACGTCCTGGGAAGGTGGTAATGTAGTTCCAACCGAAGATACCAACGTTGTCCTCATCAAATCAGAAAATATGAATTTTCTAGTTTGACCCCTTTGAACTCGTAACAAATTTGGTTTGATTTCATCTTGTTTTGTATTATTTGGCTTCATTTCTTTCTAAGGCCCGTAAGCTACATACGTACCCATCCAAACATTGCTCAATCGGCCCAAAATAAATTCCCCAAAAGCCCAATCCACCTTGCAACAAAACACCCCATCTTTCCTCCTTTCTTCCGCCGCCGCTAGAGTTTCCTCTTCTAGTTAGCGTTTCTTCGATCCCCAATTTTCCCACCCCAACCCTAGCTCCGACCCACCCGATGGCGGCCGCAGAGGGCAAGAAGAAGATCATCAAGCTCAAGAGTTCGGACGGTAAGGAGTTTGAGGTGGAGCAGGCGGTGGCCATGGGGTCGCAAATGTTCCGACACATGATCGAGGACGACTATACTGACAACGGCTTGTTGCTCCGCAATGTCAACTCAAAGATCCTCTCCAAGGTCATTGAGTACTGCAACAAACACGTCCAAGCAAAGGCCGCTGACACATCTGATTTTGGAGGAGGAGCTAGGCCGTTAGGTGCTACATCGGCTGTGCCTGCGGCGCCTACAGAGGACCTCAAAAACTGGGACGCCAATTTCGTCAAGGTCGAGACGGTCACAATATTCGACCTCGCACTGGTGTGATTTCTTTCCATCCTTTGATTTGTTCCTTGACATTCTCTAGATCTATTTTTTTACTATCCCCTATTGAAGGAATCAAGATTGTTTTTGTTTAGTGTGGCTTGTTACTTGTGTCTGATTGAGATTTGGATAGATTGGAATATGTCCTCGTACCTTCATCATGGTAGATTTGACTCGATTGGATTAGGTTAGGTTACACAATGGATTAGGTTTAGGTCATAAAGAGTTGTTATTGGCGATATAGAAAGCGGCCGACCATACATACTAACCCTAATAGCTAGGTTTTGGCATTATCTGGGGAGCTATATTAATTTACAGTTCCATGTTCATCTGGTCTAATATACTTCACTATATATGAATAACCTAGAAACATTTTAAATTATTAGATTCACTATCATTTTGTTTGTAAATTACATATCTGGGATGATGATTGAGTGGTTTCTCATTCAATAATTTGCGGAAACATCAGACCACACAGAGCAATATATGGTCTGATGTTTCTATACTTGTCACTGTTGTTTCTAGATTTGAACCATGCATGAATGTCCATATCTAGTGTGAAATTATGATCTTGTATGCTAGACTTCAGTAGATCTGCTCTGAATTTGTTTAGTTATGTTGGTTTGTCATAGATAGGGTGGTATGTCGCATGTGTCATCCTTAGTTATAATACATAAATCCAATATCATACATTACTACTTTTATATTTGTAAATATGCATTGTAGATCACACACTTCTTTCTAGTTTTGCTATCTATGTCTTTATTATCTTATAGGTTTCACTACTGGTCCATATGTCAACAATGAATGCCTTTTTCTTCCATGTAGCATCGAGTTACTATTTATTTTGCTGTATACATAGTGATAGCTAAATCACATGATCATGCTAATGTTTCTAACTTTGTATCAAATATTTATGATCTCAACTAATCTTTTAGATACCACTATTGATCCATGTCATCTACGAATGCCTTCTTCTATCTAGCATTGGTTGAGTATTGATTGTTGTTCTATTAACATTACATCCTTGTAGCTAAATCACGAGATGATACATTGTGCCTGTCCATGTTAGAAGTGATGATGCTTCCCATCGTTTGAAGTGAAACCACACATGACTTCCCATGGCCACTATAAAATCTTGATCTTGTTTGCAAGAGTTTAGCACTATTTACTTTTAGTTTCTTTTCTTATAGTTATCTTATTTTATCATAGATAAGATTTGTATCTCACATGTGGCATCTTCACTTGGAATACATATTCCAGTTTCATATATTACTGACCCCTAAACACATGTTTTGTGTTGTGGTTTGATTTTACTATGATAGATAACTATGTTTCTAACTTTATTGTTATCGCTGCCTTTATCATCTGAGCAAATCTTTTAAATGCCACTATATTAATCCATATTCGCTATGAATGTGTTCATCTGCGTATCATTGCTTGACTGATGATTGTGGTGTACTAGCCATACATGTTGATATCCAAATTATTGGATGATGAATGCAATTGCCAATGCATTTTGAGAAGTGGTGCTTGTCATCTGAACCCATGTAGCTTATGCACTTACAAAATTATCATTTATCATGTAGGAATGTATGTAGCTGTGTCTGATCTCACTCTATTTTGTTGCAGTTATGTTAACTTTTATTGACTATCGATCCATTTATGTTAACCCATGTCATGGTCTTTGAATGAATATCTTTTGATTATTGCACACCTTGTTTTGTGTTCTAGTTTGTCGCAAAAACATCTATGTAGGTGGTATATGTAATTATCCATGTTTTTGTAAACCAATGATTCCCTCTGACACACCATTATTCCTTTTTCTCTTTTGCCCCCTCTCAGGCTGCGAACCACCTCAACATCAGGGGGCTCCTAGACCTGACTTGTCAGACCGTTGCCGACATGATCACGGGAAAGATGCTAGAGGAGATCCGCAAAATCTTCAACATCAATGAGAAATTAAGACCTGAGGAGGAGGAGAAAATCCGCAGGGAAAACCAGTGGGCCTTTGAGTAGAGGAACATCTAGGCCGCGCTGAAGTAATGAACACTTAGTATTACCATGTCTACTTTTCAGTGTGCTTGTTTATGTCATAATGGTTGTAATGAACCAAGAGTCTATAAGGTGGTGTTGGTGAACTTATTCAGTGGTTATGTTTGCAAAAAAATATGGTCGTCATTAATTATCATTTGTCAAATGAATTGTTATTGTCAAGTTGATGTTTTGCTTGCTTATCATTATTTTTTCACTGATTTCCACCACGTGATTTGGGCTTCTTCGTTGGTTATTCATGTGTGTTTTGTTCATCGATCAAGATGCATGGATGTTCTTGTTACTTAAGAGACGGTCCTTGTTCTTCCCCTCTCTCTTTACAATCCTAATAAAATAAAAATAAAAGTTGTTGCTTAAATTATTTGAGGGATCAAATTAATTTCAAAAGACCTGAAATTTTTATGGTAACCACTTACGACCATGGCAAGGCCACACTAAAACATATAGGGTTTTAGGATTATATTTGCATTTTTTTTACAAAAAATCCATTTAAATGAATAAACGAGTGATGTTATTCTTTACTCACTGCAGAACCACGCCGCACCAGAATCAGTTAACCCTCGTATACCTCTTTGTCTGCGACTCCACTGTCGTGTCTTCCCATCACCGGCTCGTTGCCGTCCGGGGCCTCGCCGTCGTCCACCGCCTTGGTGCGCTTGGCACGGCGTGGTCATACGTGGAGAGGCTGACAGGGACGCACCAGGTCCATGGACGCACACTGCAACCGCCTCCTTGTTACGCGAAAATAAAAATTATTCCTCCCCATGAAAGCTAGGACCCACCACGTATATCTTCGCAAGGAAGGAAGTGCCTCCTTATGCCTGCTCCTGACAGCTGGGACCCACCAACAACACCTTTGCTCCCAAGGAAGTGACTCCTTATTATGGGCAAAAAATATATGATTCCGCCTCTGACCACTGGGACCCACCAGCTATATATTCACACACAAGGAAATGCCTCCTTGCCCCCCGACAGCTGGACACCACCTAGTTGAAGCATACGTAGCGTTGTCTGTGTACATACCGGTCGATCGGTCTGTTTGCCACGATGAACCATGTCCGAGTAAGGAGCGGTAGCAGTTGAGGCAGTCCTGTCAAAACAGCATACACGTACGTATAGCCAGATGCCAAAAAATACATCCACGTACGTACATACACTACTAGGAAAAGTCCTACTAATGGCTCACCGGTTTTGCCTACTAATGGTGCACTACCGGTGCGCCATTAGTAACTGGTGCGCCATTAGTATGAATATTTGGTTTTTTTTTTTTGCTTTTCTGATTTTTGCACAGGTTACAAAATATATTATTGGACAGAATATAGACAGCAGCACACAACAACATCAGATTCATCAAATACAATAGAAGATTAGTCTCCGAATACAATTCATCATATTAGTCTCCGAATTCAAAAGACCGAACAAAGATAAAACATTACAAGTCTCAAGACCACGAGTATCGAGTTTGTCTTCACATTACAAGTCGATATCGATCATCTAAACTACCATCACATAAAAGAGAGTTGTGGTCATCACGATGAGCATCATCGCGATCAAACTGGTCCTCATCCGGTTCCACCAACGCTCCCTCCTCTCTTCCGCTAGATATCGGGCATATCTAGATTCGGCCTCCGCCCTAGTGGTGTACCCTTTGTAACTGTTACCGCTGAAATGGTGAACCTGTCTCCGACACTCCTCCCAGTCGTCGTAGACTCCGGGAACCTTACCCTTGTACACAACATACGACGGCACAAGCCAAACAACAGACAATACATAAGCAATATGTAAGTATGCAACAAAAGGATCGAAAGAGAAAAGCAAGACATTAATAGCACGATTCATGGTCCTACTAATAAATAGCATCGATTACATCTAAGTTGAACGACTGTCCAAACCAAAGAGACACACGAATTCATTAAAGCTTAATTACAACATGAGCTAATCAATGTTTCAGAACTACACATCACTACTTTCGACTCGACTCATCGGACAGGAGCATGGATGAAGCCGCCGTCTGTCGTGATGGTCATGAAATCGCGGTCGTTATCACCCTGCATTTGTAGCGTTTCATCTATCTCACTGTTGGACGGTTGATACCTGACGAAGAACTGCCCCGAGGTATGAAGGACATCTTGATGGATGATGTCTGCAAACTCCGACTGGATGCGAAAGAATTCTTGTCTGAGGTCCACGTCCTCGACTGCCGACAAGCTCGCGGCCCAATCTTTGAGATTATCTGGTAGCAGAAGTTGATGATGGTCCCTTACGATCGCCCGCATGTGATGGAGGGCGTAGTAGGCATCCTTCGGCCGCCAGCGGCTGCTTGACACAGGAGAACTTCAGATTGTGTGAGAACATGTGCTTGCCGTGCTACGAACTGCCCCGTGAAGGTGCCTCCAGATTTGGCGTGGCGGGAGAATATCATCAAGAACTTTCTTGACATTTGTGTAGTCTATCTTGGAGTTACGGTTTGGGTGAAATCGTGGCCATGGAATATTTCGGGCTTAAGAGGATGAGTGTGCAATGTGTCACTGCACGTAACACGGAATGTTAGAAAAAAGAACGATCAGAATCTAAGAAATCATATGTTACGGGCGGTTAAGGGATGACTTACTCGGAAAGTAAGCCACAAGGAAGTTATCCTTATCCGGGTTTGCGAATGACGCCTTCGAGGTGTGAACTTCGAACTTTGCGGTCCCCAGCACTGTTCAAGTGCTTGGCACGCATGTAGAAGGGGTCGACTATCACGATGTCCGGGGTCTTGTCTCTAATGATCCACATCTCCATACTCAGCGAAAACAGCCGAACGAAGGTGTAGTGCAGCGTATGAAGGTTAAACATAGCAAAGATGTCATCAAACCGCAGGACGATCGTACCCCCGATGTCGCCATCCGCAAAGCCCTTGCCCTCTGGCACCTTGGCCATGAAAACCGGGTATGCCACATCATTCTCTCTCAGACGCCGCTTCTCCAAAGAAAGAACAGTGTCGTGCAAACTCCGCATAGCACCGGTTGCAGCATTCAACATATTTGGAGGTAGCATCGCCCTACCCGCCACATGCACCCTCCTCGAGATATCCTTAGGTGAAGGTGGCCCGCCCCGAGCACGGATCGAACTTGGTGTCGGCTGGCTCTTTGGCGCCCTTGTTAGTCTTTCGCTTCCGTCCCTTCTTCTTGATCTCCTGTAATGGGACCGAGTTCTGCTCACAGACCGCTTTCTTGAGCGTGTTGGGGCTGATAATATTTCGCACCTCAGCTATCTGAGGCTCGGTGAAGGCGGGAGCTGGAAGCGTCTCCTGAGAACTGAACGCCAGATGACGCCTATTGCAATTGGATTTCTCCGCCGTACCAGCTAGATTGCGGTCGTCTTGGTTGAGTTCTTGAGAAAGAGGCCCGCAGAACTCGTCAGCGTACCCATGTTCGGCAAAGTACTTATCGACTTTGGTAAATGTACCGTCGTCGTTGTCATCGTCGTCTGGATCCTGTGCCATAGGGCTGTCCGGATCCTGTGCCATAGGGATGTCCGACATAGGGATATCCGGCAGGTCCGGTAGCGTTGCGGCGTTCTTGCCATGGCTTGGCGCCAGCACGACTGGCGGTCTTGTCTGTGGGGTGGTGTCCCCCGCCCCCAAACGAATCTGGCTCTTGGGCCAAAGCAGCGGCTAGTTTACGCAGGCGCTGGGGGTCATCTCATCTTCTTCGTCAGCCCCAGCGGGTCGAACCGGAGGTAACAGCTCGTCGCAGCCTGGCAGCACCCGAACCACTTCAACCCTATACACTGTGGGTAGCATTGGATTACCGTGGAACATGCGGTTGCCCGGTTGAACGATTCTGCCCTTGGCGACATCGACCAATTCGGCGCCCACGAAGTGCAGAAGAGTGCAAGGAACGTCGGCGGTGCCCTGCGAAACATGTCTGGCGTCGTGGATGCCCGATCAAAGGCAAGGTGATGAAGTCATCGGCCGAGAGGCTTAGTTACCGTGATGCCGTCGAGCTCGGCTAATGTCGAGGCACCGCCAACGACGGGCGTGCAACTGACGGAGGGGGAGCTTGCTGGCGAGGTGCCGGCCGGCGTACACCCGCATGCATTAAGCTCCAATGCCCGTGCCGGCGCCGGAGACACGAATACCGCCTCCGCTGGAGACACCAATGGCGCCGCCGTCGGTGACACCAATGGCCCCGCCGGAGACACCAATGGCGCCGCCACCGGAGACACCAATGGCCCCGCCGGAGAAACCAATGGCGCCGCCTGCGCGCTGTGCGAGTTGCTGGCCGTGAAGCTGGGAACCGGGGGAGGCCCCTGTTGGCCGCCCGCAATCCATGTCGTCAGCCCATGAATCAACATAGGCACCATGGCGTTGAGCTTCGTTCCCAGTTGTTGTTCCACTTGCTCTTGGACAAGCTCCGGAATCCGCGCCACTTGTGCCTTGAGTGCTTCAACCTCGCGCGTCTGGCTTTCCGAGCTGGCCTTTTTCTCCTTCCGCACACCAGCGGTATAGTATGACCCCCATTTTGTGGATAAGCCTTTGCCGGCCACACAACCAGCTGACGTCGGCTTAGTGAGCTTATCCTTGCTTTTCATTATGTTCAACGCCCTATTTAAAGGGCTGTCGAAAGGGGAGCTCTGAGACGACCCCGCGCTACTGCTTTCAGTTTCCTGCGAAAGGAACGTGAACCATTTAGAAATATTGGGGATTAGTTAGAGTGCAACCATATGGAGCTAATTACGCGGGGGTGTATTCCTTACCAGAACAAGCTCAAGCGCCCTGGTCTTCGGATCCGTGGTAAGCTCCTTTGTTATCAGGTCCTCCTTGTACCGGGCCCTGACATAGTTCCTAGTCTGCTTGTTACCGCTGTATTTCTCGAAGCGGGGCGGTAGGCCTTGCTCGGCACGCTCCGCGTCCTCCTTGTCCCATATAGGCTCCGCCAATCTGTAACTGTCGGGACCGAATTTGTGTTCCCCTAAGTTCAACTCCTGCATTTCTTTCCCCCACTGACTTGATTCGGAGGTTGCACTGGTCGAGCACTTGATCTTGAACTCCTTATACTCATCTTCGCTCATCAAAGGATATTTCGCCTTGATCTTCTCATAACTATCACCTTTATCAATCATTTTCTTCACCGCGCTTCTCCAAGTAGACAGGGCCGTGCTCATCTTCGTGAGGGCGGCACTGTTCACTTTATTCCCTGAGAGGCGTGTGTTTTCAAATTCGGCGGGGAACTTGTATCGTTCGTGCAGCTTCGTGAAGAGGAGGTTGCGCAAATTCCTCGGTCCTTATGCCTAAGGTTCTCGGTGTTGATCGAGGCGGTGCTCGGAGAATGCACCCGAGCTGAACCGAAAGTACCCCTTGACTATATGTTTGGGCTCCGTTGGATTCTCGTCGAGTCCACTTGAGTGAATTCCTCCTTGACGGTGCGGAGCGCATTGGACGCTGGTCCTTCCTTTGCTTCTTCGATTGGCTGCCATCCGTGTGTGCGCCGCCATCATCGATGGTGGCATCCTCGGCGGCACCATCGGTGGTGTCATCCCGACGCCACTAGGGGTTGTGTAATCAGGATCGGTGTCTTCCATGGCCCCTATAGCGGTGAGTTGTTCCTCCATCTCCTGGGACAGCTCCAGAATTGCTTGCCGCCTCAACCACCGGCCTCATCGTTGTGGGCCATGTTTCGCTCTAAATAGGAAAAAGTTTGGTCAAAAGTTGGTTATTGTCAAGGAACAAGATCATGGTCTCATCATTTAGGGTTTGTCGACACGAGGCACCCTAAAAGCCTAAGCTTTCATCATTTAGGGTTTGTCGACGCCGAGGCACCCTAAAAGCCTAAGCGTACATCATTTAGGTTCTCATCGACACCGAGGCATCCGGGCAGCCAAGTTAAGTTTTCATCATTTAGGGTTTATCGATGCCGAGGCACCCTAGGTTGGGCCTAATCACTTGGCTCTATTGCCACCTATGTTGGGTTTATCATCTAGGGTTCATCGATGCTAAGGAGAATTCTAAGTTGGGCCTAATCACTTGGCTCTATTGCCACCTATGGTTTAATGCAGCAAGAATGGCGGGCAGTTGATCCTACTTAACTAAGTACTAAGATACCCGGCCCATGCATTAGTCATAAGTACCCCATATGTCCTATTTTAGCAAAGTCATGC
Source organism: Aegilops longissima (assembly GCA_021605205.1). NCBI lineage: Eukaryota > Viridiplantae > Streptophyta > Magnoliopsida > Poales > Poaceae > Aegilops > Aegilops longissima. The sequence continues at coordinate 768,066,950 of CM038679.1, read as the reverse complement.
TAAAATTCACGGAAAATTTCAGCATGACCTTTGCTGAAAATAGGACATATGGAGTACCAATCGCCGGAACGGAAGTTAATCAACATTCCGACAAACTCAAGGGCCTCTCGGGGTACCTGCAAATTCATCACGACACGATGGTCGGAGACATGACCTTTGCAAAATGGTCGGAGACACGATGGTCTTTCTCAATGTGATCAATTGATGGATCAACACATAAAACATGTCCAATAAGTATGATTTATAGAATCAACATCAGTATGAATATATATAAAGGTTTTCTTCATCAGCCAGGCCCATGCAAGTAACTGCATCCAACAACTATTTCTGCTACTCTATAACTAACTACAATCTGTATTTATAGATTCATTTCAGATGAGATCAGATTGAGCTCCAACTGTAGCTGCAGCTGAGGTATCCATGAGCCATCATGCCAGGCAGCCAGGAAATAAACTTTACTTTCCAAAGGAAATAAAAATACAATGCATACATACATAGTTAAGCAGGTAGATAGATAGATAGATAGATAGATGAGCATGTTCAGTTTACAAGAATGAATATAAACAAGCAAAGAATGCATGCAAGTTTAAAGTAAAACGTTTCAGTTAATGCAAGTACTCCTCTTGCTCTCTACTTTCTCTCTTCTCTTCTTCAGTTAATTAACTGAATTTTACTGATGTTGTTGTTAACTGAATTTTACTAGTTAAACACATTATAACTGAATTTTACCACGTCTCCCCTCCTGGACGTTTCAGAAACAGGAGGGCCCACGTCTCCCCTCCAGAGTTTTCGAGGGCCCACGTCTCCCCTCCAAAGGGCAGGACGTTTGAGTTTTCGAGGCAACTCCCCATGTCTCCCCTCCACTGGCAACTCCCCACGATGTAGAGGGGGTTTTCTTCCCACGTCCAGGTAACTCCCCTCCTATTCCATTACCGCTCCATCTTCCTCCCTCTGCCTCCCTCCTCATTCCATTGCCGCTCCATCTTCCTCCCTCTACCTCCCTCTGCCTCCAGCATCAAGCAACTCCCCTCTGCCTCCACCATCGCTGGCCAGGAGGGCAATGGCGGAGGAATCATGGAGCAACTCCCCTCCGTCTGCCAAGAGAATGGCGGAGGCATCATGGAGCAACTCCCCTCCGTCTGCCAAGCATCACCGTGGTGAGGCGTCTGGCAAGGAGCCGCTGGTGGTCGACGACGACGTTCCGGTCCCCGGGCAGAAGCGGGACTACACCGTGCCGCTCAAGGTTGATATCCACCTGAAGGAGCCGCTGGATGTCGTATGCACCAGCAATCCAGACGAAGCCGACAAGATGATCCGCAAGATGAGGAGGAGGCTCGGCGGCATGCTTACTCGGAATATCGGTGTTGATGTCGAGTATACCAGGGAAGACAAACCTCCGCAAATTGTTGCAGTTCTGCAGTTATGCGTGGAGGATCTCGTCCTGGTATACCACATCACCGCGGCAACCAAATGGTAAAAACATCCAGTTCTGAAGTAGTTTTTTGGTGATCATACAGAATGTTGTCTACAAGTTTTTGTGATCATTTAGTAGTTGTTATGAATGTTGTCTTGTAATGCAAAAGATTGCAAAAAAATACATCATTGAGATGTTATGCTTGCTGTTTTGATCATACAGAATGTTGTCTTGTAGTTGTTGTGATCATTTAGTAGTTGTTGTGATCATACTGTTTTAACTGAATTTTGGTCAGAACTGAAGATGCTATTTTAACTGAATTTTGCTTCAACTGAACCCATTTTAGTTCTGTAGTTTCTGAAGTTTTTGAAGTAGATGAATTTGAATGCTAAAGATTATTTTGATGCAGGCCCAAGGAACTCCGCCCGCTCCTGCAGGAGAAGAAGCTGTACACCTTTGTTGGCTTCTGCATTGGTGGCGACAAGGAGAAGCTGAAGTTGTCTGGTTTGGAGATCAACCCCGACAAGTACGTCGACTTGCAGCGCAAATGGAGAGTTCCAAACAATGGAAAGAAGTGGCAGTCTTTGGCTGAGTTTGCAGCCAGCCTCATCCACCCATCCTACTCAAAAATGAAGCAGAAGATCGACAGGAATTCGGACCACCTACTATGGGGGGACAGCCCACTACCAAACTAGCTCATCGAGTACGCTGCGAAAGATGCGTACGTCACCTACGAGGCATGGAAGAAAATCGAAATCACCAAAGAAGGTTTCGAGCTCTGGCAAGAGGCGGAGGATCATTGGAATGACCCCTACCACTGGGGATATTGAGTTGTTTGTGGTATTGGGATGACCCCTACTACTGTGTCTCAGTTTGTAGTTATGTGGTTGAACAAGTTTGCTTTTGTTATGTTGAACAAGTTTGCTTTTGTTATGTTGAACAAGTTTGCTTTTGTAATGATGAACAAGTTTGCTTTGGTTGTCAGTTGACATCATCTCATCGCTGAGCATGGTTTAATTTTACCTTTATCTATTTATTATTTAGGCAGAGCTATTCAGGCATGGAAGATATAATCATCCTTATGGTGAGGATCGCAATGTTTTTAGCTTCCAAGTTTCTCATGCGGTCCATAATCACCTTAGTTAACTGCTCTAACACTTTCCTGATTCTTCAAAAATAATGACGCATTAACCGGGAGACTCTCTTCTATATGAAATGCAAGAACCCCTGCCCCCCTTGAGGTGTTACTCGAGAAAAAAATGACACATGATCTTTCCAACCACATAACTTAACTGCAAACATTTCCCCTGTAAATTGTAGTTACACATTCCAACCAATACCTGCAGGTTGTAATTTCATACTGAATGACCATAGGCGAAATGGCTCTATAAAGAAAAGTTGTCCAGCAGTAAAGTATAGAGTGGTCTATGTGTAGTTTCATGTGAACATCTCAGCCACACAGGAAACAGAGCATCAAATAACTAAGTGAAGCAAATAATTGCTATGCATTTCTTGGCACGCGAGAAGGAAGAGGGGAGATGAGGCGGAGCTCACCGGGGAGGCGCAAGGAGGCCCTGCGACAGCTTAGTAGCAACAGAGGTGGCCGAAGTTGAGGAAGACAGCGGCGACCCGAGGAAGAAGAGGTGGAGGGGGGTGGAGGGGTCGAGCATCGTCGCGCCCTGGTTCCGCGGCTCACCGGCCCGATGTTGAAGCAGATTATGCCCGCCGCCTTGCCTGTCGCCTCGCCGCACGGTGGAGCTCGAGGGCTGGGAATGCGAGGGAGGGGTGGGTGGGTGCGGTGAAGGCGAGGAGGGGGTGGATTGGGAGCGGACGGTGATGGGGGCAGGGCAGGGGCTGAGGGGGCGGGACGGAGGCAGAGGCGGGCGGCGGCTGCGTGGGTCGGGCAGCGGGTGGATCTGGTGGCGAGGAGAGAGGGTCCAAGGGATCTGGCGAGAGGAGGAGGATAGCTAGGGAGGTTCTAATGGCGCACCGCCCATCGTGCGCCATAAGTATGACTATTCTAATGGCGCACGACCCCTCGGTGCGCCATTAGAATTTTGTTTTAATCTAGCCCACTAAACATATCTACAACCTAACCCTATCTACAACAGAACCCACCCACTAGCCTGATTTGTCGACATGTAGCACACACACGGGAGGTCTGGGTTCGATTCCTGTGCTCCCCAATATTTTTTATCCATTTTAAATGAGGTTTTTTATATTTATTTGTGTTTAAATATGTTCAAACTTGTTTAAATCATAACAGTAATTTTTTTTTATAAAAACAGTAATAATGTTTTAAAAAATATGTTCAAATTTCTTACTTGAAAATATCATCGGCGGCGGTGGGCGGGGGAGGTGCGGGGATCGAGATCGAGATGGAGGGGAATCGAGATCGAGATGGAGGGGGATCGAGATCAAGTGTACTCATGAATTCAAAAAGATGAAATTTAAAAATATTCATGATATCAAAAAGTGCCCATGAAATACAATCGAGAAATGAAGACTACGATTTAAATACAATCGATCTTAGCTAGCTATCTGTTCACAATCTTCTTGCCCTTCTTTTCACAAATGGAGTTCTTACGTGGAGCGGACGTCCTTTAGGTAGGGTGGTCCTGCTTCTTCTTGTGGTGTGTGCTGCTACTTCATCGTCGTCGTCATGTTCGATCTTGGTCGCCGTGCTTGTCGAAGTCTTGCTCATTGGCTACTCCATCCATTCCGATGATCTTCCTTTGCCTCTCCTCCGACAACACGGTGGGCTTTGGCGGGTCGGTAATGAAGAAGCATTGGTCCAATCGGAAGCCAGTACCCATGGCTCATTTTTAGCGGTGACGTTTGTGCCCGCGGTCTTGGATTTGGCCGGGTATAACCATGGTGGTGAAATATCGGTCTTCTTTTAGGGCGCTCTTGGCCCATCGACACGTAACATCGGCACCTTCTCTCCAACAGTAGCTCAGCTCCCAGATCTCCTCGATCCTTCCGTACTATCTGTCCTTGTCCTTACCGGTGTAGGATTCCATCGTTACCCCGGAGTTCTAATAACCATCGCTCTTCATGTCCTTGTCCTCGGTGTAGAATGTGTAGCCGTTGATATCGTACGCCTCATAGGTCATCAGGTTGTGCTCGGCGCCCTGTGACAAGGCGAATATGAGTTGTTCTTCCGCGGAAGAATCTTCATATAAAGGGTACAACAGAAGCTTCTGCTTGAACCAACGCGTGAAACATGAGTTGTGCTCTTTGAGTATATCTCCGTCCGTCCTCTGTTGGCCTCGGTCATTGTACGTTTTCTCAATAAAGGTTTTGTGCTCTACCACCCAAGGATCGACCACGTCTATGTGTTGTAGCGCGACTAGGTTTGCTCTTTCAAAGTCGGCGAGTCGACCCTCGTAGTCGACATGCATTTCGCGGCGACCCTCACGGTGACCCCATCCAGCGAGCCTGCCGAGGTGCTGTTGACGGGCAGACCAGCGGGTTCTCGATGCCTAGATAATTAGTGCGATAGGAGATGCACTCTTCGGTCGAAAGCCCTAGCTATACTTCCCTCTGGGCGTGACATGTTCGAGCGTATCCTTTGATGACACCATTCATCCTTTCGAGCGGCATCATGCTGTGCAGGAGCGTCGGCCTGAGTTGGATGATATCCTCCACGATATGGACCAGCAGATGCACCATAGCGTCGAAGAATGCGGGCGGGAAGTACATCTCAAGCTCGCATAGTATCACGACGATCTCTTCCTGTAGCCTTCTGGGTTGCCTCACGCCAATCGACTTCCGAGAGATGACGTCGTAAAAGTTGCATAGGCCAAATAGTGTTTCACGGACGTGCGCGTCCATGATCCCACGGATTGCAACTGGAAGTATCTGCGTCATCAGACGTGACAGTCGTGAGACTTCATCCCATGAACTTCGCTTCGCTGGGTCTAGGTATCTGCTTATCTTCCCCGCGTAACCGTAAGGAAATTTTACTCCTAGGAGGCAGGTGAAAAACTGCTCGATCTCCTCCTGACTTAGAGTGAAGCACGCGGGAGGGTAGTCATTTCTCGTCTTCTTGGCCTTTTTGCCTTTGCGACGACTTTCTGTGTCCTGCTTCGCCTCATCATCATCATCATCATCATCATCATCATCATCATCATCATCATTAGCGTGAAGCTCCTGCCTAATGCCCATTGATTTCAAGTCTTCCCTTGCTTTCGGCCCATCTTTGGTGCTCTCTTGCATGTTGAGCAGGGTACCAAGCAGACTCTCGTACACGTTCTTCATGATATGCATGACATCAAGGCTGTGAGGCACACGGTGGATCTTCCAATACGGCAAGTCCCAGAAAACAGACCTCGTTTTCCATACCTTCAGGAGCGGCTCTGGCACCTTTCGCTTTTTTCCCGGCTCTGGCGCCTTTTTTCCCGGCAGTGGGCAGTCTTTCCAATTTTTCAACAGCTCGTCTATTTCCTCGCCGCTCCTCGTACACGGGCATTTTCGGGGTTCGGTTTTACAGATCCTTGCGTTTCCTCCACGGGTCATCGTCACGAAGCCACCTTCGATGTCCCATGAACACGGTTTTCGAAGACCCGGGATCTCTATCTAGCTGGCGATACGTTGTGTCATCCATGCACCTTACGCATCCAGAAAATCCGTGGACTACCTGCCCCGCGAGATATCCGTAACCGAGATAGTCGTGCACCGTGGTGAGCAGTGCGGCTCTCATAGGGAAATATTCTTTCTCTGCGGCGTCCCATGCATTGGCTGGCGTTTTCCACAGCGTGTCTAGCTCCTCCTTCAGCAGCCCCAGATACAAATTGTTGTCGTTCCCTGGTTGTTTCGGCCCTTCAATTAGCATATTCATGTGAATGTACTTCCTCTTCATGCACAACCAGGGGGGAAGGTTGTACATCCACACAAACACAGGCGAGGTGCTATGTGTGCTTATCTGGCTGCCAAACGGATTGACTCCATCGGTGCTCGCGCCCAGCACGATGTTCCTTGGATCCTTCCCAAATTCTGGGTATTCGAAGTTCAACGCTTGCCACTGGCTCGCATCCTTAGGGTGACTCAGCATCTTGTCTTTTATATTTATCTCCGGATCATTTCTGTCATCTTCCCGCTTCTTCTCCTCCCTATCCGCGTGCCAACGCAGGAGCTTTGCTACCTTAGGGTCCGCGAAATACCGCTGCAGTCGAGGAGTGATCGGAAAGTACCACACCAATTTTCAAGGAGCTTTCTTCCTCTTCTTGTCTCGAGTGACGCCGCACACCGGACATATGGTAGACTCCGCGTGCTCGTCCCGATAAATGATGCAATTGTTCATGCACACATGGTATTTCACGTGCGGTAAATCCAAAGGACACACGATTTTCTTCGCCTCCTCGAAACTGGTCGGGCACTTGTTCCCCTTGGGAAGGCGTTCGTGCGTAATGACATGTTCTCGTCGAAGCATCGTCGGTCATTTTGTGTTTTACCTTCATCTCCAGAGCCATGAGCGTTACTTTCAGGCGGGTATCCTCGGGCCAGCATCCTTCATACAATGGAGTAACCGCGTCTATCTCAAGTTGATCCAGCTTGGCTTTCTCTCGGGCGGTAGCTCTTGCGTTATCCGTCTGCTTGCGAAGCAGCTCTTGAACATGAGGGTCCTGCACCCAGCCTCCATCGTCGTCTGCTCCGGCATCTTCATGTTCATGATCATGCCCTTCGTCTTGATCTTCCTCATCATCATGTACGACATCTTCATCATGATGATTGTGTACATCATCACCGTCGTGATCATGTCCTGGAGATTCTTCGTCTTCTCGCCCGCCCTCGCCGCGGTGGTTGTCCTGTTGCCCTTCCTCATTTCTTGCCCGGCCCCCATGGACGACTTCATAGTCATCTTCATCACCTTGCCACCGATAGCCATCCATGAAACCATGCAAGAGCAGGTGGTCCCGCACCTGCCCGGAATCCGGGTCCGCAATAAGGCTCTTCAGCTTGCATCTTCGACACGGACATCTTATCTCCGTCTCGTTCTTTTGAAGCATCTCGGCCTTCGCGGAGCTCAAAAACCTATTCACGATGCCTTCGGTCATCATGCGGACCATGGTCGCCTGCGGGGTAGAGCAAAATGATATTTTAGAACCAAGAAAAATTTGGCATGACCTTCCCTAAAAATAGGACCAAAAAGAATGCATAGTGCCAAAATTCTCGCCGAAACGGAAATGAATCACCATTCCGGCAAAATATTGGCAACTATCGCATTTCAAATACCGGTACCTGCAAACACAAACATATATGCAACACCACAAACACAAGAAACACCACAAACATACATAGATCTAGCTAGGCCACAAAAAGTGCATGTGAAAAAAAGTAGATCTACAACATGAAGATAGCTTTCCCCTTAGTTACCTATCTAAAAAAGGTAATTTCACCACTTAATTTTGATGAATCTATGGTGCAAATGAGGTGAGGAGGAGGAGGCAGCCGACAAGCTTAGAGAAGGAGGTGGGGGGAATGAAGTGGGGAAAGTGAGTGTGTAGGTGTGGCTGTCCAAAAATATCTAGCTGGTCCCAGGTTACTAATGGCGCACCACTAAGCCATGCGCCATTAGTAACCCAACATACTAATGGCGCACCACAGAGACATGCGCCATTAGTAGTTTTGCAAAAAAGTAAAAATAATAATTTTTATACTAATGGCGCACCGTGGCACAGTGCGCCATTAGTAGTTTAAACTACTAATGGCGCACTTTGGCATAGTGCGCCATTAGTAGGTTTGCAAAAAAGAAAAAAAATTATATACTAATGGCGCACTGTCTTGGTCGTGCGCCATTACTAGTTCTAACTAGTAATGGCGCACTTTGCCATCCCTGCGCCATTAGTTTGTACGAAAAATGGGAAAAAAATCAATAGTAGTGGCGCACCATGAGCACGGTGCGCCATTAGTGTCTTCCACACTAATGGCGCATGAGCAACCGGTGCACCATTAGTATATAGTAGTGGCGCACTACTTACCTGGTGCGCCATTAGAATCAGTCCTATCTATAGCCCTTTTCCTAGTAGTGATACAGGTGGGGTCTCGAACGTGTACTCGCGCATACGTACGGCCAGGGCTCGTGTACATGGAGAAGCAATGGACGGCAGCAACGGCGTCCTGTTCATCAGAAGCCAACCAACTGGGCCGAAACGGAGAAACTATGTCGTGTTCATCGGGAGGCAACATAATGCGTCGTGTTCATTGGGAGGCAATGGAATATGTCGTGTTCATTAGGAGCCTACCGGCTTAGATGGAACAGCGAACGAGTGCGGCGTACCACGAGCGGAGAAACAGGCTTTGTTGCGACCACGTACGGTCGAAATGGGTCCTGTTCATCGGGAAGGTTCTGGCCTACCGCAAAACGGAGACAACGGATTTGTATTCGAGTGCCTATGGTCGAAACGGGGTCCTGTTGATAGGGCGGGGTGTGGCGTACCGCAAAACGGAGGAAACGGACTTGTGTTGGAGCGCTTACGGTCGAAACGAGGTCCTGTTCATCCACCATCTACTGCTGCGCCCCAGCCTCCACGAGCTATTGTTCATCCACCATCGACCTCCTCCAGCCTCCACCAGCTACTGTTCATCCACCGGCTACTATTCATAGAGGCTCCAGAGGGTCCTGTTCATCCACCCCCAACCGGCTAGGGTGCGATGGCCTCCTTGGGGTCCTGTTCATCCCACGGCAATGGCCTACTACCACGGGGTCCTATTCATCAAACCCCCACTGGGAACTGTTCATCCACAACCAACCAACCGGCTTGACTCACCACGTCTTGACTCGTTCTACGTACCATGTGCACGGTAGCAACGGTCACTGTTCATCGAGAGTCAACCCAACACTGGCTGGCTACGTCTCGCACAGGGGCTTGATCGGCTTCAGTAAGCAGCAGATGCGATCAATCGCTCGGGTTCAGTTAGCAGCAACACCGAAGGAATCGCTCGGGTTTAGTCAGCAGTGAATGAACCACTCAAGGTCAGTTAATAGCCAAGGGATCAACCGCTCGGGTTCAGTAACGTAGCTAGCAGTGCGATCACTCGGTTTAGTTAGAGCCCAACGCCTCACACACACGCATGTATACACGAGAGAAACGCACAAACCACAATGCATTGCCCAGCCCCGACCACCCACCGTAACCTGGAACTCCCCGATATTTTCCTCGCCCTCGCTTCTACCATGATTTTTCCCGTCATGGACGGCCCAAAGAATGTCATGCAGCCGCGTCTCCGGCCTGCCCAGGACGAAAAACCCATTTTCTTGGACCTATCATCTCATTTTCATCCTGTGAAATCTGTGATCCTATTCTCTATATATGCATCATGGTCTATTATGTAGCAATAGCACGGTTTATTATGCTCTGTTACCGGCAGTAATGTCAGTTGTTCTCTAGTATTTTTCATTGTAGTGCTCTCCTTCCTGTTGTTCTATATTTTGTAGCTGCATCTTTGATGTGTATACGTTGTTGATGTGTTGTCTTGGTATAAGGAAACCTGACTACTTCTGTCCTTTGTCGTCAAATGAAGTCATGATATGTTGTTAGCAACCTAGGACAGGAGGTATTTGTTCAAGTTTGCAGTTCCTAGATCCATTGCTGATGAATATGGAGTCATTAATATTTATTCTATTTTTCCAAGAAATGCCTCACTTATAAGTTATAACACCAGTCATAGACAACACATTTAACAATTTTCGCGTGTCCCCTATTACATTTGACAGGGTCGATTCGAAATCCCGTGCCTCTCTGGATCATACCTGGTGATAGATGACAGCGTTTCACGCACACGGAATGGAGGTCTATGCATAGCGCTGTGTGGCGCTGATCACAGGGTGATTGGAGGAAGCGTTGGTGGAGTCCTGACAGCAGCCGGGACAGTTCAGGTGATCACTCGCTTCTTTTTTTCCACTGAAACGTCAGCATTTTGTGTGTTCCAGAAATGAATGATGAGCTGATTGTGCGTGTTGGTGCAAGTGATTGTGGGGAGCTTCATGTACGCGGGGTCGAAGAAGAGCAGGAAGGGCAAGGCCGGGCAGGAGTCTGCTGCAGCGGAGGAAGAACAGACCGGCGATGCCAACGGGGCCAGGGGCGGAGCCGGAGTTGGAGGCGAGGCGGAGGAAGAGGGCCCTTCGCCGCTGATGCCGATGCCCCGCGGAGAGGAGGAGCTGCCGTCGGACGCGATGATGAGCGGGTGGACGGGCATGATGCGGCATATGGAGTCGCGGTCCTGCGGCATCGACATCAACTCGATCCGGGAGTGAAGGATGTAGACTGTTTAATTAGTTTGGTACGACGGAAGTTGAGCCTAGGCTAGCTTAGCTAGTGGATGATGGATGGATGATTCTAGGGTTTGGTTGGGTTGGTTGTGTTCCTCTCCTGCGCGGGTTTAAGAAGAAGTCTAGTTAGTATAATGAATGTCGTCGTCGAGTATGATGAGTTTAACTGATGATGTTGGTGCCGGTCGGGCAGATCTATGATGGAAATAGTGGATTCGGTTGTTGGTTGATTGTCTGGTATGGTATTGGTATGATGTAGTTATAGGCAGCAGCAATGATCAACTTGTAGCTAGTCTCTTTCTTGGTTGCAGACAGACTTTGACAGTTTTGTTTTCCTTTCTCTTCTCTTGTTTGCATTTCCGTTGCTTCTTTCTTTTCCTTCTCGTTGTCTTCTTATTCTTTCTCTTCTTTTGAGTTGCTTGCGGAGAAGTTGATTCACTGATATCTGTTGTGATTTGGGTTCTTACATAATGTCAGATGCCAATCACGCATTTAATGATAAAATTGAGTGAACTGTGCAAACATTGTTGCTCCCCCATGGACAGGCATAACATTTTCACCTTGATATTGAAACCCATGGTCGAAGATTCCATCCTCTATAATCATGTTGTGCATGAGCACACTAGTAGTCATCGCTTCCCATAACTTTTTGGTGCTCTAAGTTCTAGCAGTATATTGAACGATGCCTCATTGAGATTGAAGAACATCAAAAGTATGCTCCACATCATTCCTAGCACTCTGTTGTGCTTGGGCAAATCACTGCCTTTTCTCTCCTATCGAGTTGGGGATTGTTTTCACAGGAGTAGTGCACTGAGGATAAACCATCATCAACTAGGTAGTATCCTTTGTTATAGTGGTGGCCATTGATCTCAATATTGACCTCTGGGCAGTTACCTTTTGCAAGCCTTCCAAACAACGAAGAACGCTGAAGCACTTTGATGTCATTGTGAGAGATGGCCGTGCCAAAAAAAAGCCAAATCCAAAGATCTTGTGAAGCCACGGCCTCAAGTATGACATTGCAAACTTTCACATGACCTCTAGACTGCCCCTGCCAAGCAGATGGACCTTCCACTTGCAGCGCTTACAATCTGTGTGCTATCAAGCATCCCCGGAAAGTCCCTATCTGCATTGATCGCCAACAACCTGGTGCAACAGTTGGCTCTCTCAAGTACTCCCGGCCAAACACTGCTAGCACAACCTTGCAGAACCTGTACATGGATTCTAGGCACGTGGACTCACACATGCAGACATACTCATCAAACAGATCACATGGTATTTTGTATGCAAGCACCCGAATAGCTGCAGTGCATTTCTGGTAAGAGGAGAAGCCAACCTCTCCCAAGGGCATCCTCCTTGCATATGAAATAACCATCGTATGCCACAACACCTCGCGAATACGAGAACACATGTCTAGCCATTCGGAAGCGGCGCCGGAATAGCTTGTGATTGAAGAGTGGGGAAGAGGACTTGAAGTAGTCTTCCCAGAGTAGGCAAAGGCCGCTCTCTCAATTGCGATTCAACACTGGAGCATGGCCCGAGATCGAGCCCCTAAACATCGGCCACTGCCTAGCAATGTGGTCATTGACGACCAAAGTAGCAACCACAAACTCCTCATCATCCAACAATGAATCATCCGAATCTCAAATGAAGTTGTCAAAAATGTATTCGTCTCCACTATCCATTTGTACCTTACGGGCGAAATGTCGAACACCTCGCTGGTGTGGTTGAAGAAGCCGGCCGGCGAAGAGCCTCGCGCCTCTTCCAGACCAGGAAACAGGCCTGTCGACATGGTGGCGACCGTGTAGGCGAACGTCGATCGAGGAAGCCGAGATTGGAGCGTTGCCGGCGGTGCCGGAGGTGAGGGTGGTGGCATGGTCGTGGGGGGTGGGGGTGGGGGTGCTACGACGGCGGTGAAACTAGGCCTGGCTCGCCTGCAAGGGTACCCGTCGGGAGCGGCGTGTTGCCGGGGGAGGTTTGTGGGTGCGGGCGGCGGCCTGGGCAATGTCCAACCGGCAGAATTGGGCGACAACGGTGAAGGTGGGTTGCCCGGGTGTCTTAGCTTTGGACGGGAGAGGAGGGTAACTGCCAATGTGCCACCAAATGATGGGCTAGGGGGAGGAGAAGGGCGGGCGTCGCGTGCGTTCGCGACATGTCCGTGCTGATGCAAACCCGACTCAAATCTGGGCCTGAAATTAGTCATGGGCAGACAAAAAGCGGACACTTGCCCGTTTGCTTTGGCACGTTGGGCCGCGGTTTGTGTTCATTTCGACTCAAATGAACGTGCACGTACATAACACGTCGGGGCGCATTGGAGTTGGTCTTAGACACCACCCTCAGACCAAGGGCTCCCCACGCTCATAGGGGCGAGGAACGACCCAACATGGTTGGACGGTGGAGTGGCCATTAGGCAGGCAGAAGGGGGCGTCACTATTCCATTGCATCCTTTATAAGGGTAATTCGGTGATGGTCGATGTATCAACATGTAATATCCACAAATTTCCCGCGGCTCGATGTAGCCGCAAACACAATATATGTGTACAAATTAAATATGTACCCCATGAGCTGGCAGAAAGTACCCCACGAATCTTGCATCGTTCATAGGGGTGAAGGTATATGCGTATGTACTATGTTCTGCTCGGTGACTCATACGTCCCAAACTTACCTATAATTTTTGATTGATTCATGCTATTAAAATACAATCTATAGCAATTTATATTATTTTTCTGAACTAAACTATAAATTCAATGCCTAGAGCTAGTTACAGTTTTCTGCATGTTTTTGGTTTGATAGAAAATCGTCATTCGGTATGCGTTAAGCCTGTCAATTCGCAAAACAATAAATAGAAGTTAAACCTTCGCCATGTGGGCCAACTTATAAGGCGAGCCCACATCCTGGGAAGGTGGTAAAGTTGTTCCAACCGAAGATACCAATGTTGTCCTCATCAAATTGGAAAATATGAATTTTCTAGTTTGAACCCTTTGAACTCGTAAAAAAATTGGTTTGATTTCATCTTGTTTTGTATTATTTGGCTTCGTTTCTTTCTAAGGCCCGTAAGCTACATATCTACCCATCCAAACGTTGCTCAATCGGCCCAAAATAAATTCCCCAAAAGCCCAATCAACCCTGCAACAAAACATCCCATCTTTCCTCCTTTCTTCCGCCGCCGCTAGAGTTTCCTCTTCTACTTAGGGTTTCCTCGATCCCAAATTTTCCCACCCCAACCCTAGCTCCGATCCACCCGATGGCGTCCGCAGAGGGCAAGAAGAAGATCATCAAGCTCAAGAGTTCAGACGGTAAGGAGTTTGAGGTGGAGCAGGCGGTGGCCATGGAGTCGCAAATGATCCGACACATGATCGAGGACGACTATGCTGACAACGGCTTGTTGCTCCGCAATGTCAACTCAAAGATCCTCTCCAAGGTCATTGAGTACTGCAACAAACACGTCCAAGCAAAGGCCGCCGACACATCTGATTTTGGAGAAGGAGCTAGGCTGTTAGGTGCTACATCGGCTGTGCCTGCGGCGCGTGCAGAGGACCTCAAAAACTGGGACGCCAATTTCGTCAAGGTCGACACAGCCACCATATTCGACCTCGCACTGGTGTGATTACTTTCCATCCTATGATTTGTTCCTTGACATTCTCTAGATCTATTTTTTTTACTATCCCCCAATGATGGAATCAAGATTGTTTTTGTTTAGTGTGGCTTGTTACTTGTGTCTGATTGAGATTTGGATAGATTGGAATATGTCCTCGTACCTTCATGATGGTAGATTTGACTCGATTGGATTAGGTTAGGTTACACAATGGATTAGGTTTAGGTCATAAAGAGTTGTTATTGGCGATGTAGAAAGCGGCCGACCATACATACTTACTATAATAGCTAGGTTCGGGCATTATCTGGGGAGCTATATTAATTTACAGTTCCATGTTCATCTGGTCTAATATGCTTCACTATATATGAATAACCTAGAAACATTTTAAATTATTAGATTCACTATCATTTTGTTTGTAAATTACATATATGGGATGATGATTGAGTGGTTTCTCTTTCAATAACTTGCGGAAACATCAGACCACACAGAGCAATATATGGTCTGATGTTTCTATATTTGTCACTATTGTTTCTAGATTTGAACCATGCATGAATGTCCATATCTAGTGTGAAATTATGATCTTGTATGCTAGACTTTAGTAGATCTGCTATTAATTTGTTTAGTTATGTTGGTTTGTCATAGATAGGGTGGTATGTCGCATGTGTCATCCTTAGTTATAATACATAAATCCAATATCATACATTACTACTTTGATATTTGTAATTATGCATTGTAGATCACACACTTCTTTCTAATTTTGCTATCTATGTCTTTATTATCTTATAGGTTTCACTACTGGTCCATATGTCAACAATGAATGCCTTTTTCTTCTATGTAGCATCGAGTTACTATTTATTTTGCTGTATATATAGTGATAGCTAAATCACATGATCATGCTAATGTTTCTAATTTTGTATCAAATATTTATGATCTCAACTAATCTTTTAGATACCACTACTGATCCATGTCATCTACGAATGCCTTCTTCTATCTAGCATTGGTTGAGTATTGATTGTGGTTCTATTAACATTACATCCTTGTAGCTAAATCACGAGATGATACATTGTGCCTGTACATGTTAGAAGTGATGATGCTTTCCATCGTTTGAAGTGAAACCACACATGACTTCCCATGGCCACTATAAAATCCTGATCTTGTTTGCAAGAGTTTAGCACTATTTACGTTTAGTTTCTTTTCTTATAGTTATCTTATTTTATCATAGATAAGATTTGTATCTCACATGTGGCATCTTCACTTGCAATACATATTCCAGTTTCATATATTACTGACCCCTAAACACATGTTTTGTGTTGTGGTTTGATTTTACTATGATAGATAACTATGTTTCTAACTTTATTTTTATCGCTGCCTTTATCATCTGAGCAAATCTTTTAAATGGCACTGTATTGATCCATATTGGCTATGGATGTGTTCATCTGCGTATCATATGATTGTGGTGTACTAGCCATACATGTTGATATCCAAATTATTGGATGATGAATGCAATTGCCAATGCATTTTGAGAAGTGGTGGTTGTCATCTAAACCCATGTAGCTTATGCACATACAAAATTATCATTTATCATGTAGGAATGTATGTAGCTGTGTCTGATCTCACTCTATTTTGTTACAGTCATGTTAGCTTTTCTTGACTATCGATCCATTTATGTTAACCCATGTTATGGTCTTTGAATGAATATCTTTTGATTATTGCACACCTTGTTTTGTGTTTTAGTTTGTCGCAAAACATCTATGTAGGTGGTATATGTAATTATCCATGTTTTTGTAAACCAATGCTTCCCTCTGACACACCATTATTCCTTTTGCTCTTTTGCCCCCTCTCAGGCTGCGAACCACCTCAACGTCAGGGGGCTCCTAGACCGGACTTGCCAGACCGTCGCCAACATGATCACGGGAAAGACGCCAGAGGAGATCCGCAAGATCTTCAACATCAATGAGAAATTAAGACCCGAGGAGGAGGAGAAGATCCGCAGGGAAAACCAGTGGGCCTTTGAGTAGAGGAACACCTAGGCCGCGCTGAAGTAATGAACACTTAGCACTACCCATGTCTACATTTCAGTGTGCTTGTTTATGTCATAATGGTTGTAATGAACCAAGAGTCTATAAGGTGGTGTTGGTGAAATTATTCAGTGGTTATGTTTGCAAAAAATATGGTGGTCATTAATTATCATTTGTCAAATGAATTGTTATTGCCAAGTTGATGTTTTGCTTGCTTATCATTATTTTTTCATTGATTTCCACCATGTGATTTTGGCTTCTTCGTTGGTTATTCATGTGTGTTTTGTTCAGCGATCAAGATGCATGGATGTTCTTGTTACTTAAGAGACGGTCCTTGTTCTTCCCCTCTCTCTTTACAATCCTAATAAAATAAAAATAAAAGTTGTTTCTTAAATTATTTGAGGGATCAAACTAATTTCAGAAGACCTGAAATTTTTATGGTAACCACTTACGACCTTGGCAAGGCCACAGTAAAACATATAGGGTTTTAGGATTATATTTACAATCTCTTTACAAAAATCCATTTAAATGAATAAACGAGTGATGTTATTCTCTACTGACTGCTGAACCACACCTCACCAGAATCAGTTAACCCTCGTACACCTCTCCGTCTGCGACTCCACTGTCGTGTCTTCCCATCACCGGCTCGTTGCCGTCCGGGGCCTCGCCGTCGTCCATCGCCTTGGTGCGCTCGGCGCGGCATGGTCAACGTGGTCAACAAACGAGAGTCATCGGAAGAGGATTATATGTGGAGAGGCTGACAGTGGAGACGCACCAGGTCCATGGACGCACACTGCAACCGCCTCCTTGTTATGCGAAAATAAAAATTATTCCTCCCCATGAAAGCTGGGACCCACCACGTATATCTTCGCAAGGAAGGTCGTGCCTCCTTATGCTTGCTCCTGACAGCTGGGACCCACCAACAACATCTTTGCTCCCAAGGAAGTGACTCCTTATTATGGGCAAAAAATATATGATTCCGCCTCTGACCACTAGAACCCACCAGCTATATAATCACACACAAGGAAATGCCTCCTTGCCCCCCGACAGCTGGAACCCACCTGGTCGAAGCATACGTAGCGTTGTCTGTGTACATACCGGTCGATCGATCTATTTGCCACGATGAACCATGTCCGAGTAAGGAGCGGTAGCAGTTGAGGCAGTCCAGTCAAAACAGCGTACACGTACGTACAGCCAGATGCCAAAAAATACATCCACATACGTACATACGGGTGGGGTCTCGAACGCGTACTCGCGCATACGTACGGCCAGGGCTCATGTACATGGAGAGGCAATGGACGACAACAATGACGTCCTGTTCATCAGAAGCCAACCGGCTGGGCCGAAACGGAGAAACTGTGTCGTGTTCATCGGGAGGCAACATAATGCATCGTGTTCATTGGGAGGCAATGGAATATGTCATGTTCATTAGGAGCCAACCGGCTTAGATGGAACAGCCGAAACAAGGTCTGGCGTACCACAGAACGGAGGAAACAGGCCTTCTGTTCGACCACGTACGGTCGAAATGGGTCCTGTTCATCGGGAAGGGTCTGGCCTACCGCAAAACGGAGGAAACAGACTTGTATTCGAGTGCCTACGGTCGAAACGGGTTCCTGTTGATAGGGAGGGGTGTGGCGTATCGTAAAACGGAGGAAACAGACTTGTGTTGGAGCGCTTACGGTCGAAACGAGGTCCTATTCATCCACCATCTACTGCTGCGCCCCAGCCTCCATGAGCTACTGTTCATCCACCATCGACCTCCTCCAGCCTCCACCAGCTACGTTAAGCCTGTTGATACGCAAAACAATAAATAGAAGTTAAACCTTCGCCATGTGGGCCAACTTATAAGGTGAGCCCACATCCTGGGAAGGTGGTAAAGTTGTTCCAATAGAATATACCAATGTTGTCCTCATCAAATTGGAAAATATGAATTTTCTAGTTTGAACCCTTTGAACTCGTAAAAAAATTGGTTTGATTTCATCTTGTTTTGTATTATTTGGCTTCGTTTCTTTCTTAGGCCCGTAAGCTACATATCTACCCATCCAAACGTTGCTCAATCGGCCCAAAATAAATTCCTCAAAAGCCCAATCAACCCTGCAACAAAACACCCCATCTTTCCTCCTTTCTTCCGCCGCCGCTAGAGTTTCCTCTTCTAGTTAGGGTTTCCTCGATCCCCAACTTCCCACCCCAACCCTAGCTCCGATCCACCCGATGGCGGCCGCAGAGGGCAAGAAGAAGATCATCAAGCTCGAGAGTTTAGACGGTAAGGAGTTTGAGGTGGAGCAGTCGGTGGCCATGGAGTCGCAAATGATCCGGCACATGATCGAGCACGACTATACTGACAACGGCTTGTTGCTCCACAATGTCAACTCAAAGATCCTCTCCAAGGTCATTTAGTACTGCAACAAACACGTCCAAGCAAAGGCTGCCGACACATCTGATTTTGGAGGAGGAGCTAGGCCGTTAGGTGCTACATCGGCTGTGCCTGCGGCGCCCGCAGAGGACCTCAAAAACTGGGACGCCAATTTTGTCAAGGTCGACACGGCCACCATATTCGACCTCGCACTGGTGTGATTACTTACCATCCTTTGATTTGTTCCTTGACATTCTCTAGATCTATTTTTTTACTATGTCCCATTGATGGAATCAAGATTGTTTTTGTTTAGTGTGGCTTGTTACTTGTGTCTGATTGAGATTTGGATAGATTGGAATATGTCCTCGTACCTTCATCAAGGTAGATTTGACTCGATTGGATTAGGTTAGGTTACACAATGGATTAGGTTTAGGTCATAAAGAGTTGTTATTGGCGATGTAGAAAGCGGCCGACCATACATACCAACCCTAATAGCTAGGTTCGGACATTATCTGGGGAGCTATATTAATTTACAGTTCCATGTTCATCTGGTCTAATATGCTTCACTATATATGAATAACCTAGACATATCAGGGATCGTACACCGTTATGGTGTCCCCCACAACATCATCACCGACAACGGCTCAAATTTCACAGCTGATGAGGTGAAAACTTGGTGCGGTAAAATGGGCATCAAGCTCGATTACGCCTCTGTCTATCACCCCCAATCAAACGGTCAAGTCGGACGTGCAAATGGTCTCATCATGAGCGGCATCAAACCAAGATTAGTGCGATCCCTGAAGGAATCAGACACTCATTGGGTCGAGGAACTCGACTCCGTACTCTGGGGGCTGCGGACCACGCCAAATTGGACCACCGGATACACACCATTTTTTATGGTGTACGGCGCAGAAGCAGTGCTACGCTGCGACATAATCCATGACTCACCTCGCGTGCGCATGTACGAAGAGAAGGAAGCCGAACTAGATCGGCAGGACAACTTAGACGCTCTGGAGGAGGAGCGTGATGTCGCAAAAGCCCGTTCCGCATTCTATCAGCAACAGGCTCGAAGATATCAAAGCCGAGAAGTACGGGCCAAAACTTATAACATTGGCGAGCTAGTTCTACGCCTCCTGCAGAAAAAGAAGGACAAGCTCAAACCCACGTGGGAGGGTCCCTTCATCATTGATAAAGTTATCACCGGAGGAGCGTACCGTCTGCGCAATGCATCTGATAACAGACTCGAGCCGAACCCATGGAACGCGGCCAGACTCCGAAGATTCTACGCCTAGTGCCGAACTCAGTGTTCGTCTCCTTACCTCCGCTTCTTTAAATTATGTTCTCTTTATTCCTTTCTCGACCTATTTTTATTTACCACATACAGCCTTAAAAACTGTACGGATGCTTTGATCGCTCCGGCCGCACTATGCGTGCACTCCATACCTGGGGCTTCCTATACGGAAGCTACATATAACTACTTTAATGGCTTCCTGCCAGCCACATATGCGTTTTCTTTCCATATGTGTCTTTTCTTCACCATTATATGCATCGATATGACTTAAGTTTTGGCCATGCTGGGTTGCCTGGCTCTTGTGTTTATGCCCTACATTCCCGTTAATTCGTCTAGGGCATAAGGGGAGCACCTCTGTGATTGTAACTGCCGGTTGAGCCGGATGTGTACCTCAGACTGGGTGTTGGGGATATAACTACTGAGTATAAACCGCCCAGGAGGGGCCGGTTCACGCTCAACTATATTGAAGCCCACGAAGACCCAGAAGATGGCGCTTTAGTATAAAGCTTAGAGGCCCGGAGCCCGAAGGCGGATTAGGGACCATAGTGGTAAACCGCCATAATCATATAAATTGTATTGTAAGATAGGAAAGGAGAGACCGAGCCGGACACTTGTATGAGCCGGCCTCGGAACTCTGTAAATCGGCCGGGCGTCAACCCGTGTATATAAGGGGACGACCCGGCGGCGGTTTAGGGACAAGAAACAACAACTCGAGAGCCAGGCATAGCGTGTTTAGCTCCTTGGTTACCGAGACCCCAATAATCCCATCACAACTAGACGTAGGCCTTTACCTTCATCAAAGGGGCCGAACTAGTATAAAAACCCTTGTGTCCTTTGTCCGGTTTAACCCCTTTAAGCTAACCTGTCGTGATGGCTCCACGACTAAGTCCTTTCACGAGGACATCTGACGTGATATTTCCACGACACTGGGTGAAGTCGAAAGCTAGCGTTCTTAAGGGAATATTCGGTCCGTGAACAAAAGATGTCTTCGTTCATTACAACGTAAATCCCCAGATGTTTTGTTTCCTGCGCTTCTATTCGCAGTTCGGACATGCACATCGATGCATGCACACCCAGTGAAAGGAACCCCTAACGGAACTATTCTCGTTGGAAGATGTTTCTTACTATCCATGTAATATAACATAACTAGTTGGGTACTTGTCTTTTCACGCACTTATGACCCCTACGCCTGGTTTCCATGCATACCCCGGTTTTTCATAACTGTGCGGGTATTCGGATACACTCCGGACTATCGAGTCCGGGGGCTGAAGCGAAAAGGTACGCCATGACAAATGATTTTCAATCCGGCTAGGGACTACATAGGTCCATTTAATTACATAGTCACTTGGACTGGCTATATTCTTCCTCTATACCATCCAACATGTTGTCTAACCTGCAATCCTGTTGGGAATACTTTGTGGCTAACGCTACTTGGTCATATACCAGACTAACTAGTATCTCTTGCCCATCTGACCCAACCGGTAAGACTTCGGCCATATGGTTCAGATCAGCCTTGGCGTACCGCGTCTTCACCATGGCCCAAGCTTCCCTCGCACCTTGTCGGCAAGCTGATATCTTCCATAGTCGGAATCGCCGCCGTGCTCCTTTGAGCTTCTCTACAAGCTCGCTCATGCGTCCTGGCACCGAGGAAGACGGCCACAAGGCCTGGGAAATTCCCTGCATCACCTGCCAAATTCACGCGTGCAGTTGTGATAGATCTTGCAGCATATCGCCTGCGGATCCGGGCATCTCGTCTTCAGGACGGCCCGTCAGCATACCTACAGACATAAACTCTGTCAATTTGCTTCCTCGCCGAACTATACTACAGTTCATTCCAATCACTTTCTATATATGCCGCGTCGAAGCCTCTTGTTCTCCTTCACAGAGTCCGCTAGCTGAGCCCGAACATCTTTTAATTCGACGCTTAGTCGGACATTAGCATTTTGGAGATTATTTATCTCTTGGATAGCCTGCGTCAGCACGCGCTCACCCGCCCTCAGCTGACTTTGCAGATGGGGCTCATCATCCCCGACAATCTTCGGATTCTCTCCGGGATTGTCTGCAGAATCTTTTGTTAGATTTCTAAACTATGCCACATAAGTATCTGGTATACATCCTAACATATTTCGTCGTCAACGTAATTATTACCAGAAGAGGACTTCTTGGATCCTTCTTGTTCGGCAACGGCGGCCTTCAGCTGGGTCTTACATTCCTCCAGCTCCTGAGATAACTGGGCATTCTTCTCCACAAGAACCTATGCATACAATGATCCTTAAATCAGTTGCGCCAACTGTTTCAAGTCTCAGGGGCTACTAGTACACTTACTTATCAAATTTTCTTACCTGTATATCCTTCACATACTGCTCCGTTGCTCTGGCAAGTCCATCTTGAGCAGCGCGGATATATGCGTCTCCGGAGTTGAAGGCATTGAACGCGTCTTCGGAAAAAACACCACCACGGAGTACGGACCGTCGGCGCCGGTGATTCATGGCGCTCAACACTTCAGAATTTGTGGTGGAAAGCCTATCCGTGTCCTCTGCCTGAGGAAAGTTCGGTGTTGTCCCCACATCAGCCTCCACCCGTGAGTCCGGTTCAGGAATCCGGCTGCTTGAGGCGTGGCCGGCGGGGTCCCCGGATATAGGCCGGCGACTAACCTTTCTGCCAGGACACAATTACAACTGTCATATCTCGGCAAAGATAATCACGGAGCAGGTTTGATTCATACCTCTGCGCCTGTGTCTCCATCCTAGCCGCCTTCCTTTTAAGCCTGCCTTGTCCGGACGACCCTTGCTGGTGAGCCCCCGAGGGTTCCGCACGGCGTCCCGATGACCGTTTCTACGAAGATGCAACATGTGCGCGTAAGGTACGACATAATAGCGGAATCCTTCTCGGAGGTTAGGGACCCAACTCTACTTACATGCGACACAGGAAGCAGTCCGGGATAATCCGCGATGATGGCGACTAAAGAGCCACCACAGCTTGCCTGGTAGAATGTCCCGTTAATAAACTCAACGGAGATGTCCGGATCTTCTTCAAGTACGGGGTCGAGAGCCAAACTAGGATCCTCTGGCTGCGGGGATGGGCTGTTGAACTCTTTCACGGCCTTTCTTAGTTCCTGCTTTGGAATAGCAAGGTAGATGATTATAATAAAGGAGGCAAAAATGGATAGAGTCGAGTAAAGGATGACAGCTTACCCAGCTCCGTGGGTTGTACATAGAAAATCCGTCCCGCGGTTTGATGCAGAGAAACTCCTCTTCTTCTCCTTTATACAAGTCGGACAGTATTCTCGCCAGAGCGGTGGCGGAGTCCGGACCTTTACGACCGCAGCGGGAGGCGTCGTCTTCTCCATTGAAGTGCCACATGGGTTTCCCCCTATATTTAAGTGGCTGCACTCCCCGCATTATGCATATTGACATAACTTCAATTATCGTCAGACCTGATTTGGCCAGGGTCTTTATCCTGTTCATCAGATAGAGGACTTCTCTGTTATCTTCCTCCTGGGGGCTCCGGGGGCGCCATCTTTGGCTTTTCTTCAACGGAGCATTGGTAAACTCAGGAAGGCCTGTCTGGACTGGGTCCGGAAGGGGAACGTCATCAACATAAAACCACTCCGAAGGCCAGTCTTCGGACGCCTTCTTTGGAGTACCGGACAGGTATCCGGTCTGGGCGATGCGCCATATTTCGGCTCCGCCCACTTGGTATATAGATCCCTCCTGGTTGCAGGGGACGAGGCAAAATAACCTCTTCCATAGCTCGAAGTGAGCTTCACAGCCTAGGAACAGCTCGCAGAGGGCAACATAGCCCGCGACGTGCAGTATGGACGCAGGGGTAAAGTTGTGCAGCTGGAGACCGTAGAACTCCAGGAGCCCGCGGAGGAATGGGTGTATTGGAAACCCGACTCCTCTTAGCAGATATGGGACAAGGCATACCCGCTCCCCCTGAGATGGGTTAGGAAATCTCTCCGCTTGCTCCCCGCCATTATAGGTGGCTAGTCCAGATCGGACGGGGACCATGTATGCAGGTGGAAGGAACCCTTGGGTCTGCAACTCTACTATGCGGCTATGAGGGACGGAACACTTTTCCCAATCCCCTGGCTTCGAGCTGGGGGAGCGAGAGGAGGAGCTGCGGCGACCAGCCATGATGGGAGAAGGTGGTGTGATTTGGATCTGAGGATTCCCGTCTCTTCAAATAGACTGTTTGTTTACAGGGTCAGGGTGGCAAATGTAAAAAGGCCCCGGCTCCTCATTCTCTCAACACGTGGAGATGGCCATTATTGAAGCACACAGGCCGAGGAGTACAACATTAAATGGGAGGCCGGACACTGTTCGCTATGACAGGTACTCTGGATTTGGAGGAGAACCCGCCTTGCAATGCCGAAGACAATCTACGCGCCGGACTCATCGTCATTGAAGCCTGGTTCGGGGGCTACTGAGGGAGTCCTAGATAAGGGGGTATCCGGACAGCCGGACTATGTACTTTGGCCGGACTGTTGGACTATGAAGATACAAGATTCAAGACTTCGTCTCGTGTCCGGATGGGACTCTCCTTTGCGTGGAAGGCAAGCTTGGCGATCCGGATGATAGATCTCCTTCCCAGTAACCGACTCTGTGTAAACCCTAGCCTCCTCCGGTGTCTATATAAACCGGAGGGTTTTAGTCCGTAGGACAACAATCATACCATAGGCTAGCTTCTAGGGTTTAGCCTCTACGATCTCGTGGTAGATCAACTCTTGTAATACTCATATCATCAAGATCAATCAAGCATGAAGTAGGGTATTACCTCCATCGAGAGGGCCCGAACCTGGGTAAACATCGTGTCCCCAGTCTCCTGTTACCATTAGTCTTAGACGAACAGTTCGGGACCCCCTACCCGAGATCCGCCGGCTTTGACACTGATAGTCGGCATCGAGAGAGGGGGTAGGCCATAGTCAACAACTACCTCTTCTCATGTTTTTTACTTTACACTCTTTAAAGTTCTCTCTCGGTGCCGATCTAGAAAGTTGACCGGCACCAAGAGAGGGGGTAGGCCACGGTCAACAACTGCTTCTTCTCATATTTTTCACTTTACACTCTTTAAAGTTGAGTTTTGAACAAATCTAACCCAAAAAGCATATATATATGAGTGCATCAAAAGTCTTTTATCGAAACAATTCATCAAAAGTCATGGAATTTACAAACTTTGGTCGTAAAAGCATATGAAATATGAGATACAAAAAAGATAGTGCAAAACAAAAACAAAAAGAGAAGGGGAAAAATTAGAGCAGTGGTTACCGAGGGTCGATACTCGGCTCTCGGTAATGACCACCTTTTCCGAGAGGCGCTCTCGGTAAAGCATCTAACTTACATGTCTTTCCTTATTGTACATTCTCGATAATATGTATTATACTTTTTTGTTGTTTTCTTCCATGCTTGGCAAACAACCTTAGCACTCATAATTACCGTCTTGTGTTTTCTTCTCGGATGGGCCTCGTCCGATTCTAGAGACCGGCACCACTTCGGTGGCCCCGGCGGTCTAGGGTGTTGTTCGGCACCTATAGGGGGTAGGCCATAGGGAATAACTGCTTCTTCGTGTTAGTGCATGTCATCGTGAGATGACAGACCAAGTCTAGGCCCATTCTGTCATGGGATCACCCACCGAAGACTCTGTCTCGGGGACAAACACAGCCAGTCCTCGACGTTCCTGCCCATGTGTGTGGTTTTTGAGGCACGTGCCACGTCAAGGACGTGCGTTGCTTATTCAAATAGCACACCACCCCTCCATGCATATGCATGGGCCACACGCATGTAGGGGTGCCCTCCCCCCCCCCCTCCCTCGGGCGGTCTATATATCGAGCACTCATCCGGTGGCCCCGACGGTCTAGGGCGTTATTCGGCACCGAGAGGGTGTAGTCCACAGTGAATAACTGCTTCTCCGTGTTAGTGCATGTCATCGCGAGATGAGAGACCAAGTCTAGGCTCGTTCTGTCATGGGATCACCCATCGAAGACTCTGTCTCGGGGACGGACGGAGCCGGTCCTCGATGTTCCCGCCCGCCCGTGTGGTTTGTGAGGCACGTGTCACATCAAGGACGTGTGTTGCTTATTCAAATAGCACACCACCCCTGCATGCATATGCATGGGCCACACGCATGTAGGGGTGCCCTCCCCCCCTCGAGCGGTCTCTATATCGAGCACCCATCCGGTGGCCCCGGCGGTCTAGGGCATTATTCGGCACCGAGAGGGTGTAGTCCATGGTGAATAACTGCTTCTCCGTGTAAGTGCATGTCACTGCGAGATGACAGACCAAGTCTAGGCCCGTTCTTCGAGATAGTCTCTGTGTATCGAGAGGGAATGTGTCCGGTTTGTGCAGGATGTGAGGGTCCTATTGCTCCGTTGGCCTCGAAACTTCTGCTATCAAAGGAGGCCATCACATGTATATGCATGGGCTATCCGGTGGCCCCGGCAGTCTAGGAAGTTGACCGGCACCGAGAGAGGGGGTAGACCACGGTTGATACGTCCATTTTGCATCATGCTTTTATATCAAAATTTATTGCATTATGGGCTGTTATTACGCATTATATATCAATACTTATGGCTATTCTCTCTTATTTTATAAGGTTTACCATGAAGAAGGGGAATGCCGGCAGCTGGAATTCTGGCTGGAAAAGGAGCAAACATTAGAAACCAATTCTGCACTGCTCCAAAAGACCTGAAACTCCATGAAACTTATTTTTGGAATTAATAAAAATTATTGAGCGGAAGAAACACCTCAGGGGGCCCACACCCTGGCCAGGAGGGTGGGGGGCGCGCCCACCCTTACTAGGCGTGTCCCCCTATCTCCTGGGCCCCCTGGTGGCCCTCCGGTGTCCATCTTCTGCTATATGAAGGCTTTTACCCTGGAAAAAATCATGGGCAAGCTTATGGGATTTAAACTCCGCCGCCGGGCGGAACCTTGGCGGAACCAATCTAGAGCTCCGCAGAGCTGTTCTGCTGGGATACTTCCCGGAGGGGGGAAATCATCACCATCGTCATCACCAACGATCCTCCCACCGGGAGAGGGTCAATTTCCATCAACATCTTCACCAGCACCATCTCCTCTCAAACCCTAGTTCATCTCTTGTATCCAATCTTGTATCCAAAACTACAAATTGGTACCTGTGGGTTGCTATTGTGTTGATTACTCCTTGTAGTTGATTCTTATTGGTTTACTTGGTGGAAGATAATATGTTTAGACCGTTAATGCATATTATTACACCTCTGATTATGAACATGAATATGCTTTGTGAGTAGTTACGTTTGTTCCTGAGGACATGGGTGAAGTCTTGCTATTAGTAGTCATATGAATTTGGTATTCGTTCGATATTTTGATGAGATGTATCTTGTCTCTCCTCTAGTGGTTTTATGTGAACGTCGAGTACATGACACTTCACCATTATTTGGGCCTAGAGGAAGGCATTGGGAAGTAATAAGTAGATGATGGGTTGCTAGAGTGACAGAAGCTTATGCGTTGCTTCGTAAGGGGCTGATTTGGATCCATATGTTTAATGTTGTGGTTAGGTTTACCTTAATACTTTTTTTGTAGTTGAGGATGCTTGCAATAGGGGTTAATCGTAAGTGGGATGCTTGTCCAAGTAAGGGCAGTACCCAAGAACCGGTCCACCCACATATCAAATTATCAAAGTACCGACCGCGAATCATATAAGCGTGAAGAAACTAGCTTGACGATAATTCCCATGTGTCCTCGGGAGCTCCTTTCTCATTATAAGAAATTGTCCAGGCTTATCCTTTGCTACAAAAAGGATTGGTCCACCTTGCTGCACCTTATTTACTTTCATTGCTTGTTACTCGTCACAATTTATCTTATCACAAAACTATCTATTACTTACAGTTTCAGTGCTTGCAGAGAATACCTTACTGAAAACCGCTTATCATTTCCTTCTGCTCCTCGTTGGGTTCGACACTCTTACTTATCGAAAGGACTACGATAAATCCCCTACACTTGTGGGTCATCAAGACTCTTTTCTGGCGCCGTTGCCGGGGAGTGTAGCGCTTTTGGTGAGTGGAACTTGGTAAGGAAACATTTATATAGTGTGCTGAAATTTTCTGTTACTTGTTACTATGGAAACTAATCCTTCGAAGGGCTTGTTCGGGGCATCTTCGCCCTGACCAGTTGAGCAAAGAGTTGCTCCTCAACCTACTGAACCTACTGAAAATGTTCACTTTGAAATTCCTTCGGGTATGATAGAGAAACTACTAGCTAATCCTTTTGCAGGAGATGGAACATTGCATCCCGATTTACACCTTATCTTTCTGGATGAAGTTTGTGGATTATTTAAGCTTGCAGGTATTCCCGATGATGTTGTCAAAAGGAAGACATTCCCTTTATCTTTGAGGGGAGATGCATTGACATGGTATAGGCTATGTGATGACACGGGATCTTGGAATTATAAACGATTGAAGTTGGAATTTCACCAGAAGTTCGATCCTATGCATCTTGTTCATCGTGATCGTAATTACATATATAATTTCTGGCCTCGCGAAGGAGAAAGCATCGCTCAAGCTTGGGGGAGGCTTAAGTCAATTTTATATTCATGCCCCAATCATGAGCTCTCTAGAGAAATGATTATTTGAAAAAATTATGCTCGGCTTTCCCTCAATGATCGCACCATGCTCGATACTTCCTGTGCTGGTTCTTATATGATGAAGACTATTGAATTCAAATGGGACTTGTTGGAAAGAATTAAACGCAACTCTGAAGATTGGGGTTCCGACGATGGTAAGGAGTCAGGTATGACACCTAAGTTCGATTGTGTTAAATCTTTTATGGATACTGAGGGAGTCCTGGACTAGGGGGTGTCCGGATAGCCGAACTATCATCTTTGGCCGGACTCCTGGACTATGAAGATACAAGATTGAAGACTTCGTCCCGTGTCCGGATAGGACTTTCCTTGGCGTGGAAGGCAAGCTTGGCGATACGGATATGTAGATTTCCTACCATTGTAACCGACTCTGTGTAACCCTAACCCTATTCGGTATCTATATAAACCGAAGGGTTTTAGTCCATAGGACGAACAACAATCATACCATAGGCTAGCTTCTAGGGTTTAGCCTCTCTGATCTCGTGGTAGATCTACTCTTGTACTACCCATATCATCGATATTAATCAAGCAGGAGTAGGGTATTACCTCCATCGAGAGGGCCCGAACCTGGGTAAAAACATCGTGTCCCTTGTCTCTGTTACCATCCGCCTAGGCGCACGATTCGGGACCCCCTACCGAGATCCGCGGTTTGACACCGACATTTGTGCTTTCATTGAGAGTTCCCTCGTGTCGTCACCTATAGGCCCGATGGCTCCTTCAATCATCAGCAACGATGCAGTCCAGGGTGAGACTTTTCTCCCCGGACAGATCTTCGTATTCGGCGGCTTTGCACTGCGGGCCAATTCGCTAGGCCATCTGGAGCAGATCCAAAGCTACGCCCCTAGCCATCAGGTCAGATTTGGAAGCTTGAACTATACAGCCGATGTCCGCGGAGACTTGATCTTCGACGGATTCGAGCCACAGCCGAGCGTGCCGCACTGTCTCGATGGGTACGATCTAGCTCTACCGCCGAACAAATTGCCCCGGAGGCCACACCGATATCCGGTCCGACCCTTAATCCGGAGCGGTTTAGCGATCGAGGACGGTTGGTTGGACACCGCCTCGGGCTGAAATCTCCACGGCGATTGAGCGAACACCATCCTGTCGCTGCGGCTTCGTGACTCCTAGGTGCGGACTCCTTTCTCGGACTCCGAACCTCCCGCGCCTCTACGGTCGAATCCGACCGGGCGCGGTTATGGAGTTCACCGCCACGGACATCTTTCAGCACTCGCCCTTTGGCGATATCCTGAACTCATTAAAGTCTCTCTCTTTGTCAGGGGAGCCCTGGCCGAACTATGGTCAGGAAGGTTGGGATTCGGACGACGAAGAAATTCAACGCCCACCCACCACCCACTTTGTAGCCACTATCGATGATTTAACCGACATGCTCGACTTCGACTCCGAAGACATCGACGGTATGGACGACGGTGCCGGAAACGATCAAGAGCTAGCGCCCACGGGGCACTAGAAGGCCATCTCGTCATATGACATATACATGGTGGACATCCCAAAAGATGGGAATGGCGATGGAACGGCGGAGGATGACCCCTCCAAGAAACAACCCAAGCACCGACGTCAGCGGCGCCGCTCTAAATCCCTCCACAGTAAAAACGGCGATTCCGGCATGGGAGACAATAATACCCGTGGCGGTGCGAAGACGACCCCTCCAGCAGGACTCGGTGCAGGAGGAGGGAAGCAAGTCCGCCGACGACAAGGCGGCAGAAAAGAGAGGTAGAGGGCGATAATTATCGCCCCCTCCGAAGGCGAGGCAAGCCTCGACGACGGATTTAATTCGTCGTGCGGAGGACCCGTCGAACAAGAGCGTTTTAAACGCAGGCTCATGGCCACGGAAGCAGCCTCAAGAAAAGCAGCAACAGCTTAGAGCTGACCAAGACCTGCTAGGCTGACAGATCGACTAAAGTCCTTGCAGCGAAGAGTATGAACTCGAGCGCCCTCAAAAGCTACCCCAAACGCAGGCCGTTGCCTCAATCGGAGGAGGAAGCACCCACGTCACCAGCAAGACGACATGGCAGACCGGCCACCCGTTGCCAGCTGACAGAGAAGCCTCTCGGCCCTCCGCTCAAGCCACGCCCGACGCCGCTCAAAATTACCAAGGCACGGGAAAAGCGCGCGGACTTGCGAGATATATTGGAGGATAAGGCAAAGCATACAAGATCGATCTACAGATCGCGTGGGCCTAACGACTCGGGATGATTACCGTCATGCGGATACAGCAAACCCAGCCGGGCGAACACGATGAGACAAAGCTCATATGAGCTACGCCGTGATATAGCCCAATCTGAGGCGCCAAGACACCCACTATGCTTCACAGATGAAGTAATGGATCATCAAATCCTCGAGGGCTTCAAACCCGTAAACATCGAATCATACGATGGTACGGAGATCCTGCGGTGCGGATCGAGGACTATCTCCTCCATATCCACATGGCCCTTGGTGATGATCTACATGCCATCAAATACCTCCCACTCAAGCTTAAAGGACCAGCTCGACATTGGCTCAACAGCTTGCCGGCAGAGTCAATCGGTTGTTGGGAGGACCTGGAAGCCGCATTCCTTGATAACTTCCGGGGCACATATATGCGACCACGAGACGCCGATGACCTTAGCCATATAATTCAGCAGCGGAAGAATCGCCGGACAATTCGGACGCGGTTCCTAACAAAGAAAAATCAGATCGCCGACCGTCCGGATGCGAGGCGCTTAGCAGCCTTCAAACACAACATCCGCGACAAGTGGCTAGCCCGACACCTAGGACAGGAAAAGCCAAAATCCATGGCAGCCCTCACCACACTCATGACCCGCTTATGCGGGGAGAGGACAGCTGGCTAGCTCGAAGCAACAACTTGGCCAAACACCACGGTAGTTCGGATACCAAGGACAGCAATGGCAGGTCGCGTCGCAACAAGCATAAACGCCGCATTAACGGTGATAATGCTGAAGATACGACAGTAAATGCCGGATTCAGAGGCTCTAAACCCGGTCAGCGGAAGAAGCCATTCAAAAGAAATACCCGGGGCCCGCCCAACTTGGACCGAATACTCGATCGCTTCTGGCAGATACATGGCACCCCCGAAAAACCAGCCAACCACACCAACAGGGATTGTTGGGTGTTCAAGCAAGCAGGCAAGCTAAGCGTCGAAAACAACGACAAGGGGCTGCATAGAGATGACGAGGAAGAGCCCCGGCCGCCGAACAATAGAGGACAGAAGGGCTTTCCCACACAAGTGCGGACGGTGAACATGATATACGCAACCCACATACCCAAAAGGGAGCGGAAGCGCACTAAGGCACGTATCTGCCGATGGAGCCATCGCCCAAGTTCAACCCATGGTCTTCCTGCCCGATCACCTTCGATCGAAGGGACCACCCCACTAGCATCCGTCACGGCGGTTTCGCCGCATTGGTTCTTGACCCAATTATTGACGGATTTCACCTCACTAGAGTCCTGATGGACGGCGGCAGCAGCCTGAACCTGATTTATCAGGATACAGTGCGCAAAATGGGCATAGACCCATCAAGGATCAAACCCACAAAGACGACCTTTAAAGGCGTTATTCCAGGTGTAGAGGCCAACTGACAGTCATGATAAGGCGAGAGCCGGTCGCTGTTCGAGAGGTTTCTTTGAGTCCCTAAAGACTTATGCCGCTTAGAGCGAGGAACCGGCATTGTTCGGCCACGGCGTGGATAGCGCCCCGAATTCGGTCTTCCGAATACTAGGGACTTCGCCGAAATTTAAAATTATAGAATTCTATGGCTAAGTGAGAGTGTTCAAGCATTATAGTCTGGTTGCCTGGTTCGTTGCGTTGAGCGCCTCCCTCGAAGGACCCAAGAATGGGAACAAGAGCGCTCAAGTTTATCCCGAACACCCCAGCACTCGTGGCATGGGGGCTGAAGCCAACGACTCGCCATCTCTCAAATTTGATAAACGGCCGCACAGAAGGTAATATTTTAAATTCAAAAGCGTTGCTTAGCGCATATCAAAAAGTTTTCAGCGTACATGATAACAAATGCGAGTCTACTCAAATATTACATCTTTGGAGCATTCACCCGCTATAAGACGGGCACCCTTCAGGACGCCCTCATAATACTTCTCGGGCTTGCGATGTTCTTTGCCCGGCGGCGGCCTGTCCGTCACCAGCTTCTCCGCGTCCAGCTTGCCCCAGTGCACCTTGGCACGGGCAAGGGCCCTACGGGCACCTTCAATACAGACAGAGCGCTTGATGACTTCGATCCATGGACAGGCATCCACCAGCCGCCGCACTAGCCCGAAGTAGCTCCCAGGCATGGCCTCATTTGGCCACAGCCGAGCTATAAGGCCCTTCATGGCCTGTTCGGCGACCTTGTGGAGCTCGACCAATTGCTTCAGTTGGTCTCTCAAGGGCACCGGGTGTTCGGCCTCAGCATACTGAGACCAAAACACCTTTTCCGTCGAGCTCCCCTCTTCGGCTTGGTAGAAAGCGGCAGCATCGGAGACACTACGCGGTAGATCTGCGAACGCCCCTGGAGAGCTCCGGATTCGGGTAAGTACTAGATAATTGACTTTTACATTCTTGCTCTGCATAAAGAATGCCTTACCCGCCGCGATCTTCTTTATTGCCTCAATCTCCTGGAGGGCTTTTTGGGCCTCGACCTTAGCAGCTTTGGCACTCTCAAGAGCCGAGGCAAGCTCGGACTCTCGGGTCTTCGAGTCACGCTCCAAACCCTCGTGTTTTTCCACAAGAGCCTGGTGCTCTTGCCGTACCTCCGCCAGCTGCGCCTCCCCCTTCTCTCACTCGGTGCGCTCATGTCGCTTTTTTCGACCGGACACCGCCTCCTTCTGTGGTCGCCACCTCGCTCGTGGCCCGTGCAGTACCCATGTTATTCCTGTTATCTTTTTCAACCACATGTTTTTAAATTACATAAGGTATTACTTACCTTCCTGGTCCTCGAGCTGCTTCTTGGCTTGGCCGAGCTCGTTCTCGGACCGCTCGAGGCTCTCCTTCAATGCATTGACCTCCGAAGTCAGTGCGGCAGAGGTCAGCAGGGCAGCCTGCATTCCCATATTGACATAATTATGTTAGACTCCTGCGTATATCTTTTTAGATCCTCAGTCCGGCTTTTCTTTCCGAACACCGAACTAAGCATCAGGGGCTACTGTCTATGCGGTAATCTTCTTACATATATTGAAAACTTACCTCAAAGCTTGTTAGAAGGCCGTTGTAGGCTTCAGTCAGCCCGCTCTTGGCGGACTGAACTTTCTGGATCACCACACTCATAAAAGTGCGGTGCTCCTCCTTGATGGAGGCGCTGTTAAGCGCCTCCAGTAAGCTATCCGGTGCCTCCGGTTGGACGGAGGACACCGGCGTCTTACCCTTCCTACAAAGGCGCTTGCGGACTTGGAACCGCTGAAGGTTCCGGTATGGAGTCCGGACAAGGGTCGGGCTTAGAGCCCCTGGGGGTCTCGCTCCCCCCGCGCCTGGAGTCCGGGAGGCTGCCTTGTGGTGCCTCCTGTCCCACCTCCTCTTGACCAGGCCCCCCTTGGGGCCCCACCTCGGCGTCGTCAGCAGCGTGAGGTGAGGAGGCGGCGGAAGTGAAGTACTCTCCACTTCCGGCGAATTCAGGACCCGCCGACGGCGGGCGAGCCTGTCCTTGGGCGGGCTGCATGATTGTTCGGCATTAGAGAACACTATGCAATGGGAAAAAGCCATGGGTATCCGGACACTTACGATCTCGCTAGGGGCTTGGCCCTCAAGGGCCACTCCTCCTCGCCGTTGTTGGCGTTGGTGGAGACGTCGGGAGGAAGGGTTCTTCCCTTCTTGAACCCTCCGGCCTCCCCAGCTGGGGCGGCCTTTCATTTCTTCTCTCCCCCCGCTGGGGGAGAGGCTTCTGTTTCCTCCTCCTCGTTTTCACGGGAGGAGTCCGCCTCCGAGTCGTCGGACGATGAGTCCGATAACACCTGGCGCCGGGTACTCCTTCGAGTCCCCGTGGCCCTCTTCTTGGCCTTCTTCTCCGGCACCACGTAAGGTGCCGGAGCCAGCAGCCCCGCCAAGCGGGCGTCTACTGGGTCTTCTGGCAAAGGAGCCGGACAGTTAACCTGCCCGGATGTGATCCGCCAGTCCTGTCAAAGGCAAGGGAGTTTAGATCCCGCATAGAGTCAAACTATGAAAAGCAAGGTTCCCGTGAAGGGAAAAATAGCTTACCTCGGTAGCTTGACGCTGCGAGCTGAATCCGCGATCTTCTGTAGCGGATGAGGAAGCCTCGGCGCCCTTGAACAGCACCTTCCAGGCATCTTCGTACGTAGTGTCGAAGAGCCTCTTCAGGGTTGGATGCTGTGCCGGATCAAACTCCCACAATTTAAAGGCCCGTCGTTGGCATGGGAGGATCCGGCGGATGAGCATAACCTGGACCACATTGACGAGCCTGAGATTCTCGTTCACCAAGGTCCGTATGCAGGTTTGGACTCCGGTCAGCTCTTCCGAATTACCCCATGCCAGGCCAGTCTCCTTCAAAGAAGTGAGCCGCGTGGGAATACCAGATTGAAATTCGGGGGCCGCCGCCCATTTAGGGTCGCGGGGCTCGGTGATGTAGGACCACCCCGATTGCCACCCCTTCACGGTCTCCACAAAGGAGCCATCGAGCCATAAGACATTGGCGATCCTGCCGACCATGGCACCTCCACACTCCGCCTGGCGGCCGCCCACAACCTTCGGCTTGACATTGAAGTTCTTCAACCATAAGCCGAAGTGGGGCTGGATGCAGAGGAAAGCCTCGCACACGATGATGAACACCGAGATGTTGAGAATGAAATTCGGGGCCAGATCGTGGAAGTCTAGGCTGTAGTAGAACATGAGCCCCCGGACGAATGGGTGAAGTGGAAAACCAAGTCCACGGAGGAAGTGGGCAAGAAATACGACCCGCTCATGGGGCTCAGGGGTGGGGATGAGCTGCCCTTCGTCGGGCAGCCGATGTGCGACGTTGCCGGACAAGTATCCGGCCTTCCGCAGTCTTTTTACTTGGCCCTCCGTGGCGGAGGAGACCATCCACCTGCCTCCCGCTCCCTTGATGGCTGGAGATGGTTGAGGAAGGATGTGCGGACTTGGGCGCTGGAGCTCAGAGTGCGCGGAAATGGATGAGCAAGGGAGGAGGAAGGCGTAGGTGAAAAGGGTGGATCCTTATCCCCTTATATGGACAGACAAGGCTATGCGTCCCCCACCAGCCTGATAAAACTCGCTTATCTCCCAAGCGCGGCAATCAATGGCGCGGTTGGGTTACCCACGTCCGTATTGATGAGAATCCCGGAATAAGGTGGCACGATCTACGCTTTGATAAGACGTGCCAAGGAAACCGCCTCGCTAAACGCGCTGAGGTGGGACAGTAAAAAAACGATTCGAATAAAGGCCTGGCCGTGGTGTGATGTCACGCCGCGGAATACGTCAGCAGATCTGTGCAAAAATTATTCTCTCTACGGTGGTATGTGGAACTTGTTTTGCAGAGCCGGACACTATCCTTGTGTTCAAAACCTTCTAAGTATTCGGAGGAGGAACCCGCCTTGCAATGCCGAAGACAATATGCGCGCCGGACTCGTCGTCATTGAAGCCTGGTTCAGGGGCTACTGAGGGAGTCCTGGACTAGGGGGTGTCCGGATAGCCGAACTATCATCTTTGGCCGGACTCCTGGACTATGAAGATACAAGATTGAAGACTTCGTCCCGTGTCCGGATAGGACTTTCCTTGGCGTGGAAGGCAAGCTTGGCGATACGGATATGTAGATTTCCTACCATTGTAACCGACTCTGTGTAACCCTAACCTTATTCGGTGTCTATATAAACCGAAGGGTTTTAGTCCGTAGGACGAACAACAATCATACCATAGGCTAGCTTCTAGGGTTTAGCCTCTCTGATCTCGTGGTAGATATACTCTTGTACTACCCATATCATCAATATTAATCAAGCAGGAGTAGGGTATTACCTCCATCGAGAGGGCCCGAACCTGGGTAAAAACATCGTGTCCCTTGTCTCCTGTTACCGTCCGCCTAGACGCACAGTTCGGGACCCCCTACCCGAGATCCGCCGGTTTTGACACCGACAGATACCGATGCTTTTCGTGGATTCAATGCTAAATATGGACTTGACTCTGAGATAGTAGCTTCTTTCTGTGAATCTTTTGCTACTCATGTTGATCTCCCTAAGGAGAAGTGGTTTAAATATAATCGTCCCATTGAAGTAAAAGTAGTTGCACCTATTATAGTTGAAGAAAAGACTACTACTTATAATGATCCTATTGTTCCTACTACTTATGTTGAGAAACCACCTTTTCCTGTTAGAATGAAGGATCATGCTAAAGCTTCAACTGTTGTTTGTAACAGTAATACTAGAACTTCTACACCTCCTGAGCAAACTAAAGGTGAACCTTGTATTGCTATGGTTAAAGATCTCTTGGATGATAATATAGATGGGCATGTTATCTATTTCTGTGATAAAGCTACTAATATTGCAAAACTAGATGCTAAGATACATAGACCTACTGTAGGCATGCCTGTTATTTCTGTTAAAATAGGAGATCATTGTTATCATGGTTTATGTGATATGGGTGCTAGTGCTAGTGCAATACTCTATGGCTTATATAAAGAAATTATGCATGATATTACACCTGCTGAATTGGAAGATATTGATGTTACCATTAAGCTTGCCAATAGAGATACTATTAAGCCTTTTGGGATTGTTAGAGATGTTAAAGTCTTGTGTGGGAACGTCAAATACCCTGCTGATTTTCTTGTTCTGGGCTCCCCACAAGATGAATTTTGTCCCATTATATTTGGTAGACCCTTCTTTAATACTGTTAATGCTAGGATTGATTGCAAAAAGGATGTTGTTACGATTGGCTTAGATGGTATGACTCATGAATTTAATTTTGCTAAATTTCATAGACAACCCCGTGATAAAGAATTACCTAGTAAAGATGAAATAATTGGTCTTACTTCTATTGCCGTGCCTCCTACTGATCCGTTAGAACAATATTTGCTAGACCATGAAAATGATATGTTTATGAAAGAAAGAAGGGAAATATATGAAGTGTTACTTAAACAGGAACCTATTCTGAAACATAACTTACCCGTTGAAATCCTAGGGGATCCCCCTCTACCCAAGGGTGATCCCGTGTTTGAGCTTAAACCATTACCTGATAATCTTAAATATGCTTATCTTGATGAAAAGAAGATATATCCTCCTATTATTAGTGCTAACCTTTCAGAGCAGGAAGAAGAAAGATTATTAAAAACTCTGAAGAAGCACCGTGCTGCCATCGGATATACTCTTGATGATCTTAAGGGCATTAGTCCTACTCTATGCCAACACAAAATTAAAGTGGAAAAAGATGCCAAACTAGTCAGAGATCCTCAACGACGATTAAATCCTAAGATGAAAGAGGTGGTAAGAAATGTGATACTAAAGCTCCTCGAGGCAGGTATAATTTATCCCGTTGCTGATAGTGAACGGGTAAGCGCTGTCCATTGTGTCCCTAAAAAGGGAGGTATTACTGTTGTTCCGAATGATAAAGATGAATTGATCCCGCAAAGAATTATTACAGGTTATAGGATGGTAATTGATTTCCATAAATTAAATAAAGCTACCAAGAAAGATCATTACCCTTTACCTTTTATTGATCAAATGATAGAAAGACTATCCAAACATACACATTTCTGCTTTCTAGATGGTTATTATGGTTTCTCTCAAATACCCGTGTCAGCGAAAGATCAATCAAAAACTACTTTTACCTGCCCTTTCGGTACTTTTTCTTATAGACGTATGCCTTTTGGTTTATGTAATGCACCTGCTACCTTTCAAAGATGTATGATGGCTATATTCTCTGACTTTTGTGAAAAGATATGTGAGGTATTCATGGATGATTTCTCCGTCTATGGATCCTCTTTTGATGATTGCTTGAGCAACCTTGATCGAGTTTTGCAGAGATGCGAAGACACTAGCCTCGTCTTGAATTGGGAAAAGTGCCACTTTATGGTTAATGAAGGCATTGTCTTGGGGCACAAGATCTCCGAGAGAGGTATTGAAGTCGATAGAGCTAAATTTGATGCTATTGAAAAGATGCCATGTCCCAAGGACATAAAAGGTATAAGAAGTTTCCTTGGTCATGCCGGTTTTTATAGGAGGTTCATCAAGGACTTTTCCAAAATCTCTAGCCCTCTGACTAATTTATTGCAAAAAGATATTCCTTTTGTCTTTGATGGTGATTGTGTAGAAGCATTTGAAATACTTAAGAAAGCTTTGATCACTACACCTATTGTTCAACCACCTGATTGGTATTTACCTTTTGAAATTATGTGTGATGCTAGTGATTATGCTATAGGTGCTGTTCTAGGGCAAAGAGTTGATAAGAAATTGAATGTTATCTAGTATGCTAGTAAGACTCTTGATACTTCCCAAAGAAATTATGCTACTACTGAAAAAGAATTCTTAGCAGTTGTGTTTGCATGTGATAAGCTTAGACCTTATATTGTTGATTCCAAAGTTACTATTCACACTGGTCATGCTGCTATTAAATATCTTATGGAAAAGAAAGATGCTAAGCCTAGACTCATTATATGGGTTCCTTGCTCCAAGAATTTGATTTGCATATTATTGATAGAAAGGGAGCCGAGAACCCCGTTGCAGACAACTTGTCTAGGTTAGAGAATGTCCTTGATGACCCACTGCCTATTGATGATAGCTTTCCTGATGAACAATTAGCGGTCATTAATGCTTCTCGTACTGGTCCATGGTATGCTGATTATGCTAGTTACATTGTTGCTAAATTTATACCACCTAGTTTCACATACCAGCAAAATAAAAAGTTATTTTATGATTTAAGACATTACTTCTGGGATGACCCACACCTTTATAAAGAAGGAGTAGATGGTGTTATTAGACGTTGTGTACCTGAGCATGAACAGGAACAGATCCTACGCAAGTGTCACTCCGAATCATATGGAGGACACCACGCTGGAGACTGAACTGCACATAAGGTATTGCAATCCTGTTTTTGTTGGCCTACTCTCTTCAAAGATGCTCGTAAGTTTGTTTTGTCTTGTGATGAATGTCAAAGAATTGGCAATATTAGTAGACGTCAAGAAATGCCTATGAATTATTCTCTTGTTATTGAACCGTTTGATGTTTGGGGCTTTGATTATATGGGACCACTAGTAGAAAAAGGGCCTATAGTCCCGGTTCATAAGGGCCTTTAGTCGGTTCGTGAACCGGGACTAAAGGGTCGGTACTAATACCCTCACCCTCCCTTTAGTCCCGGTTCTATCCGAACGGGACAGATGGGCCTCCACGTGGCCTGTCCGCTGAGCCCAGCGGGAGAGGCCTTTGGTCCCGGTTGGTGGCACCAACCGGGACCAATAGGCATCCACGCGTCAGCATTTCTTTGGCTCTGGTTTTGTTTTTTTTCAAAAGAGGGGGGTTTGGGGGTTTTGGGGGTTAATTTAGGTGTTTCATATATTGTGCTATAGCTAGCTAATTAATAGAGAAAAGTGTCATTTCTTTTGTCCGTGCTTGGTCGACGCTACGTACTATACATATACGATAGAGAGGACTAACTAGACATGCTAGCTAGCTAGTAATTAAGCAAACAGAAGATCGTCATGAACATATATATGCATACAGAGAGAAGTGATATCGACCACCTCTCCTTCTCCGAGAGATTGGTCGAACAACAAGTTCTCGTATATCTATCCGACGCTACCGGCTACATATATACAATAATTATCTTTTACAATATGGACGCGTGGTCCACATGGTATTCCCCGTCTTCAGCGATCACATAGTCAAGAAAGAATGCCGCCAATTCCTCTTGAATTGCTCGCATGCGATCTGGTGCTAGGAGTTCATCCCGCTGCCGAAACATCTAATTTTAAGAAAGGGGTCAATACATATATATATGAATGAACGAAACTCAACACAAATGATGGTAATAAAATAAAATTGTGAATATTTTTATTTACGCACTT
Source organism: Aegilops longissima (assembly GCA_021605205.1). Lineage (NCBI taxonomy): Eukaryota > Viridiplantae > Streptophyta > Magnoliopsida > Poales > Poaceae > Aegilops > Aegilops longissima. Next base: position 768,026,390 of record CM038679.1, on the reverse strand, counting down.
CAAATTGTTTGTCGGAGTAGCCCCTCTCACAGGTCGTGTGGCGGATGGACTCGCAAACGTAGTATCCACAGAAATCATTCCCTTGTTCCTGCCACAACCACTTTACAAGAAACAGAGGTCAATCAAACTGATAATTATATATAGCAAGCACATGCTAAATGGTATTGATGAAACTAGCGCTTGAATCACTAGGAGATGCGTGGAATATGCTACTATATAGTACTTACTTTGGTGTCTAAATTGCAGCTTCTTCGGTAGTCCCGAGCTTTTTGGTGAATTTTCCCAAGCCCTGCAATACAAAGAAAACAATTACTTGATATCAGAAATGAACAAAGTTGCTGATATGGTGGATAATGATCGATTTAACTTACTTCTCGAGCAATTTAGTCATTTCCGATACTCCTTGGGATCTTTTCGTCTCGAGTCTAAGACAGTTACTACTCCTGCTCAAGCTTAATCTCTAGGAGAATATAGTGGAACCTGCATGCGCATGCATAACTCATCAATATTACATTTCTATAACCTGGACTAAATAAGGAAACCGAATATGCCACAAGACAGTAACACTCACGTGTAGTTGTAAGGAAAGAGTATTGTATTTTTGTGTTCATTTATTTCCAACGATCGTAGCAAGTTGGCCTCGGTTTCCTTGGCACGATATTTAACCTCATTTGCATCGATGATATATGTGTTAATGAACCCAATATCACCCACTTGTTTTTTCTTCATTTCTGCGATCTTCAATCTGCATAATATAGTGAGGATATTTATAAATACATGGAATGAAAGAGCTGAGTTATATAGAGATACTTAATGACAGAAGTAGTACTACTTACAGACAGTAGCAGGTGACCGTTGCTTTATCGATGGCCAATTGATTGAAAAACTGATAGAACTCCTCAAATGGAATAGGCAACAGTTCAATTCCAAGGAGGTCATGCTCCTTTTTAACTCTCAAATACAAAGTATTCCTCCCGTCAGACTCTTTGCAGGTTTTCATGTACCAATCATGCAATCTTCGCATCATCGTTGTTAGAGAGCTTTCATCTTTGACGAGAGGCTTCCCGTACTCGTATCTTTGTATCTGCACCTCCAAGAAATCAAATTGTACATCGTCGGGCAAGTAATGTTCAGGATTGCCATAACCGGGCACCATCCTCGGATCGACGATGTCGCTAGCAGGCACCTTGAGCGGGGGGCACGATTCCTTCGCTTGTTCGCCGAGCTGGGCAATTTGTTTCCCAGCTCGTCGTTCTTTCATCCTTTGATCACTGACAGTACTTCCCGATCTCTCCGCCTCGGCAAATGCCTTTCCAATAATGCGCTCATAGTTGCCTTTCGGCGGAGACTTGGGTGGTTTTGTCAGGGCAGCCAGAGTGCGCTTCGCTTTGACCGGATCTACCTTCTCCTCCGGAGGTGGATGTCTCTTTGCTTTCAACCCTTGAAACCAGTCATCCACTTCGGTCTGCGCGATCTTCGCGTTTTCCTCCTCGCTCCTCTCGTACGGTAACTTCTCTGGAGTCTTGAGAGAAGGACCGAATATGTATCTCCTCCCGCCTTTGGCAGTACTGCTAGACGCCGGCAGAGCAGACGGAGCGGATGTCTTCTTTCCTTGCTTATGAGGCGGAGGAGAAGGACTACGACGTGCGGAGCAGCCGGAGCGGCGGCGGGTCTCTTCCGCCTTTGCCGACGAGGCGGAGAAGGAGGAGGCTGGCTGCCGGACGCGCCGGTGCAGGCGGAGAAGGAGACGGAGTGCCGCCACGCCGGAGAAGGAGCCGGCCGAGTGCCCTGATCGTCACTCGCGGAGGAGGAGGCGGTGGAGGAGGCGGAGTGCCCTGACTCGGAGGAGGAGGAGGAGGCGGTGGAGGAGGCGGAGTGCCTGACTCGCCGGAGGAGGAGGAGGAGGCGGAGGCGCCCAATTCGGAAGGTTGATGAGATCCTTCCGCCATAGGCATGGAGTCTTCAGAGCAGAACCCAGCCGATACTCCCCTTCACCGGTAGGGTGGTCAAGCCGGAGCTCCTCAAATCCCTCCGTTATTTCATCGACCATCACCTTAGCATATCCTTCTGGAATCGGCCGGCAGTGAAAAGTTGAGTCGGGTTTAGTGGGATAAACAGAGCCAACAGCCGCCTTGACCTTTAAATTGCTCCATTGCGCCATAAGGTGGCAACTTTCAGCATCCGTGATAGCATCCACGGGATAGCTGGCAGGAGCCGTCAAGGCATGCTGCTCTGGCTGAAGCAGCTCGGTGGAAGCCACGCTGCTTCTCCGCTGAGATGGCGTGGTAGCTTCGGGGGAAGCTTCGGCAGGTCGTTTGTTGTGATCGGCTGCTTCTCGTTCCTCTTCTCGTTCCTCTAGCCCCATTACCCTTTTTCGCAGCGCCTGCATTAGGCTCTGCTCCAGTTTCTTCCTCCTCTCATGGGTTTTGTAACCCCTCGTCCGAAATCCAGCCTTCCACGAAAGGGAGCCTGGCGTGCCTCGTGTCCGTCCAGGGTGCTCAGGATTCCCGAGGGCCATTGTGAGCTCGTCCTTCTCCCTGTCTGGAACGAACTTCCCTTGCTGCGCTGCTTCGATATAATGCTTAAGCCTCTTGACTGGTATGTCCAATTGTTCGTCCGTCCAAATGCACTTCCCGTTATAGGGTCCAAGGATCCGCCGCCCGAAGAACCAAGTCCGCAACGGTCTGGCCAGTTCATTGTCTCGGTTCGATCCCTTTATCAAGCAGATCATTCTCAGCCTTGGACCACTTAGGCGGGCTATGAGGTAGCCACCGACCCCGTGCGATGATGAAGCTTCTTCTTCGCAGCATTTCTCTTGTTTGTCGCTGACATCTTTTTACTCTTTTCCGATGTCTTGTAGGCCACAAATGCGGGCCATCATCTCTGATCTTCTCATATTTGCCCGTGAATTCTGGTGTCTCATTTTTTCGACATACGTATTGAGGTCTTTCTTCCAATTCCTGAATAGTTCTGCCATCTTCTTAAGAGCAAAAGACTTGATTAATGGCTCTATTACTGGCTTCTCCGGATCATCCTCTGGCGGTAGGGTAAAATTTGACTTCAGCTCAGTCCAAAGATCATTTTTCTGCATATCATTGACATAAGACACCTCGTGGTCTTCGTTCTTAGGCTTATACCATTGGTGGATGCTGATCGATCTTGTCCCTAACCGAACCCCGTGACCGAGCAACAAATGCCTTCTTTGTCCGGTAGGGTTCAATCGGTTGGCCGTCGTAGCGATTTGTATGATCTCAAACTTTTCATCCGAGCTCAACTTTTCTTGGGCCTCGTCTCTTTACCGGTTGTGCTCGATCCGAGGGCTAGAAAAGAACAAAGACGAGAGTTAATTAATATGTGTACATATATATATACCAAAACAAAGACGAGAGCTAGTCAGCACAGGCTTAACTAATATATATACCTGGCCGGACTCGGTTTGGTGATCACCGGAGCCGTCCTCACGGTCTACTTCTTGCACCGGCATTGGGTCATCGGAGCCATGTAAATCATAGCCAGCTGCTTCTTCACCCTCTCCTTCCAGACCATCGTTATCGATGTTGAGAAACATCATCGAGGAGATGGCATCACTTCCGTGCGATTATGTCCCCAACAACGCTTCTTGTGCTTCGTCTCGGGGTGTCCATAGTTTCTACAAATATTTACAACATGGCAATTATTATTCAAACATGACAGATATGGATATATTAGTGCCAACGAGAACTAGCTAGCTAATCACAATAAGGAATCATATTAGTGGCCTCGACGCTGCTTCTCTAGGGTTTGGGGTGGCCTCGACAACGCTTCAAGGGTTAGGGGTGGCCTCGAGAACGCTTCAAGCTAGGAGGGGTGCGTGTATCGACCCCCCCACGTGTTGAAGCTATCGGGAGGGGTCGGCGTTGAACAGTACATCTATGTCCCACAAGTAGGGTAGAGGGTCGTGGATCGCCGGCGGTCGAGGTCAAGGGGTCGAAGATCGCCGAGGGTCGGGAGGTTGCCTAGTGTCAAAGGATTCAACAAAACCATGTCTTCATCATTAGGCTAGTAACAGGTGCATGATGGTGCGCAGCTCTCCAAAGTTGTTTTGGAGCGGAGTTCAGATAGGATAATTCGCTTTTGGTACAAAGTTCAGCAAAAGGCAAATTATCCTATCCGGGACTCCATTCCGTAACAACTTTGAGGACTTAATACCATCATGCCATGGTTACTTCCGGCTAATGATGAAGCGATGGATTTCTTCAATACTTTGACACTATAGGAACCCTCGACCTGAAACCTTCGACCCTTGACCCCTTAATGACCCTCGACCCTCTACCCTAGTTCCCGACCCTAGACCCTCGGTGATCCTCGACACCCTCGTTATATCGACAACGATGCAACATACATATACATGGGAAAATAATGTTATCGGGAGGGGTATCGTACCCCCCCTCGTGTCAAAGTTTCTTCTTTCTCCTCTATTCCTTTCTTTCTTCTTCTCCTCTTCTTTTCTTCTTATCCCCGAGAAAGGAAAATAAGGAAAAGGAAGAAAAGAGGAAGAAGGAAGAAGGAAGAAGAAGAAGAAAAAAAAGAAGAAAAAGAAGGAGAAGAAGAAAGAATAGAGAGAAGAAGAAAAATAGAGGAGAAGAAGAAAGGAATAGAATTTTAGAATTTTTCTATTCTTCTTTCTTCTATTCCTTTCTTCTTCTCCTCTTCTTTTCTTCTTTTTCCTCTTCTTATTTATTTCTCCTCTTCTTCCTCTCCTCTTCTTCTCCTTTCTTCCTCTTCTTATTTTCCTTTTATATGAACATATCATCATATATATGAACATACATTTTCTTTGCATATGCATATGAACATACATACATACATTTTTCTTTCATATGAACATACATACATACATTTTCTTTGCATATGACCATACATACATTTTTCTTTGCATATGACCATTCATACATTTTCTTTGCATATGCTTTGCATATAAACATACATACATATAAACATAACATACATACACAAAAATTCTAAAATCTGCCTAAAAATCTAAAAATCTGCCTAAAATTATCCATCCATCCATCCATCCATATAATGAACATATATAATGAACATATAATCATATAATCATCCATCCATCCATATAAACATATAAATCATCCATCCATCCATATAATGAACATATATAAAATCTGCCTAAAAATTATGAACATATAATGAACATATAAAATCTGCCTAAAAAGCATGCATACATCATCCATATTATGAACACTAGTCGTCAACCCGTGCACCTGCACGGGCTAGCAGTCTTAAAGACCATGGAATATATTCTCACTACTATGTATACTCTTCTATTTTTGTGAAGGATTTTTTTATTGGACATGTACAAATGCATGCATACTTAGAACATATTTCAGTCATATCTAACTTTTTTGCGGGGTAGTCATATCTAACTTTGTTAGAGCTCAGTTTAGTTCAACTGATTCTTGTCTAGAAATGTGTCAAGGCTAACAAAAGCCAGGACATAATTTTGGAAAAAATAGCAAAATATAGAGTATAAGCTAGATGTTAAACATTAAAGTGTAGAAAATCACAATTGCACGTGGTGTAAATCAAATACATACTTCACAGTTCATGCCCTTAATTAAACTGAATCTATGTACTTTATTTTAGTTCCAGCATTGATATGTATATGGAATCTAAGACATGGGTATGTTGTATACATATGCATGTGATTGGACTATTAGATAATGTACATAGATAGGTGCCTTGTATATTTTGTCCAATGTGATACTTTATTTGGGACCTTGAGATTTGAAGGTATTTTCATATAATAACATAATATACTGAGAAGGGATTTTATCATTAGGAACAAATCATTGCTAAGCGATCAATATGATGAATAAATACATGCATGCATATATGGCAGGCATCAATGGGAATCAAGTCGTGAATTATGTGATTGAGATGACTCATGCATGAATATGGTAGGCCATACATATGAGCAGAGCATGAATATGATGAATAAATACATACATGCATATATCAGTCATCAATGGGAATCCTGTGGTGAATTCTGTGATTGAGATGAATCATGTAGATAGCATGCAAACAAACCAACCATGTATATAAACAACCATTACCCCATCACCAACTTGCGTTTCTGTCTGTTCCTACCACCAAACATCTTCCAGTAAAAACGCTAGTTCTGAAACTGGTGTTGTAGACACCCGACGCCGACAACGATCGTTGATATGTCTTGATCAGGGGCATCGAGCACCTCTTAGCATCCAATATATAAAATTCCTGGGACCATGGGACGTCGTCAGCTGTTTACCGTCTGAGCCTTTTGGACTTGTGCTGGATTTGGTAAGATGAGTGTTTGGCTTAAACCAACAATTCTACGTTTGAAACATCTACAGTGGAATCTGTACACAAACAAATTCTGGGTGTAATAAGGTAATAGTACCATTAAATTCGCACCAAAATACATCTGAATATGTCATAAACTAAATAGTGTATGATAGCTATTAATGTAGATTTAAATTGTTAGAATAGTTTATATAACATGAGTGGGCAGGCGGTTGCAATATGATGTGCAGTCTAGCATGATAAATTTCTTGTTGATAAGTTTTTGTTGCAAAAAAGGATCGCATAATGTGACATATCAAATTGCACAACATGCTGGGAAAAGGGACAATTTTTGTTTAGCAAAATAGTTAAGTAAAGGTATACTGATGTACAATACTTAGTTGTGTTTTTCAGTTGTCACACTTTCATGTTACAATTCCTAATAGGGTTCATCTGTATGTTTCTTCTTGGTTGACAAATCCAAGACGTTGCATGTGCATGTGGCGTTACAAACAAACAATTGATCTCCTGAAGGAAACGCACGTACGTACTTAGGACTCTGGATATGCATGACAGATACATGTTGGCTTATATGATTATTACTAATTCGGTTGCATCTATATGCTGCTAAATTAATGATACACAGGATTTAGGGATACCTGTAGGCAGAGATGATGCATCGAGCTTGCCATATTACAGACGCGTGAGAGCATGCTGCCTTTGCCATTGCCGCCGAGGAAGCTTCCGTCCTATGTGAGATCAGAATTAGAGTGCAGATACATCCTTACATGAACCGCAGCCTAGCAATAGCTACAAATACGAAATCTTTGTGAATCTAATGACACCCACGCTGACCGTGGTAGCCGCTGGAAGGATCATAAAATTAATATTAAGCTTGCCGATCCATTAGCTCTCTTGGTCGGTTGTTTCTTACGGTCGTTTGATTTTGTATATCTTTTCTTGATCCTTCCCGAGTCCAGCAGAACGTACCTCCACATGCATGTTTCTCGCCGCCTTGCGGGTACAGCATGATGAACGCCCAGACTCCGTTCACCTCAAGGGACAAAGCCTCGGCAAGAATATCAGCAGATGAGAAAAAAGAACATTATCAGCTCCACTGTACACAAATATGAAAGCACGGTCTCTCTTTTTTAGATGGGAAACCAAGTAATACATCCAGGATTCGCCCTTAATTTTCTCATGGTAGTGGGCAATCCGAGAAGGCATGGCGCTGTCCGTATTCGTCTAGTTGTCAAGCTTGATCGACTCCATGTCGCTAAACTACAGAAGGTTGAGATTTATTTTATGAGCTAGCATCTGGAAAAAAAAATCTACAATAATTGAATTCTGAAAAAGGAAAATATAACCGCAATACAAGACCTAGTCCCTGTGATGGCTGGCGAGAGAAGCTCCTCATCTGTGCGGCACCTGGTCTCGGACTTCGTTGTGGTTCCTCAACAGCCAAGAGGGTAGAAAAACGCACTTGATGTGAACATATAGAAGATATCTGCCACGGACAACAGCTAAGGCAATATAGGATTTTTCTGTCAAAATAAAAGACAATATAGGATTTAAGGGTAGGAGAAGGCAGCGATGGCTTTTTTAATCCACATAATATTTTTTTTCTGTCCGCAATTTGGTTGGAAGGGCATACCTGCCATCAACATGGTCGTGGATATTTTTGTTTTGGTTTTGAGAACGTGGAATCTTTTTTTCCTTTTATATCTATATATCATAGAGTTACCTTGCGTGGAGGTTCCTGTTTTTCACTACTCGTGGACACCGTGGAGTTTTCAGGCTTCTATTTTTTTTTTTGACTGCACGTGATAGATCTGTTTTATACTGGACCATCTTTGTTACGTAACTTTCTTTTTATCCTGTCCATAAATTTTCTAATCCAACGCTAGAATTAATATTGATGATGTGGGTTAATTAAACGGCTTGAAAGGTGCCTCCAATTAGTAAATATAAGATATAATGAACATATATACATGAACATAAATCTTCCTAAAAAAATTATATGAATTTTTTTTATGAACAGGACGAGGGACAGGGAGGAAAGGAGGTCGCGGAGCCGGACCGAACGGGAGGAGGGGCGGCGTCGAGGCAGGGCGGCAGGCAGGGCGGGCGCCGGCGACGACGAGGAGGGGCGGCGGGCGGGCGCAGGGGCACGGGCGGCGGCCGGCGCCGAGGCAGAGGCGGCAAGTGGGGGGCGGCGGCGACGACGAGGTGGGGCGGGCAGGCGCAGGGCACGGGCGGCGGCATGGGGCGCAGGGGCGCGGGCGGCGGCGTGGGCTCGGGCGCGGGCAGGGGCACGGGAGACGGGGACGGCGGGCGGCGGCGGCGACGAGAGGAGCGATTTGGGCAACTGGCGGGCGGGGGCAACTGGCTAGGGAGGCGAGGAGATGTGAAAATTTCACAAGTCTTGCTTATATAGAAAGAGCATTAGTCCGGTTCGTGGCTCCAACGGGACTAATGCCCCTACTAGTCGGTTGGTGCCACCAACGGGACCAAACAAATTCCAGCAGCCCAAAGGGCGGAAGCAGCGGCCTTTGGTCCCGGTTGGTGGCACCAACCGACTAAAGAAACATGAATCCTGGTCGTGGCAGCAACGGGACCAAAGGCCTGTGCTGCCCCGAACCCAAATGTTTAGTCCCACCTCGCTAGTTGAAGGGCGCCGGCACTGGTTTATAAGCCCTGGTGTGCGTCCCCTTTCGAGCTCCTCTCAAATGCAGGCTTTCGGGCCTAATCACGCTACTGCCTGTGGGCCTATTGGGCCTCTGCGGGCCTGAATCCTGGCCCATGTAGGGTTTCTAGTCGTATTCAGGCCGTGGGGGCCTAGTAGGTGGCAGTTTTTTTTGCTTTATATTTTATTTCTTTTTGCTTTTAGTTTTAGAAAAAATATAAACTTTCTATTAGTGCCATTAGTTTTAAAATTTGAAAACACTTTTTTTGTTTTCTTTGTTGCTTTATTTATTTTATTTTGTTTCTACTTACAACAAAATACTTATTGTTGCTATTTTATTTTTTCAAGTTTTTTGTTTTGTTTTCTGCATTATTTATTTTCTTTTGGTTTTTGCTTTATTTTTAATTCTTTTTGCTTTTAGGTCAGCAAAATTATAAACTTTCTGTTAGTGCTTTTAGTTTTAGAAAAATATAAACTTTCTGTTTGTGCCATTAGTTTTAAAATTCAAAACACTTTTTGATGTCTTTGTTGCTTTATTTATTTTATTTTGTTTCTACTTACAACAAAATGCTTATTGTTGCTATTATTATTATTTTTTTCAAGTTTTTTTGTTTTGTTTCCTGCATTATTTATTTTGTTTTGTTTTGTTTCAAATTCATAGTTTTCAAATGAACTCTGAAAAAGTTGGCATAGCATGTTCATGAACAAAACGGACAATGGTATCATACTCGTGTGTTACAAAGTTGGCATGGTATCATCATAATAGTTGCAGGAGAAAGTCTTCACTTTTTCTTCGCTTGTGTCGTTTGCTTATTGCGCCGTAACCATGGATAATCTTCATCATTTATCAGGATGCTTGGGTCAGCCTTGACTTTGAAGGGGGGAATTTCATGAAACTTTTCATACTCTTCAGACATGTCATCTTGCCCTCCACTCCCGGGATGTCCCTTTTCCTGAAAGAATTATGTGGCGCTTTGGCTCATTGTATGATGTATTCGCTTCCTTATCTTTTCTTTTCCTCGGTCTGGTACACATGTCCTTCACATAGATAACATGTGCCACATCATTGGCTAGGACGAACGGTTCGTCAGTGTACCCAAGATTTTTCAGATCCCTTGTTGTCATTCCGCATTGTGGGTCTACCTGCACCCGCCTCGACAGATTGACCCACTTGCACTTAAACAAAGGGACCTTAAAATCTACTCCGTAGTCAAGTTCCCATATGTCTACTATGTAACCATAATATGTGTCATTTCCTTGTCGGTTGCTGCATCAAAGCGGACACCGCTGTTTTCGTTGGTGCTCTTTTCATCTTGGTCAATCGTGTAAAATGTATTCCCATTTATCTCGTATCCTTTCCAAATCATTACAGTCGAAGATGGTCCCTGGACAACAAGTACAACTCATCACAAACAGTGTTGTCACCTCCGAGACGTGTTTCCAACCAACTGCTGAAAGTCTGATGTGTTCACATGTAATCCGATCGTCGCCTTTGCTCCGGGTGTTTGGGCGCAGACTGTTCTTGTGTTCATCGACATACGGGTCACCAAGGTAGAGTTCGTAGAGCTGTGTAGTGTGCTTGAGACCAAGAATATCCGTCCCTGCATATTATTGAGTCTCTTCCAAGCGTGTTTTCAGTCAGTCTCCCCTCATACCGCGATTTAGGGAGACCTATCTTATTAAGGCCAGGAATGAAGTCAACACAAAACCCGATGACATCCTCTGTTTGATGGCCCATGGAGATGCTTCCTTCGGCCTAGCACGATTCTGAACATATTTCTTTAGGACTCCATGAACCTCTCAAAGGGTACATATTGTGTAGAAATACGGGCCCCAGAATGACAATCTCGTCGACTAGATGAACTAGGGCGTGTGTCATGATATTGAAGAAGGATGGTGGGAACACCAGCTCAAAGCCGACAAGACATTGCGCCACATCACTCCTTAGCGTTGCTACGATTTCTGGATCGATCACCTTCGAGATATTGCATTGAGGAATGCACATAGCTTCACAATGGCTAATCGGACGTTTTCGGTAGAAGCCCCCTCAATGCAACCGGAAGCAGTTGCGTCATAATCACGTGGCAGTCATGAGACTTTAGGTTCTGAAACTTTTTCTCTGACATATTTATTATTCCCTTTATATTCGACGAGAAGCCAGTCGGGACCTTCATCTTGAGCAGGCATTGAAAGAATATTTCTTTCTCTTCTTTCGAAGAGCGTAGCTGGCAGGACCTTCATACTGCTTCGGAGGCATGCCCTCTTTTTCGTCGTAAGCGTTGCAGGTCCTCTCGTGCCTCAGGTGTATCTTTTGTCTTCCCATACACGCCCAAGAAGCCTAGCAGGTTCACGCAAATGTTCTTCGTCACGTGCATCACGTCTATCGAAGAGCGGACCTCTAGGTCTTTCCAGTAGGATAGGTCCCAAAATATAGATTTCTTCTTCCACATGGGTGCGTGATTCTCAGCGTCATTCAGAACAGCTAGTCCGCCGGGACCCTTTCCAAAGATTACGTGTAAATCATTGACCATAGCAAGTACGTGATCACCGGTACGCATGGCGGGCTTCTTCCGGTGATCTGCCTCGCCTTTGAAATGCTTGCCTTTCTTTCGACATTGATGGTTGGTCGGAAGAAATCGACGATGGCCAGGTACACATTCTTCCTGCAGCTTCCCGGTATATACTATCGGTGTCAAGTAAACAGTGCGTGCATGCGTGGTATCCCTTGTTTGTCTGTCCCGAAGGTTATGAGAGCGGGCCAATCGTTGATTGTCACGAACAACAACGCCTTCAGGTCAAATTCCTCCTTTTTGTGCTCATCCCACGTACGTACACCGTTTCCATTCCACAGCTGTAAAAGTTCCTCAACTAATGGCCTTAGGTACACATCAATGTCGTTGCCGGGTTGCTTAGGGCCTTGGATGAGAACGGCATCATAATGAACTTCCGCTTCATGCACATCCAAGGAGGAAGGTTATACATACATAGAGTCACGGGCCAGGTGCTGTGATTGCTGCTCTGCTCCCCGAAAGGATTAATGCCATCCGCGCTTAAAGCAAACCATACGTTCCTTGGGTCCTTTGCAAACTCATCCCAGTACTTTCTCTCGATTTTTCTCCACTGCGACCCGTCACGGGTGCTCTCAACTTCCGTCTTTCTTACGGTCCTCACGTGCCATCGCATCAACTTGCCATGCTCTCCGTTTCGAACAGACGTTTCAACCGTGGTATTATAGGAGCATACCACATCACCTTCGCAGGAACCCTCTTCCTGGGAGGCTCGCCGTCAACATCACCAAGGTCATCTCGTCTGATCTTATACCGCAACGCACCGCATACCGGGCATGCGTTCAGATCCTTGTAGGCACCACGGTAGAGGATGCAGTCATTAGGGCATGCATGTATCTTCTCCACCTCCAATCCTAGAGGGCATCGACCTTCTTTGCTGCGTATGTACTGTCGGGCAATTCGTTATCCTTTGGAAGCTTCTTCTTCATTATTTTCAGTAGCTTCTCAAATCCTTTATCAGCACAGCATTCTCGCCTTCCTTGCAGCAATTGAGTACGGTACCGAGCTTTGTGTTGCCATCTTCGCAATTGGGGTACAACCCTTTTTGTGATCCTCTAACATGCGATCGAACTTCAGCTTCTCCTTTTGACTTTCGCATTGTGTCCTTGCATCGACAATGACCGGCGGAGATCATCATCATGGGGCACATCGTCTGGTTCATCTTGATCTTCAGCAGCTTCGCCCGTTGCAGCACCATCGTGCACATAAATGCAGTGCAACTTGATGTTCAATAGCATCACCGTATTCAGGGGCACATAGTTGTCATCGTACTCTTCTTCCTTGCCGTCTTCCATCATAACCCCTATTTCTCCGTGCCTCGTCCAAACATTATAGTGTGGCATGAAACCCTTGTAAAGCAGGTGGGTGTGAAGGATTTTCCGGTCGAGTAAGACTTCGTATTCCACATATAGGGCATGGACAACACATAAAACCATTCTGCTTGTTTGCCTCAGCCACTTGAGAAAAGCATGCACGCCCTTAATGTACTCGGAGGTGTGTCGTCACCGTACATCCATTGCCGGTTCATCTGCGTGCATTATATATAATTAAGTGTGTCAAAATCATTACGAACATCATGAATAGATAATTAAATGACCAAATTAATAGAAGTTCATCATCACATAAAACCAAAGTACATACATAGTTCTCATCTAACAACATAAAGCTCTGTTGAGCATCTAAATTAATTAAACCATACATTGAAACTATGTAAAACATTTCAATGTGAAAACAAATACGATCATAATCGCAACCAAGGTAACAACTGATCCAACGGCATAATGATACCAACCCTCGGTATGAATGGCATATTTTCTAATCTTTCTCATCTTCAAGCGCATTGCATCCATCTTGATCTTGTGATCATCGACGACATCCGCAACATGCAACTCCAATATCATCTTCTCCTCCTCAAGTTTTTTTATTTTTCCTTCAAGAAATTGTTTTCTTCTTCAACTAAATTTAACCTCTCGACAATAGGGTCGGTTGGAATTTCGGTTCAACAACCTCCTAGATAAATAAAATCTATGTCACGTTGGTCGGCATAATTTTCATAAACAATAAATGAACCAATAGTTATGAAAAGATAATATATACCACATCCGAATCATAGACAGGACGAGGGCCGACGGGGGCGGATACCAAAACCATCGCACTATATAAGATGCAATAATAAAAGTAAGAAAATAATACAAGTAAGAATATTTTTCCTTTCAGAAAGAAGATAAGAACAAGAGGCTCACCACGGTGGTGCTCGCGATGAGATCGGCGCGGGTGATCGACGGCGGTGAAGACGGGGACGGGGCGTGACGGACCGCTAAACCTAGACAAATATTGAGGAAAATGGAGGTTAGAGGTCGAGCTTGGAGAGGAGAAAGCTTAAGTAGTGTGGCTCGGGCATTCCATCGAACACCTTGTGTGCATAGGAGGTGAGCTAGAGCACCACCAAGCCCCCTCCCCCTCGGCCAGAAAAAACAGAGCAGTGTGCTCTGCTCTTGCGCGAGGGGCTATATTGTTGGGGAACGTAGTAATTTCAAAAAATTTCCTCACGATCACGCAAGATCATGGTGATGCATAGCAACGAGATGAGAGTGTTGTCTACGCCCTCGTGAGACCAGCAACGAAGCGTTGACATAGCGTAGAGGAAGTAGTCGTACTTCTTCCCGATCCAACCGATCCAAGTACCGAGCGTCGGCACCTCCGAGTTCTGCACACGTTCAGCTCGATGGCGTCCCTCGAACTCCGATCCAGCCGAGTGTTGAGGGAGAGTTAAATCAAGACGACGGCGTGGTGACGATGATGATGTTCCACGGCGCAGGGCTTCGCCTAAGCTCCGCAACGGTATATTCGAGGTGTAGTTTGGTGGAAGGGAGCACCGCACACGGCTAAGGAACGATCTCAATGATCAACTTGTGTGTCATGGGGTGCCCCTGCCCTGTATATAAAGGAGGGAAGGGAGGGGCTGGCCGGCCAAGGAGAGGTGCGCCAGGTGTCCTACTCCTACTAGGAGTAGGATTCCCCCCAAATCCTAGTCCAACTAGGTTTCCCCAAGTGGGAAGGGAGAGAGAGGGCGCCTTCTCCTAGTCCTAATAGGACTAGGGAAGGGGGAAGGTGCGCCAGCACTATGGCCCCCTTTTTCTTTCCCACTAAGGCCCATCATGGCCCATTGACCCCGGGGTTCCGGTAACCCTCGGTACTCGGTAAAATTCCCAATTTCACCGGAGTGATTCGGAGTCCAAACATAGGCTTCCAATATATCAATCTTTATGTCTCGACCATTTCGAGACTCCTCGTCATGTCCGTGATCTCATCCGGGACTCGAACAACCTTGGTACATCAATATCATATAAACTCATAATAAGCGTCATCGAAGCGTTAAGCGTGCGGACCCTACGGGTTCGAGAACTATGTAGACATGACCGAGACACCTCTCGGTCAATAACCAACAGCGGGACCTGGATGCCCATTTTGGCTCCTACATATTCTACGAAGATCTTTATCGGTCGGACCGCATAACAACATCGTTGTTCCCTTTGTCATCGGTATGTTACTTGCCCGAGATTCGATCGTCGGTATCCAATACCTAGTTCAATCTCGTTCTTGGCAAGTCTCTTTTCTCGTTCCGTAATACATCATCTCACAACTAACACATTTAGTTGCAATGCTTGCAAGGCTTATGTGATGTGCATTACCGAGAGGGCCCAGAGATACCTCTCCGACAATCGGAGTGACAAATCCTAATCTCGAAATATGCCAACCCAACATGTACCTTCGGAGACACCTGTAATGTACCTTTATAATCACCCGATTACGTTGTGACGTTTGGTAGCACCCAAAGTGTTCCTCGGGCAAACGGAGTTGCATAATCTCATAGTCATAGGAACATGTATAAGTCATGAAGAAAAGCACTAGCAACAAACTATACGATCAGGTGCTATGCTAATGGAATGGGTCATGTCAATCAGATCATTCAACCAATGATGTGATCCCGTTAATCAAATAACAACTCCTTGTTCATGGTTAGGAAACATAACCATCTTTGATTAACGAGCTAGTCAAGTAGAGGCATACTAGTGACACTCTGTAGGTTTATGTATTCACACATGTACTATGTTTCCGGTTAATACAATTCTAGCATGAATAATAAACATTTATCATGATATAAGGAAATAAATAATAACATTATTATTGCCTCTAGGGCATATTTCCTTCAGTCTCCCACTTGCACTAGAGTCAATAATCTAGATTACACAGTAATGATTCTAACACCCATGGAGTCTTGGTGCTGATCATGTTTTGCTCGTGGAAGAGGCTTAGTCAACGGGTCTGCAACATTCAGATCCGTATGTATCTTGCATATCTCTATGTCTCCCACCTGGACCAAATCCCGGATGGAGTTGAAGCGTCTTTTGATGTGCTTGGTTCTCTTGTGAAATCTGGATTCCTTTGCCAAGGCAATTGCACCAGTATTGTCACAAAAGATTTTCATTGGACCCGATACACTAGGTACAACACCTAGATCGGTTATGAACTCCTTCATCCAGACTCCTTCATTAGCTGCTTCCGAAGCAGCTATGTACTCAACTTCACATGTAGATCCATAGCGACGCTTTGTTTGGAACTGCACCAACTGACAGCTCCACCGTTTAATGTAAATACGTATCCGGTTTGCGATTTAGAATCGTCCGGATCAGTGTCAAAGCTTGCGTCGACGTAACCGTTTACGACGAGCTCTTTGTCACCGCCATAAATGAGAAACATATCCTTAGTTCTTCTCAAGTACTTAAGGATGTTCTTGACCGCTGTCCGATGATCCACTCTGGATTACTTTGGTACCTGCTGCTAAACTTACAGCAAGGCACACATCAGGTCTGGTACACAGCATTGCATACATGATAGAGCCTATGGCTGAAGCATAGGAACATCTTTCATTTCTCTCTATCTTCTGCGGTGGTCGGGCATTGAGTCTTACTCAACTTCACACCTTGTAATACTGGCAAGAACCCTTTCTTTGCCTGATCCATTTGAACTTTTTCAAAACTTTATCAAGGTATGTGCTTTGTGAAAGTCCTATTAAGCGTCTTGATCTATCTCTATAGATCTTAATGCCCAATATGTAAGCAGCTTCACGAGGTCTTTCATCGAAAACTCTTATTCAAGTATCCCTTTATGCTATCCAGAAATTCTATATCATTTCCGATCAATAATATGTCATCCACATATAATATCGAAATGCTCTGAGCTCCACTCACTTTCTTGTAAATACAGGCTTCTCCAAAAGTCTGTATAAAACCAAATGCTTTGATCACACTATCAAAGCGTTTATTCCAACTCGAGAGGCTTGCACCAGTCCATAAATGGATCGCTGGAGCTTGCACACTTTGTTAGCTCCTTTGGATCGACAAAACCTTCTGGTTGCATCATATACAACTCTTCTTCCGAAATCCATTCAGAATGCAGTTTTAACATCCATTTGCCAAATTTCATAATCATAAAATGCGGCAATTGCTAACATGATTCGGACGGACTTAAGCATCGCTACGGGTGAGAAGGTCTCATCGTAGTCAATCCCTTGAACTTGTCGAAAACCTTTTGCAACAAGTCGAGCTTTATAGACAATAACATTACCATCAGCGTCAGTCTTCTTCTTGAAGATCCATTTATTCTCAATTGCTTGCCGATCATCGGGCAAGTCAACCAAAGTCCACACTTTGTTCTCATACATGGATCCCATCTCAGATTTCATGGCCTCAAGCCATTTTGTGGAATCTGGGCTCACCATCGCTTCTTCATAGTTCGTAGGTTCATCATGTTCCAGTAACATGACTTCCAAAATAGGATTACCGTACCACTCTGGTGCGGATCTTGCTCTGGTTGATCTACGAAGTTCTGTAGAAACTTGATCTGAAGTTTCATGATCATCATCATTAGCTTCCTCCCTATTTGGTGTAGGTGTCACAGAAACTGTTTTCTGTGATGTACTATTTCTCAATAAGGGAGTAGATACAGTTATCTCATCAAGTTCTACTTTCCTCCCACTCACTTCTTTCGTGAGAAACTCTTTCTCCAAAAAGTTTCCGAATTTAGCAAAAAATCTTGCCTTCGGATCTGTGATAGAAGGTGTACCCAACTGTCTCCTTTGGGTATCCTATGAAGACACATTTCTCCGATTTGGGTTCGAGCTTATCAGGTTGAAGCTTTTTCACATAAGCATCGCAGCCCCAAACTTTCAAAAACGACAACTTTGGTTTCTTGCCAAACCATAGTTCATAAGGTGTCGTCTCAACGGATTTAGATGGTGCCCTATTTAAAGTGAATGCAGCCGTCTCTAAAGCATAACCCCAAAATGATAGCGGTAAATCAGTAAGAGACATCATAGATCGCACCATATCTAATAAAATACGATTCGACGTTCGGACACACCATTACGTTGTGGTGTTCCGGTGGCGTAAGTTGCGAAACTATTCCGCATTGTTTCAAATGTAGGCCAAACTCGTAACTCAAATATTCTCCTCCACGATCAGATCGTAGAAACTTTATTTTCTTGTTACGATGATTTTCCACTTCACTCTGAAATTCTTTGAACTTTTCAAATGTTTCAGACTTGTGTTTCATTAAGTAGATATACCCATATCTGCTCAAATCATCTGTGAAGGTGAGAAAATAACGATATCCGCCGAGCCTCAACATTCATTGGACCACATACATCAGTATGTATGATTTCCAATAAATCTGTTGCTCTCTCCATAGTTCCGGAGAACGGTGTTTTAGTCATCTTGCCCATAAGGCACGGTTCATAAGTGCCAAGTGATTCATAATCAAGTGACTCCAAAAGTCCATCAATATGGAGTTTCTTCATGCGCTTTACACCGATATGACCTAAGCGGCAGTGCCACAAATAAGTTGCACCATCATTATCAACTCTGCATCTTTTGGTTTCAACATTATGAATATGTGTATCACTACTATCAAGATTAAGTAAAACAAACCATTCTTCAATGGTGCATGACCATAAAAGATATTATTCATATAAATAGAACAACCATTATTCTCTGATTTAAATGAATAACCGTCTCGCATCAAACAAGATCCAGATATAATGTTCATGCTCAACGCTGGTACTAAATAACAATTATTTAGGTCTAATACTAATCCGAAGGTAGATGTAGAGGTAGCGTGCCGACTGCGATCACATCGACTTTGGAACCATTTCCCACGCGCATTGTCACCTCGTCCTTAGCCAATCTTCGCAATCCGTAGCCCTGTTTGAGTTGCAAATATTAGCAATGAACCAGTATCAAATACCAGTGCTACTGCGAGTATTAGTAAGGTACACATCAATAACATGTATATCACATATACCTTTGTTAACCTTGCCATCCTTCTTATCCGCCAAATACTTGGGGCAGTTCCGCTTCGATGACCAGCCTGCTTGCAATAGAAGCACTCGGTTTCAGGCTTAGGACCAGACTTGGGTTTCTTCTCTTGATCAGCAACTTGCTTGCCGCTCTTTTGAAGTTTCCTTTTCTTTCCTTTGCCCTTTTCTTGAAACTAGTGGTTTTGTTAACCATCAACACTTGATGCTCCTTTTGATTTCTACCTCCATGACTTTCAGCATCGCGAAGAGCTCGGGCATTGTTTTGGTCATCCCTTGCATATTATAGTTCATCACGAAGCTCTTGTAGCTTGGTGGCGTGATTGGAGAATTCTGTCAATGGCGCAATCATCCGGAAGATTAACTCCCAGTTGAATCAAGTGATTGTTATATCCGGACATTCTGAGTATATGCTCACTGACAGAACCGTTCTCCTCCATCTTACAGCTATAGAACTTATTGGAGACTTCATATCTCTCAATCCGGGCATTCGCTTGGAATATTAACTTCAACTCCTGGAACATCTCATATGCTCCATGGTGTTCAAAAGCGACGTTGAAGTCGGTTCTAAGCCGTAAAGCATGGCACATTGAACTATAGAGTAGTCATCAGCTTTGCTTTGCCAGACGTTCACAACTTCGGCGCAGCCCTTGCACCAGGCCTGGCACCTAACGGTGCTTCCAGGACTTAATTCTTCCGTGCAGCAATAAGGATAATCCTCAAGTTACGGACCCAGTCCGTGTAATTGCTGCCATCATCTTTCAACTTTGCTTTCTCAAGGAACGCATTAAAATTCAACGGAACAACAGCACGAGCCATCTATCTACACATCATAGACAAGCAAGATACTATCGGTACTAAGTTCATGATAAATTTAAGTTCAATTAATCATATTACTTAAGAACTCCCACTTAGAAAAATATCCTCCAATTCTCTAAGTGATTGCGTGATCCATATCAACTACACCATGACCGATCATCACGTGTGATGGAGTAGTTTCAATGGTGAACATCAATATGTTGATCATATCTACTATATGATTCACGCTCGACCTTCGGTCTCCGTGTTCGAGGTCATATCTTATATGCATAGCTCGTCAAGTATAACCTGAGTATTCTGCGTGTGCAACTGTTTTGCACCGTTGTATTTGAGCGTAGAGCCTATCACACCCGATCATCACGTGGTGTCTCAGACGAAGAACTTTCGCATAGCGGTGCATACTCAGGAGAACACTTCTTGATAATTTAGTAAGGGATCATCTTATAATGCTACCGTCAATCAAAGCAAAATAAGATGCATAAAGGATTAACATCACATGCAATCAATATAAGTGATATGATATGGCCATCATCATCTTGTGCTTGTGATCTCCATCTCAAGCACCGTCATGATCACCATCGTCACCGGCGCGACACCTTGATCTCCATCGTAGCATCGTTGTCGTCTCGCCAATCTTATGCTTCTCGACTATCGCTACCGCTTAGTGATAAAGTAAAGCATTACAGTAGCATTGCATTGCATACAATAAGCGACAACCATATGGCTCCTGCCGATTGCCGATAACCGGTTACAAAACATGATCATCTCATACAATAAAATTCAGCATCATGTCTTGACCATATCACATCACAACATGCCCTGCAAAAACAAGTTAGACGTCCTCTACTTTGTTGTTGCAAATTTTACGTGGCTGCTACGGGCTGAGCAAGAACCGTTCTTACCTACGCATCAAAACCACAGCGATACTTCGTCAAATAGACTCCGTTTTAACCTTCTCAAGGACGGGCGTATACACTCGATTCAACTAAAGTGAGAGAGAGACACCCGCCGGTCACCTTTAAGCAACGAGTGCTCGGGCGGTGAAACCAGTCTCGCGTAAGCGTCTGGCGTAATGTCGGTCCGGGCGCTTCATCTCACAATACCGCTGAACCAAAGTATGACATGCTGGTAGGCAGTATGACTTGTATCGTCCACAACTCACTTGTGTTCTACTCGTGCACATGACATCAACGCATAAAACCAGGCTCGGATGCCACTGTTGGGGAGCGTAGTAATTTCAAAAATTTCCTACGATCACGCAAGATCATGGTGATGCATAGCAACGAGATGAGAGTGTTGTCTCGTACCCTCGTAGACCAGCAACGGAAGCGTTGACGCAGCGTAGAGGAAGTAGTCGTACTTCTTCCCGATCCAACCGATCCAAGTACCGAGCGTCACGGCACCTCCGAGTTCTGCACACGTTCAGCTCGATGGCGTCCCTCGAACTCCGATCCAGCCGAGTGTTGAGGAGAGTTTAAATCGACCGACGGCGTGGTGACGATGATGATGTTCCACCGGCGCAGGGCTTCGCCTAAGCTCCGCAGCGGTATATTCGAGGTGTAGTTTGGTGGAAGGGAGCACCGACACGGCTAAGGAGCGATCTCAATGATCAACTTGTGTGTCATGGGGTGCCCCTGCCCTGTATATAAAGGAGGGAAGGGAGGGCTGGCCGGCCAAGGAGAGGTGCGCCAGGGTGTCCTACTCCTACTAGAGTAGGATTCCCCCAAATCCTAGTCCAACTAGGTTTCCCCAAGTGGGAAGGAGAGAGAGAGGCGCCCCTTCTCCTAGTCCTAATAGGACTAGGGAAGGGGAAGGTGCTGACCAGCACTATGGCCCCTTTCTCTTTCCCACTAAGGCCCATCATGGCCCATTGACCCCCGGGGTTCCGGTAACCCTCGGTACTCGGTAAAATTCCCAATTTCACCGGAGTGATTCGAGTCCAAACATAGGCTTCCAATATATCAATCTTTATGTCTCGACCATTTCGAGACTCCTCGTCATGTCCGTGATCTCATCCGGGACTCGAACAACCTTGGTACATCAATATCATATAAACTCATAATAAGCATCATCGAAGCGTTAAGCGTGCGGACCCTACGGGTTCGAGAACTATGTAGACATGACCGAGACACCTCTCGGTCAATAACCAACAGCGGGACCTGGATGCCCATTTTGGCTCCTACATATTCTCGAAGATCTTTATCGGTCGGACCGCATAACAACATCGTTGTTCCTTTGTCATCGGTATGTTACTTGCCCGAGATTCGATCGTCGGTATCCAATACCTAGTTCAATCTCGTTCTTGGCAAGTCTCTTTTCTCGTTCCGTAATACATCATCTCACAACTAACACATTTAGTTGCAATGCTTGCAAGGCTTATGTGATGTGCATTACCGAGAGGGCCGAGAGATACCTCTCCGACAATCGGAGTGACAAATCCTAATCTCAAATATGCCAACCCAACATGTACCTTCGGAGACACCTGTAATGTACCTTTATAATCACCCGATTACGTTGTGACGTTTGGTAGCACCAAAGTGTTCCTCGGGCAAGCGGGAGTTGCATAATCTCATAGTCATAGGAACATGTATAAGTCATGAAGAAAAGCACTAGCAACAAACTATACGATCAGGTGCTATGCTAATGGAATGGGTCATGTCAATCAGATCATTCAACCAATGATGTGATCCCGTTAATCAAATAACAACTCCTTGTTCATGGTTAGGAAACATAACCATCTTTGATTAACGAGCTAGTCAAGTAGAGGCATACTAGTGACACTCTGTAGGTTTATGTATTCACACATGTATTATGTTTCCGGTTAATACAATTCTAGCATGAATAATAAACATTTATCATGATATAAGGAAATAAATAATAACATTATTATTGCCTCTAGGGCATATTTCCTTCATATATATAGGCAGCACTATTGGTCCCGGTTGGTGGCATGAGCAGGGACTAAAGGGAAGCCTTTGGTCCCGATTCATGCCACCAACCGGGACCAATAGTGGTGGGCCAGGAGCGAGGCCCATTGGTCCCGGTTCGTCCCACCAACCGGGACCAAAAGGTCCGGACGAACCGGGACCAATGGCCACGTGGCCCGGCCGGCCCCCCAGGCTCACTGAACCGGGATAAATGCTCACATTAGTCCCGGTTCTGGATTGAACCGGGACTAATGGGCAAAACAGGCCTCAACGATAGCCCCTTTTTCTACTAGTGGACCGTTTCCTGCCTCTAATGGTTATACACATATTTTAGTTGTTGTTGATTACTTTACTAAGTGGGTAGAAGCTATTCCAACTAGTAGTGCAGATCATAACACTTCTATTAAAATGCTTAAAGAAGTTATTTTTCCAAGGTTTGGAGTCCCTAGATATCTTATGACTGATGGTGGTTCACATTTTATTCATGGTGCTTTCCGTAAGATGCTTGCTATGTATGATGTTAATCATAGAATCACATCTCCTTATCACCCACAGTCTAGTGGTCAAGTAGAGTTGAGCAATAGAGAGCTCAAATTAATTTTGCAAAAGACTGTTAATAGATCTAGAAAGAATTGGTCCAAGAAACTTGATGATGCACTATGGGCCTATAGAATTGCATACAAAAATCCTATGGGTATGTCTTCGTATAAGATGGTTTATGGAAAAGCTTGTCATCTACCTCTAGAACTTGAACATAAAGCATATTGGGCTATCAAAAAGCTTAACTATGACTTCAAACTTGCCGGTGAGAAGAGGTTGTTTGATATTAGCTCACTTGATGAATGGAGAACCCAAGCCTATGAGAATGCCAAGGTATTCAAAGAAAAAGTCAAACGCTGGCATGACAAAAGGATACAAAAGTGCGAGTTTAATGTAGGTGATTATGTGTTATTATTCAACTCTCGTTTAAGATTTTTTGCATGAAAACTTCTCTCTAAATGGGAAGGTCCTTACGTTATCGAGGAGGTCTACCATTCGGGCGCCATAAAAATCAACAACTTCGAAGGCACAAGCCCGAGGCTGGTGAACGGTCAAAGAATTAAACATTATATCTCAGGTAATCCTATCAATGTTGAAACTAATATTATTGAAACCGTAAACCCAGAGGAATACATAAGGGACACTTTCCAGAATGTTCCAGACTCTGAAAAGGAATAGGTATGTGGTACGGCAAGTAAACCGACTCCAAAACAACTCTACTAGCAATTTTTATCAGTTTTGGAAGATTTAAGAATTTTCGGAAGAAAGAAGTAGTCCGGGAAGGACACGAGGCTTCCACGAGGGTGGAGGCGCACCCACCCTTACTGGGCGCGCCCCCTATCTTGTGGACACCTCGTGTTCCTCCCGGACTCCGTTTTCTTGCACGTTACGTATTTTGGTCGGTAAAAATTCATTATATAATCTCCCAGAGGTTTTGACCACCGTATCATGCAAATATCCTCTGTTTTCATTTCAAGCTGTTTTCTGTTGCAGATCTAGAGCATCATGGCATCTCCAAGCGCTCCCAAGGACAAGTTTTTCGAGAGGGTTATCAACCCCTATCTCGCGGAGGTGTTGCAACACCCTCAAACCATTGAGATGCGTGAGGGGGTACTGCACATCCATGATGTGGAGGGACCAAGGCATACCGGAAGCGTGGAGACAGAGCTCGAAGCCATGGAGCAACAAGTCTTCAAGTGCCAAGGGATGGTGGAGCATGGACTCAACGCCCACCATATGATGATCACGGAGTTCACCAACAACCGCAAGCTAGATGACAAAGTCATCGGGGAAACCATCTTCAAGATTCAAGAGAAAATTGAGCACCTCCAAGCCCAGATCTATGACCTGCAAAACCAGAACTGTGAGTATGAATATAGATTCGAGAGGATGAGTTTGGCTGCTTATTTAAGGATCCCAGAGACTCGATCATCCTTCTATGATGGTGAGCCTATGCCTTGGAAGATGGACGACAAGCCTACATCATCAACAACTCCTACCTCACCACCTCCGAGGACATAATCACATGGGTATGGGCACTCCCATTGGCAACTACCAAGCTTGGGGGAGGTGCCCCGGTATCGTATCACCATCACACTTATATTTACCGTTTTATTTAGTTCGATCCTTTTAGTAGTATCTTGATCTAGTAGATTGAAGTTTTGATATCAAGTAGTTTTGAGTTTTGCTTTGTGATCTCTTTATGTAATCGAGTCCGTGAGCTATCTATAATAAAGATTAGTGTTGAGTCAAGGGCTTTGCTATCTTGCTATGATCTTGAGAAAAATAGAAAGAATAAAAGAGTAATGACTTCACACATAGAAAGTATGAGGCATAAAAGTTGTTGAGAGTTGATAAACGTAGTTTTGGTCATTGTTGCAATTAATAGGAAGTAATAAGGAAAGAGAGGTTTCACATATGAATATACTATCTTGGACATCTTTTATGATTGTGAGCACTCATTAAGTATGACATGCTAAAAGAGTCGACGTTGGACAAGGAAGAAAACGTAATGGTTTATGTTTTCTCACATCTCAGTTAAAGTATATTGTCATTGATCTTCCGAACATGTTGAGCTTGCCTTTCCCCCTCATGCTAGCCAAATTCCTAGCACCAAGTAGAGATACTACTTGTGCTTCCAAATATCCTTAAACCCAGTTTTGCCATGAGAGTCCACCATACTTACCTATGGATTGAGTAAGATCCTTCAAGTAAGTTGTCATCGGTGGAAGCAATAAAAATTTCTCTCTAAATATGCATGACTTATTAGTGTGGAGAAAATAAGCTTTGTACGATCTTTTTATGGAAGCAATAAAAGCGACAGACTGCATAATAAAGGTCCATACACAAGTGGCAATATAAAGTGTCGTTCTTTCGCAGTAAGATTTTCTGTACCCAACCCTAAAGCGCATGACAACCTCTGCTTCCCTCTGCGAAGGGCCTATCTTTTACTTTATGTTTTTACTTTATGCTTGAGTCAAGGTGATCCTCACCTTTCCCTTTTTCATTTTATCCTTTGGCAAGCTCCTCGTGTTTGAAAGATCAAGATATATATCCAATTGGACGTTCGTTAGCATGGAATATTATTGTTGACATCACCTAAAGGTGAATACGTTGGGAGGCAACACAATAAGCCCCTATCTTTCTCAGTGTCCGGCTGAAACTCCATAACCACAAGTATTGCGTGAGAGTTAGCAATTGTAGAAGACTATATGATAGTTGAGTATGTGGACTTGCTGAAAAGCTCTATTCTTGACTCTTTCTGATGTTATGATAAATTGCAATTGCTTCAATGACTAAGATTATAGTTTGTTAGCTTTCAATGAAGTTTCGGAACCATACTTGACATTGTGAATTGATTGTTACTTGAGCATAAGAAATCATATGACAAAATCTATTTATGTTGCTGTTATAAGAATGATCATCATGCCCTCATGTTCGTATTTTATTTTTATCGACACCTCTATCTCTAAACATGCGTACATATGATACGTCTCCAACGTATCTATACTTTATGAAGCATTCATGCTATTTTATTATCTGTTTTGAATGATTACGGGCTTTATTATACACTTTTATATTACTTTTGGGACTAACCTACTAACCGGAGGCCCAGTCCATGTTGCTGTTTTATTGCCTGTTTCAGTATTTGGAAGAAAAGGAATATCAAACGGAGTCCAAACGAAATGAAACCTTCGGGAGCGTGATTTTTGGGAAGAATATGATCCGGAAGACTTGGAGTCCACGTCAGAAGAGCCTCGAGGAGGCCAGGAGATAGGAGGGCGCGCCTACCATCCCTGGGCGCCCCCCTGTCTCGTGGGCCCCTCGATCACCCCCCGACCGACTTCCTTCACCTATATAATCCCATATACCCTAAAAACATCCACGGAGAAGATAGATCGGGAGTTCCTCCGCCGCAAGCCTCTGTAGCCACCAAAAGTCAATCAGGACCTGTTAGGCACCTGCACTTGGGGGGATCCCTCACCGGTGGTCATCTTCATCATCCCGGCGCTCTCCATGACGAGGAGGGAGTAGTTCACCATTGAGGCTTAGGGTATGTACTAGTAGCTATGTGTTTGATCTCTCTCTCTCTCTCTCTCTCTCTCTCTCTCTCTCTCTCTCTCTCTCTCGTGTTCTCTCTCGTGTTCTCTCTCGTGTTCCCTCTATGGCACGATCTTGATGTATCGCGAGCTTTGCTATTATAGTTGGATCTTATGATGTTTCTCCCCCTCTACTCTCTTGTGATGAATTGAGTTTTCCCATTGAAGTTATCTTATCGGATTGAGTCTTTAATGATTTGAGAACACTTGATGTATTCCTTGCGTGGGATACCCGTGATGACAATGGGGTATTCTATTGATCCACTTGACGTATGTTTTGGTGATCAACTTGCGGGTTCCGCCCATGAACCTATGCATAAGGGTTAGCACACGTTCTTGTCTTGACTCTCCGGTAGAAACTTTGGGGCACTCTTTGAAGTACTTTGTGTTGGTTGAATAGATGAATCTGAGATTGTGTGATGCATATCGTATAATCATGCCCACGGATACTTGAGGTTACAATGGATTATCTAGGTGACATTAGGGTTTTGGTTGATTTGTTCCTTAAGGTGTTATTCTAGTATGAACTCTATGATAGATTGAGCGGAAAGAATAGCTTCATGTTATTTTACTACGAACTCTTGAATATATTGAGCAGAAAGGATAACTTTGAGATGGTTTCGTACCCTACCATAATCTCTTCGTTCGTTCTCCGCTATTAGTGGCTTTGGAGTGACTCTTTGTTGCATGTTGAGGGATTGTTATGTGATCCAAGTATGTTATTATTGTTGAGAGAACTTGCACTAGTGAAAGTATGAACCTTAGGCCTTGTTTCCTATCATTGCAATACCGTTTACGCTCACTTTTATCATTAGTTACCTTGCTGTTTTTATAATTTCAGATTACAAATACCTTTATCTACCATCCATATTGCACTTGTATCACCATCTCTTCGCCGAACTAGTGCACCTATACAATTTACCATTGTATTGGGTGTGTTGGGGACACAAGAGACTCTTTGTTATTTGGTTGCAGGGTTGTTTGAGAGAGACCATCTTCATCCTACGCCTTCCACAGATTGATAAACCTTAGGTCATCCACTTGAGGGAAATTTGCTACTGTCCTACAAACCTCTGCACTCGGAGGCCCAACAGCGTCTACAAAAAGAAGGTTGTGTAGTAGACATCAAGCTCTTTTCTGGCGCCGTTGCCGGGGAGGTGAGTACTTGAAGGTATATATTTAGATCTTGCAATCGAATCTTTTTGTTTCTTGTTTTATCACTAGTTTAGTCTATAAAAGAAAACTACAAAAAATGGAATTGAGTTTGTCTCATACGCTTCATCTTTTTAATATCTTTCATGAGAATGATGGGAAGGAAAATTGTGCTCAAGTGCTAGAAGAAGAAATCTATAAAATGTTTGTTACTAAATCTTTGAATGATGAGCATGATTGCAATGTTATTAGTATGAATTCTTTGAATACCCATGATGCTAATGATATGCAAAGCCACAAGCTTGGGGATGCTATGTTTGATGAATATGATATCTTTTGTCCCCCAAGTTTTGATGAGAATATTTATTATGATGAAAGCATGACTCCTATTTATAATGATTATATTGATGAAAGTGGTTTTGGAAGAGTGTCAACTTTAGGTAGTATTGATCCCACTATTTTGGAGGATGTTGAATCTTATTGTGATGAATATGAAAGTGGATTTGGAAGAGTGTCAACTTTATTTAGTGATGATTCCACTATTTCGGAAGAGGTTCCAATTGATTATGAGAACAAAGTTGCTATCTATGATGATTATTGTGATGACTTGTATGCTATTAAGAATAATGATAACCATGAAACTTGTCATCATGATTTTAGTTTTCAATTGGATTATGCCTCACATGATAATTATTTTGTTGAGTTTGCTCCCACTACTATTGATGAGAATAAATTTTCTTATGTGGAGAGTAGTAAATTTTCTATGCTTGTAGATCATGAAAAGAATGCTTTATGTGCGGGTTATATTGTTGAATTCATTCATGATGCTACTGAAAATTATTATGAGAGAGGAACATATGCTTGTAGGAATTGCAATAATATCAAGTTTCCTCTCTATATGCTTAAAATTTTGAAGCTATGCTTGTTTTACCTTCCTATGCTAATTGATTATTGTTCCCATAAATTGTTTTCTCTCAAAATCCCTATGCATAGGAAGTGGGTTAGACTTAAATGTGCTATTAATATGCTTCATGATGCTCTCGTTATGTTTCAATTCCTATCTTTTATGTGAGCATCATTGCCATCATCATGCCTAGCTAGAAAGGCATTAAAGAAAAGCGCTTGTTGGGAGACAACCCAATATTTAACCTTACTGTTTTTGTGTGACCACATGATTATGATACTGTATTAATCATGTTTTATGGCTTTTGATTCAATAAAGTGCCAAGTAGAGCCTTTGAGAAGACTTGGGTGAAGTCTTTATGATCATGCTGTGAAAAACAGAAACTTTAGCGCTCACGAGATTATCTGCCATTTTTTACAGAAGAGTGATTTTAGGTTGATTCTTTTTGCAGATAATTAATATACAAATTCCTCAGGTCCACCAATTTATTTCAGAATTTTTGTTGTTCCAGAAGTATACGTTTGATACAGATTACTAGAGACTGTTCTGTTTTTGACAGATTCTGTTTTCTAGGTGTTGTTTGCTTATTTTGATGCATCTATGGCTAGTATGTAAGGGTATGAACCATATAGAACTTGGAATACAGTAGGTTTAACACCAATATGAATTTAAAATGATTTCATTACAGTACCAAAAGTGGTGATTTATTTTCTTATACTAACGGAGCTTACGAGTTTTGTTTTGAGTTTCGTGTTGTGAAGTTTTCAAGTTTTGGGTAAAGATTCGATGGACTACGGAATAAGGAGTGGAAAGAGGCTAAGCTTGGGGATGCCAAAGGCACCCCAAGGTAATATCCAAGGACAACCAAGAGCCTAAGCTTGGGGATGCCCCAGATGGCATCCCCTCTTTCGTCTTCATTCATCGGTAACTTTACTTGGAGCTATATTTTTATTTGCCACATGATATGTGTGTTGCTTGGAGTGTCATTTTATTTTGTTAGTATTTGCATTCTGTTATTTAGAATAATGTTTTGCATCTATATTTTCAATAAAAATGTCAAGGATAGCCTTTACCATGCTTATTTTGCTAGTATACATGTTGCTGTTTGAAAACAGAAAGTTTACTGCTGTTGCAAAAATTCCCTAGAAAATTCAGAGAGTGATATAATTTTGAATCTTTTTGCATAATGATCTCTGATAAATCTTTTACATCATAGTATTTTTCTTATAATTTTTGGAGTTAGGGTAGTATGATGAATCTTGCATTCTTTACAGATTATACTGTTTTGGAAGATTGTTGTTATGTTTACATTGTTTGCATATGCTTGCTTGTTTAATGATTCTATTTGAGGATAGGAGTATTAAATATGCAGAGACATTTAGTATGCAATGTTGAATAATAATGTTAGTAATATGTTACAGTAGAAAATGATAAGGTTTTTGCATTGTTTTATACTAACTTATCTCACGAGTTCTTGTTGAGTTTGGTGTGAATGAAGCTTTCGAGATTTAGGAAAACCATGATATAAAAGGAATTAAGGAGACACAAAAGCTCAAGCTTGGGGAAGCCCAAGGCACCCCAAGATAATATTCTAAGAAGTCTCAAGAATGTAAGCTTGGGGATGCCCCGGTAGGCATCCCACCTTTCTTCTTCAACAATTATCGGTTAGTATCGGTTGAACCTAAGTTTTTGCTTCTTCACATGAGTCGTGCTATCCTTGCAATGCCTTTTTATTTTGTTTTGCTTGCTGTTTGAATAAAATACCAAGATCTTAAATTCTTAAATGTTAGAGTTGTCTTCACATGGCTACATAATTATTTAACTACTCATTGATCTTCACTTATATCTTTTTGGAGTAGTTTGTCATTCACTTGTGTGCTTCACTTATATCCTATGAGTAAATGGTTGAATGAGTTGAATGTCATAAATCTGAAATATGCTTCATATGCTTATGCCATGGGGAGTAATGACTTCACATATAAGAAGTAGAGGTTGTAAATTTATTGAAGGTTAGCAAGCATTGTATTGGTCATTTGATCAATTCATGAAAGAATATTGAAGGAAGAGACATTTCACATATAAATATACTATCTTAGACAATCTTTTATAACTATGAGCACTCATTAAGTATGACATGCTAAAGAGTTGATGTTGGACAAGGAAGACAACGTAATGGGTTATGTTTTCTCACATCTCAGTTAAAGTATATTGTCATGGATCACTCAAACATGTTGAGCTTGCCTTTCCCCCTCATGCTAGCCAAAATTCCTTGCACCAAGTAGAGATACTACTTGTGCTTCCAATATCCTCAAACCCAGTTTTTGCCATGAGTGTCCACCATACCTACCTATATGGTATTTACCTGCCGTTCCAAGTAAATTTCCATGTGCAAAACTCTAAACCTTCAAACAATAATCTGTTCTGTATGCCCGAATCGCTCATGTAGCGACTAGGGGATGTCAGTATCTTCCATGCTAGATGAGTTATTCTCAAGATGAGTGGACTCTGCTCATCATTCACGAGAGAAATGGCTGGTAACCGGGATGACCAGTCCCATGATCAAAAGATCAAAATCAAATCAAAAATAATTGCAAACAAAACTCCCCCAGGTTTGATGTTAGTTGGAGGCACCCGTTGTTTCAGGGAAGCCATGGATTGATTATTGTTGGTGGAGGGGGAGTAAAAACTTTTACCATTCTGTTTGGGAACCGCCTATAATGTATGTAGTATGGAAGATATTGGGAACTCTTGGTTGTTATGTTGACAATGAGATCAGACCTCTCAAAATTATTTATCTCTATTTCAAAATTGAGCTCTGGCACCTCTGCAGATCCCTGCTTCCCTCTGCAAAGGGCCTATCTTTTACTTTATGTCTTTTACTTTATGCAAGAGTCAAGGTGATCTTCACCTTTCCCTTTTTTATTTTATCCTTTGGCAAGCACTTTGTGTTGGGGTGATCCTGATATATATATATATATATATATATATATATATATATATATATATATATATATATATATATATATATATATATATATATATCAATTGGATGTAAGTTAGCATGAACTATTATTGTTGACATCACCCAAAGGTGAATACGTTGGGAGGCAACACTATAAGCCCCTATCTTTCTCAGTGTTCGATTAAAACTCCATAACCACAAGTATTGCATGAGTGTTAGCAATTGTAGAAGACTAAATGATAGTTGAGTATGTGGAGTTTGCTAAATCAAAGCTCTGACTTAGACCCTTCCTGAAAATAAGATGAATTGCAATTGTTTGATGACTGAGAATGAAGTTTGCTAGTTTTCAAGAAAGTTTATGGTCTATGCTTTAACACGTGAATAGCTTGTTACTTGATCGTGAGAAGTTTTATGAGATGAACTACTATTATGACATATAATCATGCTAGAAAAGGTGATTGAAATTATCATTGATCAAACTTATGCACCTGCTAGCATTCACACTTCATAAATTCTTTCTTTATCATTTACCTACTCGAGGACGAGTAGGAATTAAGCTTGGGGATGCTGATACGTCTCCAACGTATCAATAATTTATGAAGCATTCATGCTATTTTATTATCTGTTTTGAATGATTACGGGCTTTATTATACACTTTTATATTACTTTTTGGACTAACCTACTAACCGGAGGCCCAGCCCATATTGTTGTTTTAATGCCTATTTCAGTATTTCAAAGAAAAGGAATATCAAACGGAGTCCAAACGGAATGAAACCTTCGGGAGCGTGATTTTTGGGAAGAATATGATCCGGAAGACTTGGAGTCCACGTCAGAAGATCCTCAAGGAGGCCAGGAGATAGGAGGGCGTGCCCTCCTGTCTCGTGGGCCCCTCGAGCACCCCCCGACCGACTTCCTTCACCTATATAAACCCATATACCCTAAAAACATCCACGGAGAAGATAGATCGGGAGTTCCGCCGCCGCAAGCCTCTGTAGCCACCAAAAGTCAATCGGGACCCTATCCCGGCACCCTGCCGGAGGGGGGGGGAATCCCTCACAGGTGGCCATCTTCATCATCCCGGCGCTCTCCATGACGAGGAGGGAGTAGTTCACCCTCGAGGCTGAGGGTATGTACCAGTAGCTATGTGTTTGATCTCTCTCTCTCTCTCTCTCTCTCTCTCTCTCTCTTGTGTTCTCTCTAGTGTTCCCTCTATGGAACGATTTTGATGTATCGCAAGCTTTGCTATTATAGTTGGATCTTATGATGTTTCTCCCCCTCTACTCTCTTGTGATGAATTGAGTTTTCCCCTTGAAGTTATCTTATCGGATTGAGTCTTTAATGATTTGAGAACACTTGATGTATGTCTTGCGTGGGATACCCGTGGTGACAATGGGGTATTCTATTGATCAACTTGATGTATGTTTTGGTGATCAACTTGCGGGTTCTGCCCATGAACCTGTGCATAGGGGTTGGCACACGTTCTTGTCTTGACTCCCCGGTAAAAACTTTGGGGCACTCTTTGAAGTACTTTGTGTTGGTTGAATAGATGAATCTGTGATTGTGTGATGCATATCGTATAATCATGCCCACGGATACTTGAGGTGACAATGGAGTATCTAGGTGACATTAGGGCTTTGGTTGATTTGTGTCTTAAGGTGTTATTCTAGTATGAACTCTGATAGATTGAGCGGAAAGAATAGCTTCATGTTATTTTACTACGAACTCTTGAATATATTGAGCAGAAAGGATAACTTTGAGGTGGTTTCGTACCCTACCATAATCTCTTCGTTCGTTCTCTGCTATTAGTGGCTTTGGAGTGACTCTTTGTTGCATGTTGAGGGATTGTTACGTGATCCAAGTATGTTATTATTGTTGAGGGAACTTGCACTAGTGAAAGTATGAACCTTAGGCCTTCTTTCCTATCATTGCAATACCGTTTACGCTCACTTTTATCATTAGTTACCTTGCTGTTTTTATAATTTCAGATTACAAATACCTTTATCTACCATCCATATTGCACTTGTATCACCATCTCTTCACCGAACTAGTGCACCTATACAATTTACCATTGTATTGGGTGTGTTGGGGACACAAGAGACTCTTTGTTATTTGGTTGCAGGGTTGTTTGAGAGAGACCATCTTCATCCTACGCCTCCCACGGATTGATAAACCTTAGGTCATCCACTTGTGGGAAATTTGCTACTGTCCTACAAACCTCTGCACTTGGAGGCCCAACAGCGTCTACAAGAAGAAGGTTGAGTAGTAGACATCAACATATTTTTCGATTTTAGCTTCTGCTTCAGGACAAGCGAGGTCTAAGCTTGGGGGAGTTGATATGTCCATTTTGCATCATGCTTTTATATCAATATTTATTGCATTATGGGCTGTTATTACACATTATATATCAATACTTATGGCTATTCTCTCTTATTTTATAAGGTTTACCATGAAGAGGGGGAATGCCGGCAGCTGGAATTCTAGCTGGAAAAGGAGCAAACATTGGAAACCTATTCTGCACTGCTCCAAAAGACCTGAAACTCCACGAAACTTATTTTTGGCATTAATAAAAATTATTGAGCGGAAGAAACACCTCAGGGGGCCCACACCCTGGCCAGGAGGGTGGGGGGCGCGCCCACCCTTACTGGGCGCGTCCCCATATCTCCTGGGCCCCCTGGTGGCCCTCCGGTGTCCATCTTCTGCTATATGAAGGCTTTTACCCTGGAAAAATCGTGGGCAAGCTTACGGGACGAAACTCCGCCGCCACGAGGCAGAACCAACCTAGAGCTCCGGCAGAGCTGTTCTGCCGGGGATACTTCCCTTCGGGAGGGGGAAATCATCACCGTCGTCATCACCCACGATCCTCCCATCGGGAGAGGGTCAATCTCCATCAACATCTTCACCAGCACCATCTCCTCTCAAACCCTAGTTCATCTCTTGTATCTAATCTTGTACCCAAAACCACGAATTGGTACCTCTGGGTTGCTAGTAGTGTTGATTATTCCTTGTAGTTGAAGCTTATTGGTTTACTTGGTGGAAGATCATATGTTCAGATCCTTAATGCATATTATTACACCTCTGATTATGAACATGAATATGCTTTGTGAGTAGTTACGTTTGTTCCTGAGGACATGGGTGAAGTCTTGCTATTAGTAGTCATGTGAATTTGGTATTCGGTCGATATTTTGATGAGATGTATGTTGTCTCTCCTCTAGTGGTGTTATGTGAACGTCGACTACATGACACTTCACTATAATTTCTACCTAGAGGAAGGCATTGGGAAGTAATAAGTAGATGATGGGTTGCTAGAGTGACAGAAGCATACACCCTAGTCTATGCGTTGCTTCGTAAGGGGCTGATTTGGATCCATATGTTTAATGTTGTGGTTAGGTTTACCTTAATACTTTTGTTGTAGTTGCGGATGCTTGCAATAGGGGTTAATCATAAGTGGGATGCTTTTCCAAGTAAGGGCAGTACCAAAGCACCGATCCACCCACATATCAAATTATCAAAGTACCGAGCGCGAATCATATGAGCGTGATGAAACTAGCTTGACGATAATTCCCATGTGTCCTCGGGAGCTTCTTTCTCATTATAAGAAATTGTCCAGGATTATCCTTTGCTACAAAAAGGATTGGGCCACCTTGCTGCACCTTATTTACTTCCATTGCTTGTTACTCGTTGAGGGAGTCCTGGATTAGGGGGTATCCGGACAGCCGGACTATGTACTTTGGCCGGACTGTTGGACTATGAAGATACAAGATTGAAGACTTCATCCCGTGTCCGGATGGGACTCTCCTTTGCGTGGAAGGCAAGCTTGGCGATTCGGATGTTAGATCTCCTTCTCTGTAACCGACTCTGTGTAACCCTAGCCCCCTCCGGTGTCTATATAAACCGGAGGGTTTAGTCCGTAGGACAAGGACAATCATAACCATAGGCTAAGGGTTTTAGCCTCTACGACCTTGTGGTAGATCAACTCTTGTAATACTTATATCATCAAGATCAATCAAGCAGGAAGTAGGGTATTACCTCCATCAAGAGGGCCCGAACCTGGGTAAACATCGTGTCCCCAGTCTCCTATTACCATTAGCCTTAGACGCACAGTTCGGGACCCCCTACCCGAGGTCCGCCGGTTTTGACACCGACATTTGTGCTTTCATTGAGAGTTCCTCTGTGTCGTCACTGTAAGGCTCGATGGCTCCTTCAATCATCAACAACAACGCAGTCCAGGGTGAGACTTTTCTCCCCGGACAGATCTTCGTATTCGGCGGCTTCGCACTGCGGGCCAATTCGCTTGGCCATCTGGAGCAGATCGACAGCTACGCCCCTGCCCATCAGGCCAGGTTCGGGAACTTGAATTACACGGCTGACATCCGCGGAGACTTGATCTTCGACGGATTCGGGCCTGCTCCAGGGGCGCCGGACGGTCACAACGGGCATGACATAGATCGGCTGTCGGACAGTATTCGGGATAACGCACCTGCAGCGGCTCCGGACCTAAATCCGGGGCAGATCGCGTCGTCCGAGGACGGGTGGATGGACTCCGCCACAGAGGTTGCGCACTCATCGGCGTTGGAGCCAAACACAGACTCCACTCCCAAGGAAATCTGTGTCAACGGACTCCCAGACTCGTCTCCGGTCGTAGGTTCCGGACCGCATGCATCCGGACCCATTGACTCTGATTGGGCTCCGGTAACGGAGTTCACCGCTGCGGATATCTTTCAGCACTCACCCTTCGGTGATGTGCTGAATTCATTAGGGTCTCTCTCTTTATCAGGAGACTCTTGGCCGAACTATGTCCGACTCGAGTGGGAAGCAGATGACAAAGAAATTCATTACCCACCCACCACCCACTTCATTGCCACTGTCGATGATTTAACTGACGTGCTCAACTTCGACTCTGAAGACATCGACGGTATGGACGACGATGCAGGAGAAGAACAAAAACCACCGCCCACAGGGCGCTGGACAACCACCTCTTCCTATGATATATATATGGTGGAAACCAACAAAGAAAACAATGGCGATGAGGCAATAGGAGATAACCACTTAGGGAAGCAATCAAAACATGGGCGCCATAGATGCCGCTCTAAGCCCCACCATAGCAACACCGACACTGGAGACGAAAATAATCCGGATGGTGCCGAGGATGAATACAATCCCGATCAGCCTACCTTCGAGGAGGCCGAACAAGAAGATGGGCAAGCTAGGCCTGATGAACAGGCGACGGACGGAGACTCGAAGGATGACAATTATATGCCTCTCTCCGAGGACGAGGTGAGCCTAGGCGACGATGAATTCGGCGTGCCTGAGGATCCCATAGAACAGGAGCGCTTTAAGCGCCGGCATATAGCCACTGCAAGAAGCCTGAAAAAGAAGCAGCAACAGCTCCAAGCAGATCAAGATCTGCTAACAGACAGATGGACCGAGGTCCTGGCAGCCGAGGAATACAGACTCGAGCGCCCCACCAAAGGTTACCCAAAGCACAAGTTGCTACCTCAACTCGAGGAAGAGGCCCTAGAGCCTACACTACCAGCATAGGATGAGGCTGGCCGGCCACCTTGTGGCCGAGATAAAGCAACATATCAGCCCGAATACCAGCCCGCACCCCGACGCCCATATACTATGGCCCGGGGCAATACGCAGGACCTCTAGACATATTAGAAAGCAAAGCAGGACAGCCAAGATCGATCTACGGATCGCGGAGGCGCGCCACAGCACATGACGATGACCGTCATGCCGGATACACTAACAATAAGTCCGGCCGGGCCGAACATAACCGACCAGACTCAGTCGGACTGCGTCGTGACATAGCCCGGCATAGAGGCGCCGCACACCCCCTCTGCTTCGCCGATGAAGTAATGGACCATGAATTCCCAGAAGGGTTTTAAAATGTAAACATCGAATCATACGATGGCACAACAGACCCCGCGGTATGGATCGAAGATTTCCATCTCCACATTCACATGGCCCGCGGTGATGACCTACATGCCACCAAGTATCTTCCCCTTAAGCTTAAAGGACCAGCCCGACACTGGTTGAATAGCCTGCCGGCGAACTCCATCGGCAGTTGGGAAAATCTGGAGGACGCGTTCCTCGACAACTTCCAAGGCACTTACGTGCGACCACCGAATGCTGATGACTTAAGTCACATTACCCAACAGCCCGGAGAGTCAGCCAGGAAATTCTGGACTCGGTTCCTAACGAAAAAGAACCAAATCGTCGATTGTCCGGATACCAAAGCCCTAGCGGCCTTTAAGCATAATATCCGTGACGAATGGCTCGCGCGACACCTCAGCCAAGAAAAACCGAAGTCCACGGCGGCCCTCACGACACTCATGGCCCGCTTTTGCGCGGGCGAGGACAGCTGGCTGGCTCGCAGTAGCACCACGCCAAGAAGCTCTGGAACCTCAGATGTCCGCGACAGCAACGGCAAGCCATGGCACAATAGACATAAGCGTCGGAACAATGGCGACAATGCCGAAGAAACGGCAGTCAATGCCGGATTCAGCGGCTCGAAATCCGGTCAGCGGAAAAAGCCGTTCAAAAGAAACAATCCGGGATCGTCCAGTCTGGAACGCATACTCGACCACTCGTGCCAAATTCACGACACCCATGATAAGCCAGCTAACCACACTAACAGAGATTGTTGGGTGTTCAAGCAGGCCGGCAAGTTGAATGCCAAAAACAAAGACAAGGGGCTGCACAGCGATGATGACGAGGAGCCCCGGCGTCCGAACATTGGGGGACAGAAGAAATTTACTCCCCAGGTGAAAACGGTAAACATGATCTATGCCACCCACATTCCCAAACGGGAACGAAAGCGTTCACTAAGGGACGTCTACGCGATGGAGCCATTCGCCCCAAAGTTCAACCCATGGTCATCCTGTCCGATCACTTTCGATCGTAGGGACCACCCTACCAGCATCTGTCATGGTGGTTCAGCCGCATTGGTCCTTGACATCGACGGTTTTAACCTTCTTTCTCTTTCAGGACCCTACTTTCGGGCAGCCCCTTCAAAGAACCGGATCATCGGACTCATCACAGGACGAAAAAACAAGGAGGCAAGAAGCTTTGCGTGCAAGGGAATACCCAGGTGGTCTCTGATAATGATTGCCATACCTGTTTTACATACCCGCATGCAGCCTGCCCTTGGATAGGACATGTCAAATAGTCCTTTTTGTTTCTTCTTAACACATTAATTGTACACATATGCCTTGACGTATTATTCAAATAACAACAGGAAACAATATACATCGTCAGCTTATTATTATTATCTTCATATTTCCCCTTTAATATTTATTGCATCCACTTTGGTACGTTCAGTTTGCCAGGGGCTTTTTATTGTGCCCCATAACATGGCAAGAAAAGTCCGAACACTTTCGACAGTGCGGCACCCTGAACTTATAACATTATATGCATCAGCTCTGAATCATGTCTTGGGTCAATAGTTGGGTTAGCCCGGCTCCCTTGTTTTGGTACCTTACGTTCCGTTATATAGGCTAAGGTAGCGCAGGGAGAACTACTGTGATTGTGTCCCAGTTCTTCCGGACGAGCACCTCAGTAGAGAAAGCCGAAAACTGACTGTCATGATGCGGCGAGAGCTGGTCGCTGTTCAAGAGGTATTAAATCCTTAAAGATTTTTTCCTCTTCAGGCGAGGAATCGGCCTTGTCTGATTTAGGCGTGTATAGTGCCCCAATTCGGCCTTCCGAATACTAGGGGCTTCGCCGAAATTTAAAATTGTAGACTTCTATGGCTAAGTGAGAGTTATAAAGCCGCATAGTCCGATTGCCTGGTTCGCTGCGTTAAACACCTCCTTAAAGGACCAAAAATTTGGATAAAGAGTGTTTGGGTTTTCCACGAACACCCCAGTACTAGCTACGCGGGGGCGGAAGCCGACGACTGGCCTACTTTTAGAATTTTATAAACAGCCGCACATAAGGTAATATTTTAAATCAACAAAGCGTCTTATAGCGCAAACGAACTCGTGTTCATATTACAAAGACAGCAATGAGTACATTCACTCAAAGATTATGTCCTTGGTACATTCATCGGCCACAAGGCGAGCGCCTTTCATAACGCCATCATAATATTTCTCAGGGTAGCGATGCTCCTTACCCTCTGGGGGCCCATCCTTCACCAGCTTCTCTGCATCCAGTTTGGCCCAATGCATCTTCGCACGGGCAAAGGCCTAGCGGGCACCCTCAATACAGACGGATTGCTTCATAACCTCAAGCCGTGGACATGCATTTACCATTCGCTTTATAAGGCCAAAGTAGCTGTCGGGCAGGGGCTCGCCAGGCCACATCCGGACTATGAGGTCCTTCATGGCCAGCTCGGCCACCTTGTGGAGTTCGACCAATTGCTTCGGTTGGTCACTTAGGGGCATCGGGTGTTCGGCTCCAGTATATTGGGACCAGAACAGCTTCTCCGTTGAGCTCCCCTCTTCGGCACGGTAGAACTCTGATACGTCTCCAACGTATCTATTATTTTTGATTGTTCCATGCTATTATATTACCCCTTTTGGATGTTTATGGGCTTTATTTTACACAATTATATCATTTTTGGGACTAACCTACTAACCGGAGGCCCAACCCGTTTTGCTGTTTTTTTTTTGCCTATTTTAGTATTTCGAAGAAAAGGAATATCAAACGGAGTCCAAACGGAATGAAACCATCGGGAGCATGATTTTTGGAACGAACGTGATCCAGAGGACATGAAGTGCAAGTCAAGAAGCAGCCGAAGCTTCCACGATATAGGAGGGCCCCCCCCCCCACCTATAGGGCGCGCCCCCTGTCTCGTGGACCCCTCGGGCGTCCACCGACGTACTTCTTCCTCCTATATAAGCCTACGTACCCCGAAAACATCCAGGGAGCACCCGAAACATAATTTCCACCGCCGTAACCTTCTGTGTCCGCGAGATCTCATCTTGGAGCCTTCGCCGGCACTCTGCCGGAGGGGGAATCGACCATGGAGGGCTTCTACATCAACAACATAGCCCTTCCGATGAGTTGTGAGTAGTTTACCACAGACCTACGGGTCCATAGTTATTAGCTAGATGGCTTCTTCTCTCTTTTTGGATCTCAATACAATGTTCTCCCTTTCTCTTGTGGAGATCTATTTGATGTAATCTCTTTTTGCGGTGTATTTGTCGAGATCCGATGAATTATGGGTTTATGATCAAGTTTATCTATGAATAATATTTGAATCTTCTCTGAATTCTTTTATGTATGATTGAGTTATCTTTGCAAGTCTCTTCGAATTATCAGTTTGGTTTGGCCTACTAGATTGATCTTTCTTGCCATGGGAGAAGTGCTTAGCTTTGTGTTCAATCTTGCGGTGTCCTTACCCAGTGACAGAAAGGGTTGCCAGGCACGTATTGTATTGTTGCCATCGAGGATAAAAAGATGGGGTTTATATCATATTGCTTGAGTTTATCCTTCTACATCATGTCATCTTGCTTAATGCGTTACTCTGTTCTTTGTGAACTTAATACTCTAGATGCAGGCAGGAGTCGGTCGATGTGTGGAGTAATAGTAGTAGATGCAGGCAGGAGTCGGTCTACTTGTTGCGGACGTGATGCCTATATACATGATCATGCCTAGATAATCTCATAATTATTCGCTTTTCTATCAATTGCTCGACAGTAATTTGTTCACCCACCGTAATACTTATGCTATCTCGAGAGAAGCCTCTAGTGAAACCTATGGCCCCTGGGTTTATCTCTTATCATATTTACTTCCAATCTACTTTTATTTGCTTCTTTACTTTCTACATCTATATTATAAAATAGCAAAAATATATTTATCTTTTCATACTATCTCTAAGTTCGTTTTTTTAATAGTAGTATAGATATAGATACACCCACGAGTAGCTCTGAACAATTCGATTTAGCAGACTACCCCAAACTTCAATCAGCAGGAATACCACAGTAATTACTAGTAGTACTCATCTTGGTCTTGTTAGTACTATGTCAATCTCAGCAGGAATGCCTAGGCACGTGCATCTACACTACACCACATTTTGGTCCCGTTCCACCCGGATGAGCACGTCGCACCAAATCAGCAGCTTCCAGGCATGTCGACCTAATCTCTTGAGTTCGATCGAAGCCACCTCGGCCCCGACTACCCTCCCTAGGGTTTAGGGGCCGAGCCAGGATTTAAAGATGAGGGGGGCGAACATTATTTTTGATGTATAAGATCAGGGCCGGCCCTGAGGGGGGGGCAGGGGGGGCCCATGATACAGGGCCCCCCATGGGCTAGGCATGCAGATTCAGGGCACAGCTAGCCCACGTACGCAGCCGCTCGTTCCTCAACTCCTCCGCTGCTGTCGTAGCCTCGAACACGCCCATCGTACTCAGCCGCCTCGAAGTCAATGCGCCTGTGCGGTTTCCTAAATTCCTTCCCGTTATGGCAAGATCTGATCGTTTGTTTCCATCTTCAAGAGTACGGCGATCCTTTCCCGACCCTCGGGCTTTGATCACAAGCGGCTGTTCACCGGCAAACTCTGCTCCCCAACCTCCAATCGAGGTGTCATCCGTCCGCCGAGAGTAGACGGACTTGCGCATCCACGCACATCTCGCTGCCACTCCACATCGCATGGCCGGTGAGTGCCCCGATCACACCAACACCAACGCTGATCCAATTGATCCACCATATTACTACTCCCAGTTAGCTATTTATAAATAATTTATCTTTACATATTTCGTCCGTAGCTTTTGCTCTCTTCAACTTATGTTGTACTCCCTCCGTTCTAAAATTTTTGTCTTAAATTTGTTTAGATACGGATGTATCAAATCACGTTTTAGTATTAGATACATTCATATCTAAACAAATACTCCCTCCGTCCAAAAATACTTGTCGTAGAAATGCATAAAAATGGATGTATCTAAAACTAAAATATGAATAGATACATCCATTCCTCCGACGAGTATTTCCGGACGGAGGGAGTATAAGACAAGAATTTTGGGACGGAGGGAGTATTTTTTTTCAACACTGTGTATTTGTGTGTATAAACAATTCCATATGAATATTGGTTTTCGATGGATTTGAATATATATGCATGTACTGGCAAAGTGTCTGTGCATCACAGCGGAATCCAAAATAGGCTAATACGTGTTCTGGATCATCAAACAAAAAAAGAATCTTATTTTTATTATAAAAATATGGTAGGTTTGGTATATTCCTTTTATTTTTCGATGTCGTGGGAGTTCTGTTTGCAATATCGTAACATACCTAGTATGGTTTAGATGCAAAACGAATGATCCTAGATGGGGGATGACATACACCATGAAGATACTGATTATTAGGACCCTGATAAATATCACAGGTGTGACAGGAAGCAATTCTGCCATGGCGTTTTTTGATGGCAAGTTTAGTTACAAAAGGACGGCAACTTTAATTGTGAAGCACGACAACTTTATGTTTAGATGATAAAGTTTTAATTTTTTAGGTTTTTTGTAAGGAAACTTTAGTGTAAAAAAGTTAGAGCGCTGTTACTTCATGTCACACATGTGGCACTTATCATTTAAGGATTATATTGTTGTGATGGTTATACTTAGGGCCCCGGATTTTGGTGTCGCCCCGGGCCCCCAAAATCTCAGGACCGCCCCTGTATAAGATGGAATATCACGTTATATTAAGGCTCATGATAGGATGCTGATAAAGCATAAAATTATGGTTTGGAACTGAAAAAGTGGTAATTCTCAGCAAAAATGTTGGAGTATGAAGTTGAAGCAGTTGGTTTGAAAAAGTATTTACCCCATTAATTAGTTGGTATTATTCTCATCATTAACTACTCCATTACAAAGTTGAAACACCTATTTTGAAACGCAGGGAGTACTATAAAAAAGATACATAATTACTAGACTAATTTACTATTTATATGAAACATGTATCATGTAGATTAAGATCATAATTTATGAAAAAAATCTACTCCTATTGTTCCAAAATAATTGAATTTTAGGTCTATCGTAAGTCGAACTTCTTCAAATTTGTAAAAACATATTTATTTAATTTTGTAGATCTTATCATAACATTTATAAATTTGATCACATTTAACTTATGGTAAATGTAAAACAATAATTTTAGGATGGTGGGAATAAATAA
Organism: Aegilops longissima; assembly: GCA_021605205.1. Classification (NCBI taxonomy): domain Eukaryota; kingdom Viridiplantae; phylum Streptophyta; class Magnoliopsida; order Poales; family Poaceae; genus Aegilops; species Aegilops longissima. Next base: position 767,982,433 of record CM038679.1, on the reverse strand, counting down.
AAGTAACCAATATAAGCTATTAGTTTTATGTAGTGTACCTGCATCTATCCTGCTTATTTGACCCGCGTACGTTTAGCCATCCCCGTGCGTTAACAGCAGACTGTAGATGAATGTACGGTGTTCTTGTCGTAGCGAGTAGCGGCCAACGGCGATGGCAAAGCCCTAGTCCCTGGGCAGGACACGCTGATGACAAGCGACGGCGGCGGCGGCAAACGCCCTAGCGGATGTGTAGCACACGCACGGACGCAGGGCACATATCAATTTCGATCTGATTGATTCGAGACTGGCCCATGGCTAAATAATAGCCAGCCTTACACAACCACCGAGCATGGGTTATTGGGTTATGGGCTTCTTTATTTCGGAGATATTTGAGTTAATTGTTAACAAATGAGATAATTATGTAATTAGTTGTGGCCATTAGGCATCTACAGTAAAACAGTACCTACTGCGAGTCGTTGAGGGGGGCGAGAGATTGGCAGGGGTCTGACCCCTGCTCGCCCCTCCCTGTCTCCGCCCCTGCTAGGGTTCCCACCCCTGCTGCCGCCAGCGACCCCGCTCCTCGCCGGCGCCGCCGGGGGCACGCCGCCCCTGCCCGCCCGCCGCCTCCCCCCTCTCCCTTCCCCCCTCTCCTCCCTTGGCCAGCGCCTTGCCGCCTGGGGCCCCGTGGCCGCTGCCCTCGGCCCGTCTCGCTCCCCTCCCTGCCGCTGTCGCGCTGGCTGCCGGGCAAAGCCGGCGGGCGAGGCGGCGGCGGGGCCTCCTTCCTGTCCGCTGAGGGCGCTGGGCGGCCCTTTGAGCAATGGTGCTGGTCGCCCATGATTCAGCGGCGCGGCATCTCGTGGGGTGGCGGGTGGCTCTTTGTGGCGGTGCTCCGCGATCTCGGGCTGCTTGCTGGCTGGGCGGCTGCGGTGCTCCCATCTCGGGAGGTGGCGCGCGACCTGTCTCGGTGGCGCGACCCCGTCCGGATCCGGCTTTGGGGGCGGCCGGTGGCGCCTGCTCGGTGGTGCATGCCGGCAGCTCCGGCGCTTGAGCCCGCCGGGCGACGCGGTAGGGCAGCGCCGGCGTGGCTGCTGCTCCGCCGTGGGCGGCGACATGGGTCGGTCTCGGTGGCCTACCGGTGTCGTGGCGGCTTCACGGTGTCTCGACGGATCTGTCCGCGGCAACGGCCGGCTCCTCCGGCGTCGGTTTGTCTGCGTTCGGGCCGTCTCGTCCTTCACCCCATCTCCTCGTCGCCCGGGCACTACTCCCATCAAAGGGCTGGTCCTTTCCCAGCTGCGATCCGCCGCTCGTCTCGCGCCCGTTGCCGCAGGACTGAGCTCGTCTCGCGCACGATGCAGCAGGACCGAGCTCGTCTCGCGCACGATGCAGCAGGACCGGGCTCGTCTCGCGCATGATGCAGCAGGACCGACCTCGTCTCGCGCACGATGCAGCAGGACCGAGCTCGTCTCGCGCACGATGCTGCAGGACCGCGTTCATCTCGCGCTTGGGGTAGCAGGATAGGTCGGTGGATGCGGTTCGGCCGACCTATTGGGTCTCGACGCTGGGGTTGCCCAGGCACGAAGGTGGGACCTTTCCGCCGTCTTTTTCGTTGGGTGCGCCGGTCACGGTGAGGTGGTGTTGAGGTCTTGGATGTCGGGGCGGCGGCCTGGTGGTGGTGGTGGCGCGGTGCTCTTGGACAAAGCCCGCGCCTTGGTGCTGCCCGCTCATCATGGCCGTGTGGGCGGCGTGGTAGCCGGGGTGTGGCGTTCGGTGGCGGTGAATGTTGGCCGAGGTGAAAACTTGCTCTATCTTCGGACGGACCGGCGGCGCCGAAGATCGCTCCCTTCTTAATGGCGTCGTCGCGGCTCTCATTGCCCATCATGCAGCTCCGGGGGGAACTTTTATCCTTGGATCGGGCGGTGGCGGCGCTCCGGCGTCGTTTCCTTCCTGAAGGCGCCGCCTTGGAGTGCATGGTTCGTCATATGTAGCTTCATATCTTCAGGGCGGTAGTGCTAGGAGTAGTGTTGCTGCGCTCAGCGCCTTTGTATCCCGTCCTGGATGTGTGCGTGTGTTGCGGTGGCGTAGCGTGTGGTTGTACTGGATGCTTGTGGGTTGTTGCTTTATATATAAAGCGGGCGAAAGCCTCTTTGGGTAATCAGCAGCTTCCGATACAATTTTGATTAGAAAAAGCAAGACGCACTCAAAATCCCCACCGAGAACTATCTCATCGCCACTGCGTGCCCCTTCCACAGTTCCACTATCCACACATCACCGTTCCTCTCATCCACTGAGGCGCCGCTCCGCCTCCATCTTCCTCCTGCTACCTCACCACCCAAAGCAGCTCGCCCTTCTCTTCTCCATCCACCTAACACCACCAAAGCGCTGCTCTCCTCTTCTTGGCCGTGGTGGCAGGGGCGGTCCTGAGATTTTGGGGGCCCGAGGCGACATCAAAATCCGGGGCCCTAAGTATAACCATCACAACAATATAATCCTCAAATGATAAGTGCCACATGTGTGACATGAAGTAACAGCGCTCTAACTTTTTTACACTAAAGTTTATTTAAAAAAACCTAAAAAATTAAAACTTTATCATCTAAACATAAAGTTGTCGTGCTTCACAATTAAAGTTGCCGTCCTTTTGTAACTAAACTTGCCATCAAAAAACGCCATGGCAGAATTGCTTCCTGTCACACCTGTGATATTTATCAGGGTCCTAATAATCAGTATCTTCATGGTGTATGTCATCCCCCATCTAGGATCATTCGTTTTGCATCTAAACCATACTAGGTATGTTACGATATTGCAAACAGAACTCCCACGGCATCGGAAAATAAAAGGAATATACCAAACCTACCATATTTTTATAATAAAAATAAGATTCTTTTTTTGTTTGATGATCCAGAACACGTATTAGCCTATTTTGGATTCCGCTGTGATGCACCGACACTTTGCCAGTACATGCATATATATTCAAATCCATCGAAAACCAATATTCATATGGAATTGTTTATACACACAAATACACAGTGTTGAAAAAAAATACTCCCTCCGTCCCAAAATTCTTGTCTTATAGTATTTGTCTAGATATAGATGTATCTAATACTAAAACGTGATTTGATACATCCGTATTTAAATAAATTTAAGACAAGAATTTTAGAACGGAGGAAGTACAACATAAGTTGAAGAGAGCAAAAGCTACGCACCAAGTATGTAAAGATAAATTATTTATAAATAGCTAAGTGGGAGTAGTAATATGGTGGATCAATTGGATCAGCGTTGGTGTTGGTGTGATCGGGGCACTCACCGGCCATGCGATGTGGAGTGGCAGCGAGATGTGCGTGGATGCGTAAGTCCATCTACTCTCGGCGGACGGATGACACCTCGATTGAAGGTTGGGGAGCGGAGTTTGCCAGTGAACAGCCGCTTGTGATCAAAGCCCCAGGGTCGGGAAAGGATCGCCGTACTCTTGAAGATGGAAACAAGCGATCAGATCTCGCCATGACGGGAAGGAATTTAGGAAACCACACAAGCGCATTGACTTCGAGGCGGCTGAGTACGATGGGCGCGTTCGAGGCTACGACAGCAGCGGAGGAGTTGAGGAACGAGCGGCTGCGTACGTGGGCTAGCTGTGCCGTGAATCTGCATGCCTAGCCCATGGGGGCCCCTGCATCATGGGGCCCGGGCGCCCCCCTCCTCAGGGCTGGCCCTGCGTGGTGGCTGCAGCTGGCCAGCCACTTCCCGGCTGTGTTTGTTGCAACGGCTGGGGCGGTGGCGGCCTGCTCGTCAGCGCACGGGGCCGGGGTGGAGTCCCCGTGCCGTGATGGTGGAGCCCCTCCCGGTGGCTGGCTGGGGGCAACGGGGCCGGTGTGCAGTGGCTCGGTTGCTCGCCAGATCTAACGGCCGGCCAGCACGTGCGGGGGCTAGCTGGGGCGTCTGTGGAGAAGGCGCGACGGGCAATCTTTTGGTGGTGCTGCTCGTCTGCCAGTGGTCGCGGATGTGGGAGTGTCGAAGCTGCCTCGGTGAAAGCCCCAAAACACTTTTCTCTTCCGTTAGCTCATCTCTTCGGATCGGCTGTCTCTCCTTCTCTAGGATTATTAGCTCAAATGGCAATTTATCTGGCCCTCTGCTTCAGAAACGCCCTACCTGCAGCCGCGCCCGTCTTCGTCAGTCTCCAACGGAGACGTCCCTGCATGTAGGGCTGGACGTACGAGCGAGCTTTTAGGCTCGGCCCATTAGAGCTCGGCCCGATAGGATAATTAGGCGAGCCGAGCTATGAAAATAGGCCCGATTCCCGACCGAGCCGAGCCGAGTTTCACTCGGTCCAACTCGGTGACTCGTTCAGGCCCAGCCCAATCCCGTCGACCTCGCAGGGCGTTAGGTCACAGCGAGCGTGCGACGCAGTTTCCTCACCCTTCTCCCTTTCTCTGGTCGGCGCCGCCACCCCTCTCCTCGCCGTGCCGCAAGCTGCACTCATCGGGCGCGGCGCCGACGGGGACGGCCGACGCCGCTTTCCCTCACCACAGCAGACACGTCTCCCCTGGTTTCTCACCGAATGACATGAGTAGGTAAGCGATCTCCTCTGTCTTTCCCATCCCTAGCGCTATCTACCTGCACTGGCGCACACACACGAAGGAATTTGATGGATGTATCATGGATGGATGCTTGTGATTGTGGCTAGAGGTCGCAGCTAGCTAGGAAACACGGTGGATGAATGCTACACGAATTTAAGGGATGGATGCTTGTGCTTGTTGGCTGCAGAGTGCAGCTTGCTAGGATGGATGCTGCACGAATTTGATTGATGGATGGATGAATTTGCTTTGTAATTAATTGTGTAGACTGTTTATTTTATTATCTATTTAAAATTTTGTTGATGATTGACCATTTGTTCTTTGTTGATGTGTGCAGGGCCCTGCCGTCGCAAGAATGGACAAGGAAAAGGGGAAGAAGAGGAGCTTGGTTTCCATTATGAAGACTAAGCCGGTGTCCTGGCCTTCCGGGAAGCAAAAGGGGAAGGGCTACTGCATCACTGCCGAGGAAGCGGGCGAAACATTACAGCAATGTCCCGCTCGCTGAGTTGATGTTTAGGGTAAAACAAACTTTGCAACGTCCAAGCTCATGTGTTTGCTATTTTTGCTATCCAAAGGTCAAATATATGCGTGTGTGCAAGCTCATGTATGTGTTGTTTTTGTTATCCGAAAGTCAAATATAAGTTTGTACAAGCTCATGTATATGCTGTTTTTTGTATCCAAAAGTCAATATATGTTTGCACAAGCTTATGTATGTCCTGTTTTTGCTATCAAAAAGTTAAATATATGCGTGTCTAAGCTCAAGTGTGTGCTGTTTTTGTGTGCTAGGCAATGAAGCATGATAAGCAAGCGGAGGAGGATGATGAAGAAGAGGACAAGGATGATCAAGATACTCTGTTTGAGGAGGAAGATTCTTATTTTGATGTCAAACCGCTAAGTGTTATGCTGTACAAAATTGCATTGTTTGGCTGTCAACGTTCAATATATTTGCTGTATAAAGTTCAAAGGAGGTATTGTCCAAAATTAAAAGGCAATGCTGCCCAATTCTTTGTTTGACATATTTGTTCCATTTCCTCTACACTTTTCATAGAAGAAAGCTTATCTTTCGTCACTATGCCTATTTTTAAAACCATAGATTACTAGATGTTGCATTATTAGCAATATAGACTGCTGTCAATATTTGTTTGGCTGTCAACGTCCACTATGACCATTTTTTAAACAATTTCCTCTACATTTTCTCATTTTATTTGTCAAAGTGATAAGTATTATGCTATGCAAAATTTATTTGTTTGGCTATCAATATTTGATGTTTTGCTGTGTAAAGTTCAAAAGGAAGTGCTGTCCAAAATTCAATACAAATGTTGCCCAATTCTTTCTCTCATATCTGTTCCGTTGTTACAATTTTCGTAGAAGAATTCATAGAAGAAAACTTATTTTTCATTACTATGACCATTTCTTAAAACAATAGGCTGCTGTATGTTTCATTTTTAGCAATATAAACGGTTTGTCTTCCAAAACATGGGTTTAATTGCTGCAGAAAATCAAGACAGTGGACTAAAACAGAGGTTCTATAGGTAAAAGAGATTCTGGTGGCAGCTGGCTTACGAGCCGGCTCGGTCTGAGCCGAGCCATACCTGAAGCGAGCCGAGCCGCCTAAAGTAGGCTCGTTGGCTGAGCGAGCCGAGCCGAGCCGAGCCGCTCCAGGGCGAGCCAAAGCCAGGCTCGGTTCAGGCTCGGCTCGGCTCGGCTCATGTCCAGCCCTACCTGCATGACAGGTAGTGTCGTCCTGTGGCGGCGCCGCGGTCACCGCGTATCCGGACTGAAAGGTGACCGGCGAAAGCCTTGCACGACGGAGCCACCGCGACTGACTCTTGGAGACGCCAAGCCACACCTGGCCCTCTCCTCTAGCCTCCTCTCGCGCCCACCAAGCCAAGTCTGGCCCTCTCCTCCAGCCTCCTCTCGTGCCCGAGCGGATCTCCCGAGTCAGCCCCGTCCGCCTTCGGCCACCGGGCAAGCAGAGCCGTCGTCCGTGTGGTCCGGCCAGCTTCCCGTCATGCCCGAGACCGCCTCGAGTCTTCATGTTGAGGCCTCCGCTGCGACCAGCCTTTAACATGGGTCTCCTGTCCGGCCCGCCGCGATGCAGGCGACAAGCGGCAAAGCGCATGCCCGGCGGTGGAGAACGGCAGGTTAAGCGGCGAGACGCGCGGTGGTGAGCCAGTCCAATAAGAGATACCGGTCATGGGCATAATTTCTAACAAATGCACGGAGTTTTACGCAAAAACAAAACGTTTTTCCAGAGTGTCACTTCAACAGGAACTGCGGGTTGATTTCAAAGAAACAGAGGGTTTTTTTTGCCAATACGGGCAGAAACTCAATTCTCTTTATTATTACTAGCAAAAGAGCCCGTGCGTTGCAACGGGAGAAAAAACACAACACACACTCTTAACCGAACAGACATCACTTAAGACCACAATAGGCCCATCTCCTTTATTTTAGCGGCGCCCCGTGCGTTGCAACGGGAGAAAAATGTTCAATTTGTATGTAAAATTGTAAAATTTATGTAAAAAAATGTTCAATGTATATTCTTCTAAAAATACAACGTATATCAAAAATAAATAAACGTTTGGAATTGCAAAATTTGTTCAGGTTTCAAAATTTTGTTCGAATTTTCGATATTTATCCACGATTTTAAAAACGTATTCATATTCAAATATTTTAAGGAAAATCGTCCACACTTGTTTTCAAGAATTGTTGAAAGTATTTAAGAAAAATAGATAGACCTGTCGCTAAACTACTTTAACTCGGGGGCTGCAATTTGAGCATAATCAACAGCTAAGCTCATGTGGTTGGCGTCCCCGCTACCTAGCGTGAGGTCTCGAGATCGAACCCATCAAGTGTGGTTTTGTTTTGGTTTCCTGGTTACGGGCCGGCCCGATTACGTACGTGCGAACGATGGATGGGCTAAGGCCTGTGAAGCCACGACCACCCAAATTAGTACCATCTCGTTTATATTACAATTTTGTCTATATAAATCGTAAAAGCGTATTATGACATGAGAAGAAAGCGTATTGTGACGGTGAACCCACGGAGTCAATCCGTGCTTTATTATTAGGGATAGATTAGGTAAAGATAAAGATAAAGTTACATGGTTTTCTAAAAAAATATCACATCTACACATCTGCATATAGCCCTCTATCACATCTACACATCTGCATAAAAGTTACATGGTTTTTTCGCAGGCTGGTTTGATTTTTTGTGATGGTGAAATCTTTCTTCGTCATCATGGTAAAGATATAGTGATTCGATGGCCAGTAATTCTAGGGGATCATCCCCAGCCCAAAAAGTTCATCGATCAAGGCTTTCCGTCTTTTTAGATGGGCAACTGAAGGCGTTTTAAAAGATCATTATTGGTAATGTTTGTGCGGGTGAAAGAGTGACAACGTCATTGCTCCAGCCTAATTGCAGTCTCTTTATCGATGTCTCTGGAGTATTTCTTCGAGCAGAGATTGATATCGCGAAGAAGGTGTTTACAAGAGATTTCATTGTAATTCTTAGTCATAAAAATTACTTTGTATTTTTCTTGGATCTTAGGTTCAAAACAGTGCACCTGTAATTTTTGTGAGTATGAAACAGTGCACCTAAAAAAAAAAGACATCTACACATCTGCATAGAGCCCTCCCGGTCGTTCAAGTTTCTTTCTTGATCAATAAGCCTTCCTACATGAAATATGTTTTCTTTTCTTTTCCTGAAACGTTCCGTACTCGTCTCCACATATAGAAGGCGGCTGAATCAAACAAAACAAATCGAGGAGAGATCCGATCCGATCGGGATCGGCCATGGCGACGTCCATGCTTCGATCTGCCCTCGCGCTCCGGCGATCGGCAAGTCTGAGGCTTCCGGCTCGCATCCCCTTGAGCTCTGCATCGGCTGTATCCTTCAGCAGCAACACCGCCTCCTCCGGCAAGAGTGAGGACGCCGGCGGCCGGGTACGTAACATGCATCCCAAATTATTAGCTGTCGATCGATTTCGCATTGGCCCTACGAAGGGGGTGGTTGAGATAGTTTTGATATGCCCTCTCATGTTTATATTTATGGGGTATAAGAGCATCTCCAACAGACTCGCTACATAAATCACGTGCTGGAAAAGATGTCTGTATAGCACGCGTGCAACCAAAAATAGAGCTCGAACAGAAGCAGTAAAATAGAGCACGCACAAAAACGAGGCTGTAAATTTAGCGCACGCGGGCTATGGAGCAGCAAATTTGGGCGCCGGCTTATGCGCGCGGGCTGCTGCATGTGGGGCCGCCGGGTTGGGCGTCGGGTTTTTGTGCGTCTGCTAATTCTCCCGTGCGCAAAAACACTATTTCAGCACTGTAAAACTTTTTTAGCGCGTCTGTTGGAGATGCTCTAAGTAGATGTTATGCACGTTTTACTTTTGCGGGGACTAACCTTCTGTAGCTTCATTAACTACATACATATTGCCAGCATCAAAATTCATTTGCTAGTGTCTATCTGTACATGCAGTCTGAGAAGCGTCATACCGATAAGAAAGATGACAAGTCAACTGGAGCAAGGAGGCAACCCAAACAAAACGGGTTAGCCAACTTATTATAATTATTAAGCTCCTATATATGTCTAAGCTCGTTAATCAAGTAAAACCATCTTGTTTTACTAATTTACTTTGTCGCACGTGCCCCTCTCAGACATGGCATCTTCCGAAGCCTGCTTGATGATTTTGATGATTCTGATTGGGAGATGGCGGCGCTTTTGGACGACGACAAGCCTACCCGACGATCTTCCACAGGACCAGACTCTACTAAGGACTCCTCCTCCTCCTCCTCCTCTGCCGCGGCAGAGTCGGACGTGTCCTCGCCATCGTTAGGGGGCTTCTGGGACTCCGGAAGCTCTTCATCATGGGGCTCGGGAGGGGGACTCGTGGTCCGGAGGAGGGGGATTCTCGGGAGACTAGCTACCTGCTAGATACTCCTGTGAGTCTTAGCATGTTTTTCCTAGTTTAATTCGTCGGACTATAAACCAAGTGAACTTTTTGTCTAGTGATTCCTTTTTGCAACATTTTGTAAGAGAACCAAAATGATTCCCGTATATTGCCATAATATCTTGTGCCTAGATTTTAGGTTTTGAAACAGAATATGTCAACGTAAAATAGTACTACCTGGAAAAACTTCAAAAGTGAGAGGAATGCCTTTAAAGGAGGAACTTGTTTTTGAAACAAAGATTATGTCAAGGCTCTGCATCGATTGATTGCGTGCAGATGGAGATCAGAGTGCTGCGTGGTTTTAGGAGGAGGAGATTGTGGGGAGACGAGGCCCTTGGACCGTTTGAATTTTTTTGACGATTTCCAGACGATCTGGTTTTCTTTGGGCTTACAGATGGGGGTGTTTTGCCATGCCGGAATGTATTGCATCAATGCATTTACAATTTACTTCCAGAAAACAAAATTTCATTCTTTTTCCTTTTTATTACAAAATAGAATTTATTGCCTGGAAAATGTATGTAGAAAACCAGGGCGGAAATCTCTACTATCTAAAAGAAACCTAAGGTTCCGTCTCCCATCTTACGTCGCTCGTTTCGTCCACCCTCGCACGTCCATCGTCGTGCCTCCCATTCTTTCTTTGCCAAATACAACATCCGGTGTTTGTTTCCAAAAATTGCTGCCCCACTAATCCCATAATTCACGGCCCAAAAAGATCTCCACGAACCACCGCTCCATCCCACCTTCCTACTTCCACGTGACTTGGATTCTCTCCACCTGAGATCTATGCATCGCCGCCGGCGGCTTTCTATGCGACCTCTGTGATGCCGCGTCCACACGTGCTCCGCCGCCGTGACGCTCTCTCTAGCGTCGGCTTCCATCCTGAGCGTTGAGGACGCCGCAGACGCAGCAGGATGAAGGCGTGGACTGCCCGTCCCCGACACCTGTCCTTCGGCATGTTGATACCCCGACGCCCAACCGTCTCGCTCGCGACGTAAAGCAGCGTTGATTCAAGGTCAAAATCCGATTCTCTTCTCTTGTGCGCCAACTGATTCATTCACTCTTCTACGCCAATTGATTCATGCTGAGAATAGTTTGATCCTGATCGAGAAGATGATGTGTGGATAATGAACACCACCGGTTCACATCAAGGGCTGAAGCCGACATCTCGAAGACCAACCTGCGTCTGGCTGAAACCATCTACAAGAACGACTACTTCCTTTGTCAATCGCACATGGGTATACAATCAGACTTTCACTTGCTTGCTTGCTTGAGCTCTTCGGTTTAAATCCCGATATTTAGTTCACAAAGATCTGCGTGGAATCGTTCCATCATCCCAGATTATCATTGCATGTATGCAGGCAATCTTTTTATTTTCCTGCGAGCTTCCGTTGTCTTGGATGGAACTCTGAATCTGCCTGACAACGATTTTCTATTATATACACTTCTTATTGTTTTTTGTGCTTGAGAGTAATGACGTTCAAATGGTCTACTTGTTAATTACCTGAATATTTTATCCAGAATTTGATTGATCATGCAGGTGTCAGACCTTAGTAGGCTGGGTGCACATGGGCCCAAAGTTTATACCTTCATGTGTCAAGGTTCTAAACTTACCTCAAAGTTTATACCTTCATGTTGCATACTGGCCCGTATCACCCTATTTTATTTGTCAGACGACATGATTGCAGGCTTGCGTACATTTTCTTTTGACATCTGCTAAATCTTTCTTACCAGTTCATTCTTGTCTTGATGGTTGTCTTACCGACAATCATGTTATAGCATGCATTTGAAACAAATGTGCAGGTTGTGTAAGTTTCAACATCTAAAACTAGGGCGAAAGGGCAAACCAAGATCTTCACTTGACTATACTGTGCCATCTTCTCACAAAGCTTGCCATCATAGTGTACATTTGTTTTGTTCCTGGACTGAACCTACATACATTACATGATTTTCCTAATAACTGTTAAATCTATCATGAAGCTTGCCGTCAGCGTACTTTTTTCTCTCTCATGAAAACAACATATTCTGCTAAAAAGGTAAAATTAATTATTACAAAATGATTAAAATTAATTGATAACAAAATAACTGACTCTATTATGCAATCAACTAAATTCTATACAAGAACATGGTTTGTCAATATGATCATGGTTGATCAATTTCCATGACATTATTTCCCTCTTTTGTGGTGGCAAATATAATGCATATGATCGTTTGGTAATACAGTGAGATGAATAGATTGGATGCACAATGATATAGATCAAATATTATTGGAGGCATTGTCATCCCCCAGAAATTTAAAGTATGTGTTTGGATGGGGGTGTTGGGGTGAAGCAGGAAATTGTGAGCTAGATGGATCATTGACAGAGGTGATGAGTTTGGATTAGAGCGGCAGAGAAATGACAGAACGAAGGAGGAGGAGTGAGACACCAATTGGTGTTGAATCAATAGAATAGGTAGGCCCCGATGCAACGCACGGGCAATTAGCTAGTGTATGTAAAAAAGCATACGGTATAAAATCAGTTATCACGCAACATACATATATATGGACAAAAAGCAGGAAATAAAATCAAATGAACTTATAAACTGCAGAGTCGGGGTGCCCAGACAAACTAAGGCAAAGCTCGTACGCTTGATTTTCTATACTATCAAAGCTCGTAGCTACTAATATTTGAATCCAGCTATTTTCTATACCTTCAAATACGGTAAAGCTAGTAACATTAGTATAATAATACCTACGAACATGAGGACTCGCTATCTGCGGCGGATAGTGAAGAGGCCTCTCATCACTTGGGGCTTTTCTAGGATGAGCAATCCTCGAACGCCTGCAAGAATCACAACAACAATTGCTTGAGTCAGTTTCATGTTTCGTCATGGTACAAGACAAAAAGAAGTTATGTTCAACGACTTATGGGAAGATCGCGACACTGAAGGGCTATCCTAGCCATGGACGTTACGGTGGACTTCCCCTTCGCGACGGCCGCGCTAATCTTCTACTTTTTCGCACCGCCCAGGGCGCCTGATGCAGCACCGAAGAAGAAGTCACTTGTTTCCTCTTCACCCTAGCTGAGACGACATCACCCCGTTGTTGCCGCCACCAGAGGCGCCTGCTCTGAGACCATCCGCGCCATTGGGGGCTACCGACTGACCCCTCTTACCATCCTTTGGAAGTGCGTTTGAATTTGGACGATTTTTTGTTTTGGGCATACAAACCTGATAGACGAGACTGTATTGCCATGCCAGAATGTATTGCATGTGCAGTTTACATCCATAAAACAAAAATTATTTCCTTTTCTTCTTTATTACAATCTGGAATCTATATCTATTGCCAGCAAAATGTATGTACAAAACCAGGGGGGAATTTATGTGAAAAAAATACAAAATAAAATCAGTCATCACACAATATACATATGGAGAAAAAGAAGGAAATAAAATCAAATGTACTTATCAACTGCAGAGTCGAGTTCCCAGGAAATAAAATCAGTCATATGCTCGTACGATTGATGGTCTATACGGTAGAGCTACTAATATTTGAATCCAACTATTTTCTATATCTTCAAATATGTTAGAGCTACTAATATTCGTATAACCCTGCAAATAGGAGAACTCGCTACCAGCGCGAGAGGCAGATGGCGAAGAGGCCGCCAGGCTTTCCCTTGAGGGCAGCAGGCAGCGCAGTAGCTGGCTTGGCTACACCAGCACCTTCAAGAGGCCTCTCAGGCTCTATACAATGCAAGACACTTAGGGGAGGTGCTTAGATAAATAAACCAGTGTTTTTTAAGCATCAGTGCTTATTTATAAAGGGTATACGCTTAATTAGGCATCTCTCCTATATAAATAGGCACTGGTACTTCAGAAAAGTCCGGTTTATTTTTCTGTGCACTTAGCATTGTACAAGGCCTCATAACTTGGGTTGTTTTTAGCGAATGACAGAATCTCCGAGGCTACCACCGCGAGGACTCTCCGGTGGTACTAGGAACCAAGTCTTACAAACCTTATTCAAGCACAGCCAACAAATGAGCAGCAGACATCTTCATCGCCATCACCCTGGCCGCCATGTCTTGGCATTCTTAGCGGTAACGGCCTCCATCTCGTATTGGCTGCCGGTTCTCCGGCCACCAGGGCCCCGCCATCATCACCGTGGACCGGATACCATCCTTGCGCCATATAGAGTCGCTGCTGCCCAGCACCGCGTCCGCGTTGCTATTGTGTAGCTACTGGCCGGGTCGAGCTGTTGTACTCATGTCGCTATCAGGCTAGCAATGATCTCATGTGAATCGTGCACCAAATTGCTACCGATCTAAGAGAATTCGAATCCCTTTCTAGATCGATTGATCTGACTCGGGGTTCGAAGGCTGTTCCAGCGAATCCGGTAACTATGAACCAAATGATAAAATCATGCCAAAACATACATGACTCACTCACTGCCATTTACTCCCATCTCTCTACTTCCTTCTTTCCTTTGAGGTGTGCCAAACAGTTGATCAACTCTCCCAAAAAACACTCTACTTCTTTCCTTCCTTCTTTAAAACAGATTTTTTAAAGGTTAGTGGACAAGCAGTGGGAGATGCCTAAAAGCAAGTGCAAATTAATGCAAGCAACCTTGCATTTTTAAACAAAATATATATATTGAGAGGGGGAACTTTATTTAGAAGGTTTACACATTTACAACGACCTCACCTACATAGTTGCAAACTCAAAACAACATGGTAATTAGGCACTTGTGCACCGGGGTTTATTTTATTAGGGGTGTATGAGGCTGATCGAATTGAGGTGGACCACTACTTTTGGTCTTGTCCATTGCACACCCAAACAGCAATCTCCTTCTCAAACTTCTCCATTGCATGTCCTGGCAATATCATGTTTATCACGATCACGTCCTGACCCTTGCCATTCCTACACCTCATGTGGCAGCTCACAGAGTCAAAGGAGATGTCCCCCACCATGGGTAAGCCGCCGCCAACCCGCTTCGCCCATTGGAAGTCCAGCGCCTCCTGTCCAATCCATTTCATGTCAGAGACCTCATACATTTTATCAATGGTGAGAGGTGGCCGCCCATGTAGAGATGCCATGAAATCCACCATGGACTCCATGTTGTCATCTGTCATGTTGCGCTTGGCCTCACGGATGAGTCCGAGTGTGTAGCTAAGCGGGTTGCCAGATAGCTCTCCGGCGGTCGTGTCTGCCACAGGGTAGAATAGTGCGTTGCCGTAAAACCCATGCGGGACGAGCCCATGGAGCTTCCCACCCCCGCGCACATTCATAGAGAACATTAGGCCCACCCGCTGGTGGTGCTCATAGCCGAGCGCCACCGTGCGGCAACGCCACATGACCGCAGTCAGAAGCTCGAAGCTTGTGGCTGGTGGCGAAAGATGTGCGGGGGCATGGTGGCTTCGTAGCTCTGCGATGTCTCCCGGGCCGAAGATAAAGAAGCGGACGACCATTTCTTCCGGCGGTGTTGACAACATAACATCGTTGCCGGTGCTGCCTAATCTTTGGACGAATCCCCCAAGTTCTGGGCTTATTTGCGGTGGGATACGTGCTGTCAGGATCTCCCTATTCCACACCGGCGATACGATTTTGGAGGCATCACCCCCTGTACGAGCCAAGTCGGCGATGCATTTCAGGAATTGAGTGGTGCCATAGCCGTCGGCGATGTTGTGGCATATGTGAAGACCAATCACAAATCCTCCACATCTCAGCTGGGTTACCTATTCACATTGATTAATACAGAAAATAAGAAATGTTAATAATGTTGCAAAGCGGTGGCTTCCTCTATTTCGATTTAGTTTACATATTATCCTAAGACAAACTTTATAAAGTTTGACAAAATTTATATAAGAAAATATACAACATATACAATAAAAAATATATGATATGAAAATATATTCAATGATGAATCTAATATGGTTTTCTTTGGTATTGTACATGTTGATAAAAAAAATTACAAACTGTCAAAGTTTAACATAAGACAATACTAATATGTGAAGTTAAATTGAAATGGATATAGTTACTTATACCTGTGCGTGTCTTTATGGAAATATAATTTATAATTACGTACCTAATGCATGTAGAATCTGATTGGCCATGTGTCGCCTAGTGGTTGCATACTTGACTCTTTTACCGAAAAAGGCTTTCGCCCCGCTTTATAAATAAAGCAATGACCAACAACATCTAGGTACAGACACACACCACCACAACACACGCACACACCCAAGGCGGGATACATAGGCGCTGAGCGCAGCAACACGACCCCAGCACTACTCGAGCACCCGGGACTCCACCAATGAACACGCCACCACGAAGAGATGCAGCCGCATACGACGAACCGTGGGCTCCAAGACGGTGCCTTCGGGAAGGGTACGACACCGGAGCATCGCCACCGCCTGATCCGAGGATCAAGGTTTCCCCCGGAGCCACAAGACAGACAATGAGAGCCGCGACGACGCCTTCAAGAAGGGAACGAGCTACGCCGCCGCTGGTCTGTCCGAAGAAAGAGCAGGTTTTCACCCCGGCCAATACTCACTGCCATCGAACGCCGCACCTCGACAACCAGGCCGCCCACACGGCCATGGCCACCGGGCAGCACCAAGCGACGGGCTCTGCCTGTGAGCACCGCGCAACCACCACCAGGGCCGCCTCCCCGGAATCCAACACCTAGGAACCACCACAACCGACACCCGCCGCTACCCCAACGGAAGAGACGATCAGATCTCGGGGCGCACAAGTCCATCGATTCGTCCTACAGCTCCGGGCGCGAGACTAGCTTGGTCCTGCTGCCGGGCGCGAGACGAGCTCGGTCCTGCCGCCGGGCGCGAGACGGGCTCGGTCCTGCTGCCGGGCGCGAGACGAGGAGGTCCTGCTGCCGGGCGCGAGACAAGCACAGTCCTGCTGCCCGAGCACATACTTGACCCTTTTAGAAAATGTTGTTAGCACATAATAAATATTGTGTGTATTTTTAGACTTTGAACCATCGTAACTAGATAATATGGATGTACGTGTTTGAGTATATTATTAAAATTAGATAGATAGATAGTAGTGTGGAATAATGAGGTGAAGAGTTGAAGGCTAGCTAGGTAGCTACCTGCATGAAGAACAAGGGAACTCCAACAACAACCCTAGGGTCGCCCACCTCGCACAACAGTTCTTGGACGCATGGGTACGGTGGCAGAGGAGACGGCTTGCCAAGATCATCCATGGACACGTCCACCTCCGCCTCCACGAACACAACGCCTTCCCCCGTGCACTCGACAACAAGCTTTCCCCCGGCAGCCTCCCGGAGACGGCCTGCTAGTGGGTAGTAGTGCACCAGCGCTTCCGCAAGGGCCGCCTTGACTACCTTTGCAGCAGTGGCAGGCCGATCCAGCCCGTTGTCGACAGCACGAAAGAACTCGATGGCAGGCTGCAGAAATCGCAGGTCTATGTCATCATCAATGTCGGAGAGAGCCAGAGTCTCGTGCGGCGTTGCTTGCGCCGGTAGCACGAGCTCGGGTTTTCTCCGACGTGCCACAAAGGATGCCATCTTCGCTAAATAAGGAGGAGCGTTTAGTGTAGTGCGTACGTGAGTGGCTGGTTTGTTCTTCTACTTGTGTAATGGACACAGGGCAGCTTGTCATGTGGAGATGCCGTAAGGACCCTCACTTTATAGGCTTCAGCTTTGCTGCAAAAGCATTCGCCACGTGTTGCACGATTATCCCAGGTCCACGTATATGGGCTTAAAAGACAAGACACCACAAGTATGCAACTTCCAACGGAACTATGCAATAAGTTCATCCACATGCCATTCATTCATCCCCAGTAAGCGCACATTGAAACTCGATATTCAACGGACACGTCCCTAACACCTACTCCTACTTAGCAGGCAACGAAAGCGTCTTCTCGCCACATGATATTATATAGCCTTGGTATAATTGAAGGATCCCCCTAGCCACGTATATATCTTCCCCAAATCTCGTGTCCAGACCATTGCCCGCTGAGAAGGAACCTCTGCTAAAAAATTCAACCTTAACTGTCATCAAGCCCTTCCATAGTGGAGAGAGTGGAGAGTACGACGGCATTGCCGATACTTGACACAGTGTCTGAGGTGCTATGGGCACCATATAAAGCATTGACCATATCTATAATATATTTTTAAAATTATTTGTATTAACTATTTCACAAAACATGGTGTGGGCAAGTGTACTAGTTACGGTAACTACATCCACTCTAACTAGCAGAACTACAAAATAAGTTAGTAGCGGTAGAGGGTAAATGCATGGTTAGCCCGCGGGTATAGGGGCAGTATATACATTGTAAAAGAGACAGTTTGTGAAGTGCGGTTACCCAAGATTTGGATCTGATTGTCCATTCTTTAATGGTAGTGGTTTTTCTCTTTCTCCCCTGATCATCGTGATTCGTTCAGGTCAACTAGCTGCACTATTTACGAGTATTTCTGAGATCAATCCGTCTGTCCAAAGATACCTCTGGTCAAGGGTGAAGATCGAATATTTCCTTTTCCGATGATAGTGAATCTCAAGATGCATAGGATCAGCAAACCCAAATTAATTAAGCACTACTATATATTACGTGCACGTCCATGTGTGGAAAATTTAGAATGGATTGCTTTGGATGTGATTAGGCAGTGTACTTACCTTGAGTTCTACTCCATCCGTCTCAAAATAAGTATCTCAACTTTGTACTAGCTCTAGGACAAATTTGTACTAAGCTCAAGACACTTATTTTGAGACGGAGGGAGTACTTGTTTGCTGCTAGTTGTAGTCTATTGCCTTGGGGCAAGCACCAACTAATAAGATTTTTCATTTATCCAGGAGCATCTGTCGGCTCCATTCTAGTCAGCTGTGGTGGGTGCAGGTATGCATGAAGGCTAGTTAGCTTCTACTATATAGAGTATGATGCTAGAGTTTGCGTGATGCTAGTTAGCTCTACGTGGTTACCTACTAGAGCAACACGCACGCCTCGAGAAGAGCGCAGGGAAGAAAAACAAGGCAGACGACAGAAACGAAGCAGCCAAACTAGGCGCGCCTTGGCCTCCCTCCAAAGCGAGCGACACCAAAATAGGCTAATGCAAGAGAGGAAGAAACGACCCCTCCGACCAAGAAGCAGCAACCAAGCCGGCCTACATGGAAGAACATCGCCAGTTGGCCACCCCCTATCACGCAACAGACCAGCGCCCTAACAAGAAAAGCAGAGGGGCACCGGCACGTACACATCAATGTCAACGATCAAGAGGAGCGCCAAGGTGGAGTTCAAACTGAAGACCGGCCCAGGAGGCAGCCTCGCTTACCCGCTCGGCTAGCTGGGCCTGAGTGGGCCTGACCAAGCGGTACTTATACCCGTAACTAGGATGGATAGAGCTGGCGATCGGCATAACGACTAGTGGTGGCGTGTGTGGTGTGAGCTCCTGCGTGAGCCAGATCCGTCTTGTACCTCCCTCCTTCCCCTTTGTAGCTCGAATTCCATGGCAATGGCTTGAATACAAACCTTAACCCTCACAATCTGGTATCAGAGCCGTTCATAGTCCTGGATATTCCCCCTATTACGCAACAGGCCAGCGCCCCAACAAGACAATCAACATATTTTAACTTTCTTCCACGTCATCTTCAAAGCGTCCGCATGGATCCATACGTGATCCTTACTCATTCCTACGGACTTCATGGAGCCTTTGGTTACTGGGTGCAACCAGTAAGAGACGGTAGCTCGGGCTATATTCAACCGGTTTGTATGACGGTTGCATAACAGGATCGGAGTCTAGGGAGCTTGCCCTTGGCATTGTCATACCGATTGCGACTTTGAGCACGTAATTTTTCTTTTATTTTTTCTCCGCTTGCGAACTGTAATACTTATTTGTTTTTGTGGTACTTCGAGACTTTTTAATAAAATGACTGCATGCATCGTCATGATGCAGAGACCGGGGCACACCTTCATTTTCAAAACAACAAAACGTACACATCAACACTTACCCTGCCGCCATGAATACATGTGAACGGACCCAAAAGTCAAAACCAGCAGCGCAGACACATACATGTCGGCCTGCGCCACGCAGCCCACAGGCCCAATTCACCAGAAGGCTGGCTGGAGCTGCTGTGCTCTGAACGACGACCAGAGAGGTTCTTCTCAGGAGAAGAGCAGCATAACTCCCAGCACATGACGAACATTTTGTCGACGCAACCACCAGCATAGCTCCCTGCATCGTCGGAGACTTTCATGATGCTACTTTGATGCAACCGATCCATTGTTGAAACTCATCATAGCTATTGCAAAAGAAGGTAAATGGCTCATTTAACAATTAACGTGTATGAGGTGTGACAACTGAATGACATGAATGACCTTGGATGAGTGTCACACTAAATCTTGAGCGGAAGTTGAGGTACACTGTTTAACACTGATGCTGACTCAACTGGGCTGACCGAGAAATCGGAAAAGGTGAGCTGGAGTCAAAAAAATTCAATCTACCAGGGTTCTCAAAAGTATGCCAGATCCCCGGCAAAAAGAATCAACACTTGTCTTCCCTGATTGATTTTACGAAGAAGAAAAACAATGGTCATTGGCGTCGCAGCAATCAAACGCTCGCGCCCAACCCCCTCGCGCCGCCACCCAGGGCGACGCCAGGGGGACCATCTCCTCCACACCCTCCGATCTCCCACGGGGCAGATCCCTGCCGCTGCTACCGCCGGCTCTGGCCGCGGTGGTGACGGCACCCCACATCTTTAGGCCTAGGGCAGGATCGTTGCACCAGATCTCCCACGCTTCATGCAGGGTGTCCTTGTGAGGCACCCACGGCGGCGTCCTGGCTGTGCGGCAGCAGCCGACGAAGCCATGGATGGGCGGTGGTTGTGCCCGTGGATCTGGCGTCCCGGCCAGATCCACCGTGGTTCGGCTTTGGCCGGCCGGCGGCGCGTGATAGGGTCGGGATGGGGCGGCCGTAGGTCCTCAACCGGCTTTCCGACGACACCGTACGTCTTTATGGCGAGGGTGTGCTCGCATAAAGTCAGCGGCGAGATCGTGGTGGCACTACTGCCGATGAAGATCACGCCGACTTCGGTCATGTCGGACGATTACGGTGTCTCCGACGTCATCTTCCTGTTGAGGCATCGTTGTTGCAAGCTGCGTCAACACGATCGGGGTGTTTTTGGGGAAACCCTAGATCTGAGTCTACCGGATCGAACAATGACGGCACCTTCGGCTTTAGATGTTAGGTTGTGCGATGTCTGTTTGGTATTAGGCTCGGACATTCGATACCCCTTCATCAGGGGATAGGAGTAGCGACATGTGTCGTCAAGATGGTGGCTTCAGGCTTATTGATGCATTACTTTGTAAGGTCATTGTGAATAGCTAATAAAATGTCTACATGCATAGCCCAGATGCAGAGGCCGGGGGTATATCCTCCTTTTCAAAAAAAAAAAAGCTGCAATCAAACAGGCAACTTCAACGATGCTATCTTCTTTGTTGTGAATTCGACCAAAGACCACCGGCAAGGGAAAGGGGACACTTCATGCCTGTGAGTTTGCTTCAGATTCAGAACTTCAGATCCACAAGGTCAAGGTCGACGCCATCTGTTAGTGGTGGCATTACACAGTTCGGGCCTCAGGGATGAGCATTTCGCATTCTGTTCTTTGTGAATCCAGCTCCATTGGAGTTGGAAACAATATTTTCGGTCACCACCGGGGAGCGCAAACGCCGAGGCGCTCTCCTCAGCAGCGCGCTGCGCCTGAGAATCCTCGGCCAGAATGACCCGAGAGAGGACGGTGTCGAAGGGCAGGTCCTGGTCGCCAAGGACGACCCAAATGGTGTCGAGGCGTTTGTCGAGGCCGTGAAGGAATTTGGTGCGGAGATCCACCTCGGTGACGGCGTAGTCGATTTCGGCGAGGCCGTCAGTGAGGAGTTTCACGCGGTGCGCGTACTCGGCCACGGGAAGATCATCCTGCTTGAGGTTATGGTACTGCCGATTGAGGACCATGAACCGGGCAGCACGGTTGGCGAGGAAAGATAGCGAAGGTGGTGGTGGCACCGACGACGTGATCCACCATGGAATCCGCAAGGGTAGCGTAGATCCAGAGAGCGACATGGGCATTGAGCTCAAGGTAGGCGGCATCAGCGTTAGGAGAAGGGGGATGCTCGATGAGAAATTGGAAGTCATGGCGAACGAGGACCATGAGGTAGAAAGACTCAGGGATGAGCATTCTTTTCTTCTGAATCCACCAGTTCCAGCGGTGTAAACTGAACACGCGTTTGGTCAACATCCAAGCATCATTTACAACCATAACAACTGCAAACAATCACAATACCACCACCCTTCTAGAAAAACATAAAAAGAAAAACATCAGTTTTAGAACATTTGTGTAACACATAGAACTCATTTGGCGGCTTGGTAGAATGTAATTAGTTGGCTAACAAAAGTAATTGCCATAAAATTGTAGCTTCACCCTGCAACTATATAGGCAGAGTAGCATGTATGAAAGTTGCGTTCTAATTTTCTGTGGAATGAAGGCTCGGTTACATGAGCAGAGTGTCATATATGCATCATCATATATCAAAGAGCCAACATTTGCTTTTATTTTTCACTAGGACAATGCTCCTGCGCTATAATTTACGTTAGCCTGTGATTTACCTTATATTCTGATGAGAAGTTTGGTAAGTAAATTAAAATGAAATTAGTTCAGAAGATGAGTAAATTAAGGAGATTGATTATCATACAGGGAATTTTCCACAAAGAGGTGGTGGGGAAGTAAGGTGAAACTGGAACCTTACATTCTTTTTAAATAATAGAGATTTCATAGCCTCTCATTTCATTTTTCATCATGTGGAATCTGAAAAGTTATCCTTCTTAAGGCTGCTGGGATAGGTCTTGGCAGTCTGATCGTATTATCCACGGTATATATATGAGGCACGTTCCATTACGCTTTGTCACTGTCAATAATGTGCCTCGGGTGGTTTTGATCCAGAGGTCGACAAAAACAGTAGTACTTCAGGATAATTTGAAGGAGAGATGGAAAAGGGCAACTTACAGACAACTGCCATCTATTAGTAACTAATAGACAGGTGGAGATAATTCATATATGATTTGTACTCCCTCTGTCAAGAAATATACGAGCGTTTAGATCACTAGATAATTCATATATGATTTGTACTCCATCTGTCAAGAAATATAAGAGCGTTTAGATCACTACTTTAGTGATCTAAATGCTCTTATATTTATTTAAAAAGGGAGTATCAAATACGAGAACCTCACCCAGTTCAAACCTATCTCACTACAAAATAGCATTATTTGGATGGTGGCAACTTTTCCAAATTATAAGATTCATGGCAGGGAGGGGGCATTGGACCCTGGCTAGTATTAAATTTTCATTTTGTTTTTGTATGTTTCATATGCCATGAGTCATAGTGTAGGTTACCACCATCCAAATGATGTATCCTTATGAATGCTAGTGACTGATAGATGTCGCAACACAAAACCTGGACCTGGACGGCCTGTCTGGCCAGTTGGAAACTTTTTTTATAAGAGGCCAGCTGGCAACTTATCATGCGAAGTGAAGAATTGGGCCTTTGTCGGCCCAATTACTGACAGGGAACATGTGCTCGTTCTGCAGAGTAGCCGCCCCCGAAAAGTTTCCTGGAGAGCGTGTATAAGGTGGGACAACCGAGTTGATCTAGATAATACATTTAACTCATCCCGTGGCTGAGAGACTCAAAACGCTGTGGAGCCTCTAGCTAACTTAGTTGTATTGTTTTAATGAGATCATTAAAGGCGCGCATTGATGTAGCTATCAATTTTGGCACTTTAATGTTGGTATTTGATACCAACTATTTAGAGCGGTAATATTTTTAATGTTTTTTATTGCAAAAAACTATTTGGGAATTTTTGAAAGTATGTTTTAGTTGGATAAGGAAAATGTCAAATTTTAAGGAATTTGGGACATTTGCCAAGATAAAATGAGGTTAGTACGTTTCCGTGAGATGGTTGAACACTTGAACTTTCATTTAGTCGGTCACATCATGCGGATGTTTCCAACTTTCCGTGGTGTGGAGGCTTAGGTCGCTCACCTCATACGGATGGTTCGCCGACTTGCGAGTCTGGTTGGCAAGATTTGTGTTTTCTCCTTATGAAGAGCAGATGACACCCACAGACTCACCCGCAAGTATTACAACTCTGCTATTTTTTCTCTTTGTCGCTCACGTCGACGGAAAGTATTCGCCCAACTGTGAGGCAGTTGGTTGTGTTTGTTGCTTTCTTCGACCGCCGCTCACACGCCAAAGGCCCATAGAGTCCAAATAACATAAGAGCTTCGACTTTTTTATATAAGAGCAGCGCCCCAGCCCGTGTAGCATTCTCCGATCAAACTAAAGCCCAGACGGGATTGTGAGTTGGCCAAATGAACAAAAACTCCCAAAGTCCTCATCTGATGACCAAAAATGCTAATTGCCTGAGAGGGGTTGATTAATACTCAGTTTTAATGTACCCGATGAGAAATTACAATAAATTCACCTTACATTGTGCAATTTTGTGAAAAGCAAATACGACTTATAAAAAGGAATGTAGGGAGTATTGCATTGGGACTACCCAGATTTTGATGTCTACAAACAAGCAAAATCACATAAATCTTCACCAGGGGGATAAATCATAGACAGATCATCCAACTATATAGATAATGCCTGTGAACAGGCTAGGCCATTTCAATATACTTATAGCTATATTTTAGGAATTTATTGCACTTCGTATTCCACCAAATGCTACTTTGTGCCCGGATCATGATGGATGACAGGAAGGACCAAATTCTAGAAACATATAGCGTCGAGTCCCAAACATCCATCTCCATATCACTGCCACCATCCTTGCTTAATTTTTCAGTGGGTATGACGCTTCCATCAGGATGCCACATAATCCCTCCTTGGTGAGACCGCTCACGCTGCGTGCCATGCGGATATAGCCGTTTTCACCCCATTTTGCCCCCCATGAGTTCTTTATGATCCAATAGTCTAAACGTCTCTTGGGGTCATGCTCATCGGTGGTGCCGTAGCCCACCACTGTCATTTCATGGGTCAGATTCGTCCCACACGGCCCCACGAATACGCCTCCCCCATATCGCCGGAAGCCATTCGGGTCGACTACCACAACGACCGGTTGGGACGCCACCGCCTGCATCAAGGCCAGTTCATCATTTGGCGGCACCCGTCTGAAGCCGTCGATGGTGATGACGGGGTTCTTTTTTGGCACTAAGCAACGACCCTGCTCAAAGGCAACATACGGGTAGTTAGCATCGCTGGTGATGCCGCCGTTTTCCACTATGTACTTGAAGGCCAATTGCGCGTTGCCGCCACGACAGCCGAAATTTTTCTTGTCGCAGTCTACGAGTTGTTGCGCGGACAATGGAATCAAATTCCTTGTCCTAATGGAGTTGATGCCCTCCACGGCCGCCGTCGCTGCAAAGGCCCAACATGCCCGACAACCATTTTGCCGCTTCACGCTTGTCACCGCCGATGGGCGTTGATCATACCCCATCATGCGCCAGTCCACATACATTGGGAGGTTGTCGCGTGCAACAACAACGCCATCTGTGAACTTGCCTTGGAGCCGGTTCGCGCCATCTGATGTGAGGTTAGAGCAATGACCGTACATGTGGTCAACCTCTTCATCGGTCATGTCACCGAAGAGGTTTAGGCTCAACTTGTAGGGTGCGTCACCTTGGTTGAATTTGTGGATCCTGCGAGCATTTTCTTTGAACACGTTAAAGCGGCGAGCCTTGTCACCGAGGTCACAACCCACATTGAGATGCTCACACCAACGCTCATATAGTGCCCGCATGGACTCCTCTGACAACAGGTCCCTATCTATGATGTCTATCGAGCTCACTGCCGGCATAGCAGCAACAAGCACGATGGCCATAAGTATCCATATCGTTGCAATGGCTCTTGCCATTGTAAATTCTAAGTGGTTGCTTCGAGTGTCCTAGGTAGATTTGGTCCTCCTTATATATAATAGAAGTCCTTGTAGTGCACATTTAGCTTCTGCGTATACCCTGAATTAACTAGGTAATGCTGAAATAGTTTCCTAATTTATTTGCATGCATGACTTTCCATGTATGAGATAGAATTAAACGAGTCTTAACTTTTTTCCTATTCATACTTCTCCTTTTAACGCTTTCCTTCCATCATATCTTTACACGCAGAAGTTGTGTAGCATGTATTCAAAATTATCCGAATGAAATCATACACAACTAACTTGCCACCTTTATATTTGGAAAGATGTTCAATCACAGGTATCCAATCACGACTAAGAAATAAAAAGATTCCTTCTAGTCAATGAATTTATTAAATTTTCATAATGCTAAAAAGAACTTCCTATTTTAACTTCGACCATACCATACATGCCACTAGATATGGATGGCGCACACTTAATTTTAAGAAGATTTTTACTCTTTCCATATTAGCCATGCCATGCAAAATTGTTTGGAAGGTATTGCATTTCCATGCGTTAACTATTTTTGGAAAGTCGTCAATTGACATACATCACCATGTACCAAAACCAACCATATGCATGGAAAGTAATTTCCTTGCCAATGAAGGTATAAATGCAAAATTTAGACTCATTTGTCAATTGATCAAACCCAATAACGGATTTGATGACTCATTCCATCTCTTCCTTGCTTTCAGATGTGATAGATCCGCTATCACCCTGTCCACTCACAAGACATCATCATTCACCCTAGGTCCGTGAGGTAAGTCGACATCGAGCAAGTGCATCCACCCTTCCTATGGATGTCAGCCACTTGTGGACGCTAGTTCAATTGGCACCGGCGTCGAGCAAGCTTGCATGTTGCGGTGGACGTCATGATTTGGCGCGGCGGCGCCGCTGGTCGAGGTCAAGGTCTGGTAGTGATGGGAGGGCAACAACCATGGCAACAGGAGACCCCTGTGTGACGCCCGCGTGCATCAAGAGGAGATAGCTTTGCATAGGTTCACTCTGCCTGCAAGCCATTTTTTTTGGCTCTTCGTTTTTAGTTGGTTTTACTGTAGCGTCAGGTTTTATTCTTGTAGTCCATACTATAGCATCCAGTTTACTATATCAGACAGGGTTTTGGGTCAGCTTTTACTTTGAACATTTTGAAAAATCTCTATCTCTACTACCTAAAAGAAACGTAGTGTTCCGTTTCCCCTCTTACGTTTCGTCCGCCTCTTCGTCCCACCCCCGACATATCCTCCCTCCCCCTCGTTCGATTTTTCACCCCACTGCCCCATCCATCTTAAAACGGGAAAGTCTCCCTCCCGCAACATACTTTCCTTCGATCGAATCAAACGTAGATCACGGCAAAATCCACGCATGCATGACTCTCGTGCGATCCCCATCCGCCCCTCTCTTTTCCTGCCCGGAGATCCCGTAAATCCTTCGCACCGGCAGGATCCTCCTGGCATCTCCTCCGAGGCTGCTTCATCTATCCATTTTCCCCGTGTGGTCCTCCAGGGATCCTTCGCACTGGTGGTCTCCTAGGCGTTAACGAGATTGAGTCCAGGACGAGGCAACTGCGGCTGCTGCAGCGGCCAACGAGTTTATTGCCGGGTAGCGAGCAGATGACTCCGGCTGGCCATGGGTGCCGGACGCGCCTTGCCTCCCAAACTCATCCTGCCGCGGTTTCCCCTTTCACCAGCGGCCACTCTGTTTCTTCCCAATCAGGTGCCTTTAGTCTATCTTCCGACGGTTGGAGAATAAACAAACGACTCGCCCGGCAGCGGGGTTCCCAACCAGCCTGCTATTCGCGCCGCAGCTTGTTCGACAAGGTGCCGACGTCAGGATGCCACGCATATGCATGCATCATAAGGCCTCGCCGTAGACGAAGGTGGCATACCAGCGGCCCATTAGTCCCGGTTCAATCCAGAACCGGGACTAATGTGAGCATTTATCCCGGTTCGTGCGGCTAAGGCATTAGTCCCGGTTCACCTGTGCCCTTTAGTCCCGGTTTGTGCCTCAAACCGGGACTAAAGGGTGCGATGCCCATTAGTCTCGGTTCATGCCTCAATCCGGGACTAAAGAGTAGACCTTAGTCCCGGTTTGAGGCACGAACCGGACTAATGGGGTTGAGACCTTTAGTCCCGGTTCGTGCCACGACCCGGTACTAAAGATCCCATTTTCAAACTCTACCCCCCACCCCCTCCCGTGGATCGCCTTTTAAATTTAAAAAAAATAAAAGAAAATGATGGAAATGTCAAAAAAATAAAAGAAAATAAGTTTCCCATGTGAATGTGAATTTCGACTTTATTTGCAAAATCTCTCTGGAATTTGTAAATATGGGAATAACTTTTGCATACTAACTCGGATGAAAAAGTTTTATATATGAAAAATCATCTACTCGAAAAGTTACATCCAAATTTAATCGGGGGAACCCCGTTAAACATTTTCAAAATCCTCAAAAACCTAACAGAAAAAAGTTACGGGGCTTTTAATATCTAGAATGGAAAAAATCGAAAAAATTTCAAACTGTGGTCAAACAATGGTCAAACCATGGTCAAACTAATTATTCTAGAATATTAGTGTTACTAAATAATTTGTTCAGTTATTTTGAATTTTGGTCAAATCTGGTCAAACTGTGGTCAAACTGTGGTCAAACTATGGTCAAACAATGGTCAAACTATGGTCAAACCATGGTCAAACTAATTATTCTATAATATTAGTGTTACTAACTAATTTGTTCAGTTATTTTGAATTTTGGTCAAATCTGGATAAACTGTAATCAAACTGTGGTCAAACTAGGGTCAAACTATGGTCAAACTAATTATTCAAAATAACTATTGTTTTCTAAATAATTATTGTTTTTGAAAACAATAGTTTGAAACTCAAACAGTCAAATGTGTCAATTCATGCTCAAGCAAAATTCCTGAGGGTTAATAGGATTGACATCTTACTATTGTCAGGAAAACAACAAGTGTAGACTTGGAAACGAGGAGAATAGAACCGGAAGTTAAGCGTGCTCAGCTGGGTGAGTGGGAGGATGGGTGCCCGTTCGGGAAGTTAGGTGATTTGGAATGATGAGGGTGATTAGAGAAGAGGATAAATTGAGCAGTGATTAGGGGTGCTGATTAGAGATTAGGGGTTAAAATAATTCAGAAATTTGAAAATAAAGAATTATTCAAAAAAAATTTCAAAAATAAAAATTCAAAAAAAAATTCAAACAATGGTCAAACCATGGTCAAACTAATTATTCTAGAATATTAGTGTTACTAAATAATTTGTTCAGTTATTTTGAATTTTGGTCAAATCTGGTCAAACTGTGGTCAAACTATGGTCAAACAATGGTCAAACCATGGTCAAACCATGGTCAAACTAATTATTCTAGAATATTAGTGTTACTAACTAATTTGTTCAGTTATTTTGAATTTTGATCAAATCTGGTCAAACTGTGGTCAAACTATGGTCAAACCATGGTCAAACTAATTATTCAAAATAACTATTGTTTTCTATATAATTATTGTTTTTGAAAACAATAGTTTGAAACTCAGACAGTCAAATATGTCAATTCATGCTCAAGCAAAATTCCTGAGGGTTAATAGGATTGACATCTTACTATTGTCAGGAAAACAACAAGTGCAGACTTGGAAACGAGGGAGAATAGAACCCGGAAGTTAAGCGTGCTCAGGCTGGGTGAGTGGGAGGATGGGTGCCCGTTCGGGAAGTTAGGTGATTTGGAATGATGAGGGTGATTAGAGAAGAGGATAAATTGAGCAGTGATGAGGGGTGCTGATTAGAGATTAGGGGTTAAAATAATTCAGAAATTTGAAAATAAAAAATTATTCAAAAAAAATTTCAAAAAAAAAATTCAAACTGTGGTCAAACAATGGTCAAACCATGGTCAAACTAATTATTCTAGAATATTAGTGTTACTAAATAATTTGTTCAGTTATTTTGAATTTTGGTCAAATCTAGTCAAACAATGGTCAAACTATGGTCAAACTATGGTCAAACCATGGTCAAACTAATTATTCTAGAATATTAGTGTTACTAACTAATTTGTTCAGTTATTTTGAATTTTGGTCAAATCTGGTCAAACTGTAGTCAAACTGTGGTCAAACTATGGTCAAACCATGGTCAAACTAATTATTCAAAATAACTATTGTTTTTGAAATAATTATTGTTTTTGAAAACAATAGTTTGAAACTCAAACAGTCAAATGTGTCAATTCATGCTCAAGCAAAATCCTGAGGGTTAATAGGATTGACATCTTACTATTGTTAGGAAAACAACAAGTGCAGACTTGGAAACGAGGGAGAATAGAACCCGGAAGTTAAGCATGCTCAGGCTGGGTGAGTGGGAGGATGGGTGCCCGTTCGGGAAGTTAGGTGATTTGGAATGATGAGGGTGATTAGAGAAGAGGATAAATTGAGCAGGGGGTGCTGATTAGAGATTAGGGGTTAAAATAATTCAGAAATTTGAAAATAAAAAATTATTCAAAAAAATTTTCAAAAAAAAAAATTAAAAAAAAAATTCAAACTGTGGTCAAACAATGGTCAAACCATCGTCAAACTAATTATTCTAGAATATTAGTGTTACTAAATAATTTGTTCAGTTATTTTGAATTTTGGTCAAATCTGGTCAAACTGTGGTCAAACTATGGTCAAACAATGGTCAAACCATGGTCAAACCATGGTCAAACTAATTATTCTAGAATATTAGTGTTACTAACTAATTTGTTCAGTTATTTTGAATTTTGGTCAAATCTGGTCAAACTGTAGTCAAACTGTGGTCAAACTATGGTCAAACCATGGTCAAACTAATTATTCAAAATAACTATTGTTTTCTAAATAATTATTGTTTTTGAAAACAATAGTTTGAAACTCAAACAGTCAAATGTGTCAATTCATGCTCAAGCAAAATTCACGAGGGTTAATAGGATTGACATCTTACTATTGTCGGAAAACAACAAGTGCGACTTGGAAACGAGGAGAATAGAACCCGGAAGTTAAGCATGCTCAGGCTGGGTGAGTGGGAGGATGGGTGCCCGTTCGGGAAGTTAGGTGATTTGGAATGATGAGGGTGATTAGAGAAGAGGATAAATTGAGCAGGGGGTGCTGATTAGAGATTAGGGGCTAAAATAATTCAGAAATTTGAAAATAAAAAATTATTCAAAAAAAATTTCAAAAAAAAAATGAAAAAAAAAATTCAAACTGTGGTCAAACAATGGTCAAACCATGGTCAAACTAATTATTCTAGAATATTAGTGTTACTAAATAATTTGTTCAGTTATTTTGAATTTTGGTCAAATCTGGTCAAACTATGGTCAAACAATGGTCAAACCATGGTCAAACTAATTATTCTAGAATATTAGTGTTACTAACTAATTTGTTCAGTTATTTTGAATTTTGGTCAAATCTGGTCAAACTGTGGTCAAACTATGGTCAAACCATGGTCAAACTAATTATTCAAAATAACTATTGTTTTCTAAATAATTATTGTTTTTGAAAACAATAGTTTGAAACTCAAACAGTCAAATGTGTCAATTCATGCTCAAGCAAAATTCCTGAGGGTTAATAGGATTGACATCTTACTATTGTCAGGAAAACAACAAGTGCAGACTTGGAAACGAGGGAGAATAGAACCCGGAAGTTAAGCGTGCTCAGGCTGGGTGAGTGGGAGGATGGGTGCCCGTTCGGGAAGTTAGTTGATTTGGAATGATGAGGGTGATTAGAGAAGAGGATAAATTGAGCAGGGGGTGCTGATTAGAGATTAGGGGTTAAAATAATTCAGAAATTTGAAAATAAAAAATTATTCAAAAAAAAATTCAAAAATAAAAATTCAAAAAAAAAATTCAAACTGTGGTCAAACAATGGTCAAACCATGGTCAAACTAATTATTCTAGAATATTAGTGTTACTAAATAATTTGTTCAGTTATTTTGAATTTTGGTCAAATCTGGTCAAACTGTGGTCAAACAATGGTCAAACCGTGGTCAAACCATGGTCAAACTAATTATTCTAGAATATTAGTGTTACTAACTAATTTGTTCAGTTGTTTTGAATTTTGGTCAAATCTGGTCAAACTGTAGTCAAACTGTGGTCAAACTATGGTCAAACCATGGTCAAACTAATTATTCAAAATAACTATTGTTTTCTAAATAATTATTGTTTTTGAAAACAATAGTTTGAAACTCAAACAGTCAAATGTGTCAATTCATGCTCAAGCAAAATTCACGAGGTTAATAGGATTGACATCTTACTATTGTCGAAAACAACAAGTGCAGACTTAGAAACGAGGGAGAATAGAACCCGAAAGTTAAGCGTGCTCAGGCTGGGTGAGTGGGAGGATGGGTGCCCGTTCGGGAAGTTAGGTGATTTGGAATGATGAGGGTGATTAGAGAAGAGGATAAATTGAGCAGTGATGAGGGGTGCTGATTAGAGATTAGGGGTTAAAATAATTCAGAAATTTGAAAATAAAAAATTATTCAAAAAAATTTTCAAAAATAAAAATTAAAAAAAAATTTCAAAAAAAAAATCATAAAATTTTCATTAGTCCCGGTTGGTGTTCCACGTGGCCACGGCCTTTAGTCCCGGTTCTGGATTGAACCGGGACTAAAGGGGGGAGGCATTAGTACCGACCCTTTAGTCCCGGTTCACCAACCGGGACTAAAGACCCTTACCAACCGAGACAATAGGCCCTTTTTCTACTAGTGCGGGTAGGTGCCCGCCAGCCGCCAATACCGAGCCGAGGCGGTGGTTACTATCACCATCGACGAACAAGC
The DNA here is from genome assembly GCA_021605205.1 of Aegilops longissima. Classification (NCBI taxonomy): domain Eukaryota; kingdom Viridiplantae; phylum Streptophyta; class Magnoliopsida; order Poales; family Poaceae; genus Aegilops; species Aegilops longissima. Next base: position 767,950,224 of record CM038679.1, on the reverse strand, counting down.
CGTCATGCGGGTTGAGCCCGAGAGCCTGCAGCTTAGCAGCACGAGGTACTTGTACTGTTTCCCTCCGAGCATATACTCTTCAGTTATGTAGAGCAATCCACAACTCGCAAGTACTACACATGCTAAGAGTTTCATCGATCAGCTTGAGGTTGTGAGAGCGCATAATTCCAAGCAAGTACTACGTGCTAAGAAATTTGGTGTGTAAATGTGTAATCAATCTTAATAAAAGGTTAGATATTATGAACTATGTTAGGATTTTTTTCCCTTGACTAAATGACACAAAACATGATTTTTCTTTTCTATGTTGAGAATAATTTAATTGGCGTCAATTGGATGCAACTACAAGTAGGGCCACACAACCTGTAAATTAAGCTCATCCATCTGGGAGGAATACACTGAATTGGTTTCTTCCTTTAGACATTTGCCTTCTAATCTTTTGGGGAATAAGGTCGGTAGGGTTTGCTATATATAACTAAATAAAAAATTACTAAGAGGATTCGGCTGCTCTGCATTAGCTTCTGATAATATTTTTTTTGCGAATAGCTTCTGATAAATTTTACATCTAAATACAACATAGTTGCCTAAGCCTCCTTCCTGTCTCCTCATCTCAGTCTTGGCATGTGGCGGCGACGGCACAAGAACGAAAAGCGGCTGGTAGAGGGAACGCGCAGGAGGCCTGGATGCAACGATTGACGGGCCGATGTCAGTGGACTAATATGGCAGGGTCGTGGTGTAGAAAGATGCGTGTGTCTTTTTGCTTGAGGTCACAGGGCGGGGATGGCATCGACGACGCTGTTGTCCGTAAAGATCTTACAAAACAATAACTTTGCGAGGTCATCCAACTCCCAAGAACGTAGAAGTCTGGCATTTTTTATCTTGTGTCGATAGAGTTCAGAGCAAGGGCGTGGGACATCTATGTGCATATGCATGTGGGGGCAGTAAAACAGTAGAGTTTGAGGTTGCAGAGAGAGAGTACACGTTATACATGATTAATGTTGAAACACAAAAATGTGTATGTCCATGTTCCCGTTGCAACGCATGGGCAATTACCTAGTACTAATTAAACATTTTGTAATATCCGTTGAACATTTTCTTAAAATACAATGAACATTTCAATAGTACATGAAGAATTTATTTTGCATTATATGTTGAACATTTTTGGAAAAATATGAATATATACGTTGGAAAATTTTCGAATACACATTGCACATTTTGTATTATACGTTTCACAAATTTTGAATACACATTGAAAATTGGTGTAATAAACACTGAACCTTTTCAAAAACACAGCGACCATCTGTATATTCGATGAATAATTTCTAATATACGATGAACATTTATATAACGGATGATTTTTGTAGGATACCATGAATATTTTCTTAATATATGATGAACATTTTCGTAAAAAGCAGGAAATTTGTATAATACATGATAAAAGAAATAAAAGGAAAAAGGGAGAAAAGAAAAAGAAACAGGAACATAAAAAAGGAAAAAGGAAAGAAAAAAAGAATAGAAAACAAAGAAACAAAAAAGTGACCATGGGCCGGCCCAAACTTGGGCGATGGAAGGCTGTGCTTTAGCGAAGCGACGCCATTGTTACGCTCGCGAGCGGCAAATAGGAACCGCCGGACAATAGAAGAGGGGATGGGAGGAGGCCCTAGGCGAGATAGAGCGGCGAAGGGAGAACTTCTAGCATACTGGGTTCGTGTATGTACAAGGGCTCATTACTGCGGGCCAACCCAATCAACCATCGGCTTCCAATTCAGCTAGGGGAGTAGCAGTTCTTTTTTTTTAGAGCAAGCATATAACTTTATTACGCAATAGTTGGGCCTAAGTCGGCCCTTACAGCGTCAGCTACAGGAGCTGGAACATTCACATCAGCAACAAGAAATCCTCCGTTATGAAGAGATAAGCCTAACTTAGCAAGATGATGAGGCGGCATGTTGGCCTCCCTGCGACAATGAATCACATTACAAGATGCAAACCAGAGGTTCATTTGGATCTTCAGGTCGTCAATCATTTGAGCCTGCCTGGAGAAATCCGGTCCTCGTTTATTTAGCGCTTGCTCGACCAGGAGGGCGTCGGTTTCGACAATGAGGTGCACGACGCCGAGTTCAACAGCCACATCCAGTGCGTTCTCCACCGCCAACAGTTCAGCGCCAAACGCGTCCGGCACACGTTCCGATCGCCCAGCTCGAGCCGCCACCACCGCCTCGTCGCTGTCACGGACTACCACCCCCAGGCACCCATCTGCGTGTCCGGTATGTGGGCTCCGTCCACATTAAACTTGAGCACATCAGCCGGCGGGGGAAGCCAGCGCTGTGGAGCTGCATGGGGTTTGGCAATTTTGCTGAAATAGCCCTCGTATTCTTCGGTGGTGCATGCAGCTCTGGAAGCAGACTGTGCATGCTCCATTGGCTTCTCTCCTTCCCTCACTTTGTTTCTCTGTGACCACCACTGCCACCATGCCACAATGATCCTCATCCGTTCTTTCTCCGGTATCTGCCACAAGGAGTCAAGAGTTTCATCCACTGACGCACACACTTCAAGTCGCTGCCGGACGTGTTCAAGCCTGAGTGCTCTCCACACTTGCTTCACCTCCTGGCACTCCACAAAAAGGTGCTTAGGGGACTCATTGCGCAGGTTGCAAAGAAAGCATTTGTGGTCATGTATGGTCATGCCTCTCCTGCTAAGCATGTCCTTGGTGGCTAAAGTGTTATGCGCCATCCTCCACATGAAGTGCTTAATTTTCCCCGGGCAAGGCATGTGCCAAATTCGCTTCCATTTTTCCAGCCCGCCATCATTCAGGTTACCAGCTTCTTGTTGAGGGTGTCCTCCATTATCACCACCAGTTGGAGAGATAGCTCTTTTTAACTTGTACGCTTGTCTGACCGAGAACATGCCCTTAGGGTCGAAGTGCCAAGCCATGAAGTCGACAACTCCGTCTCTCAGCAGCATTTGGAGGATCAGATTTGCGTCCTCCTCCCAAAACAGGTCCTATACAAGTTCCGTGTCCCATGAACCGGTGGCAGGATCGATCAGCTCCGAAACTCTAGTCAGCACGCTGCCCCCTCTCGGTGTGATCACTTTACGGGACCAAGCTCTCGGGATCCATGGGTCTTCACATATCCGTATTCTCTCGCCGTTGCCAACCCTCCAGATGACTCCTTGCTTTACTAGTTCAATGCCATGGCAGATGCTTCGCCATGCATATGACATATTAGCCGTCTCCTCCACCTCAAGAACAGAGCTGTTGGGGTAGTACTTGGCCTTCATCAGCTGAGCACAAAGGCTTTCAGGCTCTTGTACCAGTCTCCACACCTGCCGGGCAAGCATGGCGATATTGAAGTCATGTATGTCCCGAAACCCGAGTCCACCTCTCCCTTTTGACCGTGTGAGTTTCTGCCAGCCCACCGAATGGATTTTATTCTCATTGTCTTGCTGGCTCCACCAATATCGGGCAATCATAGCACTGATCTCTTCACACAAGGTTTTGGTCAAATAGAAAACGGACATAGCGAAAGTTGGAATGGCCTGCGCCACGCCCTTCACTAGAATCTCCTTCCCTTGCCTGGAGAGAGTTCTCTCATTGCAGCCCTGCATGCGAGTCCATATGGCATCCTTGATGTATGCAAATGCCTTCTTTTTAGATCTTCCAATATACACTGGTAACCCCAGGTATTTCTCGTTATATGCTTCACTCTCGATATGAAGTGTGGCTTTCACAATGTCCCTCGCCTGCAGCCGGCAATTCTTACTAAACATGATTGCGGATTTCTCATGGTTTACACACTGTCCGGAGCACTGCTCATATACCGCCAATAACCGCTGCAGCTCCTCCGCTTCGTCAACCTGGGCTTTCATGAGTAACAACGAGTCGTCAGCAAAGAACAGGTGCGAGATCGCCGGAGCCCCAGGACAGATTTTGATGCCACTAAACACCCCTCTCCTTTGTGCATCATTCAACAAAGCTGACAAGCCTTCAGCGCAGATCACAAACAGATACGGCGATATGGGGTCCCCTTGCCTAAGCCCCCTAGACGGTGCAAAGAACTCAGAGAGATCATCATTGACTCTGATCCGATACCTGACAGTTCTAACGCACTTCATCACTAGGGTCACCCAACTCCTTGCAAACCCTAGCTTGATCATCATGGCTTCAAGGAAAGACCACTCAACTCGGTCATAGGCTTTGCTCATATCCACCTTAACCGCAACCAGCTCCTCCTTGCCCGTTCTCTTGTTCATCAGAAAATGTGAGATCTCATACGCCATTAAAATGTTATCTGTGATCAGCCGCCCCGGCACAAAGGCACTCTGATTGCCTGAAATTATCTGTGGCAGGATGAGCTTCAGTTGATTTGCGAGAACCTTCGAAATGATCTTGTACAACACGTTGCAGAGACTTATTGGTCTGAGATCCTTTATTCTCGAGGGATTTTTGACCTTTGGGATCAACACGACAGTGGTATCATTCCAGCCCAACGGAATCTCTCCTCCCCTTAGCACCTTCTTGACCTCCTCGGCAATATTCTTCCCCATTAGCTGCCAATACTTCTTGAACACCACGGCCGGCATGCCATCCGGGCCAGGGGCCTTGAGGTCCCTGATGCGATCCAACGCAGCCTTGATATCCATGTCATCGAACTCCGCCATAAGGCAGTCGTTCATAGCCCTCGTGACCTTGATATCCATTTGGATTGACCTCGCGCGAGAGGTCGGGAGACAAATGCATAAAAAGAAAAAAGCGAGCCACCTGGGATTCAAACTGTGGACCTCCACTTTATTCACCCGACAAGCTAGCCACCGCACCAACTAAAGCTTTTGTGACATACCTATGGGGTGAATACAAATGAACTGAAAACCGAAATACATGCATATTTTTTCTACAGTATATATTTTCACGGCAGCCGATTTCAAAGAGTTTATTCATGCCATCATGCCTGGCGTTGTGTCATGGAATGAAAGGGGGTCTTGAGCAATTAGGTTAGGGAAGTGTGGGTTTTTTTCACCCGATGCAACGCACGGGCGTTTGTGCTAGTTAATTAAACAAGCAAGGACGTACAGCGCGATGCATCCAACCGAATCTATTTTGTTTCGTTTCCCAGGCAAACTCAAACTCGACGTCCCTTTCCTTCTTTGCATGTGTCTACCCAGCTCGAACGTGTTGATATGGGTTCCGACTCCGATCCGACCTCCTTCCGGATTCCGTTGTCTGATAAAATTCTGTTTGGTGCGTGTCATCAATATCAACGCCCGGGGTTTCCAGCCGGATAGACGTACGTACGTACGTGCCAGCGTTCCTAGCTAGCTAGTTATATGTGTCATCAATATTAAGGCCACAAACTCAAATACGCACCGTCGATGGCGCCAGGGAAACACCGCAGACAAAACAACATATGTGTGGCAACACCGACGCCGAAGATCACGACACCATTGTCGCTACTAGCCGATCTCATGCTCGAGGTCATGGCACGGACTGACTTTGTCACTCTCGGCCGTTGCGCTGCCAAGTAAGTATGGCTGGTTACGAATGAATTTACCACCTTGATTGAGTGGTGCTTGGTCGCTAAATAATTTGACTTCATTCCGCTTTTGAACATCATTTTTTTCATGATAATGGAGTGTTCCCTCACTTAAAAGAATTAAGGGTACATGTGCTAAGGGTTCTCACGTTGATTGCTCAACATGAATGGAATGTGGTTTTCAATCAGGTATTACGCAGAAGCTGCAGAAAAATAGTTGCAACAGCATAAGTTTATTTGCGATAGACAACTATCCGCACACTAGTTATTTTCCTACTTTTTCAATATATATATAACACCCATCATAATCCCTGGCTGGTATATGTGCTTCCGATATACACATGAACTCAGGGATATAGTTTGAAATGAAACGCAGTGCAGTTCTTATTTTAGGCTATTACACAGGCAGAACCTGCAGAGAATAATTACACCAGAGGAAGTGTAAGTTTCTTCAGCGATATTAGTAAATTTGTCTGCGCTTACACTAGCTATTATCCTAATTTTACTATATCAAGCATCCAACAGAATACATAATCAAAGAACATGGCTATAGGTCCGTCGTAACTAGTATAGAGTAATATAAGAGCGTTTGGATCACTAAGGTAGTGGGCGTTTAAATCACTAAAGTAGTGATCTAAAAACTCTTATATTACTTTACAGATAGAATAGTAGTTAATATGACTCAGCTCTACGCAGCCGCCTCTTCCCCTAAAAAATTAGGGTTCCTCTGCTTCCCACCGGCGCCACCGCCGGTCCGCATCGTCTCCGATGTCCTTAGGGCCATGGGGGCACGGTGGATTCCGGCCCTTGCCGGTGGGATGGCTCCATTATTAGATGTGTTTTAGAGTTTTGTTAGGGTTTATTTCCCGTTCAGGAAGACGCGACGGCGGGGTTCCCTGAAGATAGAATAAGGTTCTCCCCGCCTAGCCCCCGTCTCGCTGGTGTATCTAGCATCGTCGGTGGGCTTGTGGAGGTATGTTTCTGTGGATCTGTCTTTCGTGGATTTGCTCAGATCTGTTCGTAGTTCGTCTAGATTCATGTGTCTTCAGGTTGGATTTTTTTGATCCAGGCTACTCTTCATCGCTGGCATTTACTGTTCTGGTGTGTTGGTCCTATGAGGTCTTAGCATGATGACTTCCTGAGTCCTGACTGTCTACTAGAACAAGTTTTGCCCGACTCCGGTGAGGGAGGGGCGATGACAGCGACGCGCCTTCGGCTCGCTTCAGTGCTTATATTCTTCGCTAGCTGTTCTATGAATCTGGATGTAATTTTTATTATTTCTGAAATTTGTTGTACTACCATGATTAAAGATGAATAGATCAGATGTTCTCCGTGAAAAATAAAATAGGACTCAACTTTTTATTTCAGGTGCATAACAAATTAACAATTATCAGAGTAGACACTGTGACCAAGTGCCCCGTGAGAGTTCTTTATTTTTTCCAAAAGGTTTGTGTTTTTGCAGTGTGGTGCATGAAAACATGTGCGTCGTACAGTCTTTATTATTCATATTTCCAAGAAAACTGGTGGTGACAGAGTGGTTATGTTGGGCTCCTTGGTACGATAGTTGGCTAGTACAATTTTTCATTGTTGCCACAAGCACATAGGGCCGACGAGGAAATACCCGTGAGCTACACACCGATCTCGATGTGAAAAGAAAAACGAAAAAAGAAAAAAACTTTTATTTTAGAATGAGAAAAGAAAAAGAGCTCGCCGAGACTTTGTGCCTTGTGCGATCTTCCATCCGGAGCTAGTCAGGACATTTCATGTTCGCACCCAGCTAGCCACCCCCTCCTCTTATTCGATTAGGAAATATGTGTTATAACATGAGTTGGAGCCACCGCCGCCCTGCCGCGAGGCTAAGCCCAGGGGCAGATGACGGTGGCAGGGGTCTCTCCTTCTCTCCCGTGGCTTGGGGTGTGGCGGGGCCCTTGGCGTGTGGAGGCGCAGCTTGTCGGGTCATGCGCCGCGGTGGGTGGCCCTGCTTCGCAGCGGCGGCAGGCGGCTCTGCGGCCGATAGGATCTTGGATTGGTGGCGGCGGCGGCAGGCGGCTCTGCGGCCGATAGGATCTTGGATTGGTGGCGGCGGCATGGAGCGCCTGGTGGATGACGCGATAGGGTCTCGTAGAGGATGTGTGATGATGGACGTGCGTAAGGAGAAGGTGTTGTCTCGCGCCATGGTAGCATCGACAACAAGCTTGGCAAGGTCGATGCATTAGTATATGCTCTGAAGATGGATCGATGGAAGACGGCGGCGATGACCTATGAGAGTGTGTTGGAGCGGTTTGTGTCCGAGACCTGGTATGTGGCTTGGTTGGGACCTCCGGCTTTAGATGTTAGGCTTAAGTGAGAGGTCTAGGTATTCGGCTCACCCTTTCTGCACCCCTTCATCAATGGATAGGAATAGCGGCAGATGTTGCCAGGATGGCGAATATATTGATGTATTCCTTTGTAAGGTCTTTATGAATAGAGTGGCTGCATGCATCTCCCAGATGCACAAATGCCTGCGAATGACCGGCTAAAACTTGAGCCGGTCTCCTCCCACACGATGGAAACTGCCTACGGGCCCACACGCTCACGCCTACAGCGGCACTAATGTCGTTCTTATCCTCCAACAGTTCGTCTTCTCTATACATTTCTTTTCTTCATCTCATTCTCCCTCTCCTTTCGTCAACTCGTCACTGAATCGATCCTGCCGCCGGCTTTCTCCGACGACCTTATCTTCCCTTTCTCATTCCAACCAGGCCCAAATCAACTCTCAAACGCAGAAGAACCAAGCCGACGACAGGTAATGCGGGGTGTGCTGCCAGCATGGGGGCGAGCTCTCGACGCGAACCTGCGACCATGTGCGGCGTCGAAGTTGCAATGGTTCTAGGCAACGGCGAAAAGCTTCTGCGAAACGACGTTGCATCATCTAGCCATCAATGAGACGACGCCAATGGATGCTACAACCGTCCATGTCTGCTGCGATGACCAACGGCCGCCGATGCTACAACCGGTGTCGCCATGAGCTACGACAAGTCGTCGCGGTTGCGGCTACCTATCACCTGATCGAGAACCGGAACCGGCATAGAAGGGTGTTGCAACCATCAGTGTGCAGAGCTGGAACCATCCGTGCGTGGATTTGGGATCGGCGTCATCGATGCTACAACCATGGGTGAAAATGCCGGAACCATAGAGAAGCAAAGCTGGAACCAGCCACCATAGAGCTGCAACCGTGGGGGACGGCTTTGAAGGCAGTGACGCCGTGCTACAATCGTGGGCGAAGATGCTGGAACCGGCACTCGCAGTTGTTGCAACCAGCTAAGATGACAGCCATGGTGAAGCGGCAACCGTCGATGAATGCTGCAACCCGTGGGCTAATTTGCTTGGAACGACGACGAGTTTTGCTGCATAGGTGCAGAACCTCGTGGGCACCAGCGCTGCAACCGGCGAGAAGCCCCGGCGGCCTGCGAGCCGGCGAGCGGCCCCGGGAAGACGGCGGGCGACCTTGGGGAGCTGCACGGGTGAGCCGGCGTGTGGTGCCATGAAGATTCAAGCGAGAGGCCAGGGGAAGGAGGCGGCAGAACAAAAAATGCGCATGGAAGAAGATGACCTGTGCTTGGCAAATGGTGCGGCTGGCGCCGACTGGCCGCCGGCCGGTCGGCGCCTAGCGCTGAAAATAACTCGTTGGTCGAGTTATAATTGGAATAAACATGATCCATATAAACTCCGTGCGGTTTGGGTTTCTGACTCCGTTCCGATGTGGGAAAGCTGCTTCCGTTCTCCACATGAACTCGCCAAAGCTGGGTGATGCGATATATTAACAGGGCCTGCAGCCGGAGACAGAGGTACGCCCGATCGCTCTCTACCTGTAGCTGGCTAGTTATAGCACGCTAGGGCTTCAAAGCTCCAACTCAAACACGTACTACCCATGGCGTCACGCAAACGCCGACGAGAAAACGTGTGTGTGCCAGTGGCGACGGAGATCCTGACGACCCTTCCTGCTGATGTCCTGCTCGAGATCATGGCGCGCACCGACTTTCTCACGGTCATCCGTTGCGCCGCCGTTTGCAAGCACCTCCGCCGGGATCTACTCAGCCCGCAGTTCATCCATGGCATTACCCAAAAGGTGGCTCCAAGCATCCTCGCCTACAGCACCTATGACGATTGGCCCCTAACTGTGGTCCACCCGGTCACCCCCACCATCGTGTCCTTATGCCGCAACCAGCTCTCGCCTTACATGTCGCGTCGCGCCACGAAGCTTTTTAGACGGTACGAACCGGTGACGTCCCGTGGCGGCCTTGTCGTCCTCCGTCGCGAGCACATCAACACGCGACCCAAATCCAAGCGCTCCTCTGACATGTGCGTGTATGATCCCATGACCGGCAACCACACCTTCCTCTCAAGGCCGACAGGTATCAAGAGTACCAAGAACAACTTGCAAGTGTATGTCCTACTCACCGCGGCGGATGGCATCGACTCTTCCTTCATGCTACTCTTCTTCGACCTCTATGGATGGAGCATCAAAGTACAGGCCGCCACATCCTCTGGTACCTGGGGACCCGTCACGACTCATGCGAGCGACCCGGACTTTCCATGGATGTATGTCTGGGAGAGAAGCGCCCCGGCCGTCCTCCGCGGCGGTGTCATCCACTGGCTAGTGTTCAATGGTATGCATATCCTCACCTACGATGTGTGCACGGGGTCACCCGGAATGGTGAAGCTTCCTCCTACCAAATGCAAAGGAAACAACCTCTACTTGGCAACGTCTTCAGATAGGAACCTACTCAAACTGCTCGCCATAGAGGGGTTCAAGATATCAGTGTGGTTACAACTCCATACAGTCCCAGCATGTGGTGGTGGTGGTGGTTGGTCACTAGAAAATGTGATCGACATAGGGGAGAACCTACGGTCAGTCTGCCCAAATATTCCTCTTGAGTGTGGCACCGATGTAGTCATTAAGTTCCAGGGCTCCGGGAAGAGGAGCGGGGACGTGGTGTTGCTATGGGTATGCGAGAAAGGTCGCTATGGTGCGCTCGTAGTTATTGATTTGGAGACGAAGGAGATCCATACACAAAAGGAGCGCTGCTCGATGTTGGAGATCGACCTACCATATTGCTTACAAACCATGAAAGTGTTCTCCTAGCTAGCTCGTAGGCCTAGTAAGTAGGGAACGATACAAACAGATTTTACTGTGTCAACCGGATATTGTTTTGTTATTACGTAAGTCATCCCATTGCTTTTAGAATAGTATTTATTGGTGGATATATAGTGTACATCGCGCCTTGGATTTTCGATGTTGGTCTCTAAAAGGACTTACCGGTACGCCACCCCATCCAAAGGGGAGGTTTCTAGAATCTTAGTTGTTTTAAATTTCATACAAATATTGCTAACTTTTTGAGTTTCACGTCCTATAATCTCCTCCAAATAATTATCCAGTGCACATTGGAATGGAGTCATGACAAACTTTTTCTCATTCGAATTCGACCTACTATATTTCCAACAACTACAAGCCAAGAGGGGTTTTTTATTAACTTGTATGCACTGCGGCTTTGGCTCTAGCGAACTAGCTATTTTTCTCTTTCTCGAACATGGGTAATTTGGGCAAGCAATTATCCCAATTCATTTCCCTTTTCCTGATGTGTACAGACAGGTCGTGTTAGACAGATGAAGGAAAGCTGCTAGATCCATTCAGTTTTGAATCCTCAGCCCTCATGTGTGAGTTCAGTCTTCTAACGGACGCAGAGCGCCGTTGGTTCAGCCAACGGATGGCTCAAGGCAAAGGATAATATTGACATGGATCCAATGGTCCACCTTCGATCTGGTATGCCACCACGATGTATGGCTTCAGACATCGCTCTTTGCCATCAGGGTGCTCGGGCGCCACATACCCCAGGACACCAGCCACCTACCAATGCAAGCCCCTTTGTTCATACTCCTACTTTACACTACTGACGTGTATCTAAATGAGCACCAAGCTGCCCTGCATCAACATGATCAAAAGTTTTCAATACAAGTCTCAAAACAGCTAGCGGAGAATCTAAATTAAGAAAGAGAGTGGTGGTCAGTTTGATACTTTATAAGCTCTCGTGGAGAAGGAGAACAATTACGGCAGTCCTAATGGTCATTCAAAAAGTGGAAAATGGACAGTCTCGCTTGAACAGTGTTGAGTCTACAAGTGCCTCACTCTTATTGTTATTTAGTTGCAAGTAAGTACTAAGCAGAGATAATGCCAGTTATGTTTTAACATGAAGGTAATGTGGCCCATCATGGGGCCGCACACGCATAGGCCACAAGAGCAGTCAAACCAGTGGCAAAGGACGACGAAGCCGCCGCGGGACATCACCTAATATCAGGGGCGGAGCCAGAAAATTTAGCCGGTGGGTTCATTCATTGACTTATTCTGAGGATTTGGTCTAAGTGTAAAGTCTAATTTTTCACCAACTTACATCAACAATATAGCATTTTGTTTAAATGGTTGTGTGTATCTTAGTTATGCAGAGGTCGGATGTTGCTCATCAAGCTTTGTATCCGCTTAATGCTACATTCTGAGCTAAGAAAAGTGGCCTTTATTAGAAGAAGTAAAAACACTCCATTTCAAAGAATAAAAAAGAATATAGCGCTGGAAAAAAAGCAAAAGAGTTAGAAATATGATATCACTTGTGCAAATGCAGAATGTTATCATCTTTTATTATGTACTCCCTCCGTCCGAAAATACTTGTCGGAGAAATTGATAAAAATGAATGTATCTAGAACTAAAATACGTTTATACATCCACTTCTCCGATGAGTATTTCCGGACGGAGGGAGTATAACAAACACAACGGTATTTATAGCTAGTAACTATTAAAGCATACTTTTTAGATTATCATCATGAAATTGGTGATGGAGGATGGTTGATTATGAGTATGGCCACGATTTCCCCTCTCCGGAGCCCAATACGCACTCCAGATCTGCCCTCCCGAGGAAGAACAGGAGGTGGCGGCGGCTCCGTATCGTAAAATGCGATAAATCCTTCTCTCTCATTTTTTTCTCCCCGAACGTAAATATATGGAGTTGGAGTTGAGGTCGCTTGAGGTCCGTGGAACCCACAACACGTGGGGGGTGGCCTTGTCGACAGGGTGTGGGTCCCCTCTGGTTGATTCTTTCGCCAATATTTTTTATTTATTCCAAAAGTAATCTCTGTGAAGTTTCAGGTCATTACGAGAACCTCTATTTCTGCACATAAATAACACCATGGCAGTTCTGCTGAAAACAACGTCAATCCGGGTTAGTTCCATTCAAATCATGCAAATTAGTGTCCTAAACAAGGGCAAAAGAGTTTGGAAAAGTAGATACGATGCAGACGTATCAACTCCCCCAAGCTTAAGCCATTGCTTCTCCTCAAGCAATTCAGTTGTCAAACTGAAAGTGATAAAGAAAAACTTTTACAAACTTTGTTGATCTTGTTGCAAATATGTAAAGCCAGCATTCAAGTTTTCAGCAAATATTATGAACTGACCATATTCACAATAACATTTAGGTCTCACATTTACCCGTATCAATGGCATAATCAACTAGCGAGCAATAATAATAAATCTCGGATGACAACACTTTTTCAAACAATCATGATATGATATAACAAGATGGTATCTCGCTAGCCCTTTCTAACACCGCAAAGTATAAATTCAAAGCACCCCTGAAGATCAATGACCGACTAGACATTGTAATTCATGGTAAAAGAGATCCAGTCATAGTCATACTCAATATAGATTAATAACAATGCATACAAATGACAGTGGTGCTCTCTAACTCGTGTTTTTTATAAGAGGATGATGACTCAGTAATAAAAGTAAATAGATAGGCCCTTCGTAGAGGGAAACAGGGATTTGCAGAGGTGCCAGAGCTCGAATTTTTAAAACAGAGATAAATAATATATTTTGAGCGGTATGCTTTCATTGTCAACATAACAACCAGGAGATCTCGGTATCTTCCATATTAGATACATTATAGGCAGTTCCCAAACAGAATGGTAAAGTTTATACTCCCCCACCACCAACAAGCACACTCCACGGCTGGTCCCAAAAAAGGGGTACCGTCCAACTAACAACAATCCTGGGGAGTTTTGTTTGCAATTATATTTTGATTTGATATGAGCATGGGACTGGGCATCCCGGTTACCAGCCATTTTCTCGTGAATGACGAGCGGAGTCCACTCATCATTGGAATAACCCACCTAGCATGGGAGATACTGACAGCCCCAGTCGCCACATGAGCAATTCGAGCATACAAAACAGATTATCATTTGAAGGTTTAGAGTTTGGCACATGCAAATTTACTTGGAACAGCAGGTAAATACCACATATAGGTAGGTATGGTGGACTCGTATGGAACAACCTTGGGTTTATGGAAGTGGATGCACAAGCAGTATTCCTGCTTAGTACAAGTGAAGGCTAGAAAAAGACTGGGAAGCGACCAACTAGAGAGTGACAACAATCATAAACATGCATTGAGATTAACCAATATCCAGTGCAAGCATGAGTACGATATAAATCACCATGAACATAAAAATCATAGAGGCTATGTTGATTTTGTTTCAACTACATGCATGAACATGTGCCAAGTCAAGCCACTCGAATCATTCAAAGGAGGATACCATCCTAGCATACTACATCACAACCATTTTAAAAGCATTTTGTCACGCAAGGTAAACCATTATAAACTCCTAGCTAATTAAGCATGTCATGAGTAACTATAATCTCTAATTTTCATTCCAAACATGTTTCATTCATAATGGGTTGAATCAAGAACAATGAACTAATCGTATTTACAAAAACAAGATAGGTCGAGTTCACACCAGCTTTTCCTCATCTCAATCATTTCATCATATATCGTCATTATTTGGGGGTTGATAATAATAATAGTGCATGCGCATTGGACTAAGCTGGAATCTGCAAACATTTATTCAAAGGAGAAGACAAGGTAACATGGGCTCTTTGTTAGATCAACAATAATGCATATGAGAGCCACTCAACTTTTTGATAATGGTCTTCTCCTCTCAACCCCCAAAGAAAAGAAAATAATTTCAAAAAAACACACTAAAATGTTTTTGGAGTTTTTGTTTTTCTACAGAAAGTAAAACAAGAACGAGAAAAACTATTTACATAGGAAATCTTTTTGGGTTATGTTTTATATTACGACTAAGCATGGAAAGAAATAAGCTACAACATTTTTTTTGGTTTTTTCTAAAGGTTTTTCAAACACACAAGAAGAAAGCGAGAAAAAGAAAATAAAATAACATGGATAATACAATGAAAAAGTATCAACACCGAGAACTGAAATGAGTGTGTGAACATGAATGTAATGTCGGTGAGAAATACGTACTCCCCTAAGCTTAAGCTTTTGGCCTAAGTTGGTCTAGAGCCACCACTAGCTAGATGATATCCGAAATCATAGTTGGAGTTGTACTGTGCTGCGGCAGCTACCGCTTGGCGAGCTGCTTCCTGGAGGCGAGCAGCCTTCGCTGTTGTCTCATACTCGTTTGCCTCCTCTCTAGTTATAAAATATCTCCCATTTACCTGAAAGTTAAAGAAGGAAGGAGCAGGAAGGGTAATATGGACAGCATGCCGTCTGTCAAAGATTAGTCGGTACTGGATGGACTGTTCGTTCCTCTCAAGAAACTGGTAGCGTACCATAGCATTATAATCTAGAAAAGCGGGTGGCAACTCAATTTCATTCCCTCTTATGGGTATACCAAGATAATTAGCTAAACGAGTTGCATAAATCCCACCAAATAAATCTCCCTCTTTAGCATTAAGATGTAACCTCCTCGCAGTAATAGCCCCCAAGTTATATCGCTTATAACCTAACACGACACACTTGAGGACACTAATATATGGAACGCAAAGGTGGCAATGATCATGTTTACCATTAATGCACCTGCCTATAAAGAGAGCAAAATAATGTATGGCAGGAAAGTGAATGCTCCCTATGGTAGCTTGTGTGATATTTCTAGTTTCTCCCACAATGATACCAGCAAGGAAATCATTGTATTCAGTTTTGTGAGGCTCACTAAGAAGGCCCTGCTGTGGGATTTTGCAAGCAGTATTAAAATCCTCAAGGTCCATGGTATATGATTCATCATAGAGATCAAATAAAACAGTATGGGTATTGCGCTTGGATGAAAATTCAAACCTCCGCACAAAGGAATCGGTGAGGTAATAGTATTGCCAACACTTGTCTGACACGAAGTCCTCAAGGACGGCATATTGTACGTATGCATCAAACTCATCCTTGAAACCTGCACGAACCATGAATTGATCCGACGGCCGTTCACAAGGCCGTACTTGAGCTTCCCTTGGTGGTTCAAGGTCTGTATCACGAATCGCGAGCCTAGGTGCTTGCTTCCTCGAAGAACCACGTTGGTACATTCTCCTAGACATTTTTCTTCCTTTGAAAAATTTCTGAAATTTTTAGTGACTCAAAATAAAAATGAAGCGAACTCAACAAAATTGATAGCAACTACTTCTACAAGTGTCTAGAGGCTAAATCATGCATCAAAACTACTTTGGACCATATAAATTTGACATGCAAGTTCAAGAACAAGGTCACCTCAGCAGCAAAAATTTGCAATAAATAAAGCACTAGAATAAAAACTAATTGGACTATTGGAGGAGTCACATACTGAAGAACAATCCCCCGAAACAGTTTTGCAAATGGAGCTTTGCACAAGGAGATCGAAAATGGCAGCAAGATGAGCTAGAACACGGATTTGAGCTACATGATGATTTTTATGGAGGAAGACGAAGTGGATGGGTGCTGGAATAAGTGGAGGGGACCCACGTGGGACCCACAAAACAGCGGGGCACGCCCAGGGGGTAGAACGCGGCCTCCACCCTTTTGGTCCACTGGTTCATCCCCCTGGTGCATGTTCAGTGCCAGAAATTCACAAATATTCTATAAAAAATCATACTAAATTTTCAGGGCATTTGGAGAACTTTTATTTCCATGACATTTTTTATTGCATGGATAATTCAGAAAACAAATGGATAATACTATTTTTGCTTTATTTAATCTAAATAGCATAAAGTAAAAGGTAGGTATAGAAAGTTGTGCTTTCTAAAATCATCCATCTCATGCTCATCAAAAGGAATCCATTAACAAGGTTGATCAAGTCTTATTAACAAAGTTCTTCCGGATGACATGAAACCAGAGAAATTTTAAATAACACTAGGTTACCTCCACGGGGATATGCATGTCCCCAACAATAAGAATATCATATTTCTTTTTGACAGTAGGAAGAGGGAATTCAAAACCCCCAATAGTAATAGTTGAAATTTTTCCAATAGAATTGATACTGTGAACTTGAGGTCGTTTATTCGGAAGTTTATCAGATGCCCATTACCATTAACATGAAAAGTGACATTGCCTTTGTTACAATCAATAACAGCCCCTGCAGCATTCAAAAAGGGTCTACCAAGGATGATCGACATACTGTCGTCCTCGGGAATACCAAGAATAACAAAGTTATTTAAGATAGTAACGTTTGCAACCACAACAGGCACATCCTCACAAATACCGATGGGTATAGCAGTTGATTTACCAGACATTTGCAAAGAGATTTCAGTAGGTGTCAACTTATTCAATTCAAGTCTACGATATAAAGAGAAAGACATAACACTATCACCGGCTCCAAGATCACATAAAGCAGTTTTAACATAGTTTCTTTTAATGGAGCATGGTATAGTTTGTACTCCTGGATCTCCAAGTTTCTTTGGTATTCCACCCTTAAAAGTATAACTAGCAAGCATGGTGGAAATTTCAGCTTCAGGTATCTTTCTTTTATTTGTAACAATATCTTTCAAATATTTAGCATAAGGAGGCATTTTAAGCATATCAGTCAAACGCATATGCAAAAAGATAGGTCTAATCATTTTAGCAAAGTGCTCAAAATCCTCATCATCCTCTTTCTTGGATGGTTTAGGAGGAAAGGGCATGGGTTTGTAAAACCATGGTTCTCTTTCTCTACCATGTTTCCTAGCAACAAAGTCTCTCCTATCATAACATTAATTATTTGATTGTGGGTTATGAAGATCAACAGCAGGTTTAATCTCTACATCATTCTCATTATTGGGTTGAGCATCAATATGAACATCATCATTAACATTATCACTAGGTTCATGTTCATCACCAGACTGTGTCTCAGCATGAAAAATAGAAATATCATTGTGTCGGAGTAAATGACCACGGGTAGCCTCATCGACCCCTTATGGTATTTCAAGACATCGGGGCTAGCTGTGCCCCTCACACCTCCTGGACAAACGGCCGACTTCATGGGCCGACTGGTCTAGGAGGCCGACTGCTAGAAGACGGCAAGAAACCAGAGGACGGCCATGAGGAGGTCGGCTACTAGCAGGCGCCCCCTTGTCCCCTCAAAGTTTGCACCCACATAACCACGACGGGACGGGGTGACAACAGTGCGACCTGCCACCCCCAAATCCAGGGCGAATCATGGCCACAGTGCGGTGTACTTGGCAGACACCCCTCGCCCGACGCGGCACTGTTGCCACGCAGCCTGTGACATGATCTACGTCAGGAGGAGCCATGCTCCCGCGACGGCCGGTCAGTACGGCCCGCAGGCTGCGGGCCGTACCTGTCGTCGAGCCCCGGCAGGTGGCAAATCCCTGGCAGGCGGCAATCAGGGCGGGCCGCCTCCCAGCAGGCGCCCCCTCCCCCCTCGGAGTCTGAGCGCCATTAATCAGATGAGACGGGGTGTGGCTATGATACCTCTCCATCGTCTCTATAATTTTTTATTGTTCCATGCCAATATTATTCAACTTTCATATACTTTTGGCAACTTTTTATATTATTTTTGGGACTAACATATTGATCCAGTGCCCAGTGCCACTTCCTGTTTGTTGCATGTTTTATGTTTCGCAGAAACCCCATATCAAACGGAATCCAAATGGGATAAAAACGGATGGAGAATATTTTTGGAATATTTGGAAAATCTGGGAGGAAGAATCAACGTGAAACGGTGCCCGAGGTGGCCACGAGGCAGGGGGCGCGCCCCTGACCCTCGTGGGCCACCCGTAGGGACGTTGCTGCTCTTCTTCGGACACAAGAAAGCTAATTTTCGGAGAAAAATCTGGGCGAAAGTTTCAATCCAGTCGGAGTTACGGATCTCCGGATATATAAGAAACGGTGAAACATAAGCCAGGGGAGCGCCGAAACATAGAGAGACAGAGAGATAGATCCAATCTTGGAGGGGCTCTCACCCCTCCCACGCCATGGAGACCAAGGACCAGAGGGGAAACCCTTCTCCCATCTAGGGAGGAGGTCAAGGAAGAAGAAGAAGGAGGGGGGCTCTCTTCCCCTAGCTTCCGGTGGCGCCGGAGTGCCACCGGGGGCCATCATCATCACTGCGATCTTCACCAACAACTTCACCACCATCATCACCAACTCTTTCCCCCTCTATGCAGCGGTGTGACTCCTCTTTTACCCGTTGTAATCTATACTTAAACATGGTGCTCAACACTATATATTATTTCCCCATGATGTATGGCTATCCTATGATGTTTGAGTAGATCAGTTTTGTCCTATGGGTTAATTGATGATCGTGATTGGTTTGAGTTTCATGTTTTATTATTGGTGCTTTCCTATGGTGCTCTCCGTGCCGCGCAAGCGTGAGGGATCCCCGCTGTAGGGTGTTGCAATACGTTCATGATTCGCTTGTAGTGGGTTGCGTGAGTGACTGAAACACAAACCCGAGTAAGGGGGTTATTGCGTATGGGATAAAGAGGACTTTATGCTTTAATGCTATGGTTGGGTTTTACCTTAATGATCTTTAGTAGTTGCGGAACCACTAGGAAGCAGCCCTCCACGCGGACCATGAGACCCATGGCAAGGGCGTGATCACTACTTTCTGGGTGAGTTTTCTTCAGAAGCACAAGTCCATTCTAGTTTCATGAATGATTTAACTCATGGCTTCTTCCATTCATGTTTCATGCATGATTGTAGAAATTCTATCGAGTACTTCCGGAGCACAGGGCAAGAGCGGACCAGATCGTGCTGCGCCAATGCAAGAAGAAGGCCCGCCAGATGCAGTACGAGGTGCGCTATGTTGCCATCTCGACATACTATCACGACTATCTTAGTGTGAAGATGACCAGGGAAGAAGCATGGAGGATGGGCATTACCTTGGAGAGGGACGAGTACTTGGCGGTAAGTATAAAAGATTTTTCATTATGCTTTCATTACCTTGTGGTACATTTCACCGTTTCTTGTTGACATGCCATTATGCTTTCATTATGTAGGTGTGTCCAAATTGGTGTTATGGAAAAGACGAGTCCTGGGCAGCATTGGTGGATCTTTGGTGTGATGAGGCTGGAGCCTGGGCGGCTATGAGAATAAAAAACAAGGCTAACCGAGGGAAGGAGGGAGTACATGCTCAGGGAAACCGAAACCACTATCTCCACAAGGCAATTAATGTATGACTAACCCCATTAAACATTCTTCTTCTATTTACCATCACTTCCTTATGTATGACTAACCTATGTTTGGTGGTGCAGGAGGAGAAAATGAAGCGACCGCTCTCACACATGCAGGTGTGGGAGATCGTGTTGGGGAACGTAGCAGAAATTCAAAATTTTCCTACGTGTCACCAAGATCTATCTATGGAGAAACTAGCAACGAGGGAAGGAGAGTGCATCTACATACCCTTGTAGATCGCTAAGCGGAAGCGTTCAAGAGAACGGGGTTAAAGGAGTCGTACTCATCGTGATCCAAATCACCGGAGATCCTAGTGCCGAACGGACGGCACCTCCGCGTTCATCACACGTACAGCCCGGTGACGTCTCCCACGCCTTGATCCAGCAAGGAGAGAGGGAGAGGTTGAGGAAGACTCCATCCAACAGCAACACACAGGCGTGGTGGTGGTGGAGGCGTGGCAATCCTGCAGGCCGCCAAGCACCTACGGGAGAGGAGGAGGTGTCACGGGAGGGAGGGAGGCGCCCGGGGCTCAGGTGTGGATGCCCTCCTCCCTCCACTATATATAGGGGCAAGGGAGAGGGGAGGCGCAGCCTGCCCCTCCTCCAAGGGAGGGGTGCGGCCAAGAGGGGGAGGAATCCATCCTCCCAAGGCACCTTGGAGGTGCCTTCCCCTCTATGGACTCTTCCTCTCCAAGTGTTTCATGCGCATGGGCCTCTTGGGGCTGGTTCCCCTTGGCCCATGCAGGCCTAGGCGCACCACCTAGGGCCCATGTGGCCCCGGGGGCAGGTGGCCCCACCCGGTGGGCCCCCGGGATCCCTCCGGTGGTCCCGGTACAATACCGATAACCCCGAAACTTGTCCCGATGGCCGAAACAGCACTTCCCATATATAAATCTTTACCTCCGGACCATTCCGGAACTCCTCGTGACGTCCGGGATCTCATCCGGGACTCCGAACAACATTCGGTAACCACATACAAGCTTCCTTTATAACCCTAGCGTCATCGAACCTTAAGTGTGTAGACCCTACGGGTTCGGGAACCATGCAGACATGACCGAGACGTTCTCCGGTCAATAACCAACAGCGGGATCTGGATACCCATGTTGGCTCCCACATGTTCCACGATGATCTCATCGGATGAACCACGATGTCAAGGACTTTAATCAATCCCGTATACAATTCCCTTTGTCTAGCGGTATTGTACTTGCCCGAGATTCGATCGTCGGTATCCTATACCTTGTTCAATCTCGTTACCGGCAAGTCTCTTTACTCGTTCCGTAACACATCATCCCGTGATCAACCCCTTGGTCACATTGTGCACATTATGATGATGTCCTACCGAGTGGGCCCAGAGATACCTCTCCGTCACACGGAGTGACAAATCCCAGTCTCGATTCGTGCCAACCCAACAGACACTTTCGGAGATACCTGTAATGCACCTTTATAGCCACCCAGTTACGTTGTGACGTTTGGTACACCCAAAGCATTCCTTCGGTATCCGGGAGTTGCACAATCTCATGGTCTAAGGAAATGATACTTGACATTAGAAAAGCTTTAGCATACGAACTACGATCTTTGTGCTAGGCTTAGGATTGGGTCTTGTCCATCACATCATTCTCCTAATGATGTGATCCCGTTATCAATGACATCCAATGTCCATGGTTAGGAAACCGTAACCAACTATTGATCAACGAGCTAGCCAATAGAGGCTTGCTAGGGACATGGTGTTGTCTATGTATCCACACATGTATTTGAGTTTCCTATCAATACAATTATAGCATGGATAATAAACGATTATCATGAACAAGGAAATATAATAATAATAACTAATTTATTATTGCCTCTAGGGCATATTTCCAACAGTCTCCCACTTGCACTAGAGTCAATAATCTAGTTCACATCGATATGTGATTAACACTCAAGGTCACATCCTTATGTGACTAACACCCAAAGAGTTTACTAGAGTCAATAATCTAGTTCACATCGATATGTGATTAACACTCAAGGTCACATCCTTATGTGACTAACACCCAAAGAGTTTACTAGAGTCAATAATCTAGTTCACATTACTATGTGATTAACACTCAATGAGTTTTTGGTTTGATCATGTTATGCTTGTGAGAGATGTTATAGTCAACGGGTCTGAACCTTTCAGATCCGTGTGTGCTTTACAAATCTCTATGTCATCTCCTAGATGCAGTTACCACGCTCTATTTGGAACTATTCCAAATAACTGTTCTACTATACGAATCCAATTTACTACTTAGTATAATCTGGATCAGTGTCAAAGTTTGCATCGGCGTAACCCTTTACGACGAACTCTTTTACCACCTCCATAATCGAGAAAATTCCTTAGTCCACTAGTTACTAAGGATAACTTTGACCGCTGTCCTGTGATCCATTCTTGGATCACTCTTGTACCCCCTTGACTGACTCATGGCAAGGCACACTTCAGGTGCGGTACACAGCATAGCATACTATAGAGCCTATGTCTGAAGCATAGGGGACGACCTTCGTCCTTTCTCTCTTTTCTGCCGTGGTCGAGCTTTAAGTCTTAACTTCATACCTTACATCTCAGGCAAGAACTCCTTCTTTGACTGATCCATCTTGAACACCTTCAAGATCATGTCAAGGTATATGCTCATTTGAAAGTACCATTAAGCATTTTTGATCTATCACTATAGATCTTGATGCTCAATGTTCAAGTAGCTTAATACAGGTTTTCACTTGAAAAACACTTTTCAAATAACCCTATATGCTTTCCAGAAATTCTACATCATTTCTGATCAACAATATGTCAACAACATATACTCATCAAAAATTCTATAGTGCTCCCACTCACTTCTTTGGAAATACAAGTTTCTCATAAACTTTGTATACACCCAAAATCTTTGATCATCTCATCAAAGTGCACATTCCAACTCCGAGATGCTTACTCCAGTCCTTAGAAAGGATCGTTGGAGCCAGCATACCTTTTAGCATCCTTAGGATCGACAAAACTTTTCTGATTGTATCACATACAACCTTTCCTTACGTAAACTGGTAAGGAAACTCGTCTTGACATCCATCTGCCAGATTTCATAAATGCAGCTAATGCTAACATGATTCCGACGGACTTAAGCATCGCTACGGATGAGAAAATCTCATCGTAGTCAACTCCTTGAACTTGTGAAAAACTCTTTGCCACAAGTCGAGCTTCATAGAAGGTGACATTACCGTCCATGTCCGTCTTCTTCTTAAAGACCCATTTATTTCAATGGCTTGCCGATCATCGGGCAAGTCCACCAAAGTCCATGCTTTGTTTTGATACATGGATCCTATCTCGGATTTCATGGTTTCTAACCATTTGTCGGAATTTGGGCCCACCGTCGCTTCTCCATAGCTCGTAGGTTCATTGTTGTCTAGCAACATGACCTTCAAGACAGGATTGCGTACCACTCTGAAGTAGTACGCGTCCTTGTCGTCCTACGAGGTTCGGTAGTGACTTGATCCGAAACTTTATGATTACTATCATAAGCTTCTACTTCAATTGGTGTAGGTGCCACGGGAACAACTTCCTGTGCCCTGCTACACACTAGTTGAAGTGACGGTTCAATAACCTCATCAAGTCTCCTCCATCCTCCCACTCAATTTTTCGAGACAAACTTTTCCTCGAGAAAGGACCCGATTCAAGAAACAATCCATATTGCCTTCGGATCTGAATTAGGAGGTATACCCAACTGTTTTGGGTGTCCTATGAAGATGCATTTTATCCGCTTTGGGTTCGAGCTTATCAACCTGAAACTTTTCCACATAAGCGTCGCAGCCCCAAACTTTTAAGAAATGACAGCTTAGGTTTCTCTAAACCATAGTTCATACGGTGTCATCTCAACGGAATTACGTGGTGCCCTATTAAAGTGAGTGCGGTTGTCTCTAATGCCTAACCCATGAACGATAGTGGTAATTCGATAAGAGATATCATGGTACGCACCATATCCGATAGAGTGCAACTATGATGTTCGGACACACCATCACACTATGGTGTTCCAGGCGGTATTAATTGTGAAACAATTTGCACAATGTCTTAATTGTGTGCCAAAACTCGTAACTCAGATACTTATCTCTATGATCATATCATAGACATTTTATCCTCTTGTCACAATGATCTTAAACTTCACTCTGAAATTACTTGAACCATTCAACAATTCAGACTTGTGTTTCATCAAGTAAATATACTCAACATATACTCGAATCATCTGTGAAGTCAGAACATAATGATATTCACTGCATGCCTCAGCACTCATTGGACTGCACACATCAAAATGTGTTACTTCCAACAGGTTGCTACCTTGTTCCATCTTACTGAAACCGAGGCTTTTCAGTCATCTTGCCCATGTGGTATGTTTTGCATATCTCAAGTGATTCAAAATCAAGTGAGTCTAAACGATCCATCTGCATGGAGTTTCTTCATGCATATACACCAGTAGACATGGTTTGCATGTCTCAAACTTTTCAAAAAACGAGTGAGTCCAAAGATCCATCAACATGGAGCTTCTTCATGCGTTTTACACCAATATGACTCACATAGCAGTGCCACAAGTAAGTGGTACTATCATTACTATCTTATACATTTGGCATGAAAATGTGTATCACTACGATCGAGATTCAATAAACCATTTTTTTAGGTGCAAGACCATCGAAGGTATTATTCAAATAAATAGAGTAACCATTATTCTCCTTAAATGAATAACCGTATGCGATAGACATAATCCAATCATGTCTATGCTCAACGCAAACACCAAATGATAATTATTCTGGTTTAATACTAATCTTGATGGTAGAGGGAGCGTGCGATGTTTGATCATATCAACCTTGGAAACAATTCCAACACATATCGTCAGCTCACCTTTAGCTAGTCTCCTTTTATTCCGTAGCTTTTATTTCGAGTTACCAACACTTAGTAACCGAACCGGTATCTAATACCCTGGTGCTACTAGGAGTACTACCAAAGTACACATTAACATAACGTATATCCAATATATTTCTATCGACCTTGCCAGCCTTCTTATCTACCAAGTATCTAGGGTAATTCTGCTCCAGTGGCTGTTCCCTTATTACGAAGCACTTAGTCTCGGGTTTGGGTTCAACCTTGAGTTTCTTCTTTGGAGCAGCAACTGATTTGCCGTTTCATGAAGTGTCCTTCTAGCCCTTGCCCTTCTTGAAACTAGTGGTTTCACCAACCATCAACAATTGATGCTCCTTCTTGATTTCTACTTTCGCGATGTCAAACAACGCGAATACCTCAAGGATCATCATCTCTATCCTTGATATGTTATAGTTCATCACGAAGCTCTTAGCAGCTTGGTGGCAATGACTTTGGAGAAACATCACTATCTCATCTGGAAGATTAACTCCCACTCGATTCAAGTGATTGTTGTACTCAGACAATTTGAGCACAAGCTCAACGATTGAGCTTTTCTCCCTTAGTTTGCAGGCCAAGAAAATCGTCGGAGGTCTTATACCTATTGACGTGGGCACTAGCCTGAAATCCCAATTTCAGCCCTCGAAACATCTCATATGTTCCGCGACATAAAATGTCTTCGGTGCCTCAATTCTAAACCATTTATCATTACCGAACTATCATGTAGTCATCAAAACGTGTATGTCAGATGTTCGCAACATCCACAGACCACGTTCGAGGTTCAGCACACTGAGCAGTGCATTAAGGACATAAGCCTTCTAAGAAGCAATGAGGACAATCCTCAGTCTACGGACCTAGTCCGCATAATTGCTACTATCAACTTTCAACTAAATTTTCTCTAGGATCACATCTAAAATAGTAGAACTAAAGCGCGAGCTACGACATAATTTGCAAAATCTTTTTGACTATGTTCAGGATAATTAAGTTCATCTTATGAACTCCCACTCAGATAGACATCCCTCTAGTCATCTAAGTGATTACATGATCCGAGTCAACTAGGCCGTGTCCGATCATCACGTGAGACGGACTAGTCAACGTCGGTGAACATCTTCATGTTGATCGTATCTTCTATACGACTCATGCTCGACCTTTCGGTCTCCGTGTTCCGAGGCCATGTCTGCACATGCTAGGCTCGTCAAGTTAACCCCAAGTGTTTTTGCGGTGTAAATCTGTCTTACACCCGTTGTATGTGAACGTAAGAATCCATCACACCCGATCATCACGTGGTGCTTAGAAGCGACGAACTGTAGCAACGGTGCACAGTTAGGGGAGAACACTTCTTGAAATTTGTGTAAGGGATCATCTTATTTACTACCGTCGTTCTAAGTAAACAAGATGCATAAACATAATAAACATCACATGCAATCAAATCGTGACATGATATGGCCATCATCACTTTGCTCCTTTTGATCTCCATCTTCGGGGCTCCATGATCATCATCGTCACCGGCATGACACCCTGATCTCCATCATCATGATCTCCATCATCGTGTCTTCTTGAAGTTGTCACGTCATCTATTACTTCTACTACTACAGCTAACGGTTAGCAATAAAGTAAAGTAATTACATGACGTTTATGTTGACACGTAGGTCATGAATAAAGACAACTCCTATGGCTCCTGCCGGTTGTCATACTCATCGACATGCAAGTCGTGAATCCTATTACAAGAACATGATCAATTTCATACATTACATATCATTCATCACATTCTTCTTGGCCATATCACATCACATAGCATACCTGCAAAAACAAGTTAGGCGTCCTCTAATGTTGTTGCATGTTTTACGTGGCTGCTATGGGTATCTAGCAAAACGTTTCTTACCTCGCAAAACCACAACGTGATATGCCAATTGCTATTTACCCTTCATAAGGACCCTTTTCATCGAATCCGATCCGACTAAAGTAGGAGAGCAGACACCCGCCAGCCACCTTATGCATCTAGTGCATGTCGATTCGGTGGAACCGGTCTCACGTAAAATGCGTGTAAGGTTGGTCCGGGCCGCTTCATCCCACGATGCCATCGAAACAAGATTGGACTAGTAACGGCAAGCATATTGAACATCATCAACGCCCACAACTACTTTGTGTTCTACTCGTGCAAAGAATCTACGCAATAGACCTAGCTCGATACCCTTTGTTGGGGAACGAGCAGAAATTCAAAATTTTCCACGTGTCACCAAGATCTATCTATGGAGAAACTAGCAACGAGGGAAGGAGAGTGCATCTACATACCCTTGTAGATCGCTAAGCGGAAGCGTTCAAGAGAACGGGGTTGAAGGAGTCGTACTCATCGTGATCCAAATCACCGGAGATCCTAGTGCGAGCAGACGGCACCTCCGCGTTCATCACACGTACAGCCGGTGGCGTCTCCCACGCCTTGATCCAGCAAGGAGAGAGGAGAGGTTGAGGAAGACTCCATCCAACAGCAACACAACGGCGTGGTGGTGGTGGAGGCGTGGCAATCCTGCAGGCCGCCAAGCACCCACGGGAGAGGAGGAGGTGTCACGGGAGGGAGGGAGGCGCCAGGGGCTCGGTGTGGATGCCCTCCTCCCTCCACTATATATAGGGGCAAGGAGAGGGGGGCGCAGCCTGCCCCTCCTCCAAGGGAGGGGTGCGGCCAAGAGGGGGAGGAATCCATCCTCCCAAGGCACCTTGGAGGTGCCTTCCCTCTATGGACTCTTCCTCTCCAAGTGTTTCATCGCATGGGCCTCTTGGGGCTGGTTCCCTTGGCCCATGCAGGCCTAAGCGCACCACCTAGGGCCCATGTGGCCCCGGGGCAGGTGGCCCCACCAGTGGGCCCAGGATCCCTCCGTGGTCCGGTACAATACCGATAACCCGAAACTTGTCCCGATGGCGAAACAGCACTTCCCATATATAAATCTTTACCTCCGGACCATTCCGAACTCCTCGTGACGTCCGGGATCTCATCCGGGACTCGAACAACATTCGGTAACCACATACAAGCTTCCTTTATAACCCTAAGCGTCATCGAACCTTAAGTGTGTAGACCCTACGGGTTCGGGAACCATCTGAGACATGACCGAGGCGTTCTCCGGTCAATAACCAACAGCGGGATCTGGATACCCATGTTGGCTCCACATGTTCCACGATGATCTCATCGGATGAACCACGATGTCAAGGACTTTAATCAATCCGTATACAATTCCCTTTGTCTAGCGGTATTGTACTTGCCGAGATTCGATCGTCGGTATCCTATACCTTGTTCAATCTCGTTACCGGCAAGTCTCTTTACTCGTTCCGTAACACATCATCCCGTGATCAACCCCTTGGTCACATTGTGCACATTATGATGATGTCCTACCGAGTGGGCCAGAGATACCTCTCCGTCACACGGAGTGACAAATCCAGTCTCGATTCGTGCCAACCCACAGACACTTTCGGAGATACCGTAATGCACCTTTATAGCCACCCGATTCGTTGTGACGTTTGGTACACCAAAGCATTCCTTCGGTATCCGGAGTTGCACAATCTCATGGTCTAAGGAAATGATACTTGACATTAGAAAAGCTTTAGCATACGAACTACGATCTTTGTGCTAGGCTTAGGATTGGGTCTTGTCCATCACATCATTCTCCTAATGATGTGATCCGTTATCAATGACATCCAATGTCCATGGTTAGGAAACCGTAACCAACTATTGATCAACGAGCTAGCCAATAGAGGCTTGCTAGGGACATGGTGTTGTCTATGTATCCACACATGTATTTGAGTTTCCTATCAATACAATTATAGCATGGATAATAAACGATTATCATGAACAAGGAAATATAATAATAATAACTAATTTATTATTGCCTCTAGGGCATATTTCCAACAGATCGCCCATACGCGGAAGGACTCCAAGCCTGGCGAGCCCAAGTACTACGACAAGCACACCGCGGGGAGGAAGAAGGCCTACTCTGATGGGTATCTGAAGTTACATCCTGACACACCTGACCCCATTGCGGCGGATCTGGACGATAGGGTGATGGTGGGCATGGGGCCGAAGGAGCACACGATGTTGTGATCACTCCTACTATCTCCTACACACAGCTCCATCGGATCGACCCGAGCCTGACCCAGCGCACGAGCACGCCAATGACCAGTGCACAGTCACAGTCCCTCTTTCAGTAGCGGCAATCTGTAAGTATTTTCCTTGTTATCTTTATTGCTCACTTTATTTTCTGCATTTAGTAGTTTTATGAGTTCCATCATGTCATACCGTAGGCCTACCTGGAGTACACACGCCAGGAGACCATGGCGTGGCACGAGAGGCTTTATGCATACCATTAGCAGAGGGATCACCAGATGCAGCACACTTTTCAGGAAATGGCGGCCGGCAGGTGTCCTCAGTTGCAACCAGCACAATGTCCTCCAGCACAACCAAGCTGCTGACATTTGAGGTGTTTGTGGCATAGAACGTTGGCCCCTCGCCGGTTAGTTCATCCCCAATCTATTTACCCAAAGCATACATGCCTTTCAACACAGTCATATATCCCGTTAATATGTCCTTTCAACATCCAGGGAACCGGTGGATCAACCGTTGGCGGTGGTCTTCACAGCACTCCCGAGTCACAGAGCCCGACCACTCCGATCCACGGAGGCGGAGGTGGAGGCGGTCTTGGCGGTAGCGCTGCCGCTAGCAGTGACGACCTGGGCTTCAGCGGTCTTGGCGGTGACGACCTCCGCGGTGCTCGACGTCCTGGCGCTTAAGCCTTTGGGTCACATTGTGGTGGTCTTGGTGGTGATGATACTTATATGCTTGTGATGTTTCTTATTGTTGTTTGTGAGATTCTTATATGCTTGGTGGTGATGATACTTATATGTTTATGCTTTGCGATGCTTCTTATGATGTGTGATGATGAATTTGTTGTGTGATGCTGCTCCTTATTGTTCTGGGTTGCATATATTGTTGTATGATTCTTATATATGCCGTATATATTCAAATGAATTGAGCTGAAACAAAACAGAAAAAAGAAAAAAAACGGACAAAAACTATGCCGACAGCCATAGAGCTGGCGTGAGCTCCCAGAGGCTGACACGTGGCAGGTCTATGCCGACGGCCTAGCCGTCGGCATAGTTTCAAACTAAGCCGACGGCTACCCAGGAGTGCCTAGTTGCTGACATGTGCCTGGTCTATGCCGACGGCCTAGTCGTCGGCTTAGTTTGAAACTATGGCGACGGCTAGGCCGTCGGCATAGGCTAGTCCCAGGAGTGACGTCTACTCGCCACGTGGGACGTCTATGCCGACGGTCTAGGTTCTAAACTACGCCGACGGCTAGGCCGTCGGCATAGACGTGCCACTTGGCGGGCAGCCGTTGGTCAGCACTTGACAGCGGCCGCTGTTAGGCGGTAACGTTGCCGACAGCCAGGGCCGTCGGCATAGATGTACGGACAGCGTCGGGATAGGACATACGTCGACGGCCTTTCTATGCCGACGGCCTCCCTGGCTACGCCGACGGATATGTTGCCGACGGCCCTATGCCGACGGGGGCCTTCGGCATAGGCCTGTACCGACGGCCAGTCAGGGCTATGCGGACGGCCCTGGCCATCGGCATAGGGTGCGATTCCGGTAGTGCGTTGGTAGCATGCGTGCCTGCTCGGTGTTGTTAATTAAACAGATGCACATTCGCCGAAGAAAAAAGATATTAAATAGAGGGACGTACGTACATACGATGCATCAAACGAAATCTATTTTGTTTCGTTTCGCATGCAATCTTAAACTTAAACTCGCCTTTCCTTCTTTACATGTACCTACCCAGCTCGAACGTGTTGATATGGGTTTCGAGTCCGATCCGACCTCCTTCGAGATTCCGTTGTCCGGAAAAATTCCGTTTGGTCCGTATCAATATGAAAGCCCGGGGCGTCCGGCTGGAGACGTACGAGCGAGCGCTCCTAGCTATCTGGTTATGGCACGCGAAGGCCTCCAACTCAAACACGCACCGTCGATGGCGTCGGGGAAACGCTGCCCACAGAAGTCAAAACAACATAGGTGCGTGATACGTCTCCGTCGTATCTACTTTTTCAAACACTTTTGCCCTTGTTTTGGACTCTCACTTGCATGATTTGAACGGGACTAACCCGGACTGACGCTGTTTTCAGCAAAATTGCCATGATATTATTTTTGTGTAGAAACAAAAGTTATCGGAATGACCTGAAAATCATCGGAGCAACTTTTTGGAAAATATAAAAAATACTGGCAAAAGAATCAAGCCAGGGGGCCCACCACCTGTCCACGAGGGTGGGAGGCGCGCCTGCCCCCTGGGCGCGCCCTCCTACCTCGTGGGCCCCCTGCTACCTCACCAACCTCAACTCCAACTCCATATATTCTCTTTCACGGAGAAAAAATCAGAGAGAAAGTTTCATCACGTTTTACGATACGGAGCCGCCGCCAAGCCTAATCTCTCTCGGGAGGGCTGATCTGGAGTCCGTTCGGGGCTCCGGAGAGGGGGATTGGTCGCCGTCGTCATCATCAACCATCCTCCATCACCAATTTCATGATGCTCACCGCCGTGCGTGAGTAATTCCATCGTAGTCTTGCTGGATGGTGATGGGTTGGATGAGATTTATCATGTAATCGAGTTAGTTTTGTTAGGGTTTGATCCCTAGTATCCACTATGTTCTGAGATTGATGTTGCTATGACTTTTCTATGCTTAATGCTTGTCACTAGGGCCCGAGTGCCATGATTTCGGATCTGAACCTATTATGTTTTCATGAATATATGTGACTTCTTGATCCTATCTTGCAAGTCTATCGTCACCTATTACGTGTTATGGTCCGACAACCCCGAAGTGACAATAATCAAGATACTTCTCGGTGATGACCTTAGTTTGAGGAGTTCATGTATTCACTATGTGTTAATGCTTTGGTCCGGTACTCTATTAAAAGGAAGCGTTAACATCCCGTAGTTTCCACTAGGACCCCGCTGCCACGGGAGGGTAGGACAAAAGATGCCATGCAAGTTCTTTTCCATAAGCACGTATGACTATATTCGGAATACATGCCTACATTACATTGATGAACTGGAGCTAGTTTTGTGTCACCCTATGTTATGACTGTTACATGATGAACCGCATCCGACATAATTATCCATCACTGATCCAATGCCTATGAGCTTTTCACATATTCTTTTTCACTTATTTACTTTACCGTTGCTACTATTACAATCACTACAAAACCCAAAAATATTACTTTTGCTACCGTTACTGTTACTTTCATATTACTTTGCTACTAAATACTTTGATGCAGATACTAAGTTATCCAGGTGTGGTTGAATTGACAACTCAACTGCTAATACTTGAGAATATTCTTTGGCTCCCCTTGTGTCGAATTAATAAATTTGGATTGAATACTCTACCCTCGAAAACCGTTGCGATCCCCTATACTTGTTGGTTATCAGTGCGGCGACACCAACGCTGGGGATCATGGCACCATTTTCGCTAGCAGTCGATCTTATATTAGAGGTCATGGCGCGGACTGACTTTGTCCCTCTGGTCCGTTGCGCCACCACCTGCAAACACCTATGCCTGATATTCTAAGCGCGCCATTGATCTGCCGGATCAGGAGACAATGCGCCCCCTCCATCCTCCTCCACCTCTCTAGTTATGAAGACCAGCCCCTGACGATGGTCCACCCGATCAAGCCCGCCGCCGCGTCCTTTTGCCATAGCCACCCATTGCCCTTTTTTGTCACGCTGCATCGGCAACCTCCTTGGGCAGTATTGTTCGGTGATATCCCGCGGTGGCCTCGTGGTCCTCTACCGCCCGCGTGTCGAAATCCAACCCAAGTACATGCACTTCTTTGACCTATCTATTTATAATCTTTTTTTTAAATGAGGAAAAACCCCGGCATCTGCATCAATTAATGTATGCAACCATCTTTATTGATTATTTCACGAGGGTCCGACAAGAACATACATCAAGCCGCCCGAAGCTATCACTCACACCTACAAACTTGATAAGTGGGGAGTGCTCTCACTCGCCATATCTATACCGATGTCGTCGCCGATCCATCCATATAACGTATCAGAACAAACAACGGGTGCAGCAGATCTAAAGCGTACACCACATGTACACGTTTTAGAAGCCGCCATCATCATCGAGCCGCTGTCCCATCTTCAGGAGAGAGATCGACATCATCTTTGCCAGTCCGGCCATCCGTCGACGCCACCACGGCGCCCAATGACTCCAGCGCCCTGCGCTCGTCCATCCCGACGCGAAGACTCTGCAAGATCTGTCGTGCGTAGCACCTGCCGACTAGGCCTGTCATAGCATAGCACCTGTCGGCCAGGCATGACATCTCTTACCAGAAGCATCTCGCGGTAGATAGAACGCCGCTCCACCTGCCAACCTCGACACCGTTGCCACTGCTGGAAGTGACGCGCGGAGCCCATCTTCCACAACAACTCTCCTCCAATCCACGACGGAGTTTGGACTTCCGTCCGGGAGGGGATCGGAGGTGGATAGGAGGGACCTCGGCTTCGCCTTCAAGAAGGGTGACGATGTCGAAGCCGTCGCCGATGTCGGGCCGAGTTAGCCGACCAAAGTTTCCTCCGGTCCTCATCCTGTACCACCAATCTCCATCTGGTCCGGATCTGGCAGCAAGCCAAGTTAAGAAACCTCCAGAGAAGAAAGTACCATAGGACTTAATCCGCCACAGATCGAGGTGAGCCTCCGGCGTAGATCCATCCAGGCGCTGGATCAATGAAGATCTGACCTGGTCAGCGACAAAAACCACCATGCAGCGCTGGCCAATGGTGTTCGGGCGCCGGATCCAGAAGGATCTGACCCAAATCCTACGACGCACGCGACCTCCAGGCCCATCCTCTCTCGCAGTTGCCGCATGACACCGCGAGGAAGAACCCCAGCAGCCAAACGCGCTGCGCGCGCCGTGGCCGGAATCCATATGCAGCACCGCCACAACCCGTGCTAGTACTGCGCCTTCTGATGAACGACCGTCCCACGCCAGCCTGTCCGCGCGAAGGGGAAGAGGAGCCTCGCCGCCGCCCCTGCCGGCGAAGCTTTGCCCGGCGGCGCTGCTCGGGAGCAGCGAGGGTGGGGAAGAGGCGGTGGGGGGGGCAGGGTCCAGGCGGCGGCGGCTAAGGTTTCCCCCTGGTCGCCCACGGCGGCGAAACGGGGTGTTTACAATGTCATGACAGGCCATCCCACCTTCTTTCCAAGAGCACCATATGTCCATACTTATGTTTCCCCGTCCCAAGAGTATGTTTTCCTCACCACCGCAGATGGCATCCTCTACTCCTTCCTGCTGCGTATCATTGATATTGGTATGTAAATTCCCATGGGGGTCGATCAGTCGCTACAGTGATCCTGCCATCCTCGTCGACGCTGTGGTGCATTGGCTGGTTGATCATGGCAACCAAATCCTCACATATGACAAGGGCACGAGGATGCCGGGACTGGTGAAGCTCCCACCTACCTACCGTGATGCAAGCCAACTCCACTTGGCAATGTCGGCGGAAGGGAAACTACTAAAACTGCTCGCCATAGATGGGTTCGTAATATCTATGTGGGTACAGCTCCCTACAGTCCCGACAGTCCCGACAGTTGGTGGTGACTGGGCACTGGAAACTGTGATCGACATAGAGGAGAAGCTACTGCCATTGTTCCCCGACCTGCCCATTGGTGGT
The DNA here is from genome assembly GCA_021605205.1 of Aegilops longissima. NCBI lineage: Eukaryota > Viridiplantae > Streptophyta > Magnoliopsida > Poales > Poaceae > Aegilops > Aegilops longissima. The sequence goes on along the minus strand of CM038679.1, from coordinate 767,915,646 downwards.
GGTCGTGATGTTCTAGTTTGAAGAGGAGAAGCTACTGCTGGCTGATCTTTTTGAAGAGGAAAATTTTCCCTTGACGATGATGAGCTGATCCTGGAGCTAGTATCTATATGTTCCTGAAACACAGTTTGTTCTTGTATGGTAGCTGGTATCTATCCCATCCAACTGACAGTGGAGATGATACGGCCATAGAATATAATGAGGTGAATGAATCAATGATTATATCATGAAGGAATCCTTCTCTAAATATTATTGTTCCACACCACACCATAGGTGAACCAAAATAAATATTATTGTTCCACACCACACCATAGGTGAACCAAAACAAATGCTGAACGGATCAATTTTGTATGAAAAATAGGAAAAAGAAAAACATATACAAGCTTCATTGTCGCTTGTTTACCCCTTAGAGAACGGGAATGTTCCGGTTGTGCTCAATGTATTAAATAGCGGGCTATGACATTTAGCGGCGGAACGGCCAGAAGCTATGAAAAGCTATAGCGAAGCTAAACCCCATTTAGTGCTTTTCTTTATATCATCAGAAATTGTAAAAATAACTAAACTATGATGCATCATATATGATATATTGCATATACATGACACATACACATGTTCGCACATCAAAATAAGAGCACCAATAAGGAGGTCCTAATTTAATAACCAAGCTTCACATCAATGCATCATATGTATCAGAAACAAGAAAAAAAAAATGCAAACTGATGGTGTGTATAGCGGTTTAGCGGGCTAAATGACTCTAAATTTAGCGTAATAGCGGGCTATTTGCGGCATTTTCAACTTAGTGTTAAATTTTCATAGCGTTAGCGGGAGAGCTCTCAAAGGCTATAGTGGGGCTATAGCGGAGCTATAGCTGGCTATTTAAAACTGTGGTTGTACTACCATAGCAATGTACCATAACATTCAGATTTGCAGACACGAAAGTGGTGGTTCTGTGCATTTAACTCCAGTTGTGTGGTCCTGCTCCCTGCCATGCTACATGCCTGCGGCTCGCATCACCCCTCGCTGTTACTGCAGCCCCTTGTAGTCGTGCTCCATCTCCCACCAGTCATAGTAAGAATAAAACTGCCATGAGACAGCGTTCGCTTGCCACCCCTTCCAAGCGAACGTCGGGTGGGTAAAATGAAAATAAACATATAGTCCGGAAAATCGTCAAAATTGAAATGGTCCAAAGGACTTGTCTCCCCGCAATCTCTCTATGCGAGCAATCGATGCAGACTCCGGGGATTATTCTTCTTTCCAAAACAAGTTTCTCCTCGGAAAACTTTTTTTTGCTTTCCAACTATTTTTCTTGTTATCACAGGGGTTTTCATACTATTTTACTTTGACACATTCTATTTCTCAACCTGACAACTAAGTTGAATATATCACCGCAATATATGGGGAATTGTTTGGTTTTCTAATAAAATATTGCGCAATGGATTCACTAGAAAGAAAAGTTCACATGGTTACAATCCTATGAATTAAACGAACAAAATCATGTTAAGAATCATGGGACACACTATACAGCACAACAGGTAGCTAGTCTCCTAAGAAGTCCCCTCCTCCGAAGGAGTCCCCTCCTCCAGTGTAAGAGGAATCTCCCGAGCCCCACGACCAGGAGCTTCCCTTGAGGTCCTCTGATGATGGCGAGGACACATCTGACTCTGTCACCGGAGGGGTGGAGGAGTTTGTAGTAGAGTTTTGTCTGCTGGACGATCCTCTGGGAGACCTGAAGTAGTCCCAGAGCCCGTCCATCACCCAATAAGAATCACCATAATCACCAGCCCGGCTTGGGGAGATGACTTGTCTGAGTAAGGCACATGCGACCAAGTGAATAGGCGATCAAAATACTGGCAATTTTTTCCTTGATTATAGAGCTTAGCGATAAGAAATTAATTAATAAGCTTGCTAACCTTTCTTGTTTGCGTCGCCTCCGTGCTGCAAGTGACTCGTCATTGTTCTCATCAATACGATGCTTCTGGAACTGCATGTACACGTAGACGCTAACAAATTAATTTTGACGCCCCCAATATGCAGTTAATGAACCAACAGAAGATTAGACCCGCAAAAGTTAAACATGCATAAGATGTGTCCTCTCTCGCCTCCCCGAGCGCGCTAGTCTCACCTTCGCTAGATCCCGAAGTTGTCCTATTCACTTCCCCACGGACTTCTCCTAGTGGATCAGGCAGAGGGTATTTGAATTCCTCATCTCAGACCCAACTCCTCTACAATCCCAAGGTACTGATGCAACTTTCTTGTAAGCTCTAGATGCCAATTTCACTTTATATGTGGGATCCAAGGGAAGGGTAGGTAGTTTACCTGACACTTTACGAATCTGTCTACTTTTCTGCATTACACTGCAGGATGGCAAAGGTATGGTATGTACTATGTACTATACCTCTGTCCTGGTTTATTTTTCCCTATTGTATTTTGTGCCAAAATTTGACCATAAATGTAACTATTTTGACAGCACCCTTTTTGGTTTATTTTGACCAAAAATTTCATGCATGTCACCGAAATTTGTATCATTGAAAACTATGTTCAAATACGAAACCAACGGTATAATTTTTGTTGACATGTATTAACATTTTGTTAGTTAAATATTAGGTCAAAATTTGGCATAAATTACGAAAGGTGCTGTCAACCAACGGTATAATAAAAGAGGATGGAGGTAGTATTTGACTACCTCCATTAAATATATATATATATTATTGGACTACATCCAATAAATATATGATATGCAAAGATATTTTGCTGCTGGTTTAAATACATTTTACTATGTTATGCCTGAATTATACATAGTTCATTCAGTTTATGTATTACAATGTGTATTTTATATACTTTGGCTTTCCTTTCCATTACCTTCCTTCTTGATTCTTTTCTGTGTTCTATTCAAAGATTAACAAGCGATTAAATATGAAAGCAATATAGCACCGGCTGCCAGAGTAGAAATAGCTTCTACATGTTGTACTTATGTTTCATGGTTGAAAATGGTTGTCCAGGTCACAATTGATGTTATCCATGCAGGAGCAGAACTGAACTCATAACGTGTTAGATCTGATGGTGACTGAGCATAGATTAAATCACGGGCAAAGGGAATCGCGGCCGAGAATTTTGCCGTGACGGTAAGGAAGGAATGGCGCAATCGCCCGCGATAGCGCCGTGATCCCCCGCGATTTACTGAGCCATGCAAATCGTGCGGTGGCTTCTGATCCGTGATAGGGTATATTTTGCCCACGATTTTAATCTATGTTGGTGAGTACAGAACAAGATAATTTATTCCTAGGTTTCTAATATGATTTGTAACTTGAAATACCATATGATGCACAACAACCTTCTTCAATGTTTGTATTATGTATGCTCTGTTTCCTAGAGCTGCGTCAGGTGTCTGCTAGTAAAGATACTTCTAGTCAGCGTATCAAGGTAATTAGGGTAGGGCACGCCTCCTACATCTAGTTCTTGTCAGCTACATTATCTACTAGAATGCATCATAGGAAAATCTCAAGGGTGAGCATGCATACAGCTAAGTACTACAGTAGTAATTTGGGATGCACGTGACATACCTGGCCGCCGGCGGTATTGCTGCTGAAGGATACAGCCAACGCAGGGCTCAAGGGGGTGCGAGCCGGAAGCCTCAGGCTTGCCGATCGCGGGAGCGCAAGGCCAGCAACAGCAGATCGCAGCATCCGCGTCGCCATTGCTGATTGGATCTCTCTTTGATAAGTTTTCTGCAAAAACCGGCAGACGGTCTGACGCCATCTATTGTCTATAAAGGGCAGGAGTCCGAGTACGGGACGTTCATGGACCCAGACGTACCTATTCCTAATTTATGTGATATCTTTATTTTCCAGTCCAATTAGCTTTTACGAATCTAACCCTGAAAACCCAAAACTTCACCGGTCTACTTTTTATACTAGCAAAAAAGCAAAACTTTGCCCACCTTTTACGTGTTTGGCCCAACAGCCCCGTGTCATCCCCGCTACAGCGACTCGGGCGGCGCCCAAACCTTAGCCACCGGGGGCATGATCTCCCTCTTCCCTCCCTCTGCCACGGCCGGAAAACGCCGCCGGGCTAAGCCCGGAGGCCGACGGCGGTGGCGGGGAATCCCTCTCTCCCACATCTTAAGGGTGGTGCGGGGGCCTAAACCCGTGGTGGCACGGCCGATCCAATCTATGCGGCGCGGCGGCGATGCCTGTGACAGGCAGCGGCGTGGTGATCGACCCTGCCTCGGTTGCGGCAGCTGCAGGTGTGGTGCGTCACTGTACCGGGAAGGGTGGTGGCTACGGTCGGCGGCTGCGCGGCATTGGGCGTCGGATCAGCGGCGATGGAGTGGAAGGCCTGGTGGACTGTTCAGCGGCGCCGCTAGTCAGATCTGATCTGGCAGGTGCGCCCGGCAGTGGTGGCCAACTCCTCCGTTGGAGTTGGTCGGCTTGAGGCCGGATGGTCAGATCTCGAGATCCGTCATCTAGTCCTGGCTGCGAGTCGGGAGTACAGAGTTACCAGTCAAAACCGAGCTGATAATAGGCGATTGTGATGTTCTGCGTCGTTACCATGATGAAGGCATCGTCGTGTAACTTCTGTCGACCCACTCGTGCTGCTCCGAGGGGAAACCCTAAGATCTGGTCTTCCAGATCAGATGATGGCGACACTGCGGTGTCGTTTCTCTTGGAAGCATCGTTTGTGGAGCAGCGCTAGAAGACAGAGGCAGGAGTTGAAGTCGCTTCGTCTTGCACGGAGCTTCGGTGTAGATGTCAAGTCATGCCCGGCCGGCAGGTGTTACGCTGTGTCATGCCTGGTCGGCAGGTGCTACGCACGACAGATCCGCCAGAATCTTCATGCCTGGATGGACGAGCGTAGGGTGGTGGCGCCGTTGGGCGTCGTGGTGGCGTCATCGGATGGATAAACTGGCAAGGAGGATGCGGATCTCTCTCTGAAGATGGGTCAGCGGTTCGATGATGATGGCGGCTTCTAAAACGCGTGCATGTGGTGTACGCTTTAGGTCTGCTGCACCGGCTTTAGTTCCGATACGTTATGTGGATGGATCGGTGACGACACCGGTTTTAGATATGGGGAATGAGAGTACTCCATATTATCGAGTTTTGTAGATGTGAGTGGTGGTTTCGGGTGGCTTGATGTATGTTCATGTTAGACCTTTGTTGAATAATAAATAAAGATGGGTTTTAACACCCTTTTCCCAAAAAATCTTTTAAGTGTTTGTAAGTAACACATCATGGTTCTCAACAAAAAGAACACATCATGTTTTTTTTTTTGTAACACGGTATTGACGCAAGCACGCATATATACGCGCATACACCCATCCCTATAAACGCAACACGTATTCACTACTCCTATGAGCATCTCCGAGAGACTGAGCCGGTATATCATCTTACGAACTTCTCCTCCCACTGAAAGCATATACCGGAAATCCTGGAATAAATACAAGCATTAGAAGTTGAACATAGGTGGGCTGGGGATAACACTATCCTCCTAACCATCCAACCATAGGAGGAAGGCTACACAGATGCTTATTGGTCAAGAAAGAAAGCGGGTACACCAATCCACAAATTTGAATGGATAGGGACGGTTGAGATGCACAAATAATGTCTACGCATGCATCTGCCTAACTTTCATGACCCCATGTACTCAAGAACTCTGACGATGCATATCGACTCCTGACCTGAAGCGAGAAAAGATTCCTGAAATAGGTCGAGGAATGTGAGGTTGCATTCTATGGTAAAATCTCTCCTATCTCTCCTTGTCCGTGGCGGCGATGGCACGAATATTACTGGTGGCGTGGGGCGGCGGCCATTTTTCATTCAGGCATTGATGTACAAGTCTGCAGAGGTTCCTTGAACATCTTCTCCTTGGGGTAAAGTTCCTGCTACAGAATTTGATCAGTGTGTTGCCAGTTGAGTTCATGTAAGTACCGCGGGTTGGCATTGCTATAAAAGCCGTCTCAGTTCTTCACATTCTTTGGGAGTTGAGGTCAGATCGAAGATAATGGGGACGAGAGCGATAACCCTTCGCTCGCACCGACTTCGATCTGCGGACGGCCGACACACGTGCCAAAGTTCAGATCACCATGCATAGATTTTTAGGCAAAGGGAATATATTAATATATTTTTAGACAAAAAAGGCTTAGCAGCTGGAAAGGTAAACTGCTATCTCTGGGTGGGAGGTTGGTCCTCATAAATTCAGTACTAAGTAACATGGTATTGTATATGATTTTCTTCTTTCAATCGTCAAAAGGAGTTTTACATAGATTGGATTATTTCCGATCAAGATTCTTTTGGCAAGGAGATAGCGAGAGAAAGAAATATCGGCTGGCTAAATTGAGTGTGGTTTGCCGTCCTAAGGACCAAGGCGGGTTGGGAATTTATGACCTTGAGGTTAAGAATAGGGCCCTCAAATGGTTATTTAAGTTGTTGACCGAAGATGGTGTATGGCAAACCCTCCTTAGGAGAAAATATGTGGGTTCAAAGGCGATATCCCAGGTATACTGGAAGCCTGGGGACTCTCATTTTTCGGCGGGATTAATGGCAATGAAGAAATATTTCTTCCGCTATGGGTCCTTCTCAATTAAGAATGGCTCGGAAATTAGATTCTGGGAGGATAAGTGGTTAGGTAATGCTACTCTCCAGGAACAATATCCAGCTCTATACAATATTATACGTCACAAGGGTGATACTATGGCCAAGGTTTTGGAATCATTTCCGCCCAATGTGACATTCAGAAGGGATTTAATTGGACCTAGACTACAATCATGGAACATACTACTTCAACGATTAACCACGGTACAGTTGTCACAGGGGTCCGATTTATTTCGTTGGAACCTACATGGGAATGGGCAATTCTCAGTGGAGTCTATGTATAGAGATTTGATCCAGTCTGACGTGCCAGTTGATAATAATAAGAAGATCTGGAAGATGAAGATACCTCTTAAGAATAAAATCTTTGCATGGTATCTTCGTCGCGGAGTCATTCTTACTAAAGATAACCTTATTAAGAGGAATTGGCATGAAAGTACGCAATGTGTATTTTGTCCGCATGATGAGACAATAAAACATTTATTCTTCCAGTGTAAATTGGCTCGTTCTATATAGTCAGTCATCCAAATAGCTTCTGGCTTGTACCCTCCTTGTGATGTTGCTAATATATTTGGCAACTGGTTACATGGAATTGATCACAGGTTCAGAATTCTACTTAGGGTGGGAGCGCTTGCCGTGATTTGGTCGCTTTGGCTATGTAGAAATGATAAGATTTTTAACGATAAAAGTACTTCGCTTATGCATGTTATCTACAGATGTACTGGGACACTTCGTTTATGGTCCTCTCTACAACGAGTGAAGAATCGAGACCTATTTACGGAGGTGTGTACACGATTGGAGGCTACAGCGAGGGATACTTTTACCCAACATGGGTGGCAGCATGATCTTAGGATTGGGCCACCGACGGTTTAGGCGCTATACAAATATACATTTTTCTTTGTATTTCGCCTTCCTATTTTATTTTCGCTTATCGTGAAGACTTTGTTGGCTGTGTGCATCTTAGTTATGCAGAGGCCGGATGTAATACTTAAACCTTTTAAGTAATAAAGCGTCCCTTTTCAAAAAAATTAATATCGGAAAGATACCAATTACAGCTGGTCTCTATACCGGCAAGATGTCGAAAGGCATCAAAGATACACACAGCCAACAAAGAAAATAAAAAGAATACGATCATGAATCACTAGCATCAGCAACACTCTAACCTCCACAAAAGACAACACCCGGTATACAAAAGAGGTTCTCCAAAAGCAACGCCTCCAAGAAAGAAACGATGCACAAGCCTTGTCGTTGCACGATCAAACATCTTGGGTTTTTACCATGGAAAAATTCCAGGTTCACCAAAAAACAATGCCTTGAACAAGACCATTACCAGGTTCAACCAATAATGGCCGGACCTTGGATTTTCACACTCGGAATCAAGACATGGTACTCAAGAAGCACCACCAAAAATCCAGTTATCCAGTGCGGCCGCTCCCACTTGCCGAGGCCACCGTTGATAGTCCCCAAACACCTGTCACACGGTCTCCATCGCATCCAATACACCCTTCCGCCCAAGCCTCAAGACATCCAATCGCAGCCGCCGTGACTTTCTTCTCCTCTATCTATGCCTTGCAAATCCTTAGACATGTATCATGGCACCGATTAGAAAACAAAGCTTCTTGCCGCGCCCTCTTGCAGCCATTTTGACTGATAATACAAGCACATGCAACTGGATGGTTTCCGATCTAGAAATCAAGGGGCGACATACGCCAATCAGTATAGATATCCGACGGGGATGACCGGAACTCGTCAGTGTCTAGATCCAAGAGAATGACATCTGGCAGAAAGACGACTTGGCGGACGAAAACTGTTAGTATTAGGCCAAAGCCAACAGCCCCCGCATCACCCTCCTCTTGTTCCTGACCTGCAAACAAATGTCAGCGACGCTGCATCGTGCCACCCGCAACCGCGGAGGTCCAAACATGACGAGGTGCCAACCATGGCATGAGATGGGACAAGCCAGACCCGGCGACTCAACGCCCCACCACTGCCACTACTGCGGCACTGCGTGTAGCCTGCAAGCCAGCCACCCTACCACTCCAGCGGCCACCGCCGCCGCCATCGCCTTGAAGAGAGGCCGCCGCGCCGGATTCCTATATACATCTCCACAATGAATGATCTTAGGCCGTCTCATGCACCATCATGATTCGCCGCCATGGACTGCTAGCAGCTGCCATAGGAGAGGAGGAAAAGTCCAGGCGCCCCGCCACTGTCGCCACTGCGCAGACTTCGCCCGACAGTAGCCAACGGTGTTTGCGGTGAGGAGGAGGAGTGGAGGAAGGAGACCTACCGGCGGGACGGATCAAGGCCACACCTGAGTTTCGCTGATGGGGACGACGCGGGTCTGATCATGGATATATTGGAGGGAGAAGTGAATGAACTACGGGCCAAACTCTCATAGCTGATGGAATTAAAGACAGAAGTGTAGCAATTATGTTCTGAGATTGTGACCGTGCCGAAGGTGGAACAAAAGCTTTTGAACAGCAAGAATTCAGATCGGCTCCGATGCGATTTACACGTCGGAACGAAACTTCACCGCGGATGTCGGCATCTTTGTCGCCGGCTTGACTGGTCGTCCCAACTAGGCCGAGGAATATGCTCCACGTAGGATCTTCAAGATCAGATGGGTGTGTTCGTCACCATCAACTCCGATCTCAGCAAAGAACATGGAGGAGTCGTCCATGGAGATTAGGGTCTCAACATCAACATTGCCCTCAGGCGACCATGCAGATTTTTCTTGACAACGTATTCATGTTCACCGTCCCCGTTTCTTGAGCGTTGCTTTGACGATTGCTTCTGTGAAATTGTGCGGAATTGAGTATAGAACTACCCTGCAAAATTTCATCGTGTTCCGATGAATAAATCTCCGGCAATCTATGATATACTAGAGCCCTATCGAATCTGGACGGGAATCTAGAAGAGTTTAAGGCAAGGAGTCCTGCGTCCAGCTCGGACATACTTTGGAAATTCCAACCGTTTTGGAACATGGACACAGGATTTTACCCGTGTTCGGGCTCTCTCTAAGAGATGACACTCTACGTCCTGCTTTTGTTTGTATTGATATGGGGATAGTATAGAGTACATGTATCTACGACGAGATTGTTTTGTATGATTCTAATTATCTAGAATATCATCTATCGACTAACCTAGCATCGGTTTATATAATATACCCTAGGATAACAAGAGTATTAGTCGAATATGTCGGTGGAGATGAGTCCTCGGTTTGTGTGGCAAGTCTTGTGAAATCTCCCTCGTATATGTCATAGGCTGCCTAAAGAAGCCCTTTAGTGTGAACCGCCATGGGGATTCTCGGCCCGACCCACCTGTTCGGAAGACACGTGGTGAGTACCCCTAGTTCAGGACACCATCACTCGGCATCCGTGATGAGCAGGTCCACATGCAGGTGCAGGTCGATGCTGGTGGTGGTCTCGGCCAGGTCAAGTGTGGCCAGTAACTCTTCGCCTACACTGTCCAGCTTCTTGGGGTCTTGGTCGTTGTCCGTGGTGTTGGGCAGGCTGTCGGCTGTCGGAGGTCGGCCGCATACGCTGAAGCCGAGTGACGACTTGTTGTCTTCCCTGAAGTAGCTCATGTGGTGGTAGTAGTCGTCCAAGGAAAGTAGGGCAATAGGCTACTTATAAGTAGTCGTCCAAGGAGAGAGTAGGCCATCCAAGGTGGTAGTAGCTCATGATGCTGCACGTCCAAGGTTTTAAGGTAATAATCTCGTAGGAGCGTGATCTACCGAGACTTGGAAAGAGTATGGACTTGGAAAGAGTCCGATAACAGTAGGAAACCACGATTAGGTGAGGCACATGCCCGGTACAGACTCGGATACGACACCAGACTCTAATCTTTATATACGTGTCCCCTTTGTCGAACTCAGTCCACAACAAGGCATCAATCGTTCGTTCGGTTCTCGCCTGGTGTTCTTTCCAGCCGCCGTCGCCGTCGCCGCTCTGGAACGGCAATCTCTCTCCCTTCCCATGGCGGCCATGTCACAGACCGACCAGGCCCGGCCGATGGCGACGGCTGATCTGGAGGCCGCCATCGCAGCGCTCCCCGTCAAGAGGCAGCGCCTCCGGGAGTCCTTCAACCGTGTCGTCGCATGCGCGCCTCCCCATGTCAAGCTCCCCTTCACCTGGGACGACATCGATGCCCACCTCTCCTCCCTTCACTCGTCCCTCTCCCTCCGGTTCCGCCAGATGCAGCGGCCGCCCCACCCCATCGCCCCTGCAGTCTCAACCCCACACGATAACGAGTCCATCCAGGAGGATCAGGAGATGGTTAGGGATGATGAAGACGCATCCTCAGTTCAAGAGATGAAGGAAGATAACATGCAGAAATATACAGAGGACCAGAAGAAGAAGGTGAGCGTCCCACGTCTACACACAGACAATGGCTTTGCGGCCGCGCCATGCCACAGGGCCGGAGGAACTCTTGATCAAGTGTTTCAGATTCCGATGCGGGTTCACGCCCGGTACGCCGGCAACCCTATACTTCACCAGCCATACATGGGGTTGCTCCCGCCTGATGTGATTCTTCCTGTGCTCGGGCGACAACAACCATACATGGCGTACCAACACGAGTTTCCTGCCATGCTGATGAGCAACAATGTTCCTATGATGGTCCAGCAGCCATACACGCCGTACTTCGGCCAAGAGTTCTTTCCTGTTGTTTCAAGGCAACACACCATGGGCATTGACCATGTACTTCACAACCAGCATTACATGTCGCACCATCAACCCTACTTCACAAAACACTACATGTCGCACCATGAGTACACACAAAGGATGCATGCACTAGGTTTTCCAATCCCCCATGAGTTGGACACTGATGTTGTTCCTGCTTCATCTTCTTTAAGAAAAAATACATTTGGTGAATTTTTTACTACGCTTATGACCCTTGAGAATGAAATCCAGAAGGACGTCAATCAAGCAATGATGGTGAATAAAACAACCAACCTTAAGAAGAAGGACAAGTCAATGAAAAAAGGCAAGTCCAAGGGTCCCAATAAGGCTGGTACACCAGGAAAGTCTAAGAAGATTGGCGCCACTGCTGATGCCGAGTGCTTCTTCTGTAAGGTGAAAGGTCACTGGAAGAGGAACTGCAAGAAGTATTTGGCAGAAAAGAAGAAGTCTGCAAATTCCAGCCTCGGTATGAGTGTCATACATGGGCTTGATGTATTCCTTGCTAATTCATAGTGTAATTCTTGGGAACTGAATATCAGATGCTCATATTTGCAACCCGATACATGGAATATAGAGGCCTAAGCGATTAGCAAAGGATGTGGTGATGATGTGCGTCAAAAATGGAGTAAAAGTTGACGTGCTTGTCGTCGACGTCCTACCTCTATATTTTTATTTAGGATTTATTTTAGAGATTAATATCTATTACTATGTTCCAGCCTCAAGCAAAAGCATTATTTTTGGATCATATTTGTTGCAAGGTGGTAAATCGTTTAACCCTGAGAACAATCATTGTCCAATTTATCAATGCACATCAACTTACTGTTACTGTAAAAATTCGGGTAACAAATGTTTAATGTTACAATCGTTCGGGTAACAAATGTTTAATGTAACAAAAATTCCGACAATAATGAGTGCAAATTCTCATGGTAACAATGATGTTGAATAGACCACTTATTAGAAACTACGACAAATTTCTCATCCGCCGCATCACCCAACATGGAGGCATCGTGCCCTCGCGCTTCCTCCTCTACCTCAAAACCCACAAAGTTTCCCTCCACCACCTGCCCCGAATCTCCCTGGTCCACCCGGCCACGCTTGTCACGGCGTCCTTCTGTGACAACCACCTGGCGCCATTCGTTTCACACACAGCCAGAGCCGACAACCGACACTACCAATACGTTACCCTAACATCGCGCGGTGGCCTCGTCCTCCCCCGCCGCTCTTTGGAGTTTAGGACGGATCCCCGCTACAACCTATGTGTGTACAACCCTATGACAGGTGAACGCTCCTTTCTCGCTGATCTTCCAGACATCTGCACAGATTACGACCGTCCATGGCACAGCTCGTTTGTCATGCTTACAGCGGCAGACGGCGTCACTTGCTCCTCCTTCTTGCTATTGGTTGCTGATCTGAGAAGCTACAATGGACACACTATCAGGATCAGAACGAGCACATCGGGCGGCGCTGGCTAGGGACCTGCCACTCATCCTGCAAATGTTGGCCTCACATTGATTCCTTTCCTCGAGCAAAAAGAAGCAATAGTTCTTCTAGGGAGAATCATTCACTGGCTCGTTCAGTATTGCTATGGAATCCTTCAATATGATGTCCCCACAACAAAGGCATGTACGCTGAAGCTTCCACCTATCACCAGAAACAACGCAAACAGGCGCAACCTAGGGTTGGGAATGTCGCCGGGCCGGAGGTTGCGCTTGCTCGTCCTAGACAGGTTCAAGATTTCTATGTGGCTACAAGTCTCACCCAAAGATGGTGGTTGGGAGCCGGAAGCCATAATCGACACCGAGGAGAAGTTGCAGTTGCTGGTTACTAACATCCAGGCTATGATAAACCCTAGTTATGTGTCCATCGAGTTCATGTATTCCGGAGAAAGGAGCGGTGTGGTGTTGCTGCGTGTAAATTCCCAAGTCATCATTCTTGATGTGGAGACAAAGGAGATGCACCATCAAGATTATTCAGCCAACTCCACATTGTTGGAGGTCGATCTGCTATCAGGACTACAGACCATGAAAATATTTTCCTTGTCGTAACTAACATGCAGCTAGAAACAGCGAGAGAACATTGTGTTTCTCGGTGTGCTATTTGTTGACTATTAAACTGAGTAGGAGAGATCGTGGATGAATCTTTACAACCTACTCCCTCCGTTCCCCAATAATTGTCTTTCTAGCCATCTTAAATGAACTACAATATACGGATGTATGTAGACATGTTTTAGAGTGTAGATTCACTCATTTTACTCCGTATGTAGTCACTTGTTGAAATCTCTAGAAAGACAATTATTTGGGAACGGAGGGAGTATATTGTTGAGAAACGCTTCGGTACACCCCCCTCACAAAGCGTATAAAGGTTAATTTAGACTTTTGACAAATCGTAGCCATTTTAAAGACGTGACGCTGGAATGTGCCATACGTTGGAGGACCTCCTCTATGCTGGAATACGAGCTAACCTGGGCGGCCCATCCGGGCTGGAAAATCAACAAAATTGCACCCTAGATGGGTATCGAACTCACAACCAGGTATATAATTCCTAACGCTGCTAGCCACTTAGCCTGCCTAACTCAACCGACACAATAGCAGTGTCAGTCCTAAAGAATTAGCGAGAGCGCAACACTACACCAATTCACAAATACTAAAATGGGTGCGCGGATCTAACACACAAGCTCCATGAGTGCATAACATCACTAGTCTAAAATGATTTATTTTTTTCAAAATTTCGTATGTGAATTTCTGTTTGACAAAGTAAATATGTTTTAAACCCAAAAATTTCACAATCTGTGAACATATTTTTAAAATTCAAACCTTTAGTGAGCAATGTTTCAGACTCTCAAACTTTGTTTTAGAAAATAAGAGCAGAATTGAAAAGCGAGAACATTTCTTGAAACTACAAACAATTATTTCTAAATCGAACATTTTCTTAAAGAGAAACAAAACTGAAAACACGGACATTTTCTGAAACTACGAACAATTACTTCAAAATGCGAACATTTTATGAATTCCTCAGAATGTATTTGTATTTTCAAATTGCTCATAATGTCAAAACACAAACATTTTTACAAAGAGCAAACAAAATTTTCCACACGAACATTTTTATTTAACATTTTAGGAAAATCACTATTAAATTTGGAACTTCAAGAAAATACGAATAAAAATTTGAAAAGAATTTTTTGAATTTTCTCGAACATTTTTTGTATTCGTAGAAAAAATCACCATTTTCAGCGAGGGTGTAGGGGTAGGTAAGAAGGCTCCGTTTGGGAGCATGTTTTTCTCAACATCCATCAAATGACCTATTTTTTCACTGGCTTGTATGAAGAATTCAAGGCACCATGCCAAGGTTTTTTGGTTTTCTAATTTTACATTTTCTGGAGATTTCTTTGTCAAAAAAGGGCGATAAATTGCCGAACGTGTCGCAACTAGCATACGGTGTCAAAAATCGTTCAAACTTGGCATATATGCCTACCATGTGCATGCTCACCTTCTTGGAAAAGTTGTGGTCTTTTGAAGGATATCTAAAAACTGACCATGTTCAAATGAGGGTGTTCAGGTAGGTAACTAAGTGCACCATGCCAAGTTGTTTTTTTTTGATGAATTTTGCGTTTTCTGGAGTTTCCTCGGCCAAAAAAGGTCGATAAATGGCCAGACGTGTCGCCACTTGCATACGGTGTTAGAAATCATTCAAACTTGACATGGATGTCTTGCATGCGGTGTCAGAAATCATTCAAATTTGACATGGATGTCTACCATGGGCATGCTCATCTACTTCAAAAAGTTGGGGTCATTTCAAGAATGTCCAAAACTAGACAATGTTCAATGAAGGGTGTTCGGTTGCCAGAAGGCTCTGTTTGAGAGCACGTTGTTTCTTGACATCCTTGAAATGGCCCCAACTTTTTTCATGGCCTTGTATGACCAATTCACAACACCAAGCTAAGTTTTTTGGATTCTCAGCATTTTCTAGAGTTTTTCCGGTGAAAAAAGATCGATAAATGATCGGACGTGTCGCATCTTGCATACGGTGTCAGAAGTCATTCAAACCTGTCACTGATGCCTACTATGGGCAATGCCCACCTTCCTACAAAAGTTGGGATCATTTGAATGATGTCCAAAACTATACCATGTTCTACAAAGAGTATCCGGTAGGCCAGAAGGTTTAAATGCTGGGAGCATGTTATTTCTCAACATCCTTAAAATAAGCTCATAGATTTATAAAATCATGAATTTAATAAAATGAAAATAAGAAGAAACAAAGACAAATAAAAAATGAATAAAACGGAATAAAAAAGGCCAAACAAAAGCTAAAGAAAAAACAGACTGAGAAGATGCTCTAAAAAAGAAGTAATTAGACGCAAGAAGTGAGCTATCCTAGTTTGTTATAGTGGGTGGAAGTAATCACAAAGGTCCATAGTTTGAATCCTACTTCATGCACCTATTTTTTCAAGGTTAAAAATAGAAAAGGAAAATGGGCCAGACCTTGGACGAAGGGGTGTGCGCCGGTTTGTGCGACGCTACTCCCTGTACAGTGGGGCGCCTAGTCACCGCTTTCTGCGCTACTTAGTGGACGACGCTTGAACACCACCTTTGATGGGCGGCCAAACTACACGGCGATCAGCTGTCGTCAAATCAAGAGCATACTTTCGATCGCTTCTTCGTGGTTCGACCAAAAGAAAACTTCTTCATGGTTGACCTGGACAAAAGTTGGCCATTGACCATTGACTATAAAAAAGGGTGCACCCTTTTGGAAAAGTTCATGGACTTGAAAAAATAAGCGGATTTGCAAAATGTCCATAAATTAAAAATTCCATGAATTAAAAATAACCCATGGATTTTGGTAAAAAAAAGTACAAGGATTCGAAAAAAGTTC
This sequence comes from Aegilops longissima, assembly GCA_021605205.1. Lineage (NCBI taxonomy): Eukaryota > Viridiplantae > Streptophyta > Magnoliopsida > Poales > Poaceae > Aegilops > Aegilops longissima. The sequence continues at coordinate 767,899,511 of CM038679.1, read as the reverse complement.
ACGATTTTTTTAAAATCATCGATTTTGCAAAAGTTTATCAATTTTGAAAAAAATCCATTGATTTTGAAAAAAATCATCTACTTTGAAAAACAATATTCATCTTGAGAAAGGTTCATCAATTTAAAAAAATCATCAATCTTGAATACAAGCACTTCTTCTCATAGCAAGCTAATACAACCCGAGTTTATGCCATTTAACATTGTGCTAATGGCTGTATCATGTTCAGGCCTGCAGGCTCCGTTAATTCATTAGTAGGGCGGGACTCCATTCATCCCCAAGCCTTCGTACAGCTAGGACTAGGTACGCCTTGTTTCACAGTTAATTAATGGTCTGCCTGTTCTGAGAGTTCAAATAAACGGCTATGCTGCTTGATCGATGGAGTATACACGCACAGTAGCTGCTCGATGGAATGCCGCAACGGATGGATACCTTCTCGCTTGGTCCGTCCTTGTGGTCTACCCACAAACAATACCAGGGTTGGATTTAACCCTCTCCTCCATCGCCGCACATGCTCATCCTAGCAGTTCTTTTCAGGGCTATTAGTTCCGTCTTCCTTCTCAGTAGCAGGAATTTCAACTATGGACCGAGTGCATATGGACAGTGTGTTGTTCACGAGCAACAACAACTGAGTTCTGCAGCTGGAAGATTACAACTTCATTTACCACCCTGGCCGGTGGGCTTGGTCAGTCGATATTTGGTTTTGTTTTGTCCGATCACATGAATACACCAATAGAATGTCTACTATAGAATAAAGTCATTGCCAATAAACACCGCAGTGACCAGACAGTTTTGATGGTTGTCAAACATGTTGCACCTTCGCAACATGAAATAGTCGTCAAATCTATGAAATTCATATGATACACCCGAGATATGAATACTCCACTATCCACACATCCCAAGCGAGATCTGATGGATGAACATGTCCGGCGCCCTAGCTTGGTCCATCCCAGAACAAGGCCCTAGTCCGGCTCTGGTACAAAGCTGAGAGAAATCTTGTAGTTGTTAGCTTCTTGTTCCCGGCCAGTGACGCAGTCAAAATAGTGACGTTAAAGCGAGGGTGAATTGAATAGAAATGTGATGTGTTAGTGCCTGGGAAGGCGGCCGCAGAATTATGGCAAGGGGCCTGGCAACGATCCTGGCTTGCCGGTGGTAGCGCTGCCGTAAGCCTGAAAGCTAATAGCTTATATAAACAATTCTGGTTTATGTCGCAATTAATAATCTTGGTCCCTTATTTGACATAAACCCCCAGGATTGGATCACGATTAATAGTTGATATCAGGTATTTTTGATAAAGCCTTTGTTATTTTGCACATGAGCCCTTTTCTTCCATCGTCTGGGACTTTCGGCTATGGGCCGTCATTCCCACATTCGTCCGTCTTGGACTTCATGAGTTGCAGGTGGGAGCCTTGATACATTCTGCTACTTGCTCAAGGTTTCAAGAGCAATCTTGCTGATGTAGAGGAAGGAACTTGATTTGGGTCATGACATGGAGGTCCTTGGGACTGGCATTATAGATGTCAATTATTCCATGCTAATGGTGAAATACACTTTTTACACTTGTCTGTTCAGAATAGTGAATAGTATATGCAATAGAGAGTATTTTTTGGCCGCCGCCGACGTCTATAGTCAGATGTTTTCTGGCCGCCGACGAAGACTAATTTTTTTCCGAATACGCAATGATTACATGTCTTTTCATTGATAGGTAGGAAAGAACAACAACAACATAGTGGATATCTGAAGAAAGCCACCACAAAAGGTGTGGGTACGATCAAAACAAGAGATACAACGCAACGCAAAACTCGTCTAGTTTGAACTCCAGCCGGAAGACTAGGAGACAAAACACAGGACACCAAGACCATAACACGGCGATGACTATAGACCTGACATGATCAATGTACCCCCCAACCATAAGAGCCTAGAGGATCGGCAAGTGGGTTGCAGGACTCGAACATGCCAGAGGAAGAAGCCATGGAGGAAGCATCGGCAATGTCGTACATTGCGCCCCAGATGCCCACGCCCTGAGAAATAGCACAAGCCAAGCACGTCATCCGGCATCTCCAAATCCAACACCAAGGAGACCTCGAGACACCAAGATGATATGGTCGTTGATGTAGTTTATCGACCGTTGTTTTGATCGTTTCAGAGTGTTTTTCTTTTTCTTTTCCCTCGCGTAGGCATAGCTTGAGTCTTGTATGACTTTGCTCTTTGCTGGTGTTTATTGTTTTGTGCAATTTTACCGCCTATACACTCCCGTTCCCGTATATATATCTCCAGGCTAATGGCTTCTTTTTTCTACCCCTTTCAATGGTGAGCCGTGCAGGAACTCCAGTACAGATCGGCCGCTTGCACGGTGTGCTGTTTAACAACCAGTATATCAATACACCATCTAGGCTAAATTAGGCAGGCTTCCTTTCAAACAAAGGTGAGTGAGGCGTCCTTCAGCTGCAAAAATTTGTATACTATTCTCGATCAGTGCTACAAACCAACTGCCACATCTGCTGGTGGCGAACTCCATGTTCTCTTAACATGAATGAAGGATAGATGGATCCACTAGTAGAAAAGAGGGCTTTGGTTTAGGCCCGGCCAGCCCATTAGTCCTGGTTCATTCATGAACCGGGACTCATGGGGCCAGGGGCCGGCCACTAGTAGAAAAAGGACCTTATATGAGACACATTAGTCCCGGTTCGATTTTGGCCCGGTACTAATGGTACCATTAGTACCGGTTCGAACAAAAAGATTGATCCGCTGAAACAACAAGTTTTCCGTTTCGACAATTTTTTAAAATCTCAAAAATCCAAAGGGAAAATAGAGTTTTTGGACGTTTTAGACGTTTTTAGCGTTTAGTGCTAGGGTTTAGATTTCAAAGTTTAGGGTTAGGTTTTATGGTTTAAACCCTTAGTTTTTACTGTTTAGCATAGAGTTTCCGACGTTTTAAGTCCCGGGTTTAGGGTTTAGGACAATTTTTTAAATGACAAAATTGTAAAAGGAAAAAAAGATATGCTCTTATTTATGTATTTTAAATTTTTGGTTAAATCTTGTCAAACCGGTCAAACAACTGATTCAAGAAATATAGAGTGTTACTAAATAATTACGCAATAATATTAGTGTTACTAAATAAGTATCTCAGTTTTTTCGAATTTTGGTCAAATCTGGTCAAACTTTGCTCAAACTATGGTCAAACTACTTATTCAAGAAACATTAGTGTTACTACATAATTATTGTTTTTTGGAATAATAGTTTCAAACTCAAACAGTGAAACATGTGACTTCATGCCCAAACTAAACTCCTGAGGGTTAATAGGATTCACATCTTACTATTGTCAGCAAAACAACAAGTGCAGACTTGAAAACGAGGAAGAATAGTACCCGGAAGTTAAGCGTGCTCAGGCTGGAGTAGTGAGAGGATGGGTGACCGTCCGGAAAGTTAGACGATTTGGAATGTGTGATCCACACTCGAGCAGTTAAGATGGGTGATTAGAGAGTAAATCATCAAATAATTCAGAAAATTGAAAATAAAAAAACATTTTTTTCCAAAATTTTCAAAAAAATAAACCTTTAGTACCGGTTGGTTTTACCAACCGGTACTAAAGGTCCCCCATACCACGACGCGAGCTCAGCCACGTGGTGGGCCTTTAGTGGCGGTTCGTGCTGAACCGGTACTAAAGGAGGGGGGCTTTAGTCTCCACCCTTTAGTGCCGGTTGCACAACCGGCACTAAAGGCCCTTATTAACCAGTAATAAAGCCCCGTTTTCTACTAGTTGGCCGGGCCTCGTGGGGGCATTGGTCCCGGTATGTCTGGCCCCTTTGGTCCCGGTTCTAGACACGAACCGGTACCAATGGGCCTCGCTCCTGGCCCACAACCATGGTCCCGGTTTGTGGCTGCTACCGGGACAAAAGGGTGTCCTTTAGTCCCGGTTCCGGCCACAAACCGGGACCATTGTGAGGCCTATACATACCCCCTCGCCCGCGAGCAGAGCACTCCACTGCTCTGTTTTTCTGGCCGGCCATTGGAGAGTTTTGTGGTGCTCTAGCTCACCTCCTATGCACATGAGGTGTTCAATGAAATGCCCAAGCCACACTTAAGCTTTCTCCTCTCGAAGCTCCTTGTCCAAACTCCATTTTCCTCGAGATTTGTCTAGATTTGGCGGTGCGTCCTTTCCCATCCCCATCCTCAACGCCATTGATCGCTTGCGCCGATATCGTCGCCGGCACCACCGTGATGAGCCTCTTGATCTTATCTTCTTTCTAAAAGAAAAAAGTTCTTACTTGTATGATATAGATAGATACTTGTGTAGGCTTCTTACTTATTATTGTTTGTTATTATATAGTGTGATGGTTTCGGTATCCGCCTCCGTCGGCCCTCGTCCTGTCTATGATTCGGATGTGGTATATATATTATCTTTTATAACTATTAGATTCATTTAGTGTTTATGATAATTATGCCGAGCAACGTGACATAGATTTTTTATCTAGGAGGTATGTGAACCGGAAATTCCAACGGACCCTATTGTCGAGAGGTTAAATTTAGTTGAAGAAAAAAACAATTACTTGAAGGAAAAATTGGAAAAAGTTGAGGAGGAGAAGTTGACATTGGAGTTGCATGTTGCGGATGTCGTCGATGATCACCAGATCAAGATGGATGTATTGCTCTTGAAGATTAGAAAGATTAGAAAATATGTCATTCATACTGAGGGTTGTTATCATTATGCCGTTGGATCAATTGTTACCTTGGTTGCGGTTATGATCGCATTTGTTGTTGCATTGAAATGTTTTACATATTTTCAATGTATGATTCAATTATATGCTCTAGAGAGCTATATGTTATACAATGTGAACTATGTATGTACTTTTGTTTTAATGTGATGATGAACTTTGGTCACTTATCTATTCATGATATATGCAGATGAACCGGCAATGGATGTATGGTAACAGACGCACCTCCAATTACATTAAGTGCGTGAATAATTTTCTCGCAGTGGCTTAGGCAAACAAGTAGAATAATTTTATGTGTTGTCTGCTACCTCTTGAGCACTGCATAGCATAACTATTTCCCTCGGTTTTTGAGAACCAAGGTATCAATCCAGTAGGAGGCTCCACGCAAGTCCCTCGTACGTACACAAACAAACAAGAACCTCGCAACCAACGCGATAAAGGGGTTGTCAATCCCTTCACGGTAACTTGTGAAAGTGAGATCTGATAGAGATAGTAAGATAAGATAAATATTTTTGATATTTTTATGATATACATTGGAAAGTAAAGATGCAAATAAAAGTAGATGGGAAACATAGATAATAAAAGATAGACCTGGGGGCCATAGGATTCACTAGTGGCTTCTCTCAAGATAGTGAGAAAATCTAGGCATGATCATGTATATAGGCATCACGTCCATGACAAGTAGATCGACTCCTGCCTGCATCTACTACTATTACTCCACACATTGACTGACTCATGCCTGCATCTAGAATAGCTCGTAAATCAAAGATGGTTGAGTTTCCTAGCCATAGGCATGAATTGTCATTTGATTAACGGGATCACATCATTAGGAGAATGATGCGATTGACTTGACCCATTCCGTTAGCTTAGCGCTTGATCTTTTAGTTTACTGCTATTGCTTTCTTCATGACTTATACATGTTCCTATGACTATGAGATTATGCAACTCCCAATTACCAGAGGAACACTTTGTGTGCTACCAAACGTCACAACGTAACTGGGTGATTATAAAGGTGCTCTATAGGTGTCTCCGATGGTACTTGTTGAGTTGGCGTAGATCGAGATTAGGATTTGTCACTTCGATTGTCGGAGAGGTATCTCTGGGCCCTCTCGATAATGCACATCACTATAAGCCTTGCAAGCAATGTGACTAATGAGTTAGTTGCGGGATGATGCATTACGGAACGAGTAAAGAGACTTTCCGATAACGAGATTGAGCTAAGTATTGAGATATCGACGATCGAATCTCGGACAAGTAACATACTGATGACAAAGGGAACAACGTATGGTGTTATGTGGTTTGACCGATAAAGATCTTCGTAGAATATGTAGGAACCAATATGAGCAACCAGGTTCCGCTATTGGTTATTGACCGGAGACGTGTCTCGGTCATGTCTACATAGTTCTCGAACCCGTTGGGTCCGCACGCTTAAACTTCGTGACGACCGGTATTATGAGTTTATGTGTTTTGATGTACCGAAGGTAGTTCGGAGTCCAGGATGTGATCAATGACTTGTCGACACTACAAGAAATTGTTAATCCATGACGGATTTGCGATGACAAATTCAGAAACTGTCATGGACAATCGGTACAGCCCCCGCAAGCCCGCCTAAGCCCGCTAGAGCCCGCCCAACCGTTCCTCATATAAAATGCTAGCCCTAACACACACTCTCCTCAGCCTCCTCTTATCTCCCTCCTCCACACATCCCCTCCCGATTCCCCATCGCCGCCACCCACCACCTCTTCCCATCCCTCTTCCGCCGCTGGCCCTTCCCCTACCGTCCCCTCACCTCGCAGCTCCGGCAGGTGTCAGATCCGCGTGATTCCCCAGTCATACGCCCCTCTCGCAACCCAACTCTCTCTCTCTCTCCCCCTCCCTTGCGACCCCTCGCGCCACGAATAGTGCATGCCGATTCCGGCGACGTCCGCCACCGCGCAGCGCACCGATGAGCTAGTCTCCGACCCCTCCGTCCTCCAGTCCGACTGGATTTGCTGCTCCCGGTCTCTAGCGCTCGGCCACGACCTCTAGCCCGTGGCTAGGGTTTCGGCTATGGCATCGCGTCCATCGCTGGCGCGTCTCCGGCGGCTCCTCTCCGTCGTATAACGCACCCAATCGCGCCCTCTCCGCCTGCTGGATGTGCGCTCGCGCACGTTGGGCTGGACGGCGGCGACGCCGACCTCCTCTGCCGCGTCTCCGGCGCGGCCGTGCATCCTCTGGCAACCTCCTACTGCGCGATGGTGGTGGCTGACCTGCACTTCAACAGCTGCATCACCAACAAACCTCTTTAGTGAGCACTTGTACCTCTGCCTCCCCTCTCTATTGCATCTGATTTTATTTTACCTGTTGTTCTGAGTTAGTCAAGTTTTGAAACTGATGTATCCGTGAACAAAATATTGAAGTTATTTATATGTTGATAATTGGTTATCAAGCAAAGGTACATTCAGAAAATGATAGTGGTAGTTGGAAGAAGAAGTTGGTTCATTTACTGCTGCAGTAAAAAAGTGGAACAGCTGATTTTGTACGTATACTAAATTTACTTGCATGCTTATTTTATAGGCGTTTCCTGCATACTGAGGGGTATGCCTGATCTCTTTTCTAAGGCCATGAAATATTTTCAGGTAGCTTCTCTTGATAAGGTCAATGGCTTGCGTACTGTACTGCTATAGATCCTTTCTTTCATAATGAGTTATGTGCATGCTCTGTTTCCTCAAGTCAAGATTTGATCACGGAAGCTACTCAGTATTTTTGTTGTACATGTCCCATAATTCAGAAGTTAGTATAACATGACAATGAGGTTGCACCATAAGTCTGAAACCAAGGTTCTTCTGTCCACATAATGATCTCCTCACAAAAACAAAACCATTTATAAACTGAATTTTTGAACATACGAACACCCATGGAGAAGCTCATTTATAAAGCATCCATTTGTGAATGAATTTCTTAAATATTACCATCTGCAATGGATATGATAATGGTAGAACAATTGTGATGATGGACAAATGTTTAAGGTTTTATTTTCCCGTTGCAACGCACGGAAATATGCCCTAGTTAATACAAAGGATGGTCAGGTTTCTGATGTTAGTTCATTAATTTCAAACAATAAATATATACTTGTTACTTTATCCATGACAAACTTCAAGTACATCGTGAAGAAAGGGAAAGTACTGTGCGGCTACCCATTGTACATTGTTGCTTCTTTGCTCAGTTAGTATGCATTTGAATAAATTCTTTAAGAATTCAGTTAGTAAATATTTAGACATTTGGGAAGGCATAGTACTTTAAAAATTTAGTTCAGTTGAGACAACATTTGCATTTTAGTAATAGTGAAAGGAAACTGCGCAACCAATTGTCACACTAATATCTTTGCTTTGCACACTATAGAATGCACATCTCCAACCCGATGGACGTTGATGCCGCCGTTCTCAAGCAGAACAGTGTGAGCTTGATACCCTTCCATTCTTCCTATTGTCTTATTCTTGATGTGAATTATTCAGGCGGTAGATTTTGAGTTGTTCAAGGTGTGATCTGTTGTGAGCTTCAAGGTGTGGATTATTGTGTGGTTCCTGTAAAATTATAATTGCACGGATATTTCTGTGTGCATAAAATCTGTGTTGGACCATGCCCCCGATATCATGCATTCCGTCGATACACCACTTACTTGCAATCTCCTGGTGTTCATGGGTTCCGATTCTGCTTATATCTTGTTAACCATTAAGTAATTGCTTAAGCCATGAAATAAATGAAGTTTTTAGTTCTTATGCAAGCTGGTGAATGTTTGCTACATATGCTGAAGGCTTTCAATTCCTACTGCTATCACCTTGTTTACAAATATATTGATTCATTTCATTATTGTTTGATGTTATAAATAATAGTCTCTCAATACTGGTCAAGTGGGAAATCCCTAGTCCCGAGCATAAATAATTGCCATGTGCTGTTTTTAGAGTACTTTTCCTTATATTCATTTATTGCAGAGACAATAATCTAGAAATAGCATGTATAAAATTTCAAGTGCCGATACTACAATATAAAAATTTGAAACAGTTTAGGCTCAAAGTATAAACTCTAAACTTTATTGGACAGAAATAATTGTGTACCTTGTATCCCACCTCATATTGAAGGGTGGATAGGGATTACTATGTACCTTGTATGCCATGAAGGCTAATCAATAAATGGTTGAATTCATGCTGTTTTTCTTCCAACATATGTTACTGTTCACAATTCGTGGGTGTGGTTAATCTAGATGTGAAGGTTATGGTCTGAAAGCATTAGAGTAAATCTGAACCATTAAGTTCATCTTTGTACTAAAGGGCTTAGCTGAAGTTCTATGATTTGTAAAGAATTATACTGTTAGCATAATAAGAACACTAAGTGGATCACTTAATTGCCTACAATGGTCTTGCGTCTTGAGTGTTTTTATTTTAAATGCAAGAAGCAAGTTTATTGATAGAAATTATCTTTAATTGATGAAGAAAGAATGCCTCCAGTATTACTATTTTCAGGTTCAGGCTGTTATAACTTATTCTTCTTTTGTATGTGGTTTGGATTCTATGCAGGTTTGGTTGTTAGTACGTGTTACTGGAGATTGAAGTTCTTTCTAGCTGCGTGGAAGCAGATTTGCAGTGTTGGAGATTAAAATCAGCTACTAGTGCATTTTTTTATGGATGTCATGTTACTCGAAATTGGAAAAAAATAATCTTATAGTTCTATCTAGATGTGCTTGTGATGTTTCGATATAAGCTTAGTTTTTTTTTTGAAATCATATTAAGATTGGTGTATATCTGTATTGGTATGTGAACAAATGTTATTTTTTTAACGAATACAATTTGGTTGTTGTATATTGCGCTGTATCAAGAAAACAGACTGGATGAAAAAGGGGCTTATGGGTTTGATTAAATAAACAGGCTAATGGACAGGACCAAAATAAATTATTGGGCCAAAATCCTAATTTGGTGATGTGCCATGTTGGCCTCCACGTCAGATCCATGTAGACGCCATGTTAGGTCTGTGGTGCTTCGAGGTCAGCTAAATCGGTGATGGTTTGTTCCGTCACATCCTAGTTTGGGTCGGGCGGGCCTGGGGATAATCCATGACGGCCGAGTACTGTCATGGAAGGTACAATAGCAAATTATGACGCGATATACATGATGGATTTTGAATCCATCATCCATGGGCACGCATGACAATATTTGGTCGATCTGTGACGGACAAGGACCGTCATGTATTAACAAGTTTCTTGTAGTGCGAGGAGTCGAGGAGTCCAACATAGTTCTCGAAATGGTCGACACCTAAAGATTGATATATTGGAAGCCTATATTTGGACATCGGAAGATTGTTTTTGGGACAAGCGGACCTTGAGAAACATCATGACATGTTGTGTTATTCTTCACCATATGATTCTTGAAGATGAGAAAAGGCATGAACTTGGAGTTCTTCTATGACAATATGGGTAGCCGTGTCAAACCAGCCAGAGACCCTAACCGCATTAGAGCTTTTTCTTCAGACATACAAGGAGATTGAAAATGCAAACACCCACTTTCCTTTAGGAGGATCTCATTGAGCACCATTGGCAAAGGGTTGGACAGTAACAAAACTCATTTTTCTATTCAATTTCATTTAATTCATGTATGATTTGTATTCGGGCAAGTTTTATATTACATTATTTAGTTTGTCTTGGTGATTTGAATAATTATTTGTAATGTGGATGATTGTTGTATTGCGTTGTGGTATTGATATTTTTCCGAATAATTATTTCTAATGTGGATGATTGCTGTATTTGGGGTGTGGTATTGATATTTGCGGACCGGGGGGAGTGGCGCAAGAGCAGACCCCGCAAAGACGACCGTAAAAGAGCATATTCTCCGAATATCCTTTTATACGGGTCCATTTTGCGGGGTATGACTCTGCGGCCGCCCGCGCTGGCCCGCAAAACTGTTTTTCCGCGAACTGCAAATGTGTTTTGCGGGTCGGCGTTATACAGGGTCTGCCAGAGATCCTCTTAGATGTTTTGGACAGCGAGGGATATATTACCACTTTGAGATAGTGTGAAATAGTTTCTAACATCATAGATTCAAATAGTCGAAGAGTAACTTGCTCTTTTATGCTCCCCCAGTTCAAAATATAATGAGTACTTGATGTTTTCAAGTCGAACCTTCTAGGCAAGACCGATGGGACTGTTGGGCTTCTATGCTTGCCTCTTTGCATATTAAGTCCATAACATATAGAGTAATGCTTGGAGCATGATGACATAATGTAGAACAAATAAGACCAACTAATATGATCGAACCCCGTCGTTTTTCCCTTAGTAGCAACAATACAAATTCATCGCTCACTAACCCTTCTATGCTGGGTGAGGACACCGTAAGATTAAACCTACTACTATGCACCACTTCCACTAAAGTTTTTCTCATCAACTTGACGAAGGATAACTCATGGATCGGAAAGTATTACATAGCTATAACAATCACACATAATAAAGTTTAGAAATAACCCAATTAGTGCCAATGAATAATCTGATCATAAACCAATAATTTGTCGAACCCCAACAAACAGACCGCATAAAGTGATTACATCATATCGATCTCCTAAGACAACATTATATTGAAGATAGAGAGAGAGAGAGAGAGAGAGAGAGAGAGAGAGAGAGAGAGAGAGAGAGAGAGATCTAGCTACTGCTATGGTGAAGGAAATATGCCCTAGAGGCAATAATAAAGTTATTATTTATTTCCTGATTTCCTGATAAATGTTTATTATTCATGCTAGAATTGTATTAACCGGAAACATAATACATGTGTGAATACATAGACAAACATAGTGTCACTAGTATGCCTCTACTTGACTAGCTCGTTAATCAAAGATGGCTAAGTTTCCTAACCATATACATGAGTTGTCATTTGATTAACAGGATCACATCATTAGGAGAATGATGTGATTGACTTGACCCATTCCGTTAGCTTAGCACTTGATCGTGTAGGATGTTGCTATTGCTTTCTTCATGACTTATATATGTTCCTATGACTATGAGATTATGCAACTCCCTTTTACCGGAGGAACACTTTGTGTGCTATCAAACGTCACAACGTAACTGGATGATTATAAAGGTGCTCTACAGGTATCTCCGAAGGTACTTGTTGAGTTGGCGTATTTCGAGATTAGGATTTGTCACTCTGATTGTCGGAGAGGTATCTCTGGGCCCTCTCAGTAATGTACATCACTATAAGCCTTGCAAGAAATGCGACTAATAAGTTAGTTGTGGGACGATGCATTACATAACGAGTAAAGAGACTTGCCGGTAACGAGCTTTAACTAGGTATTGAGATGCCAATGATCGAATCTCGGGCAAGTAACATACCCTATCTTCTGAAGAGGTGTCCTCTCTACCATCCTCCGGACCACTAGCCTCCGGAGTCTCGTGGGAAGAAGACTGCGGGATCAGAGTCTACTGGGACGAAGACCCCGTGACCGGAGTCTTCTGGGACGAAGACTCTGGGACCAGACTCACGTGGGGCGAAGGATCGGCGACTCGAGTCTGGTGGGATGAAGGATCAGCGATCGGAGGCTCATGGAACTGAGTCCGAGACGGGTCCATGTCAGACGGAGCAGTCCTGTGGTCGGGTGAATCAACTGAGGGTGGCGGCGAGGAAGGCGTAGAAGCCTTCCTACCTCTCCCGCCGCGACGTCCACCTCTCCCGCTGCCACGTCCACCTCTACCAGCCTTCTTCGTCCTCCCCCGACCTCTCCGAGCCGAAGAAGAAGTGCCCACCGCAGTTGTCTGCATACTGTCTAGCAGCGATCTCTAGAGGGGCTGGGCTGGAATAATGGAACCACCCCTCCCAGTAGCGCTCGCAGGAGGCTCGGGGCGCTCTGGACCCTTGCCCACCATCCCGTCCACACCTGCAATGAAAAAAAGTAAACGAAATTAGTAAAACATTAAAAACTTGGATACCAGACATGAACATAATAGTATGTATGTAATTTAAGTGTATCATCATCATGAACACAAATATATATGATGTTTTTGTATCATCATCATGTCAGGGGTCGATTGGGGTGTCAGGGTGTCGGGGTCGAGGTGTGTTGTCAGGGTGTCGGGGTGTGGTGCTAGGGTGTCGGGGGACAGGGTCGGTGTGGGGGGGTCGGGGTGTCGATTGTCATGGTCTCAGGGTGTCGGGGATTCGCGGTCGGGGTCGGGGTGTTTGGTGGTCGGTGTCGGGGTCGGGGTGTCGGTGGTCGGGGTGTCGATGGTCATGGTCGGGGTGGGGCTGTGGTGTCCGGGGGTCGGGGTCGGGTTGGAGTCTGGGGCTTACCGGGGTGGAAGGAAAGGGCGACAGGTCTGAGGGCGTGGTCGACGGGGCAGAGGGCAAGGGTGATGGCGGTGGGGGCGGCGAGGCCGATGATGTTAGCGGACAGCGAGGGCGACGGGGGCGGTCAGGAAGAGGCGACGACAACGAGACGATATGAAGGAGAGTGAGTGAGTGAAGTGGGGGGGGAGGAGGGGCGGGTGCGGATAGAGTGGTTATGGTGCGACGGGCGCGTTAGGGCACCCGCCACAGCTACTTTCGGGTGGCGGGAGTCGTCCAGCAGCCGTCACAGCTAACTTCTGGATATTTTGTTATTTTTTGGGCGTTGGTTACAAGCATTTATCTGTGGCGAGCAGGTGGTCTGCCTGCCACTGCTGCCTTGTAAACGAGTGTCGGGCGTGTATAATAAGCTGGCACATTCGGAAGAGTTTATGTGTGGCGGGTGCGATCATCCGCCTCACTGCTACGTAGATTCCTCTGGCGAGCAAAGACGGGTACCCCCCACTGCTACTTCTCCTAACTAGCAGTGGCAGGTGCCTAGCCACCTCTGTCACACATTTGAGGCCACATATACCCTTTTCCTAGTAGTGTTCCCCTCACAGAAAAAATGCGCAGCCCACGCACCAAGAATATGTATTGTGTGTTGATTTAAAATAATAGAAGGACTTTTGTGCACCATGCCGGATCAAGAATATCTATTTACTTTATTAGTAGGTATAGATGTAAGGTCGTACTAAAGATAATATATTCCTTGGTAGGATGGCTAGCTGCAAACATTTTTATGTTCTAAATTATTACTACTTTTAATGTTTATGATTTAAGTTGCATTAACTAACACAATTATATTTTTGAACTAGCGCAAGGACCTCTCCAGCGATGAAACGTTCGCAACCGTCTGGACTGATGCGTCCGGATGCTTTTTTGCCATCCAACGGGGTGATGTAAATGTCCACGGACGTGTCCGGGTGTCCAAATCCCCTTATGCCGGACACAATGCTGGGGAGATTTGCGGGAGTCCGAACCACCACCATGTAGGACCCAGACAACCCCGGGTCACCGAAAACCCCACCCGGAGCCCATGTATTTGTCCACGTCTGCACATTTTCCGCGTCAAAGCCTGCGGATTCCCCCCTTTCCAGCAGATCGACGCTGCCCACCACCCATGGTCCTGCCCTTTTCACCCTCGGTTGCAACATGGATCCGTTCACACCCTCGGATCCAACAGGAGTGGCCGACCAGAAGATCAACTCGGCGACCCGCATCTTGCGGCACCGCATCAAAAGGAGCATACAGAAACCGGCCACCACCACCTCCTAAGAAGGGCGGCAGGCGGGGATGGTGGCGATGGGCCCGACACGGATGGGGGCTCCGCCACCATGGCCAATGCACTCGGCTCCTGGGCCGTCCGTGATGGAGCATGCCATGGGTCGTCAATCTGAACATGGCACACCTCCAGTTCGCCGGGTGCGGATCAATTGGGTGTGCGCTCAGTGTTCGCCGGCATGTCCCAACCGTGCGCTACACCGGCGGATGACGGGGAGATGATGGCCATCATCCATGAAAGATGTGTCTTCGAGGACGGACAAGTGGACGATTCCTAGACAGAGATGTACAACGAGCAGCCAGGCACGTAGCGCTGGATCCAGATCTGGCGAACATCGTGCAAGTCGTCTATGCAAAGATGTGGAAACGCTCGGTGGCAAAGATGTCAGAGGAGGAAGCTGCGGCAAAATGATGAGCCGGTGGCACGAACAACCGTCTGGAGGGGGGGCACAATTTGCACGGGCTGCCAGACTAGAAATTTTGTGATCGGGCGGATTTAAAAACTAATGAGCATCTGCCGTTTATTGTTTTTGAAGATTGCATATGTATACACTTTTATTTGCTCATCAAATTGCCGTTGATCAATATTGGACTTTAACTATATCCAGATGGGGCCGGACTTGGACGGACGTTTTGGGCACGGCGTTAGATGGCCAGCTCTCATATCCGAATATGTGGACTCGTCAGCATTCGTACGTGGATGGATAGTGTGAACAAGTTGGGGATGCGGTTGAAGATACCCTAACCATTGGCCATAAAAGATCTTTACGTAGTCCTAAAAGGTTTGCCCTCGGCCTGAGATATTCTACAAAAATTCTACTGTTAGTCTTAGTTTAATCCACCTGTCCAATGAGTGGGCCCCTTGAACTCTGTACTGTAATGAAAAAATTCCAACGGCGGGCCCTGTTCACTCCTATTTGTAGCCAGAATAAATCAAGCTATTAAATGTGGACATTTGTTTTTTCTTTTCCCTTTTCTTTCTGTGCTTGGTTTAGGGCACATCTAGATGTGCTCTAGAGTCTAGAATAGACCCATTTGTTTATAAGTCTTCCTAACAGTAATATTTCGACGTCGTCCATTTTGTACACGATTATCCCTCGTCTCAAATATACTTGAATGCAATTTCCTGAAATTTAAAACTGCTCAATATTTGTTGGACAAAATATCAACATCGTTTCCGGTCGTCGTCTTAGAAATTATAAGAAGTTCCAAATCTTTCAAATACTTTGGTTTTTACTGTTTTTTTGTGGACGACCTTCCTAGCTCCATGTAAATCTAATGTAATCGAAAGTAAATTACATAATATGTGGTGCCTTGTCATTTTCAAGACGGAGAAAATAACACCACCAGAACCAATATAAATACCAGTGGAGGCCCAACCATTCCTAGAGCAAGGAGAGATAACTACTACACAGCTTGGTTGATCTTTCCAGGCAGAGAAAAAAAGCGCTTGGTTGTTCCGGAAGATTAGACATGGCCTCGAATGCTAAGGCACGTGGTGTGCTTGTGTGTATCCAAATCATGCTACTAATCTCCGTGCTGACTATAGGCAGCGGCCGCACCTGCGAAGGCTGGCGAAGTAAGTGCGAATATACACACGTCTAGTTGTGTTATAGTATATTCATTACTGCCTTTTCGGGAGAACTTCGTCTGAATTATTTAATGTGACTCCATTCATTTCTGTCAGTTGATTATAAATAAATATTGTCCGTGCCGCTCAATCTTGGAACTTGTCTTTCATTGCAGTTCTGCTTCCATTCATTGGCGAGGAGAAGCCACCCATAGCACTTAAACCTTCTCCTAAAGCAGATGTCCCGTGCGATCCATCTCCCGACTGCCACACTAAGGGTTACCCCTGTTGCCATTCTCTGAAACCGACGCCTTAAGCAACAGCACTGAAGATGAACGACACTGGATCGAGATGAATGCACCTCCGTATGATGATATGTAGTATCACCAGTAGTAAACAAAGGTTGTAATGATAAATACATATTGGAGTTGTACTATCAATTCGATCTACTATATATTTTGTGGGATTTTCTATAAATAAACCCGGACTGCTATGGAATAAGATACTCCCCAGGCACTCTCTAAACTGGCCAAGCTTATAAGGCCCGTTTCGATTTTTTATATAGGCGTGTATTTGCTGGGTTTTTTTTTAATGTATTAAGCACGGCCAAAGCTCCACCGCATATGTACTTCTTGCTTGATAAATATGGAAGCTGTTCCCTGATCTATAATTACGTATAAATAAATACTAGCACAAATGCCCGTGCGTTGTAACAGGAGAAAAGACTTCAGAAACCCCTATCCAAATAAGCATTGCTCAAGAACAACCCTCCTCCCCAATTTTCTGCGGTCAGTGTCCTTTATTTTGACACCGCATCCCACACATGTTACTGCTTATCTCCCTTCCCTTAGTCGCCAATGGTGGTCATGTTGTGAAAGATTTTGCTTCACTACAGAGAAATGCCAAAAATAGTAGTACGTGATCGTTTTTATATTTCTCTATATTGTATATCGAGAAAGTAGTATTGGAATCCTCAACAAAAGAACAATAAATTTAAGAAGAAAATAAATATAGCAATTAAGTGTCCATATGAGACGTCACGAGAAGCCATGGCATACCTACATCTGGGACACCGACTACGCGGTGTCTCGGTGCACACAATAGAGAAGGGTGGGTTCCCGCGTCGAACCCTCTCTACTCTTTCTCTGCCTCTCCACTCTTCCTTTAGAATTAGTGCACTTTTAATATTGTATAGAGAGAAAATTATGGCCTAGGAGCTTTGTCGCACAAAGTTTCATAGCTTTTAAACTTATACACTCACCGGTCTATTCATCATCCATGGTAGATCCACCACAAGCTTGGTTTCACGTCGACATGGTTCACCACCTTCACCCCACACGACATGTCACACTGGATCCACGAATCAATACAGATAATGTTCAACGACTGAATTTATTTTCTTGAGTAAATCCATTGATGCGTACGTGTATGTATTTATGAGAGAAGATGGACCAATCGTTCAATCAGAACGATTACCAGATGGCACGCAGTTTGAGGCAGACCTTCGGGTGTCTAATGATCCATGTCTTTCCTCCTCTGGACCCCTATTTCCCTCATACATAAATTGCATCTACAATTAGAAACCCTCTCCTTAGTCTCTCCTCGGTCATCACACAGAACTGTAAAGCAAGAATGCATCTTCGAGAGATGCTGCAACATGGAGAACATCGAGCTTTTGTGTGCTTCTGACACGACCGCTTTGTAATCCTAAAAAATCACAACCGCTATGCCGCTGCGGAGAACATGGACGGATTCAGTTGCTCCGCCGGTAGCATATACCTCGACCACACAGTCCAGCGGGCGATGCTCGGGCTGTTTCAGTGCACCGTTTCTAGATGCACGCTGGCCCATGCCTACTTCTTCTCGTCGCCACCGTCTTCCGCTCGCTGTTCTGACGTCTTTGTCTGCTTGCTATTTTTTTAGGAAAGTCTGCTGGCTGATTTGATGGCGTAACTATCGTCCTGGTTGTTGCAAATGAACAATTTGTAGAGCACATGGAGGCCGGAGCAGGTACGTGAAACAGCCTATCATATCCAACCTCTTGCATATACATTGCCTATACAACAAACATCAGCACTTGCAATTGCATTAGCCAAAAAGCCACGCCGGGCAGTCGAGTCGAGGCGATCTGGCTATGTAGATACATAGGTACATATATAATTACACACTTGCAATGCTGCCGGCATGACGGTCAATTGATTCTGTTAATCTGGTTGACCAATTTCCTTCTAAATCTATACAATATGATCTTAATCAGCTTGACCATCAGAATCCAGGAAATTCGTGTTGGTTTTGATCTGACGGCTTAACAAGCCAGATTCGATCTATTAGTCTAACAAAAACAACGAAGAAGGGATAACGATAAGTGAAGGGGTCCACGTACCACCGTACGTGAGCCTCGATCACAACTAATGCGCCCTGATTGGGGGCACCCAAAAACCAACTCAGGTTTTGGGTCCCCTATCGCCAACGCCATATTTAAAGGATATGGGAGAGAGCTGGCCACCTGCGCGATCACAATTCACGTACGGTTTTCTCTCCTCGCGATATTCTCACCCCATCCGATCAGGGGAGCGCTGCAGCGATGGGAAGACCTAAGCCAGCCGCCGTCGCCGTCCCGGCCAGTCCCGGTGGCGTCCTGAAGGAATCGGGACGTCGAGGAGAACCTCTGCTTCGACTACATCACCCCTGCATCACGCCTGCACCGAGCAGGCGATCATGTCCACTCCCGTGACATGTAAAGAAACCCTAAACCCCCTTTTGTTCATGTTGTGAGGTGATTTAGATGCAATTAGATTCTGCTAATGGCATCTCATAGATGCATAATTATTCAAACAATTCGATCACTGACAGAAGTGACAGTCGAGTTGTATTAATCATGCTTACCTAAAAATCTAGAGCATGCTGACTCGTATTATCCCCTATAGATGCTAATGGATCGTCAATAATTTGATAGGCTTCAACACTCCTCTCCATGGTGTAGCTGCGGTGGGAAACGACCTGTTTGCGTTCAAGGAACAGAACACCCACCGCATTGGACATCAAGCAAGCACAAATGTCCACATTGAAGAATAACAGCAAAATCTTCTGCAAACCTCGAGAGCGAGAGAACGACGGCTATCCTCCCGATCGATCCGGCTTTTCTGTAGCGTTTGTGTATTGGTGTTTGTGTTCGGTCCTTTTCTCAGGACCGGCTCGTGTTCCCATCGTCGGCATCTCGTCTATCCTGTCGTGGTCCAGCTGCTGGCCACTCGAACCCTTGCTCGCTCAGTCTCGATCCCCTTCGCTTGATCCACTAACCCTCTTCCTCTCGATCCCACATAGCCGTCACGCACAGAGGCAAGACCCTCGCACCCGATCTCGCTTCTCCTGTACCCGCTCTGTCGAACTCTCCGGCCGCTCCGCCGCCCCTTGCCTCGTCTTCCCCTGCTACCTCTACTTCCCTTCTTCCCCCTACCTCTGTTCTTCAGCATGCACGGGAACTCTTCCGAGCCCTAGCCTTGGTGTGAGCGCACGCCACTGCGCCCCGCCTCTCCCCGCGCCCAGCCCTGGTCGTCCTATGCCATCGACGCAGACAGCAGCTTGGCATACAGCCACTTGGCAACACACTGCTGCCGTCGTCGTCTCATGTTATTTTCCCCCATCGGCGTCGTGGCATGTGAGGGCCAAGAGACGGAGCCGCTCCGCATCGCCCTTGTCGAACTCACCTCGGGTCAGCGGCCTCAAGTATGACATCCGTTCGCCACCAGCAGCAGGCTGCAACCGGCAGACTTCATGTTCTTCTATTCTGATTCGATCTTGTTCTGGTTGTGTGAGTTGAGGACATTGATGTGCTTATATCTTGTCTCCTCGTAGGATATAGATATGGATTGGTTTCCTACCTTTTTGTTCGTCACAGTGGAAGTTTGACACGGACACGTGACAACAAAATTTTCTACCTGCGGAGAGGGGTGACGAACGAAGGAAACACACAACAATACTTTTGTAGAACATAAATCTAAACTTTATGTAGATTTTCTTTTAGATCTTAGCCGTCAATCTTTATAGGTTAACATAAAATCAACGGATATAAATAGATGACGTATTGAGAACTATGAAAGCCTCCGTCTTTTAATATTATATATAGGTAAAGATACAAGACTATTACATATACTAGTAACTGAAACTGTTGGTTTAAGTCAGGCCTATGGTTGACTTTTGGCTCGCACCTCAGGGGCACCGACTTCATCTCGCGTGCTTTTTCTTTTGGCTTCTGAATTTAAATATGTGATATCTTGTGGAACAGAAGTCCAATTTAAGTTTAGTTTTCATATTGGTGTTCCTTGCGACGAGGCCTTTGAAATAAGGCCACTTTTCAGTAAGTCTTTATACGTATTTGAACTTTGCCAAGTTTTGACCGTTCAAAATTAATAGGCACCCGTGATGAAATCGGTAAATTTGGGAACAGAAACTGATGACCGTGTCGAGAAGCCAAGCTTGCCGACAAGCAATCGTTCGGCCAGGCAGGTGTGTGCTCCTATGCCTGCATGCCCCTACGAATTTCTCCATACATATAGAGGGACAAAATAAAGATGGAGCGGCCAAATACTGGGCTCCCCTCATAAAATAATGGGGTAGAATTGTAGGCCCACCTTCCCAGGTTTACATGGCTCCACACTATTATATAAGGAACTAAAACTTGGAACCATCAGATGAGTTGGTTGCTACATCATTCAAGAGGATCATCAATCCGCATGAGTAATGCATATTCCATCCACATGACCACATGTGCTACTATTTACAATTTACCGAGAGTCCGCAACAGTGTTTCTGTTTCTCGTCATATCCTTATTTATACTAAACTAAATTATTTTGTGTGTAACGGTGTTTCTATTTCTCCCACATGTACTGAAACTATTATTTCAGTTAATTTATTTATTTATTGTGCCAAATAAATCGATTGCTACTTTTCTGTTAAGTATGTTCCACAAAATTAATATTGGTTCAGAAATTATTTGGCCGATCCTCTATTATTTTGTGCGCAGATTAATCTACTCATGGCGCCAACTTCGACACTCAATGGACATCGAGCTCGTCATGTTGTCAGCACGTCGAGCCGACCATGTCGCTTCGCGGGTTCGAACTATGTTGTGTCGACCTCGTCACGTCGCTAGTTCATCGAGCGACATGTCGCTAGCACGGTACCCCGAATGTCCAGTGACGCACCATAACCCATCAAGGCCATAGCATGGGACCCACATTGGATCCTAATCCATTGTACCCCGTTGGTGCATACTTAGCACTATTCCGTACGTTGTTGCGTAGCGGGATACCCCCCCCCCCCCAACCCCAGCCGGTTGGCCAACGCTTCTCGATGTTCACTAGCCCAGCATGGCCGTACGCACGAGTACATACACGCAACGTACTTTACGCGATTGTTCGAGACCCCGGCCGTATGTATGTACTCTTTGGCCCTTTTTTCGCAGCATGGACATACGTGTACAAGGTTTAAACAGTCTAGGGCCAAATATCTTAATCAAATCCTACTTACAAGTTGTGCTAGTAGTCTCTCAATCTCTCTTGATCAATTTGACCATGTGAACTACTAGCTGCGTGCGTACTCTCTTCCTCTCCCTCTCTCTCTCTCTGGTGTACTGTATTTAGCCAATGTACACTGTTGCTTAGTCGACACGGTCTCATATGCATGGTAGTTATACAATACGATTAGTACAACACGTGCCGCTTCTCGCTCGCCCACGGCTCATCGTTACACACCAGTATGTACGTACAGGACATGGACCGAATAGATAACGCGATATGTATGTTTCAACCTTGTGGGACCCAGATGTCAAAATCCAATTAGTAGAAGGAAACAAAATCTCGTAATAATTAAGGAGGCACTCATTTTCAGATGGCTGTTGTATGTTGACTATGTTGACAATGCTAGACGGTAACGCCGCAACGAACACACCAAGGCATGGACGATAGCGACGGCTCGGACGGGAACGACACCGAGCCAAGAAAGACCCGGAAGTGGAGTACCAGATGAAGCGGAGTAACAGGGTTGATTGGTTCAAGTATGGAGTTCCGATGCAATCACCAGAAGGAAGTGTGGGGGTAGATGGATGGCCTGGCTGGCTCTTTAGGATAGGGTGGGGGCAGCAACGCGTGCAAAACTGTGCCTCTGGTTCCATGAGGCAGGAGCAGCCCATCCCGCCGGTGATGATTTGGGATGCTGGAGGAAGAAGACCAGAGATTGAAGAAGCATGACTGCCATTCGATGTCAATCCAATGGCTACAACTAGCAGAATCATTTGTTGACTAAGTTGACAAGGCCTTGCATAGGTTTCAACCTCATGGGCCCCACATGTTAGGCTTCAAATCTATGGCAAACATACACCCATTTTTCTTATTTTTTAAGAATTTACAGTACATTTCCTTGGTTTTTTTTTAGTCTAAACACACTTTATTAATCAAATAAGTTCATAGGGATACAATGAATGTCTGGAGGGTTTATTAGCCACAGATGGCGCCCTAGATCCAGACCGAAAGCATGTTTAGCGAGACTGTGCGCCTCAATATTGGTTGTTCTACCTTCGAAGATGAAGGTATACATTTCCTTGGTGAGTCAACCTTATGACTAAAAGTTCCTTCAAAGCCCAAATCCATCTTTCCTGTTCGAAAGGTTCGCAACTGGGTTGGGCACAAAAAGGAATGTTGGGCTGGGCTGGCTTTCTTATAAAAAATCAATAAATCTAGGATGGTCCTTTTACTCAGATAAAACAAAAGCTTGCCTTGGCATGTTCTACGTAAAAATAAAATCAGGGTTGGGCGGTCCATAGCCCAGTTATTTTGCTTGATCTAAAAAAATGGATACCTCCAGTCTCTATTGTTTATACTTATCCTCGTATAATGCTCTTGTTTGACTACGTTGATAACCTCATTGGTCGAACCTAAACATTTGTTTTGCGTCAGTCGATTCAAATTTAGAGCAGATGTCAAATAGGGCAGCGTCGAGAACCGCATCAAGGTGTTTGGACTATGGCTTAGCCTCGGACAGTTCCAAGCATAAAGGATTTTCAAGGTTGACTCGTTTGGCTGCTATGGGGGGGATGCCATTGCCATAGTAAGAACAAAAGGTGTGGGAGGTTAGTGGTGTAGACGGGGGATGGTTAAGACGAGGTCGGTGAGAAGAGGCGCGTGACTCAGCGCCTCTGGCTGCGGTGGTGCTGAATGTTGAAAATATGCCCAAGAGCCAATAATATTTGTATTATTTATTTCAATATTTATAATTAAGAGTTTATATTCTATGCTATAACTTTCATGTTCTTAAATATGTGATTCAGATAAAAACTCATAAGCACGTGTAGAATGATAAACGGTTAAACCTAATTCCTAGTATTGCCTCTAGGACTAGCTCAAGTGTCGTGTGATGATCATCTTTTCCTAATCATGGGCACTTGGTTAAGTGTAACGAGGATTCCTCACAACATTGAGAGTATGATGTTAGTAGAACGATCATATTGAATTAACCCAACTTGTTTTTTATACGTTGAGATGTTATCGTCGCAAGTCTATAAGTTATAACTTGGAGAGTTAATGTATGGTTTAGTTCCATAGACCATGAGAGTATCATAGTCACTTCATAACAGACGATAGACTTTGGGGTTGCTCAAACATCTGAAGGAAATATGCCCTAGAGATAATAATAAAGTTATTATTTATTTCCTTATATCATGATAAATGTTTATTATTCATGCTAGAATTGTATTAACCGGAAACATAATACATGTGTGAATACATAGACAAACAGAGTGTCACTAGTATGCCTCTACTTGACTAGCTCATTAATCAAAGATGGTTATGTTTCCTAGCCATGAAAAAAGAGTTGTCATTTGATTAACGGGATCACATCATTAGGAGAATGATGTGATTGACTCGACCCATTCCGTTAACTTAGCACTTGATCGTTTAGTATGTTGTTGTTGCTTTCTTCATGACTTGTACATGTTTCTATGACTATGAGATTATGCAACTCCCGTTTACCAGAGGAACACTATGTGTGCTACCAAACGTCACAACGTAACTGGGTGATTATAAAGGTGCTCTACAGGTGTCTCCGAAGGTACATGTTGGGTTGGCGTATTTCGAGATTAGAATTTGTCACTCCGATTGTTGGAGAGGTATCTCTAGGCCCTCTCGGTAATACACATCACTTAAGCCTTGCAAGCATTGCAACTAATGAGTTAGTTGCGGGATGATGTATTACGAAACGAGTAAAGAGACTTGCCGGTAACGAGATTGAACTAGGTATTGAGATACCGACGATCGAATCTCGGGCAAGTAACATACCGATGACAAAGGGAACAACGTATGTTATTATGCGGTCTGACCGATAAAGATCTTCGTAGAATATGTGGGAACCAATATGAGCATCCAGGTTCCGCTATTGGTTATTGACCGGAGACGTGTGTCGGTCATGTCTACATAGTTCTCGAACCCGTAGGGTCCGCACGCTTAACGTTACGATGACAGTATATTATGAGTTTATATGTTTTGATGTACCGAAGGTTGTTTGGAGTCCCGGATGTGATCACGGACATGACGAGGAGTCACGAAATGGTCGAGACATGAAGATTGATATATTGGAAGCCTATGTTTGGATGAAGTGTTCCGGGTGAAATCGGGATTTTACCGGAGTACCGGGAGGTTACCGGAACCCCCCGGAGGTTAATGGGCCTTAGTGCAGATCCCAGCGCAGATCCCAGCGCAGACCCGTGCGCCGCCAGTCGATAGGCGGGGAGCGCCAGGAGCCAGGCGTCAGTGCAGATCCCAGCGCAGATCCGGCCCTGTCAGCGCCTACTGCTGGCGCGCGATCCGGTGCGGGCCCGCCTAGATTCGCCTCATCATTGCGCCATGATGGGTCTGCGCTGGATGTCTCCCACGGCGCAGGATTCTCTGCGCCTGATTCCGCCGCGTCTCCACCGACTCCAAACCGCGTTGGCGCAGAGGATCCTGTTGGCAGCGAGGCGGGGATTCTCACGGGATCTCCCTCGGAGTTTGCTGCTCCTGATGCTGCAGTCCCAGGATCTTCTGCATCAACACCTGCTGCTGCTGCTCCACGGACACGTCTGCAAAAAGGGGTAATAAAGCCAATTAATTACAAACAATTGACAAAGTTCAGTTTAATGTGCTCCATAGATGAACCAAGTACTCTTGGCGAGGCACTCAGCGACAAAAATTGGAAGGCAGCCATGGAAGAAGAACACATGGCACTTCTCAAAAACAAAACGTGTGGCATCTGGTTCCGCCACGGCATGGTAAAAATTTGATTGATTGCAAGTGGGTCTTTAGAATTAAAAAGAAGGCTGATGGAACCATTGATCGCTACAAAGCCAGACTAGTTGCAAAGGGCTTTAAACAACGGTACGACATAGACTATGAGGACTCCTTTAGTCCAGTTGTTAAAGCTGCAACCATTTGTCTTGTGCTTTCTATTGTTGTTTTCAGGGGATGGAGCCTTCGCCAGCTAGATGTCAAGAATGCGTTTCTTCATGGTGTTCTGAAAGAGGAAGTGTATATGAAACAACCTCCTGGTTTTGAAAACAAGAATAAGCCGTTTCATGTGTGCAAGCTTGATAAAGCATTATATGGACTCAAACAAGCTCCTAGGGCGTGGTACTCCAGACTAAGTCACAAATTGCAAACTCTTGGCTTTGTTCCTTCTAAATCTGACACATCCTTGTTTATTTACAACAAATTGAAAACATCCATATTCGTTCTTATATATGTTGATGATATTATTGTCACAAGCTCATCTAATGAGGCTATATCAGGACTGTTGAAGGATTTAAATGTTGAGTTTGCTCTCAAGGATCTGGGTGACTTGCACTTCTTCCTAGGGATTGAAGTCAAGAAACAAGGCAATAGTCTTCATCTTTCTCAGGAAAAGTATGCCACTGACCTGGTAAGAAGAGTTGGGTTACAAGGATGTAAATCTTCACCAAGTCCACTGTCCAGCATAGAAAAATTGTCACTTACAGAAGGAAAGCCCTTGGGTCAAGATGACAGTACCAGGTACGGAAGCTTGGTAGGTGCACTTCAGTATCTAACTTTGACAAGACCTGATCTTTCATTTGCAGTAAACAAGGTTTGTGAGTTTCTTCATGCACCCACTACAACTCATTGGACAACTGCTAAACGTATAGTGAGATATGTGAAAGATACAGTTAATCTTGGTCTCACTTTCAACAAGTCTTCATCTACACTTGTTAGTGCATTCTCTGATTCTGACTAGGCAGGGTGTTTAGATGATAGACGATCTACTGGTGGTTTTGCAGTATTCTTTGGTCCAAACTTAATATCATGGTGTGCAAAGAAACAAGCCACTGTATCAAGATCCAGTACTGAAGCTGAGTACAAGGCTTTGGCAAATGCCACATCTAAAATTATTTGGGTCCAGTCCATGCTACGAGAGCTTGGTGTGAAGACTACCCAAGCTCCATGTTTATGGTGTCATAATCTTGGTGCTACTTATCTGTCTGCTAACCCTGTCTTTCATGCAAGAACAAAACATATTGAGATTGATTTCCACTTTGTTAGAGAACAAGTTGCAAACAAGCAGTTGAAAATTCTGTTCATTCATTCTCGTGATCAGGTTGCAGATGGATTCACCAAAGCTTTGCCCACACAAAATTTTGAAGAGTTCAAGCGTAATCTCAACTTGACCAAGTTGTGATTAAGGGAGGGTGTTGAACGTAATATTGGTCACGCCTAGTGTCGTACGTGACAGGTTCAGAGTTGGCTGAAGATAACTATCGCCAGGAGGATTCCAACCGAAGATAGACTAGGATCTTAGCTCATATGTGTTTATCTTTGTAACCTCTCTTATCTCTTCTTCTCCAAGTTGTAATCTGAACCAACTTTGGACGCTATACCAGGAGGTCGCGACCTGGCTATATAAACACGCAACCGTCGCCCAGGATGGGTACGACATTCCTCCATAGTAGCAAAAACTATAAGCCAGTTTTTGCTGGAACGGGGCATCGGTGGTGCTACAAACAGCCATGGGATTTGCTGGAACCGAACATCAGTGGTGCTACAAAACAGCCATGAAATTTGCTGGAACTGGCTTTCTTCCTCGAGGACAACCATGGCGTTTTTCTTTTTTTTGCTTCAACTGCAGAGGTCAAAGCTGCAACCAGTGTTGCGCAATGCTGGAAAGATGAAGTAGGTGCTTGATTGAGGAGGTGACCGCGGTGAATCGCCGACCAATGTCGACGAGGGAGCTGAGCTGCAAGCGGATGCGACGGCGGAGCTGCATCTGCTGGCATGGGCACTGTAGCTTTTTTCAAGAGAGAGCTGAGCTGCATCTGCTGCGCGCGGGAGCTGCAGCTTTTTTCGAGAGAGAGCTCGCACCCTGATGTGATGCGGTCGTCAGGGGCGAGCCGGGATGGTGCTGGAGGTCCCCTCGCTGGCCGGCTGTGCAGTAGACGCGCGCTCGCTGCGGGAGACCAGGAGCGGGGCGGAAGAAGGGATAAGGCGGCTTGTGCGGGGAAAACGGGACCACCAGATCGATTGGGATCGAGCGAGCTCGCGAGACCGGCCGAAGTTTCGGCCGGCCTGCCGTACCGAAACGTTTACCGACTTGGAAAGAGTAGGAGTATCAATAAATCCTGGGAGACCGACAACGGTAGGAAGCCACGATTAGGTGAGGCATGCTCGGTACAGACTTAGATACGTCACCAGTTTGTATTGCTATATTATCTTCTAGTCTTTATATACGTATCCCCTTTGTCGAACTCAGTCCACATCAAAGCATCAATCGTTCGTTCGGTTCTCGCCTGGAGTTCTTTCCAGCCGCCGTCGCCGTCGCCGCTCTGGAATGGCAATCTCTCTCCCTTCCCATGGCGGCCAAGTCACAGACCGACCAGGCCCGACCGATGGCGACGGCTGATCTGGAGGCCGCCATCGCAGCGCTCCCCGTCAAGAGGCAGCGCCTCCGGGAGTTCTTCCACCGCGTCGTCGAATGCGCGCCTCCCCATGTCAAGCTCCCCTTCACCTGGGACGACATCGATGCCCACCTCTCCTCCCTTCACTCGTCCCTCTCCCTCCGGTTCCGCCAGATGCAGCGGCCGCCCCACCCCATCGCCCTTGCAGTCTCAACCCCACACGATAACGAGTCCATCCAGGAGGATCAGGAGATGGTTAGGGATGATGAAGACGCATCCTCAGTTCAAGAGATGAAGGAAGATAACATGCAGAAATATACAGAGGACCAGAAGAAGAAGGTGAGCGTCCCACGTCTACACACAGACAATGGCTTTGCGGCCGCGCCATGCCACAGGGCCGGAGGAACTCTTGATCAAGTGTTTCAGATTCCGATGCGGGTTCACGCCCGCACGCCGCAACCCTATACTTCACCAGCCATACATGGGGTTGCTCCCGCCTGATGTGATTCTTCCTGTGCTCGGGCGACAACAACCATACATGGCGTACCAACACGAGTTTCCTGCCATGCTGATGAGCAACAATGTTCCTATGATGGTCCAGCAGCCATACACGCCGTATTTCGCCAAGAGTTCTTTCCTGTTGTTTCAAGGCAACACACCATGGGCATTGACCATGTACTTCACAACCAGCATTACATGTCGCACCATCAACCCTACTTCACAAAACACTACATGTCGCACCATGAGTACACACAAAGGATGCATGCACTAGGTTTTCCAATCCCCCATGAGTTGGACACTGATGTTGTTCCTGCTTCATCTTCTTTAAGAAAAAATACATTTGGTGAATTTTTTACTACGCTTATGACCCTTGAGAATGAAATCCAGAAGGACGTCAATCAAGCAATGATGGTGAATAAAACAACCAACCTTAAGAAGAAGGACAAGTCAATGAAAAAAGGCAAGTCCAAGGGTCCCAATAAGGCTGGTACACCAGGAAAGTCTAAGAAGATTGGCGCCACTGCTGATGCCGAGTGCTTCTTCTGTAAGGTGAAAGGTCACTGGAAGAGGAACTGCAAGAAGTATTTGGCAGAAAAGAAGAAGTCTGCAAATTCCAGCCTCGGTATGAGTGTCATACATGGGCATGATGTATTCCTTGCTAATTCATAGTGTAATTCTTGGGAACTGAATATCAGATGCTCATATTTGCAACTCGATACACGGAATATAGAGGCCTAAGCGATTAGCAAAGGATGTGGTGATGATGTGCGTCAAAAATGGAGTAAAAGTTGACGTGCTTGTCGTCGACGTCCTACCTCTATATTTTTATTTAGGATTTATTTTAGAGATTAATATCTATTACTATGTTCCAGCCTCAAGCAAAAGCATTATTTTTGGATCATATGTGTTGCAAGGTGGTAAATCGTTTAACCCTGAGAACAATGATTGTCCAATTTATCAATGCACATCAACTTACTGTTACTGTAAAAATTCGGGTAACAAATGTTTAATGTTACAATCGTTCGGGTAACAAATGTTTAATGTAACAAGAATTCCGACAATAATGAGTGCAAATTCTCATGGTAACAATGATGTTGAATAGACCCACTTATTAGAAACTACGACAAATTTCTCATCCGCCGCATCACCCAACATGGAGGCATCGTGCCCTCGCGCTTCCTCCTCTACCTCAAAACCCACAAAGTTTCCCTCCACCACCTGCCCCGAATCTCCCTGGTCCACCCGGCCACGCTTGTCACGGCGTCCTTCTGTGACAACCACCTGGCGCCATTCGTTTCACACACAGCCAGAGCCGACAACCGACACTACCAATACGTTACCCTAACGTCGCGCGGTGGCCTCGTCCTCCCCCGCCGCTCTTTGGAGTTTAGGACGGATCGGCGCTACAACCTATGTGTGTACAACCCTATGACAGGTGAACGCACCTTCCTCGCTGATCTTCCAGACATCTGCACAGATTATGGCCGTCCATGGCACAGCTCGTTTGTCATGCTTACAGCGGCAGACGGCGTCACTTGCTCCTCCTTCTTGCTATTGGTTGCCGATCTGAGAAGCTACAATGGACACACTATCAGGATCAAAACGAGCACATCGGGCGGCGCCGGCTGGGGACCTGCCACTCATCCTGCAAATGATGGCCTCACATTGATTCCTTTCCTTGAGCAAAAAGAAGCAATAGTTCTTCCAGGGGGAATCATTCACTGGCTCGTTCAGTATTGCTATGGAATCCTTCAATATGATGTCCCCACAACAAAGGCATGTACGCTGAAGCTTCCACCTATCACCAGAAACAACGCAAACAGGCGCAACCTAGGGTTGGGAATGTCGCCGGGCGGGAGGTTGCACTTGCACGTCGTAGACAGGTTCAAGATTTCTATGTGGCTACAAGTCTCACCCAAAGATGGTGGTTGGGAGCCGGAGGCCGTAATCGACACCGAGGAGAAGTTGCAGTTGCTGGTTCCTAACATGCGAGCTATGATTAACCCTAGTTATGTGTGCATCAAGTTCATGTATTCCGGAGAGAGGAGCAGTGTGGTGTTGCTGCGTTTAAATTCCCAACTCATCATTCTTGATGTGGAGATAATGGAGATGCATCATCAAGATTATTCGGACAACTCCTCATTGTTGGAGGTCGATCTGCTATCGTGACTACAGACCATGAAAATATTTTCTTAGTTGTAATTAACATGCGGCTAGAAACTACGAGCGAATATTGTGTTCCTCAGTGTTAGTGTGCTATTTGTTGACTATTTAACTAAGTAGGACAGATCGTGGATGAATCTTTGAAACCTATATTGTTTTGTGCCATTTTACCACCTATTTCCGTATCCCTCCTGACCTCCGATTCACTCCAGTATATATCTCTCCAGTCCAATTGCTTCTTTTCTCTACCCCTTTCCATTGGCGAGCCGTGCGGGAAATACAGTACGGATTGGCCGCTTGCACGGTGTGCTGTTTACAGACCAGTCGATGAATACACTGTCTGGGCTGGATTGGGCAGGCTTCCTTTCAAACAAAGGTGAGTGAGGCATCCTTCCTTTCAAACTACTCCATTTGAAAAATTTGTATACTAATCTCGATGAGTGCTATGAACCAACTGCCCCATGTGCTGGTGGTGAGCTCCATGTTCTGTTAATTACGGCCTCAATCTGTAACAAGTCTTCTCACAGCACGCTAAGCACAACCCCAAGTCTTGGCACAGCTAGGACTAGGTACGCCTTGTTTCACAGTTAATTAATGGTCTGCCTGTTCTGAGAGTTCAAATAAACGGCTATGCTGCTTGATCGATGGAGTATACACGCACAGTAGCTGCTCGATGGAATGCCGCAACGGATGGATACCTTCTCGCTTGGTCCGTCCTTGTGGTCTACCACAGACAATACCAGGGTTGGATTTAACCCTCTCCTCCATCGCCGCACATGCTCATCCTAGCAGTTCTTTTCAGGGCTATTAGTTCCGTCTTCCTTCTCAGCAGCAGGAATTTCAACTATGGACCGAATGCATATGGACAGTGTGTTGTTCACGAGCAACAACAACTGAGTTCTGCAGCTGGAAGATTACAACTTCATTTACCACCCTGGCCGGTGGGCTTGGTCAGTTGATATTTGGTTTTGTTTTGTCCAATCACATGAATACACCAATAGAATGTCTACTATAGAATAAAGTCATTGCCAATAAACACCGCAGTGACCAGACAGTTTTGATGGTTGTCAAACATGTTGCACCTTCGCAACATGAAATAGTCGTCAAATCTATGAAATTCATATGATACACCCGAGATATGAATACTCCACTATCCACACATCCCAAGCGAGATCTGATGGATGAACATGTCCGGCGCCCTAGCTTGGTCCATCCCAGAACAAGGCCCTAGTCCGGCTCTGGTACAAAGCTGAGAGAAATCTTGTAGTTGTTAGCTTCTTGTTCCCGGCCAGTGACGCAGTCAAAATAGTGACGTTAAAGCGAGGGTGAATTGAATAGAAATGTGATGTGTTAGTGCCTGGGAGGCGGCCGCAGAATTATGGCAAGGGGCCTGGCAACGATCCTGGCTTGCCGGTGGTAGCGCTGCCGTAAGCCAGAAAGCTAATAGCTTATATAAACAATTCTGGTTTATGCCGCAATTAATAATCTTGGTCCCTTATTTTACATAAACCCCCAGGATTGGATCACGATTAATAGTTGATATCAGGTATTTTGGATAAAGCCTTTGTTATTTTGCACATGAGCCCTTTTCTTCCACCGTCTGGGACTTTCGGCTATGGGCCGTCATTCCCACATTCGTCCGTCTGGGACTTCATGAGTTGCAGGTGGGAGCCTTGATATATTCTGCTACTTGCTCAAGGTTTCAAGAGCAATCTTGCTGATGTAGAGGAAGGAACTTGATTTGGGTCATGACATGGAGGTCCTTGGGACTGGCATTGTAGATGTCAATTATTCCATGCTAATGGTGAAATACACTTTTTTACACTTGTCTGTTCAGAATAGTGAATAGTATATGCAATAGAGACTATTTTTTGGCCGCCGCCGACGTCTATAGTCAGATGTTTTCTGGCCGCCGACGAAGACTAATTTTTTTCCGAATACGCAATGATTACATATTTTTTCATTGATAGGTAGGAAAGAACAACAACAACATAGAGGATATCCGAAGAAAGCCACCATAAAAAGTGTGGGTACGATCAAAACAAGAGATACAACGCAACACAAAACTCGTCTAGTTTGAACTCCAGCCAGAAGACTAGGAGACAAAACACAGGACACCAAGACCATCACACGGCGATGAATATAGACCTGACATGATCAATGTAACCCCCCCAACCATAAGAGCCTAGAGGATCGGCAAGTGGGTTGCAGGACTCGAACATGCCAGAGGAAGAAGCCATGGAGGAAGCATCGACAATGTCGTACATTGCGCCCCAGATGCCCACGCCCTGAGAAATAGCACAAGCCAAGCACGTCGTCCGGCATCTCCAAATCCAACACCAAGGAGACCTCGAGACACCAAGACAATGCCTTCATGAACAGGAATGACGGCGTGACGCTGCAGCTGTCCGATCCGGTGAACTAGACCAAGGGGTTACCACGTGCGCCCAAATAGGGCACGAAAGGCAGGCCATAAGAGTGCCTCCAAGAAGGGGGTGTCACTCGTAGGTGTCGGCACTACCAGCACAATCATGCCGAGCTGGGTTTTAGCTCCGGCCTGTAACCGAACAGTCCCAAAAGCCGCTACTTCTGGAGCTGGAGACATGGCAATGCATGGCACCCGACACCAAAGAAGGAACGTGCACCGTCGGAATCACTGCAACCATGGCCGCGGGCTAGATATGGGCAGGGAGGCCCAAATCCGCCAACAAGTCTAAAAAATTCAGTTCATATAAATACCTGCCCTCATTTTGATTTCATATCATGCACAAATGAAAGGATTTTGTGTTCCTCAAAAAAGAGGAAGATGCACACTTTATACTGTATTAAAACGATATGAATTGAGATTGGAAACAAACACGGATGTGAAGATGTGAACATAAACACGCTTAATTTGGTATGCGCAAGCTATTTTGAGACGAAATGTTGAAGCACTTTATTCATTTGGGCTTGCCGAGCAGATGCGTCCAGAGAAGCAGATCTAGATGAAGTACTCTCTCTGTACGGTATCCGTACAGTTAATGGAAAAAGTTAGAAACATTATAAACATGCTCCCAGAACGCAAGATATATGCTGAAAACTAGGAAGAAATATAGTTTTAATACAAATTTGGTCGCGGCAGCACCCCCGTCTATGCAGGCAAGAGGAACTTACAGGAAGGGCGCAGCAGGTCCAACGCGGCGCGGTTAGCCTCCGCTTGGATCCTTGATCTTACAATCTCTGCCTGAAGGGCTATTTGAGCTTGATGAGCGCTGTTGTTGTCGGTGGAGGTCGCTGCACAGGAGACGTGTAAGTCAACATTGCATGCCGTGCAACGGTAGTACGACGCGCGTCCCGCGCTGCCGTCGCACGCGGCGCAGCGGCCGTCGCCGACGACCAGTGTGAGGTCATGCGCCGGGTATGCGTGCCGCGCGCTGCGCACCACTTGGGGCAGCTGCGCGCAGCTCGGGTGCATGTCGAACCCGCATGGTGGGCAGCGGTAGAGGTATGAGCCCAGGGCGCAGCTTCCCAAGCAAACGTCACACAATAGGGTCGCGTCGCGGCTGGTCTGGACGAGCACAAGCGGGTGCGCATGGTGCTCGGGGGAGGAGAACGTCTGCATGTGGTCGGCGCAAGAGTTGTGGATTGCGAAGTCGCAGCCACCGTGGCAGCCATAGCCGGCGCCGGAGAGGTCCTCCCAGCACATGTCGCAGCGGAACGGCCCGGTGTAGTGCCGCTTTACCAGGTCATGCCCTGGATGGGAGAAGTGGCTAATGACGGCTTCCTGCTGCTGGTGCTGGGCCATCTCTCGGTTGTCTGAGTCGTGTGCTCTATGTGTTTATGTGTTTGCTTTGGATGGCATTGGAGCTGCATCCACATGTATACTTATAGCTCTCCAGGTCCAGGGTGACAAATATGGTGAAGCTGAGGCCCTTTGAATACTTGTATACCCCAACCATCGGTTTATAATTCCATCATTAAGAGTTGCTTAGCTAGATGGAATATTACATTCATTAAGAGTTGCTTAGCTATCAGCCAGCTGCAGG
This sequence comes from Aegilops longissima, assembly GCA_021605205.1. Classification (NCBI taxonomy): domain Eukaryota; kingdom Viridiplantae; phylum Streptophyta; class Magnoliopsida; order Poales; family Poaceae; genus Aegilops; species Aegilops longissima. Next base: position 767,864,990 of record CM038679.1, on the reverse strand, counting down.
TCAACTGGCTGATTATTCACTGATTGTTAACCAAGGTGGATTACCTTCCTCGATAGTTGCTGCTATCAGTACAGCTATGAGACTACTTGGGGTTGGATCGAGGTCTGAACGTGATACAGAGATAGACACCTTGTTAAGTGATATCAACTTGGCTGTACTTACCTAGCTAGCTGTAAGAAGACTTGGGATTTGGGAACAGATCAAGGTCATCATTACGAAATTTGCTCATCGACTGATCGGGCCTTAATTTGTTGACGTTGACCGCACATGGAGGTTACCGCCAGCACATTTTCACATGAGGGGAGATGACCGACGCCTACTCCAGTCCACTAAACTTGGTTGTACCTATTAAACCCATTAAGTGTTGTGTGAAGGGCGGCCAACTAGCTATGCCACGTGGCGCAAGCTGGTTGGCCGTGGTGAGAAATCTTTTAAAACTTTTTTAGATGAAGGTGGGGATAATTTGTTAAATGTATGTTTTTTCTTTTTAGATGGAAGTGAGGACCTCTGGTATTTTTTTAATGAAGGGTTATGCAAAGTGACGCACACTGGTAAGCTGCGGTTGTATTTTTTTCTTTTTCTTTTTAATTTTTTTAGATGAATGTGAGGATTTTTATTCTGACATGTTTTTATAGACAGAGACGAGGACTCTATGTTTTTTTTCTAAATGAAAACATGCGCACAACTTTCTCTCAAGCGGCAAAATATGGTGGCATCTGAACCACTAGACCTATATACAATGGTAATGCTGAGGTTCATTGGGTAATTCTAATTCCACATGGCTCTGATCCTGCATTACCCCCATATATATGAAGTATAATCGTTTCAATCTGTTCAAAAAGTAAGGCTAGTCGGTGGATAATTACATTAGGGTGAGTAATAAATTGAGTAGAACCAACAAGCAAAATAAACAGGCAATGTCAATGACGAACAAATGTCTGAGTACCTTGCTTGCTTGAGTTCATTCAGCGGGAGAAGTTCGAGGTGGTGTTTTACCGCTCCTTACACTTCAACGGAATTTCCAATTCACTCGTTCTTCAGCAAAGAAATATAGTCGATGAAATTGACGCGATTTCAAATGTGGACAAAACAAATCATTCTCCGGCAAACAAAAAATAACCGAAATATGATGCTCCGTACTAGTTAGTTGTGCTTGATGGAATGTGTAGCCGAGCTCCCTTAAGAGCGATGGCTCGGTGATGTTGGCTGATAGGGCTATCGGACCTGTGGAGGTAGGCAAAGGCATGGAGCGGACCCATGGACATGGCGATTGGAATGCATGGGGATGGAGACCGGGGCAGACCGTGCTGGAGGGTTGGGGTTGTGGGGAGGTGGTGGATCTCGCTATCGCGGGGAGAGGAAGTAGGAGGAAACTACACAACCTCATTTCACTGTAGCGGCAGAGAGAGAGAGAGAGGGGGGGGACGGGGGCGGGCAGGGGAGGGGAGGGGCGGGGGATGTGTATGGCGACATACACAGTTGTTTGTTCCATATGTTTTCCGTCTGTGTCCATTCATGTCTTCTTTTTTGCTAAAACAGCCCCGGGTCCCGGTCTGTGGTGGACTTGTTCTGGTCCTTCTAAGCATAAAAAGCAGTGGAGTCGCCTGTAGTTGTAGACACCTTCATTCGTGAACCGAAAGATATGCATACCCGCCAGTTTCTTTATTAAATGCTGCTTACTTTTGAATTAGTGCATATTGTTATTCACTTGCCGCGGAGGTCGTGGTCTTTGGTAATTTTTGGTAAAGGCGGTAGATTTGCAGTACCCCAACCACAAATGTGGTGGTTTTCATCAATTTACTCTCCAAGCATTCAGATCAAAAATGTCAGGCCATAGACTTGAACCGATCGAGGTCCTAATAAAATAGCTAGTCCGCCGAGGAATCTGCGAGCCGCGTTGGGTTAACGTGATGGTCTCATCAATCGTCTGGCTAACAGCTAGCAGGCAGTTGCTGGCGAGCATCTCCATGTCGGGAACTCCATCGATCCAAGTTGCCTTGACTTGGCCAATGGATGGACCACATACAAGCACGTTGATTGAACGTGGCTTGCTCAACGGGATTCCTAGTACCCCATCTATCTTAGCCTTGGAGGGATCTACTTGCATCGATTCTCACCTTGTCTTTGACGCGACCTCGCCGGCCGGCCACATGATTCCTCGGATCCATCAGTTGGTTCTTAACATTAGTGACTTTCTCTAGGTTGATGCAGTGGCGGAGACAGGGGGACCAGCAGGGGCCCTGGCCCCCCTAACATTATCTATTTGCTGCATATTTTCTGAAGAACAGTGCGAACTTAGTGATGTTTGGCTGCTAAATTGATGCTTTGGCCCGCTCCAATCAGTATTAAGAGCACCTGGCCCCCCCAATTGAATTTTTCTGGCTCCGCCACTGGGTTGATGCATAGTCTTTGGATCCATCACTTGGTGGACTTGGATCCATTGTGATGCACCAAGGAAACAAGAAAGTTCAACCTCAAAATCTTGTGTAGCGTCCAGCTCCGCTGTGTGTGTGGGTCGATCAAAGACTAACATTGATCGATCGTGGTAGGTCTTAATGTAATAGCTATTGCACCGATCGATCTAAGGAATCTTTGTGCGACCGAGCATGTTCGGCTAACGCGATTTATCGGTCAGCTCCACAGCCACAAGTTGCTCATGAGCATCTCTCGGGGCCTCCATTGATAAATCCAAGTTGATGTACTTGGCTTGGCCTATGGATGGAGCTACCACATGCTCCTGCGCTGGCTGTTCATAGTCTAGCCCCGTCGGTGTCCAACAAGGCTTTGGCGGGTCCGAAGCATGTGGGTTAACGCGCGTACGTGTTTAGTTGTCACTAGATTCTTTCGGCTGGCAACGAAGCGTGTGGTTTATTTGACTTAACCCCACTAGATTCTTTCCGAGTTGCATGGGTAAGCCCCTTCACTTAACCATAATCAGACTAGTTGTTACTCTAGTGGTACATGCGCATGCATTCCTACGATCCATCAGTTGGTGGACTTTGGAGCTAACGTACGTGGTATATACCGTCAAGCTAACGTACGTGGACTTTGGAACGAACCAGCACTCTATCCAGCGTGTTTGCATGCACATGCACATATGAACGAATCTGCCAACTAGCAAAGCTATGGACTAGATGACGTTCTACCCTCCGTTCTTAAATATTTGTCTTTTTAGAAATTTTAAATGGACTACCACATAGGATGTATATATATATATATATTTTAGAGTGTAGATTCACTCATCGTGCTTTGTATGTAGTCACTTATTGAAATCTCTAAAAAGACTAATATTTAGTAATGCAAGGAGTACATTGTACATGCATGCATGCACGGGGCTTGATTCATCACTGCTTGCGTCATCAAAATCTGACGTGCATGACATCACATGGTGCACCCACGACCATGAAACAACCGGAATGGCATGTGGAGTTTGCGCCACCCGCACGACCACCTGCTCCACCCACGCACACCCCAACATCTCCTTTCGAGATTGTATTCACAGCATGTATGCACCAAACCTACTAGGCACGACTTCACGTAGGAACCAGTGGTACCAGTACCAGCACCAAATATGCATGCCAAGTTGACGGTGCACGTTAACCAGGCATCAGTGGAGGCAGCAAGCCTGCACATTTAGGCACGTTCACCACTCAAGTCCATGATCAATATAGCTAGAGTAAGTTTAGTACTAGGACAGTATCTTTTTTTTGCGGGTAGTACTAGTACAGTCCTTTTTTGTGCTAATATGTACTCCCTCCGTCCGAAAATACTTGTTGGAGAAATGGATAAAAATGGATGTATCTAGAACTAAAATGCGTCTAGCTGCATCCATTTCTCCGACAAGTATTTCCGGACGGAGGGAGTACTAAATAGTACAGTACTGACTGATACTAGGAACGAGTGGTGAGGGGCTCACGCGGTGAGGTTTGGCTGGTTATAGTGGGGAATAAGTTAGACTAGTAACATGCATATGTGAATGATTTGGGCGGAACCGCATCGGCCAGTTGATGCGGCGTAACTCAGCGGGGTTGGTATTTCTGTCTTCGTTGTGTGTTTTGTTTTGAAGTGTTGGTGGACTAGCAACATCTTTCCCAGCTCTTCTCTTTGATCTTGGAGTCTGAGGACACGGTCACTTGGCCCCATACGTTAGAGGTATTCGGTTAAATCTTTGTACTCCAGGCTGGTTGTACGCTGTACCACTAACAAATTCAACGATATTTGGCATTTAAAGATCCCTCTCCAGATAAACAAAATTATGTGGCAAGCAACCAATGCAATGTTGCCCGCAACTAATCACATTCGTAAGTGTCACCCGCCTGGATCTTAATTTTGTGGGATTTGTAGTGGTACTAGGGAAGATGCCAATGACATTCTCTTTAACTGTCATTTGGCAAAAAAATTGTGGAGCTGTATCCAGTCGTGGATAGATGTTTCCTAGTCCCCGTCCTCTTTACAGGATCTTTGTAATCTTTCTTCTCATCTTTCGGTCCAGAAACGTCACTTTTTTTGGGTTGGATTTGCTGCTATGTGTTGTGTCTTGTAGACCACAAGAAACAAGTTTACTATTGGTCATGTCTATCCTAATAAACCTGCTGACTGCTTGTTTAATTTGTTTTTGCTTCTTCAGCAATTGAAATTATTTACAAAGGAAGCTAACAGCGAGTCTACGGAAGTGCTAATCTCCCATGTTCGATCAATGGCGTCTACCTTCCTTCAGCAAGATTAGCCTGCTTCCTCCGGATGGACGTGATTTATGTTTGTTTCACTCGCTACTGTTGTAGTCATTTGGTCGTTGGTAGTTGGCCTGCGTGCCATTAATTATTAAATTGTTACTGCTTAATTGCCCTGCTGTGGCTGGTCTGTACGATACTTAATTTTGCTCTGTTGGTTTCGGTACTCTTTTTGGTGGCTTTATCTATGAAGTCCTGTGGGTAATTAGTTAACTGAAGTAAGTAATTAACTTTATGCATGAATTAGCAATGGAGGAGTGAGTACCTAGATGCTTCTTTAATCTAATCTTGCCGGTACAGTATACATAGTTAATTTTGAATCATATGCATCTGCTGCACAATGTGTCCCTAGCTAACAGCATGCAAGTGGATAGGCAGATCTGATCCCAAGCTACCACGTGGACTAGATTCTTCAGAAGAAGCTAGATCGCTTCACTGGCCTCTTAGCCTCTTTATATGTGTGTCCCCGTCTCCTCAATCCATCATCCACCGTTGTTAGTAACAACGTACAGCTAATTAGTTCAGCAGCAGCCAGATAGCCATGGGTGTGGGTTTGGGTATGGGTATGGGTTCCAGGAAGAAGCACAGCGGCGGCATCGTCGTTGTGCCGTGCGTAGTCCTAGGCCTAGCCCTGCTCGTGGTCGGGGCGGCGGCGCGCAACCACCCACCCGAGTGCCTCGTGGAGTGCCGCGGGCAGCCGGACCACTCAGGCTGCATGATACGGTGCATTAACCGCGCCGTGCTTCTGGCGGCCCATGGAGAGACAGGAGGAGACGAAGCAAGAGCTGGAGGATCTGAGCAAGTTGTCCCTGCGGCGGTCAAGGAACAACGCGGCTTGGACCAATTCTGTACTCGCTACTACTGGGACTGTAGTCCGCCTGTCACGTCATGCAGATGGCGCTGTATAGTCGGTGTTGGGACAGCACCTGGGGCTGCGGCGGCACAACACGAGGCTGCTGCAGGAGCCCCGTCGAAGGCCTGAATTTGTACTGAATCTGCTGTCTTAACGAGGTTTTAATTAGGTGGTCGACCTTGTGCTTTGCTGCTTTGTCCGTTATTTCTGTTTTCCTACTATTTCATGTGTGAGCACACAACCTTCTGTGTGTGCCGCGCTTTTAAGGCCACCATCCTTTTCCCTTTCTGAATAAAACACTAAAAGAACATGACATGTTGATGTGTACTGTCTGTAAGCCGAGTGTACAAACACGGGTATTCGGCTCACACGAACCAAACCCGATTAACAAAAAAAACATGGTAAACAAGCACAACTCGGTTTACAAAAATGTAAGCCCATTCGTCATGAAAATAGCTCTCGGCTTATTGTCAATGCTCGACGTAGATCCAAAAAGCACACGGCTTAGATAAAAGTGTCGGTAATATATTTTTTTTACACATGTCCACAGTCGGCTCGCTTAACGGCAACATGACGGCTGATGGTATAAGCCGAGTAGGCTCCCTAGGCCCGACTTACATTTACTATTTCATTCTCTCTTAAATGAGAAACCATTCACCTCCATGTAAGCCGAGTGTGCGTGTTTGTATACCCAGCTTACATTTGGGTTATATATATCGCGCTGCCGCCCTAGCGCGGGCCCCTTCGTCGTCAAATGTTGGCACCACACGTTGTGATGTCGCCGCCCTCCTGCGCCATGAAAGCTCGCCGATGCCGCCCTCTTCTCAGCTCTCCCACTGCACCGATGCCCTTAATGTCCCACATGGCCGGCCATCCGCCGACAGTCTTCATCTCCGTCATCCTGTGGCCGTATACCGAGGTGAGCACACATCGATCTCGATCCCTACAGTTGTTCTTTTTTCCTATAACTTTGATATGCATGTGTGTAGACTAGTAAAAGTAGTAACATGATGTGTTTAAATGTGGTCCAGAAGAGTTCGCCGGGGGTATGGTGAGGGAAGGAACCTTCAGTTAATCTGAAAAAAATGGAAATATATTTTATTCAGTTGTGGGCCAGCAGGTGGATGTCGGTTGGCCCTGCATCAGAATGCGCATAGGTCTCCGACTAGTAGAAAACAGGGCTTCGATCCAGGCCTGAAGAGGGTATTAATCCCGCTTCACCTACGAACCGGGAGCAATGGGCGCATTAGTCGCTGTTCGTGAGGTCAGGGGGCGGCCGGGCCTCGTGAGCCGTTGATCCCGGTTCGTCTGACCCCTTTGGTCCCGATTCTAGACACGAACCGGGACCAATGGGCCTCTCTCCTGACCCACAACCTTTAGTCCCTCTTTCTGTGTGGAACCGGGACCAAATGTGGCCCTTTAGTCCGGGTTTTAGTCATGAACCGGAACTAAAGAGAGGACTATATATACCCCTTGCCCGCAAGCAGAGCAGTTCACTGCTCTGTTTTTTTGGCCGGCCGTGGGATAGCTTTGTGGTGCTCTAGCTCACCTCCTATGCACATGAGGTGTTCGATGAAATGCCCGAGCAACACTTAAGCTTTCTCCTCACGAAGCTCCTTGTCCAAACTCCATTTTCCTCAAGATTTGTCTAGGTTTGGCGGTCCGTCCTGTTTCGTCCCCATCCTCGCCTCCTATATACAATGGTATTGCTGAGGTATTGCCGAGGTTCATTGGGTAATTCTAATTCCACATGGCTCTGATCCTGCATTACCCCCATATATATGTAGTCTAATCGTTTCTATCTGTTCAAAAAGTAAGGCTAATCGGTCAATAATTCCATTAGGGTGAGTAATAAATTAAGTAGAACCAACAAACAGGCAATGTCAATGATGAACAAATGTTTGAGTACCTTGCTTGCTTGAGTTCATTCAGTGCAGGAGAAGTTCGAGGTGGTGTTTTGCCGCTCCTTACCCTTCAACGGAATTTCCAATCCACTCGTTCGTCAGCAAAAAAACATAGTCAATGAAATTGACGCGATTTTCAATGTGGACAAAACAAATAATTCACCGACAAACAAATAATAACCGAAATACGATGCTCCGTACTAGTTACGTGTACTTGAAGAAATGTGTAGTTGAGCTCCCTTCTAAGCGATGGCTCGGTGATGTTGGCTGATAGGGCTATTGGACCCGCGGCGACAAGCAAAGGCATGGAGCGGACCCATGGACAAGGGGATGGAGACCGGGGCAGACCGTGCTGGAGGGGTGAGGTTGTGGGAAGGTGGTCGATCTCGCTATCACGGGAAGGGGAAGTAGGAGGAAACTGCACAGCCCCATTTCACTGTAGCGGTAGAGAGAGAGAGAGGGGGGGGAGGGGAGGTGGTGAGGCGGGGCGGTGTATGGCGGCGGATACTGTTGTTCCATATGTTTTCGGTCTGGGTCCATTCATGTCTTCTTTTTTGCTAAAACAGCCCTGGGTCCCGGTTTGTGGTGGACTTGTGTTGGTCCTTCTAAGCGTAAAAAACCCATGTAGTTGTAGACACCTCTATTCGTGAACCGACATACATGCATACCCGTCAGTTTCGCTATTAGCCGCTGCTTAGTTTTGAATTAGTGCATATTGTTATTCACTTGCCACAGAGGTGGTGGTCTTTGGTAATTTTTGGTAAAAGCGGTAGATTTGTAGTACCCTAACCACAAATGTGGTAGTTTTCATCAATTTACTCTCCAAGCGTTCTGATAAAAAATGTTAGACCACAGACTTGAACCGATCGAGGTCCTAATGAAATAGCTAGTCCGTCGAGGAATCTGCGAGCCGCGTTGGGTTAACGTGATGGTCTCAACAATCGTCTCAGCTAGCACATAGTTGCTGGCGAGCATCTCCATGTCGGGAACTCCATTGATCCAAGTTGCCTTGACTTGGCCAATGGATGAAGCACATACAAGCACGTTGATTGAACGTGGCTTGCTCAACGGGATTCCTGGTACTCCTTCTATCTTATCCGAGGAGGGATCTACTTGCATTGATTCTCAACTTTTCTTTGACGCGACCTCGCCGACCGGCCACATGATTCCTCGGATCCATCAGTTGGTTCTTAACATTAATGACTTACTCTAGGTTGATGCATAGTCTTTGCATCCACAGTGATCGGCCAAGGAAACAAGAAAGTTCAACCTCAAAATCTTGTGTAGTGTCCAGCTCCACCGTGTGTGTCGGTCGATCAGGACTCACATGGATCGGTTGTGGTAGGTCTTAATGAAATAGCTATTGCACCGATCGATCTGAGGAACCTGTGTGCAACCCAGCATGTTCGGCTAACGTGATTTAGCGGTCGGCTCCACAGCCACAAGTTGCTCATGAGCATCTCTCGGGACCTCCATTGATAAATCGAAGTTGACGTACTTGGCTTGGCCTATGGATGGAGCTACCACATGCTCCTGCCCTGGCTGTTCATAGTCTAGCCCCGTCGGTGTGGTGCGGTGTCCCACAAGGCTTTGGCGGGTCCGAGGAATGTTCCTCGTTAGGTTAACGTGCGTACGTGCTTAGTTGTCACTAGATTCTTTCTGCTGGCGACGAAGCATGTGGTTTAGTTGTTACATGTGGTTTAGTGGTACATGCACATGCATTCCTACGATCCATCCGTTGCTGGACTTCGATCGATTGATTATGTGGTATACCAGTATTAATTAGTCTTACCGTGGATCAAACACGCTGGACGTTTATCTATCGATTGAACGAACCAACACTCGATCCAGCGTGTTTGCATGCACATGCACATATGAACGAATCTGGCAACTAGCAAAGCTATGGACTAGATGACGTACTACCCACCGTTCCTACATATTTGTCTTTTTAGAGATTCAAATGGCCTACTTTATACGGATGTATATAGGTATATTATAGAGTGTAAATTCAATCATCTTGCTTCGTATATAGTCACTTGTTAAAATCTATAGAAAGACTAATATTTAGTAACGGAGGGAGTACATTGTACATGCATGCATGCACTAGGCTTGACTCATCACTGCTGGCGTCATCAAAATCTGACGTGCATGACGTCACATGGTGCACCCACGACCATGAAACAACGGGAGTGGCATGTGGAGTTTGCGCCACCCACACGACCACCTGCTCCACCCACGCACACCCCAACCTCTCCTCGCTGGGTGTTCCAACAGATAGTTTCCTGGGCGCGGAGCAGGGTGCTCCACCCACGCACACCCCAACATCTCCTTTCGAGATTGTATTCTTTTTTTTGCAGGGCTTTCGAGATTGTATTCACAGCATGTGTGCACCTAACCTACTGAGCTGGACTTCACATAGGAACCAGTAGTACCAGTACCAGGATCAAATATGCAGCACGTTAACCAGACATAAGTGGAGGCAGCAAGCCTGCGCATTTAGACACGTTCATCAATCCAACTCCATCATCGGTATAGCGAGAGTAAGTTTAGTACTAGGACAGTTTTTTTTTTTTGCGGGTAGTACGTACAGTCTCACAATTCTTGTATTAGATTTGTCTAAACATAAATGTATCTAGTTGTATTTTAGTGTTATATACATTCATATATAGACAAATATAAGATAAAAATTTTGGGACAGTGGGAGTACTAAATAGTACAGTACTGACCGATACTAGGAACCAGTGGTGAGGTTAAGCCAAGACAAACAACTTGAATCCACGCGAGTTCTGGGAGAATCTAATCTCTATCAATCACGTTAACAGAACGTGGCCTGGAGCTCGAATCTGATTGCTCGGATCAATACACACACATCCAAGTCTTCTTCGACGGAAGTACTAGTAGTACACATTTCAACTTTTGAACAGCGTGCATGCATATGCTCCATCTATTGGCCAATTATAAGTCCAGTCAAATACGTACGAGGTACTTAGGATTGATGGAGATGCTCATCAACAGCTAACTGGCCATTGGCCGGCCGATCCATCCGGTCATCACGTTACCCTATGGTGGCTCACGCTGATTCCTCCGATCGATCTTGTACTTCATTAAGATTTAAGACCCCCATACCTCCGAGAGTCTTGCCACCGCCGACTTGGACATTACGACTGGTTACAGTGGAGAGTAACTTACATTAACAAACACGCTATTCTAGATTATGTTTCTACTCCCTCCGTCACGGTTTAGAAGGCGTACATGAGAAATCTCTGAGACCAAGGTGTTCCAGGATTGGCTCTAGTTTCCTTTGCATGCGACTGAAAAATAACAGGGTAGTTAATAGCACAGCGTCTAATTCCTCGAAAAATCAATGCGTAGTAGACCCCATGGCATCTAAACAAGCAGCCCTCACGCATGCATTGGAGAACTAGTACACACCATGCATGCATCAATAAGTGCATCCCGACGTGAGCAGCAGGATTCACACAGTCGCATGGAGTACTAGTACTAGGAGTAATTGCATTGACGCCTTAAATCTTGTCTATTTTGGAAACGCACGTAAAACTGTGCCTTCTAAACCGTGACGGAGGGAGTACCACCATAGTAGGTAGTAATGCAAAGTTTCATTTATTAGATTATAGACTCCTTTACTAGTTTCATTTACTAGTTTGCGACTGTTTGAGTAGCTTCTCATCTTATTCTTTTACTCGTAAGCTAGCCATCATATAAATGCTTGGCTGCTTGCTGCAACCTCATCACTTATTCATTCCATACCCATTAAACTTTGCTAGTCTTGATACCCATGGTAATCGGATTGCTGAGTCCTCGTGGCTCACAAATTATTATAACAACAGTTGCAGGTACAGGTAATGCGATGATCTGAAATGAGAGCGGCGTTTGCTTGTTTGGGAGTTCTTCTTCTTCTTCGATCAAGTCATAGGTTCCGGGTGACAGCCTGGGCTAGTAGGGTGGATGTCGTTTGAGTTTTCGTTTGTGTTTCATCCGTAATCGGATGTTGCTCTTCTGTATGATGATTGATGTATTTATGTGGCATTTGTATGCCTTTGTATGTATCCCCAACTATTATGTAATGGTACGATGTAATGGTATCCACCTTGCAAAGCTTCTTCAATATGCGGCTCTATCCTTGGTGGGATCTTCGATTTCCTCTCGGATAAGATCGCATATTGGGCGTGACAGGAAGTACGTAGGGTTTTCTTTTTGCATGCTTTGTATAAATCGAGGGTTTGAAATATGAGAGACTCGGATGAAGAGTAGCTAATTTGAGGCGTGACCGGTCACTGTTCGCGGACAGCCTGGTTGCATCCGCGGGCGGTTGAGAGATCAGATTTGTTAAGTCCTGCTATAGATGCTATAACTAGAATGGCTGAGTATGTTTCTTTCTATATAGTTACGCTTACTACTGAGTCTATAGTGTATATCAAGAGTTGCTCGTTATCAGCCAGTCCCACCCACCCTCGATCAACTGGAGCATAAATAATTGACTGTTTAACACAACTTTGCTATGATAAACTTTGAGACGGATCTAGGTCCTACTTATTAGTCAAGGGAGGAGTTAAAAGCAAAAAAACCACCATATTTGGGACTTCATTTGCGGAAAAAATACTTGGTCCCTGATTATTTGCAAAGGTCACCGTGCATTTAGTAAACCTTTTGCAGAAAGCACTGATTGGGAGATATGGCTCATTTGATCATTTTCAGACAAATGGGACTGGACTGTAAGGAGTTAACTAAGAAAAAGAAATTATATAGGCACCCCTGAAACTAAAACCAAAAAGCAATCAAGGCTATCCCTGGTCGCGATACGATCGGAGGAAGCAATCGCCCCCCTGTGCGGGTCCTGCCGCAACCGTCACCATCACTGAGTCCCGTCGCTGGAGCTCTGCCACCCCGCGGGCTCCCGCCACCGCCACCGGCTCCTGTTGTCGCCGTAGGAAGCTCCACCCAGCCCTGCCGATATGGTGTCGGAGCTCTCCCCACCAACGAGAGGTCCCCCTCACTGCCCACTGATGCCTGCTCTCCTCATCCTTGGCCATGGCAGCAGCTGGCCGTGTACCCGGCTCGTCCCTAGCGACCAGCAACGTAAACGGCTAGGCACCAGCGGCGAGCAGAAGATGCGACGGGTAGCTGCAGAGGCGAGCAGCAACAGCGAGGAGCAGTAGCAGCTGTGGCGGCAAGCAGCACTAGCCGCGACCAGCTGCACACTCAGCAGCTATGGGTCCAGCGGTCGTCCTCAGGAGGTGCTCGTCCGTGTTCGTCGTCTGACGACAACCAAGTGGGAACAAGGGCTAGATTGCTTTTATGTTTTAGATCCAGGGGTGTGTGTGAATTTTTTTTGCGAAGCCATCTCCTTACAATCCGGCCCTATTTGTTAGAAAGTGATTAATCGGGCCAAATCATCTGATTAGTGCTTTTTGTGAAAAGTTTACTGAATGCGCGGTGACTTTTGCAAATAATTAGGGACAAGATAGTTTTCCACAAATGAAGCCACAAATGTGATGGGTTTTTTGCAATTAACTCGTCAAGGGAGCCTCCTCGTCTGAACCTGACACATACATTGTACTTGAATGTATTGTAATGTTAGTTGCATGAGAAGACTTTGGAGTTGATGAAGGTCCTAGTTAAGAAACTCATTAATCTGATGAGACAATCAATGGATCCGTAATTTGTTAATGTTAACCAAAATTGCACATTGCGCGTCGACGCATGTGACTCATTAGTACTTGCTAGCGCGTTCTAGCTCCTACTAGCAGATTGATCGATATTAGTGACGAACCTATTTCTTCATAATGCTTCTCCAGCCCGTTTCATGATTGCTAGAAAGTAACTCCTAAACATTTTGGCAGATCTATGGAGCCCCTTATGTTAGCCAACATGGAGCCACTCAATGTATCTATGATTGTCCGAGGAATAAATATACACTAATGAACCCTGATGTAAGGGCTGGTTTGAGCAGTGCAAATAAAAATAAATCCCTCTAATTAACAAGCTATAGATACATGACCTATATATGCACGTACGTGAAGGCTCCTGACGACAGCAAATTAGTCAAAAATCTAAGAGCATCGTAATCCTTGGTAGTTCTTCCGATCCGTAGTAATTGTCACTGTTTCAATTCAAAATTTGAACTAAAGTAATTGTCGCATGCGCATAGCTTCGGTCTTATTTGACTTTGCCATTTATCTGCGTGTTTTTGTGTGTGTGTGTTGATATTAGTTGTGTGCATCTTCACTATGCAGAGGATCGGGTGTGTGCTCATTATGTTTGTATTCTCTTGATGCTTTATTTTAAGCCAATAAAATCCGCCCTTTGTCAAAAAAAAATGGATCAGAGAGAGTAGTAATTAAAAAGTGATGACTACTTGCTACTCATTTTGCTCCATATGTAGATTCACTCATTTTGCTTCATATGTAGTCCATAATGAAATCTTTAAAAAAACTTATATTTATGATCGAAGGGAGTAACATATATAGATCACATATGGTATATTTTTAAGCAAACAAGACTGGCTGGCATTGTCCAGATCAACCAATGCGCGCAAGACTAGGATCCAGGTCCTAACAAATCAGTTAAGTGGCTAAACATGAATGGATCCAAGGAATATATCAGCACCGGCCGGCTCACATGGGAGGTCCATCCAAGTCGATGAGTCGCATAATCCAAGTTCATCAGTCTGGCTAGTACATTGTACTACTTGCCTTTATTTTCCAAAGTCAAGACATAACATGTGAATTAAAGCCAGGCGGTTTTAACACCTCCATTTGGATGAAACATGGAGCAATCTGCAAGACCAACACACTCCTTAGTAACATGTTATTCTGTTACTTCCTCCCGGTCCATAAGTAGCCCACCTAGAGCTCAAATTGACAAGGCACACCAACACACATAGTCCTCAAAGATCTGAATATCCAGAAAACCGTCGGCAATGCGGCTGGGGAATGCCTTAGCATGGTTCGTCGGCATCGTCATCGGTGCCGGTCTCATCGTCGGCGTGGTGTTGATCGCCGCTTACAGCTACGCCATTCAGCCCTCCATCACCATCGAGGACGCCTCGCTGACCAGGTTTGCCCTGGCTACCACCCCGTCGACGGCGCTCGCGTACAACATCTCCCTGAGCCTCACCGTCCGCAACAAGAACTGGGCCACGACCATGAAAAACACGGAGCCACTGGAGGCTGCGTACAAGTTCGACGGTCAGCAGTTCGACCGCGTGCAGGTCGCCGACAAGGGAGACAAGCACACCGCCAGGAAGACCAGGGTGTACCGCCTCGTCACCAGCTCAGAAGGCGGCTATGTGGCGCTGGGAAACGCTGGCGTCGCCGAGTACAAGAATCAGAACGCAACGGGGGTGTTCGAGCTGGAGGTGATGGTGACCGGCGAGGTACGCTACACGTGGCAGTTCAAGAAGAACAAGATAGAGGCCACCTGCAAGCTCAAGCTGCAGCTCGACTCGCCGGGGACGGCGGTGTTAAGGTTCGACAAGGTGAAATGCAAGCTCGCCAAGCAGGAGAAGAAGTAGCAGTTCGATGATCCCTTATTTGTTTCCAAATATTTTCGTCTGTGTATTTTGGTTGCCATCTGAATTTTTTATGTGCTACGTTTTTGCATTTTTCGCTATAAGTTGTCAACAGCTAGCATTTGCTCAACCATTTATACTTTTGTGAAAATCTTTGAGTGCACGTATTGTGAAAATCTCAAATGTCTCTTCTTAGTGTTCTATGGCTGAAAACTTTGTCAAGTAAAAAATAATTCGTATTGTGAAGCCTTTGAGTGTGCTCCACTGTTTGATACAAAATATCTGTAACGTCAAAATCAGAAGGAACATGTTCTAACTGAAGAAACGAAAAAACTCCCACGCATGGAGGCGCACAAACCCTACGACTCAATTCAAAGGTTGGTCATCCTGAGGCACTCCCATTTTTTTTTTAATTATTTTGATAGTAGCACTCCCACCTAATCTCAAAAAGAAAAAAAAAGAAAAAACACAAAGCCCGGGCGAGGTTTGCCCCAGCTAAATGAAGCTTTGGCAGGCTCATGTGTCCTTTTTTCTTGTTTTCATTTTCTTATTTACCATTTGAAACAAGTGAGAACATTTATCCCAAAATACATTGATATTTATTAAATCTTCGAATATTTTCCAAATTTCGATGAGCATTTTTTTGATTATAAAATTTCAAAAACAATTATGAACATTTTTTAAATTTTGTTACCATATTTTAAATCCTGGACAATTTTTTAACATTCAAGCCCATTTTTAAAATTAAAAAAGTTCAATTATACCTGAATATTTTGTATTCCTGTAGTTACATATGTTTATAATCTATCAAATAATCTAGTATCCTATGTTTTCTTAGAAAAAACGGAAGGATACAAAATATCAAGAAAAACTTCATGTGTATTTGACCGCTAATATGTCCAAATGAGTGACATATAATGTCTCGACACAAGGGTGTGCCTAGGGCTGCATGCACTGAGCGACAAATGGCTGTTTCCTATTCTACCCTTGCAGCGCCAATTTGTCGCACAGCGCACGGCACCTAGCGATTCATATTGGACCGGCCCACACTTGGTCGGACAAAGAAACAATTTTGGAAACCTTCAAGCAGGTTTTAAACTTTTTTCCTATTCTCCAATTTTATCTTAGAAATAGAAAAACTATAGAGTTTGAAAATCAAAGATATTTGATTTTTAAATGTTCAATTTTAAAAAGGTTCAAACAATTCCAAAAATGTTCAAAATTTGAATATCTGTTTCATTTTTTTAAATGTCATCTGTTTTAAACAATAATTGCTATTTTAAATTTTTTTTGCATTTTTTAAAATAGTTTGCTTTTCTAAAACTATGTTCAAAATATGTCAAAATTGTTTGTATTTTTTGAAAAAACACTCGTATTTTGATAAAAACTCTTCTTCAAGTTTTAGAAAATACTCGCTGCAGTGCTTGGATTCACTACAGCACCTCAGTTCGCTACAGTACATGCAATGGTTCGGCCCACCCAGGACGCCCCTGTGCGGCAACCCTCTATTTGATACGTACAAAGAGCATCAAATAGCGCTGCCCTGCTAACGGGGTGATGCTATATATACTGCCTACATGGACTGGCCCAACAATAAAAGAAAACCTCGCGCTACTCAACCAGCCAGCCAGTAACCATTAGTACCACAAGAAAAAAAGAGCTAGTAAGCCCATTTACGAGTTCAACATCTCTAGTCCTTTGTTCACATTTTGACCCAATACTAGTCCACTAATCAGCCAATGCCAAATATAATACCTGCAGGCTGTAGCTCATATAGAAACGATGTATCTTGGTCACGTAACCTTTAGTACTATCTCGACTAACTATTCAGGAAGGCGGCGTGGACATGACTATAAAGCTAGCAGGTAGTCACCGATTTTGTTTGAACTTGCTGCATACTAGGGGCACTAAAAAAGTGGGAACATGTTTATGGACCGGAGAAGGCATTGCATAACCGTGAAGGGGAATCTTGTTAATCTCCCCGCCCCCGCGTCGTCTCCACCGAGGCGACTCGGGGGAACCCCTAAACCGCACCCCTCCTTCCCCCCTCCCCTTCCCCTCCGCCGCCGCCAGAGGTGTGCGCCGGCGTGCGCTCGACACCGATGAAGGTGGCGGCGGGGGATCTGGCGGCTCCACATAGCGTGGAGGGCTCGACATCCGGGGCGGCGGCCCTGGTCGGAGAGCGCCGGGTGGCCCGGGCGGCGGGCCACTCCGGCCGGAGCTGGTGAGGCGCCTCCCTCGGTCTCGCGGGGGACGAGGAGGCGTCGGTCCACGGTCGCTGGTGTGCGGCCTCCCCTGCGCGGTTGCTGTCGCCAGATGCATCTCATCCTCTCCACCCCGATCTGCTCCTTCCATCGCCGGATCCGGGTCCTCCCGGGCGTCGGCAACGGATCTCGTCGAGTGGGGTTGGTTCCGGGGGAAACCCCTGGCCGGCGCAGCCACATCGCAGGCGACGCCTTGGGCGCTGTACCCCTCCCTGGAGGCTGTGGTGAGGATCCTTCTCCCCCTCCTTCCGTTCCCTGCTAGGTGAAAGCCTAGGTCCCCTGATTCGGACACTTGGTTATGAAGCGGTAGAGTAGGGTGTGGTTTGGTTTTAGTCCCGAAGAAGGTTTCCTAGCCATGTTCTTAGTTCAGTGCGGATTAATTAAGTTGTAATACTTCACAGTACTGGTTCCAAATACTATTCTTGAAATAAATTTGGTCTGCATGGGAGACGCTGAAACATATATTTGCTTTTTACAAGCAGAACCTTTGAAGCTTTGGAAGGTTAACTGAATTCTTAAAATTATATTTAAGTTTCGTCGGAGTCTGGACAAGATTCGGAACAATTACATCGCTAGTTAAAAGTTTCAGAATTTTGTTAACATCGCTAGTTAGAAGTTTCAGAAAAATTTCAGCGAGTGCTGAAATATTTTGGCCGAAATTCAGTGAGGCTGAAATATTTTGGCCAAAAGGGAAATATTGCAGTGAGTGCTGAAATGAATGAAATTCAGTTATTTCATCGAAATCTCACCGAAGCGAAAACCATGGTGTCGTGCCATCTTGAGCAGCACCAGACATGATTCAGTATTATCAACAAAATTTGGTCTCAGATATATGAGGAAAAAAGGTATGAGCATGAGCATGCAAGATCGGATGGGCAATAAAATAGCTTCACAAGAGAGAGTAAAATACTTCACGTGTGAACACTCAATCCTAGTTGACTTTAGAACAAGTTTTCATCCTAGAAGAGGTCCAGTATTTTACTTATAACCAATAATAAAAGCGGTCCAGTTCTTTTGGCTGATTTTCAAAGAAATGGGAACTATATTTTTTTTGACGATCGTGATTCTCAGGAGACCTACGTGTTGTTACGCAACTTACCTTAGTTTTTTTACACCATAACTTACCTTTGCTAAACTCTTCACACCCCCCTAATATTCAACCAGGTGGGTCCCCTCCCTTGATTTCCTCCAACCGAAGGAATCTATACGTGGATATATGCCAGAGTTGTTACGATCCCTATAAATAGGGATCCTTGGAAACCTCGTAGGTCATAGTTCGTCCTTCTGTGCCGCCCAAACTAGCAAGACCGAAGGATGGAGCAACCCAGGAATCCAGCAAGACTGAACGACGGAGCCAAACATGAATCCTCTGGTTACTCCCCACGATCTCCTGCTGCAGCTGCTGCTAGTTTTTGTGCCACGATCTTCCTCCCATGATCTTTTGCTGCAACCCCACTCATCGTTTGCATATTCATGTAACTCAGCATGTTTTTAAACAAATTAAGTTGGGGGCGTTAGGGGAGGGTTCTAGGATTTGTTTCCTGCCAGATTGGCAGTTCATTGATTAATTCCATGCCAAATCTTAGCGTTTGGTCTTGTCGATGACAATTAGTGCAGCGAACGCTTGCCTTCTTTTTCCTTCCGCACGAGTTATGGAAGGCAACGATGGCCCATGTTTTAATTCCATACTACTGACCATGATTAGCGCCTAGAGTTGAGGAGACCACGGTTGGATAGTTTTTTATTTTCCAATCTTTATTTTATTTCAAATAAGCGCCTTGCAATGGAGATTACCTTATATGACCGTTCAAACGTAACCAAGCTAAATCTAATGATAGTATTTGCACATTCATGGAACTCAGCATGCTTGTAAACAAATTACCTCATGAAGTAGCGTAGACCACAATTTTTATGTTGGTATATATAAGCTGTATTCGCCTGTATGAGTGTTTAAATTGTATACCATGCTGAATCTAATCACACTTGCACATCCAGTGAACCCAGGATGCTTCTTTGCCGCCATATGAGGAGTTCATAAATGGATTAATCATGCAGCAAAGGATGTACATCCAGTTGATAGGACTAGGTGGACTTCTCAAGACACCTAGCATCAAAATTAGACGTGTACTATGCATGGCCATCGCTAATTCATATGATGCAGAGTAGGATGCCTTTATCATCAATAGGAGACCATGTGGGATCACACTAGAAGATGTAGCGCATATAACAGGCATGCCCTGTTGAGGGAGTCCTGGATTGGGGGGGGCCGGATAGCCGGACTATGACCTTTGACCGGACTCCTGGACTATGAAGATACAAGATTGAAGACTCTATCCCGTGTCCGGATGGGACTTTCCTTGGCGTGGAAGGCAAGCTTGGCGATACGGATATGTAGATCTCCTACCATTGTAACCGACTCTGTGTAACCCTAACCCTATTCGGTGCCTATATAAACCGGAGGGTTTTAGTCCGTAGGAAGAACAACAATCATACCATAGGCTAGCTTCTAGGGTTTAGCCTCTCTGATCTCGTGGTAGATCTACTCTTGTACTACCCATATCATCAATATTAATCAAGCAGGAGTAGGGTTTTACCTCCATCGAGAGGGCCCGAACCTGGGTAAAAACATCGTGTCCCTTGTCTCCTGTTACCATCCGCCTAGACACACAGTTCGGGACCCCCTACCCGAGATCCGCCGGTTTTGACACCGACATTGGTGCTTTCATTGAGATTTCCTCTGTGTTGTCATCTTTAGGCCCGATGGCTCCTCCGATCATCAACAACGATGCGTTCCAGGGTGAGACTTTTCTCCCCGGACAGATCTTCGTATTCGGCAGCTTTGCACTGCGGGCCAATTCGCTTGGCCATCTGGAGCAGATCGAAAGCTACGCCCCTAGCCATCGGGTCAGATTTGGAAGTTTGAACTACACGGCTGACATCCGCGGAGACTTGATCTTCGACGGGTTCGATCCACACCAAAGCGCGCCGCCTTTATCACGAGGGGCATGATCTAGCTCTGCCGCCGAACAGTGTCCTGGACGCCGCACCAGAGTCCGCTCCGACCTTTAGCTCGGAGCCGACCGCGCCGATCGAGGACGGGTGGCTGGACACCGCCTCGGGGGCTGCGATCTCTACGGTGATTGAGCCGTACACCTACCCCGTCCTTTGCGAATCTCGTGACTCCAAGGCGCCGAACTCCTCTCTGGACTCCGAGCCTTCCGCGCCCCTGCCAATCGAATCCGATTGGCCGCCGATCATGGAATTCACCGCCGCGGACATCTTTCAGCACTCGCCCTTTGGCGACATTCTGAATTCACTAAAGTCTCTCTCTTTATCAGGAGAGCCCTGGCCGGATTATGGTCAGGAAGTTTGGGATGCGGACGACGAAGAAAATCAAAGCCCACCCATTACCCACTTCGTAGCCACTGTCGATGATTTAACCGACATGCTCGACTTTGATTCCGAAGACATCGACGGTATGGACGACGATGCAGGAGACGACCAAGAACCAGCGCCCACAGGGCACTGGAAGGCCACCTCGTCATATGACATATACATGGTGGACATCCCAAAAGATGGGAATGGCGATGGAACAGCAGAGGATGACCCCTCCAAGAAACAGCCTAAGCGCCGGCGTCAGCGGCGCCGCTCTAAATCCCGCCACAGCAAAAATGGTGATTCCGGCACGGGAGATAATAACACCCCGGACAGTGCCGAAGACAACCCCCTCCAGCAAGATTCAGCGCAGGAGGATGGAGAAGCCAGCCCTCATGAGAGAGCGGCAGAAAAAGAGGTAGAGGATGATAATTACATGCCTCCCTCCGAAGATGAGGCAAGCCTCGACGACGACGAATTCGTCGTGCCCGAGGATCCCGTCGAACAAGAGCGACGCAGGCTCATGGCCACGGCAAGCAGCCTCAAGAAAAAGCAGCAACAGCTTAGAGCTGACCAAGATTTGCTAGCTGACAGATGGACTGAAGTCCTTGCGGCCGAAAAGTATGAACTCGAGCGCCCCTCCAAGAGCTACCCAAGACGCAGGCTGCTACCCCGATTAGAGGAGGAAGCACCTAAACCTACATCACCAGTGCATGATATGGCTGACCGGCCACCTCGTGGCCGCGACAGAGAAGCCTCTCGGCCCTCAATTCAAGCCGCACCCCGTCGCCGCTCGAAAAATACAAAGGCACGGGGAAATGCGCCAAACATGCGAGATATATTGGAGGACAAGGCAAGGCAGACAAGATCGATCCATGGATCGCCTGGGCGCCTGTCACGCCCAATATGCGACCCTATCCACAAGGAACTCGATGGTCCCACCAAGGATAGACCCGCATATTGAAACGCTTTTGCAAGGTGGATATCATTACATCAACATTACATAATACATAGGGATACATACATAAGGCACAAATGCCACAAGAATACATCAGCATCAACATACCAGAGCAACATCCGACTACGGATGAATCATAAACAGAAACTCAAACAACATCCACCCTGCTAGCCCAGGCTGCCGACCTGGAACCTATCCCCTGATCGAAGAAGAAGCAGAAGAAGAACTCCAACAAGCAACCATCGCTCTCACGTCATGATCATCGCAAACCTGTACCTGCAACTGGTGGTGTAGTAATCTGTGAGCCACGAGGACTCAGCAATCCCATTACCATGGGTATCAAGACTAGCAAAGCTTAAAGGGAAAGGAGGGGTAAAGTGGTGAGGTTGCAGCAGCGACTAAGCATATATGGTGGCTAACAAACGCAAAAGAGAGCGAGAAGAGAAACAAAGGAACGGTCGCCAACTAGTAATGATCAAGAAGTGATCCTGAACTCCTACTTACGTCAAACATAACCCAGAAACCGTGTTCTCCTCTCGATCAACCCCGAAAAGAGACACTCACGGTTACGCTTTACGGTTGGTGTATTTTAATTAAGATCAACCGGGTTTTCTACAACTGGACATTAAGAAATTCCCATCTGCCACATAACCGCGGGCACGGCTCTCGAAAGTTTATACCCTGCAGGGGTGTCCCAACTTACCCCATGATAAGCTCTCGCGATCAACGAAGGATATTCCTTCTCCCCGGGAAGACCCGATCAGTCTCGGAATCCCGGCTACAAGACATTTCGACAGCAATAAAACAAGACCAGCAAAGCCGCCCGGATGTGCCGACAAATCCTGATAGGAGTCGCACGTACCTCGGTCTCAGGGCACACCGGATAAGTCAAGCTACGAGTAAAACCAACCCTCGAGTTGCCCCGTGGTGGCCCCGCAGGCTGCTCGGTTCGGACCAACACTCGAAGGAGCACTGGCCCGTGGGGGCTAAAATAAAGATGACCCTCGGGCCCGAAACCCAAGGAAAAGGGTATAGGTGAGGCAAATGGTAAAACCAATGTTGGGCCTTGCTGGAAAAGTCTTATTCAAAGCGAACTGTCAAGGGGGTCCCATAAATCACCCGACCGCGTTAGGGACGCAAAATCCGGGAACATAACACCGATATGACGGAAACTAGGGCGGCAAGAGTGGAACAAAACACCAGGCATAAGGCCGAGCCTTCCACCCTTTACCAAATATATAGATGCATTAATAATATAAGATATATTGTGATATCCCAACAAGTAAACATGTTCCAACAAGGAACAACATCTCCATATTCCAACAAGGAACAAACTTCATCTTCACCTGAAACTAACAACGCTATAAGAGGGGTTGAGCAAAGCGGTAACATAGCCAAACAACGGTTTGCTAGGAAGGGTGCAAAAGGTTAGAGGCTGACATGGCAATTTGGGATAGCTTGAGCAGCAAGTGATAGGTAGCGCAGCATAGCGATAGAACGAAGCAACTAGCATAGCAATGATAGTAGTGAGATCCAGGGTAGCGGTCATCTTGCCTGAAATCCGCAAGGAAGAAGAACGAGTCCATGAAGAAGACGAGCGGATGAAGCCGAACCAAGCGTGGACGAACGAATCCTCACGATCGCAGCAAGCGGGAACTAACAAGAAGAAGCACACGACATAGTAAACACACCACCATGAACAAGACATGATGCACAACCAAGCAGGATGCATGACAAAGCTACATGAAGCTACTCATGGCAAGGGATGATGCAAACAAGAGCAACACAACAAAGCAAGTTTAAATGAGGCCGGAAACAACATAGAACAATTCCGGTAAGTCCTCATATGCAAATTTCGAAATTAGTCCAGATCTGAATAAACCTTATGTTCAAGTTGTTAAACAGCAAGTTAAGATGCACCACGATGATCTACACGAAATTCTAGTCAAGTTACATATAAAGTTCATTAGATTCGGAGCTACGGCCTAGAAGATATGAGCAAAACAAGATAAACATGGCATTGAGGCAAAATGCATACAAACATCAAGCAAACACCTCAAAACAAGGATGCAACATGATAATATGAAACTACATGCAAAATCAAGCAAGTTTCATATTGAGCACACTCAAATCGGAGCAATGGTTTAACACATACACCCTATACAAGTTTAAAGGTCAAGCTGTCCAAAACAGCAACTAGGCATATTGCAAGCATCAAAACAATATGCTACAGCACCTCAATATGAAAACAAAAGGCATGGGCATGATCTACAGGTAAAGCATTACAAAACATGAACACTGAGCTATCTCTAGAAACAACTAGAACATGCTCAAAATGACATGGCAAGATTGCAAGTATTAACAGTTTCAGACTTTGCAGAAATTAACATCAGGTTGCAATGTTTAGAGCTATGAAACAACATGTTACAGGAACTTATCATGGCAAACAAAGGCATGGAATGAATCTACTCAATGCATAGAACAAAAGTCCTTTAGTGACCATAAGCCAAAAAGGAACACAAGATATGATGGCACCCACGTAAACATGGCAAGTTGTATTACAGATTTATACATGGCAGGAACAACGATAAGTAGGCATGTTGGTGAGCTTGAACCACTCACCACAAGGCAATAAATGGCATGGCAAGGCAACTAACAGTAAGAAGACATGTCATAGAAGCTATACATGGCAAGAACAACATCATAGGGTGCTAGGATCAACCACAACAACCTTGGCAAAATTGAATAACATGTAAACAATCTGCCAGGAAACATTTTATAGCAAAAGTAGAGCTCGATTTACTCAAGGTATGGCACTCAATAATTGCAAACAAGGGCATGGATGGATAGAGCATGACATGCTTTACAAAACATCCTTAATGAAGTATCTCAAAATATACATGGATCTCTCGGTAGCATCAAGTTAACATGGCATCAAAATATCAGCAAAACAGAGCTGAAATCAGCAACAACAAGACACCTAGTTTGCATGCTTGTGCTAGTCACCACATAGATCACAAAAATACATGGCATACACCCCTGGAAAGAAGACATGGCATATTACAAAACACATGTAGGGCTCAAGTCCATAGGATGCACACATCAATCATGGCAAAAATGACAAAAGTGCAAGTTCTGATAAGAAACAGAAACTAACATTGCATAGCACACTTCCAACAGCATTTCGGGCATCAAGATGAGCTAAAATGAAAATGATGCAATGGAATGAAATGATCTACTCATCGAGGCGAACATTTTGACATATTACACGCGCAAAACAGAGCTAAGAATGCAGAGATATGATGCAAAGAAAATGCAACAAAATATGCAACTATCTCGGGACTTAGTGGATTTTTACCCTCCGAGGAGTCAACGCGGGATGAGGAGGAGCGGGACGGAGGGATCCGAACGGGGCGGGGCGTTTGGATGGGGGAGTGGTGGATCTCGTCCACTCCCCAGATCCGGCGACGGGGTGGCGGCTCCGGCGAACTTGGACGCCGGCGAGGGAGGAGATCCGGCGGCGGGGAAGGCTTGCTTGGCGAGACGCAGACTCCGGACCAGCTTGGGAACAGGCGGCTTGCGCCAACGGCGGCGGGTCGGCGAGGCGGGATGGCGGCGGAGCAAGGCGGCGGGAAGACCGCCAACGGCGGCGAGACCCGAGGCGGCGAGGGCGGCGCCGACTGGGCTGGGCGGGGAAGGAGGCGACGACCTCATGGGCGGCCGACAGGCTCAGGCGGGCAGCGCTAGGCCACGTGGCCCTCGGCGGCTGGCGGTGGCGGGAATCCGGGAGGACACGTGGCAGCCAGGAGTGGTTCTGGGGCGGGCGGCTGGGCGTGTCCAGTGAAAACGGACATGTCCGCGTGCCGAGGACGAAAGGACTAGGGTTAGGTGGATTCATCCGCGAATTTTTGGAGGGGAGTGCAATATATAGGTA
Organism: Aegilops longissima; assembly: GCA_021605205.1. Taxonomy (NCBI): domain Eukaryota; kingdom Viridiplantae; phylum Streptophyta; class Magnoliopsida; order Poales; family Poaceae; genus Aegilops; species Aegilops longissima. Next base: position 767,839,441 of record CM038679.1, on the reverse strand, counting down.
GAGGGAGCTAGGAGAGTCCAAATGAGGTGCGGAGCCGCCACGCGATCGTGATCGAACGACGGAGAGCATGGAGGGAGTTTGCTGGGTTTTGGGCCAGTTTGGAAGGGTGTTGGGCTGCAAACAAAGAGGCTTTTGCGGTTACCGGTTAACTGTTGGAGTACCAAACGACCTCCAAATGATCCGAAACTTGACAGGCGGTCTAACGGAGCTATACCAAGGCCGCTTGACAAACCTCGGGCCATTCGAGACCGTTTAACACCCGCATACGAAAAAGAGGTAAAAGGGCGCCGGAGACATAGGAGTGCGGATTGGAAAAGCGGACAACAGGAAAAATGCTCGGATGCATGAGACGAACACGTATGCAAAATGAAATGCACATGATGGCATGATATGAAATGCATATGATGACATGGCAAAGAGAGACATGCAAGCATATGACATGGCAACGACGGCGAATAACTGAAGGACACCTGGCGCATCGAATCCGGGGCGTTACAACACTCCTCCACTAACAAGAGATCTCGTCCCGAGATCTTAGGACCGAGACGGAAGGGAAAAGGGGTGAGGTGAAACAAAAATTGAAGAGAAGAAGCAAAGAATCGAGAGCACTCGAGAAGAAGAGAGGAACGACGAGAATGACGAGAATCAAAAGCTCACGGAATCAGATAGACTATGAAAACACTCTGGTTAGAACGAGATAAGAAATGAATAAGACTGAAAGGATTTAGGTAGCACTCCGGCTGAAACATGGAGGAATAGAACTTGAACTTGAAAGGATGGAATGATACTTGATGAAGACATGACACAAAACCTCCGGAGGAATTGAAATAGAATGAAAAGAACTTAGAAGGAAGGATTGAGTGGAGTTGTTGAGAAAATCAACAACGACAGAATAAGCTTGTTGTGGACTTATGGAAAACATCTCGAAATTAATGAGGTGATAACCGGCCACAAGCGGAAATGATTGAATAGCTGAGGAGAACGAAGAAATGCAAAACTCCAATTCTAAAGAATACGGAGAATTAATTACACTTCAAGATCCTAGAAGAAAAGATACTTGAAATCCGCCAACAAAATCTTGATGAACTCTTGAAGAAAAGATTAAATCATGAAGAACCACCATGAAGAACTCCGGTAACAAAAAGGATGGCGAGATAGAATGAAGGATGAAAGAATAAGATGAGCGTTGCGATGAATTAGATGGAGGATTCCGACGAAAGGTCGAGGAAATAATTGAACTCCGGAAAAGAAAAGATGAAAAGAGTTGGAACTAGAATTTATTCAGCAAAAACAAACTCCGAAGGAAAAGATTAACACTCAGATGAAATAAGAATAAGATTTATTGTATGCTTATCCTTCATCAAATTAAATTGATGACAAACAATGGATTTGGCATGCAACTTATTCTTCTTGAAAAGGATTAAGGGGTAAGGCACAAAACTTGAGAGAGTCTTCATGAACCACCGGTAGGATTGGAAAGGATGATTGAATTAAAATGATAATCAAGGAAAAAGAATCTTGAACGAGCCACCGTAAGAAATTCGGCAATGACTGACGAAAGAGAATGAATCGCCGGGAAGAATTAGAGAAGCACGGAGATACTTGAGGGAATTAAAATGCAAGAGAACAGAGAGATCGCGAACTGATAGAAGAATACTTGAACGCAGCACCGGAAGAATATTGAGACGAACGAAGGGGCACAGATATAGAATAATTGGAGAACGACTTTGAAAACTTAGAATGAAGAAATCTTCCGAAAAGATGGCCTCCGGATGATTGAGACAGAAAGTAACTCCTGAAATACTCCGGATTGATGAAAAGAATTTGCACGATTGAAAACAATTAGATAGGATAACATCGAACTAGAACCATGAAACTCCGGGGGAACGGACAAGATTTAAGAGAAAAATCTACGACGGTCTTCAAATGTCGACGAGAAAACACCACCAAAATTGTTGAGGCGCTCCGGTAGAATGAAAAGCGAAGAGATTGAGCCAACAATGAAAATGATTTGAAATCGATCTTGGAAAAACATCTAACTGATGAAATTCATACTTACGTCAAATTTCGGAAAGAATTGAGAATAACTCCGGGGAAATTAGAAGAGTCAGGTAAGATCCTGGGAAAAGACCTGTGGGTTAGGGTCCACTAAAGGAAAACACCGTTGGAAAGGATTGTTGAACAGATAGATGATGCACCGGAACAATAGAAATATTTGAATGAGGTGACAACCTCGAATTAATTGGAACACAGACGAATCTCCTGAGATGTCTTCGGAACTCCGGAATGATAAACTGGCGAGAGACGAACGAGCATGGAAAACACTTGATCTGAGGAAAAGAATATGATCAACCGAAAAACTTGAATTGAGTGCACCGGAAAAGAAAGAGATGAAGAATGACGAACGAGACGAGAATTCACCGGTTGAAATAATTGAGGGAAGACTGAAGGGTTTCCGCACGAATGAGATAGCTGGTCGAAAGAAACTCGAACTCTGGGAATAATAGGGTGGGAGGGCGGGAAAACAAAGACAACTTGGAAGGGGAAACCGACGACTATCTTGAAGAGAAAACACCAGTTGAAATCATCGAGGAAAGAAAGCAAAGACTTCGCACGAGTAGAAGGATACTCAATAGCGGACTCCGGTTCCGAGAAGAAGAAGGGTGGGCGGGTGGGAAAAACAAGGACAACTTCAGACAAGGAAAAAAACAACGACGTCGGAGGAAGAACTGAGGATTGAACCCAAAGATGAAGATGGTCGAGTCGACTTAACGAGAAATGCACCAGATAAAAGAGCTGAGGGCCAACGATCGGAAAAACCAACTGCGTGAACCTAAAGAAAAATTTGAAGGGGAAGAGGAGTAATTCAAAACACCTACGTCAAGATTCCTCACCAGAGCGACGAAGGGACTGAGGAGTAAAAAGAATTCCTACTCTCCGATATAACTAGACTCAGAAAACAGTTTTCTTCTAGACTCAACAACGGCCAAACTACACGATCAATCAAGGGGGGCTCCTAGGGTCAGTCGAGGCTCTGATACCAACTTGTCACGCCCAATATGCGACCCTATCCACAAGGAACTCGATGGTCCCACCAAGGATAGACCCGCATATTGAAACGCTTTTGCAAGGTGGATATCATTACATCAACATTACATAATACATAGGGATGCATACATAAGGCACAAATGCCACAAGAATACATCAGCATCAACATACCAGAGCAACATCCGACAACGGATGAATCATAAACAGAAACTCAAACAACATCCACCCTGCTAGCCCAGGCTGCCGACCTGGAACCTATCCCCTGATCGAAGAAGAAGCAGAAGAAGAACTCCAACAAGCAACCATCGCTCTCACGTCATGATCATCGCAAACCTGTACCTGCAACTGGTGGTGTAGTAATCTGTGAGCCACGAGGACTCAGCAATCCCATACCATGGGTATCAAGACTAGCAAAGCTTAAAGGGAAAGGAGGGGTAAAGTGGTGAGGTTGCAGCAGCGACTAAGCATATATGGTGGCTAACAAACGCAAAAGAGAGCGAGAAGAGAAACAAAGGAACGGTCGCCAACTAGTAATGATCAAGAAGTGATCCTGAACTCCTACTTACGTCAAACATAACCCGAAACCGTGTTCTCCTCTCGATCAACCCGAAAAGAGACACTCACGGTTACGCTACGGTTGGTGTATTTTAATTAAGATCAACCGGGTTTTCTACAACCGGACATTAACAAATTCCCATCTGCCACATAACCGCAGGCACGGCTCTCGAAAGTTTATACCCTGCAGGGTGTCCCAACTTACCCATGATAAGCTCTCGCGATCAACGAAGGATATTCCTTCTCCCGGAAGACCCGATCAGTCTCGGAATCCGGCTACAAGACATTTCGACAGCAATAAAACAAGACCAGCAAAGCCGCCGGATGTGCCGACAAATCCTGATAGGAGTCGACGTACCTCGGTCTCAGGCACACGGATAAGTCAAGCTACGAGTAAAACCAACCCTCGAGTTGCCCCGTGGTGGCCCCGCAGGCTGCTCGGTTCGGACCAACACTCGAAGGAGCACTGGCCCGGGGGGGCTAAAATAAAGCTGACCCTCGGGCTCCGGAAACCCAAGGGAAAAGGGTATAGGTGAGGCAAATGGTAAAACCAATGTTGGGCCTTGCTGGAAAAGTCTTATTCAAAGCGAACTGTCAAGGGGGTCCCATAAATCACCCGACCGCGTTAGGGACGCAAAATCCGGGAACATAACACCGATATGACGGAAACTAGGGCGGCAAGAGTGGAACAAAACACCAGGCATAAGGCCGAGCCTTCCACCCTTTACCAAATATATAGATTCATTAATAATATAAGATATATTGTGATATCCCAACAAGTAAACATGTTCCAACAAGGAACAACATCTCCATGTTTCAACAAGGAACAAACTTCATCTTCACCTGCAACTAACAACGCTATAAGAGGGGTTGAGCAAAGCGGTAACATAGCCAAACAACGGTTTGCTAGGAAGGGTGCAAAAGGTTAGAGGCTGACATGGCAATTTGGGATAGCTTGAGCAGCAAGTGATAGGTAGCGCAGCATAGCGATAGAACGAAGCAACTAGCATAGCAATGATAGTAGTGAGATCCAGGGTAGCGGTCATCTTGCCTGAAATCCCGCAAGGAAGAAGAACGAGTCCATGAAGAAGACGAACGGATGAAGCCGAACCAAGCGTGGACGAACGAATCCTCACGATCGCAACGAAACGGGAACTAACAAGAAGAAGCACACGACATAGTAAACACACCACCATGAACAAGACATGATGCACAACCAAGCAGGATGCATGACAAAGCTACATGAAGCTACTCATGGCAAGGGATGATGCAAACAAGAGCAACACAACAAAGCAAGTTTAAATGAGGCCGGAAACAACATAGAACAATTCCGGTAAGTCCTCATATGCAAATTTCGAAATTAGTCCAGATCTGAATAAACCTTATGTTCAAGTTGTTAAACAGCAAGTTAAGATGCACCACGATGATCTACACGAAATTCTAGTCAAGTTACATATAAAGTTCATTAGATTCGGAGCTACGGCCTAGAAGATATGAGCAAAACAAGATAAACATGGCATTGAGGCAAAATGCAAACAAACATCAAGCAAACACCTCAAAACAAGGATGCAACATGATAATATTAAACTACATGCAAAATCAAGCAAGTTTCATATTGAGCACACTCAAATCGGAGCAATGGTTCAACACATACACCCTATACAAGTTTAAAGGTCAAGCTGTCCAAAACAGCAACTAGGCATATTGCAAGCATCAAAACAATATGCTACAGCACCTCAATATGAAAACAAAAGGCATGGGCATGATCTACAGGTAAAGCATTACAAAACATGAACACTGAGCTATCTCCAGAAACAACTAGAACATGCTCAAAAGGACATGGCAAGATTGCAAGTATTAACAGTTTCAGACTTTGCAGAAATTAACATCAGGTTGCAATGTTTAGAGCTATGAAACAACATGTTACAGGAACTTATCATGGCAAACAAAGGCATGGAATGAATCTACTCAATGCATAGAACAAAAGTCCTTCAGTGACCATAAGCCAAAAAGGAACACAAGATATGATGGCACCCACGTAAACATGGCAAGTTGTATTACAGATTTATACATGGCAGGAACAACGATAAGTAGGCATGTTGGTGAGCTTGAACCACTCACCACAAGGCAATACATGGCATGGCAAGGCAACTAACAGTAAGAAGACATGGCATAGAAGCTATACATGGCAAGAACAACATCATAGGGTGCAAGGATCAACCACAACAACCTTGGCAAAATTGAATAACATGAAAACAATCTGCCAGGAAACATTTTATAGCAAAAGTAGAGCTCGATTGACTCAAGCTATGGCACTCAATAATTGCAAACAAGGGCATGGATGGATAGAGCATGACATGCTTTACAAAACATCCTTAATGAAGTATCTCAAAATATACATGGATCTCTCGGTAGCATCAAGTTAACATGGCATCAAAATATCAGCAAAACAGAGCTGAAATCAGCAACAACAAGACACCTAGTTTGCATGCTTGTGCTAGTCACTACATAGATCACAAAAATACATGGCATACACCCCTGGAAAGAAGACATGGCATATTACAAAACACATGTAGGGCTCAAGTCCATAGGATGCACACATCAATCATGGCAAAAATGACAAAAGTGCAAGTTCTCATAAGAAACAGAAACTAACATCGCATAGCACTCTTCCAACAGCATTTCGGGCATCAAGATGAGCTAAAATGAAAATGATGCAATGGAATGAACTGATCTACTCATCGAGACGAACATTTTGACATATTACACGCGCAAAATGGAGCTACGAATGCAGAGATATGATGCAAAGAAAATGCAACAAAATATGCAACTATCTCGGGACTTAGTGGATTTTTACCCTCCGAGGAGTCAACGCGGGATGAGGAGGAGCGGGACGGAGGGATCCGAACGGGGCGGGGCGTTTGGATGGGGGAGTGGTTGATCTCGTCCACTCCCCAGATCCGGCGACGGGGTGGCGGCTCCGGCGAACTTGGACGCCGGCAAGGGAGGAGATCCGGCGGCGGGGAAGGCGGCCGGCGCGAGACGCGGGCTCGGGACCAGCGTGCTGGAACTGGCGGCGCTTGCCAACGGCGGCGGACGGGCCCGGGCGGCGGGTCGGCGAGAGGGATGGGCCGAGCAAGGCGGCGGGAAGACCGCCAACGGCGGCGAGACCCGAGGCGGCGGAGGCGGCGCCGGCTCTGGGCGCTGAGCGAGGAGGCGACGGCTCATGGCGGCCGACAGGCTCGGGCGGGCAGCGCTTGGGCCCTGTAGACCCCTCGGCGGCTGGCGGCGGGGAATCCGGGAGGACACGTGGCAGCCAGGAGTGGTTCTTGGCGGCGCGGGCGTGTCCGCGGAAAATGGACATGTCCGTGCTACCGAGGACGAAAGGGACTAGGGTTAGGGTGGATTCATCCGCGAATTTTTGGAGGGGGAGGGCAATATATAGGTAGAGGGAGCTAGGAGAGTCCAAATGAGGTGCGGTTTTCGGCCACGCGATCGTGATCGAACGACGGAGAGCATGGAGGGGAGTTTGCTGGGTTTTGGGCCAGTTTGGAAGGGGTGTTGGGCTGCAAACAAAAGAGGCTTTTGCGGTTACCCGGTTAACCGTTGGAGTACCAAACGACCTCCAAATGATCCGAAACTTGACAGGCGGTCTAACGGAGCTATACCAAGGCCGCTTGACAAACCTCGGGCCATTCCGAGACCGTTTAACACCCGCACACGAAAAGAGGTAAAAGGGGCGCCGGGAGACATAGGAGTGCCGGATTGGAAAACGGACAACAGGAAAAATGCTCGGATGCATGAGACGAACACGTATGCAAAATGAAATGCACATGATGGCATGATATGAAATGCATATGATGACATGGCAAAGAGAGACACGCAAGCATATGACATGGCAACGACGGCGAATAACTGAAGGACACCTGGCGCATCGAATCCGGGGCGTTACAGCGCCCCACGACACGTGACGATAACTATCACGCCGGATATGGCAACTCCGGCCGAGCCGAACACAGCAGACAAAGCTCATTTGAGCTGCGTTAGGATATAGCCCAATACAGAGGCGCCGCACACCCACTATGCTTCAAAGATGAAGTGATGGATCATCAAATCCCTGAGGGTTTCAAACCCATAAACATTGAATCATACGATGGCACAACAGATCCTGTGGTTTCGATCGAGGATTATCTCCTTCACATCCACATGGCCCGCGGTGATGATCTACACGCCATCAAATACCTCCCACTCAAGCTTAAAGGACCAGCCCGACATTGGCTTAACAGCTTGCCAGCAGAGTCAATTGGTTGTTGGGAAGACCTGGAAGCCGCATTCCTCGACAATTTCCAGGGCACATATGTGCGACCACCAGACGCCGATGACCTAAGCCACATAATTCAGCAGCCAGAGGAATCAGCCAGACAATTATGGACACGGTTCCTAACCAAGAAAAATCAAATCATCGATTGTCCGGATGCCGAGGCCCTTGCAGCCTTCAAACACAACATCCGCGACGAGTGGCTTGCTCGGCACCTAGGACAGGAAAAGCCGAAATCCATGGTAGCCCTCACAACACTCATGACCCGCTTTTGCACGGGAGAGGACAGCTGGCTAGCTCGTAGTAACAACATGACCAAGAATCCTGGTAATTCGGATACCAAGGACAGCAGTGGCAGGTCGCATCGCAACAAGCACAAGCGACAGAATACTCCGGCAGTCAATGCCGGATTCAGAGGCTCTAAACCCGGTCAGCGGAAAAAGCCATTTAAAAGAAATACCCCGGGCCCGTCCAATTTGGACCGAATACTCGATCGCTCGTGCCAGATACATGGCACCCCCGAAAAGCCAGCCAATCACACCAACAGGGATTGTTGGGTGTTCAAGCAGGCAGGCAAGTTAAACGCCGAAAACAATGACAAGGGGCTGCATAGCGATGACGAGGAGGAGCCCCGGCCGCCGAACAATAGAGGACAGAAGGGCTTCCCCGGAAGTGCGGACGGTGAACATGATATACGCAACCCACATACCCAAAAGGGAGCGGAAGCGTGCACTAAGGGACGTATATGCAATGGAGCCAGTCGCCCCAAAGTTCAACCCGTTGTCTTCCTGCCCGATCACTTTTGATCGAAGGGACCACCCCACTAGCATCCGCCATGGCGGATTCGCCGCATTGGTTCTAGACCCAATCATTGACGGATTTCACCTCACTAGAGTCCTAATGGACGGCGGCAGCAGCCTGAACCTGCTTTATCAGGATACAATGCGCAAAATGGGCATAGACCCATCAAGGTTTAAACCCACGAAGACGACCTTCAAAGGTGTCATACCAGGTGTAGAGGCCAACTGTACAGGCTCAGTTACACTTGAAGTGGTCTTTGGATCACCGGATAACTTCCGGAGCGAGGAGTTAATCTTCGACATAGTTCCGTTCCGCAACGGCTATCATGCACTGCTCGGACGAACCGCATTTGCAAAGTTCAATGCGCCGCCGCCCGCACTACGCATATCTCAAGCTCAAGATGCCAGGTCCTCGAGGAGTAATTACGGTCAGTGGAAACACCGAACGCTCTCTCCGGACGGAGGAGCATACGGCGGCCCTCGCGGCGGAAGTACAAAGCAGCCTCTTAAGGCAATTCTCGAGTCCGGCTATTAAACGTCCGGACACCGTCAAGCGCGCCAGGAGTAACCTACAACAAGACCGCCTGGCACGTTCCGAGCATGCATAACAAAACTAACTTGATTACATGGTAATTCTCATCCAACCCATCACCGTCCAGCAAGCCTACGATGGGATTACTCACGCACGACGGTGAGCATCATGGAATTGGTGATGGAGGATGGTTGATGATGATGACGGTGACTAATCCCCCTCTCCGGAGCCCCGAACGGACTCCAAATCAGCCCTCCCGAGAGAGATTAGGGCTTGGCGGCTGCTCCGTGTCGTAAAACGCGATAAAACTTTCTCCCTGATTTTTTTCTCCCCGAACGTGAATATATGGAGTTGGAGTTGAGGTCGCTGGAGGTCCAGGGGGCCCATGAGATAGGGGGGCGCGCCCTTAGGGGGGGCGCCCCCCTATCTCGTGGACAGGGTGTGGGCCCCCTGGTGTATTTCTTTCGCCCAGAAATTCTTATTAATTCCAAAAAGTGCCTCCGTGGATTTTCAGGACATTCCGAGAACTTTTCTTTTCTACACATAAAACAACATCATGGCAGTTCTGCTGAAAACAGCGTCAGTCTGGGTTAGTTTCATTCAAATCATGCAAGTTAGAGTCCAAAACAAGGGCAAAAGTGTTGGGAAAAGTAGATATGTTGGAGACGTATCAAACCTCGCAGGCCTCATCACTCACATTGCTATCCAAGGAGCAAATGTGGATCACTCTGGTGATGATGCTGACTCTGATGATGCACCAGCTCCTCCTCCTAAGCAGCAGAAGCAAAAGAAATCTAAGGATTCAAAACCTAATGATGCACCAAACGCTTCTCGAGTGAAGCCATTGGCAACTGCCCCTCCTGCTCCAAGTAACAATTCTGAAGATCTCTCTCGCATCTCCAAGAAGAAAGAGAAGACTCGGAAGAAAAATGTTCAAAGTTCTGGTCAAGCCCTGACACCTGCTGCCGTTCTGAGTAACAAAACCGAAGCCAATGATCTATCATCAGATGATGAGTGTGGAGATGATGCTCTTGAGCAGTTGATAAAGATCAAGCAAGAGGCGGAGATCTTCAATGATCTGCCCCTCTTCGACGTAAACATTCTCGATAACTTCATTGATGAGTGGTTTGACAACCCCAATCTCAGCTTTGATGATCTTCAGCTCCGAATTGGTATCAACATCTCTTTCCAAGGCGCCATTGCTCCTGAGCTAGCTCTGGCTCAGCGAATTGTTGAACTGAAGAACAAGATTGACTATGAGAAAGAGTAGTTCAAGAAGCATGTGGCCAAGATCAGCGTGGCTGATGTTCAAAACTTCAAGGTGATGCTGCATGACCTCAAGGAGGCATTTCACAAGAAGCGCGAAGAAGCCAAAGGTTCAAGAGAGCGCATGTAGAATCTAGCTGCCAAGTGTGTTCAAGCTTACAATGAAGCTGAGAAGCGCAAGGCACTTGGGCGTCCTGTCATCGACCCCAAGCTGGCTGCCAAGAAGAAGAAGCCTACTGTGGCCCAAACTGATGCACCAAGGCGGGAAGGACCTCACATTGTCTTCCATGCCAGCACGACAGGCTCGAAGCCTAAGGTCCCCACGGTGGCTTCAGAACAGAAGAAAACCAAGGCAGCTGAAGCCGAAGCCAGAAAGCGCAAACTCAAGAACACCACTGATGATGCACCACCCACCAAGAAGAGAAAGACCAAGAAGAACGATCGACTTCAGTGAACAACCACACATGCGCCAAATTTTCGGAAACATGTGAGAGTGTGTACAAATAAAGAATTTTAATTTCAATTATCGGAAAGGTTTGAGAGCATTACAAAGTTTGACTTCAGTTAAATCTAATATGCAGAGTAAATAAAAATGGAGGGCTACTACGTCCATCCGGGTTTTTAAGCCACACCATTTTTTAAATCAAAGTTAATAGCTAGACAAATAAAATTACAGGGGAGCTGGAGACAAAGTTTGAGAAGGCTTAGAAATCGATACAAAACTTATGCTCTTAGTACCAACGTTGATCCTTCTTCGAGGAAACATTTGGTTCATAGCCAATTATGTGATGAAATTGCACCAACGTGAAAGACGACTGCGTCTCCAACGCAACCAAGGTGAACTTACGAATGATATCATCTTTGTACGTAACAAGCAAAGAGCACTGATGGAAGACAACTTGTTTTTCATTGAAAATCGATCAGCTTCACCATCCGACGCAACCATGAGGCGCAACCATGAGCATCGATAGGTCATCGTGGTGATGCATCATCCATTTGGCATCAAGTTTGGGTGAGGCACCTATGAAGTTCGACAAATCCTCACTATGGTCTGTTTCTTCTCAGTAATCAAGCTCGAGGAAGGAAGAAACACGTGGCAAAGGACAGTGAGGCGGAACAACAATGGCCATCCAATTTTGTGCAGTTCCACTAAAATTGAGGAAGACATGCCCGGGTATGGAGACACGCATCGCTGTTGCCAAAAATATAAAAAAGGGTTAGCAACAACATCTCAATTGTCAATAAGAATTAATGAAAAGTACACCAACAAACAGAAGCATCATAATTATCTTGATGGGAACTAAACCAGGATAACCGAGAAAAAAGCATTTCTTCATTTAACCAGTGATAGTACTACCACCATATGGATAATGACCGCACAACCACCATGTACTTTTTTTCGAAACAACATGTATTCCTCCACCGAGGCATAAATCAGGACAACTTTTCGAGTGTGATAACCCACAAGTATAGGGGATCGCAACTGTTTTTGAAGGTAGAGTATTCAACCCAAATTTATTGATTCGACACAAGGGGAGCCAAAGAATATTCTCAAGTATTAGCAGCTGAGTTGTCAATTCAACTACACCTGAAAACTTAGTATCTGCAGCAAAGTATTTAGTAGCAAAGTAATATGATAGTGGTGGTAACGATAACAAAAGTAAAGACAGCAAAAGTAATGTTTTTGGTATTTTTGTAGTGATTGTAATAGTAACAACGGAAAAGTAAATAAGCGAGAACCAGTATATGTAGTAGTTTGAGGGACCAACTTTGGAGAATTGGAATGTAGCAGTAGCAGTTTGGTTCATACTCTGACCAAACTACCTTTTCTAATTTCAGTAGTTTGGTCAGAGTATGAACCGGACACTAGCTCAATGGAAAACTTGGAGAGGAAGCAGACGCAGCATAATCTTGGGATGGATTCTGTTGCCTTATAAACACACGCGTTTTCGAGCCGCCTCATGCCCCGGCGCCTCACCTATACAACTAGATGATGCCCCACGCGTTGCGACGGGATTTTGTATAAAAACTGCGTTGAACTAATCGACCTAGTTAATGTCTTTATAGTTTCTGCTGTAGTAAGATATTCTGTTTATCAGTATTTTACAAATAAATAAATAAATGCATGTATCTATGTATAAGTTCGAATTTGGGCGAAAACAAAACAAATATGGAAGCACGCCTCATATATGAAACGGACGGCTATGAGTTGCATGCATGGGTCAGCTTTTTGTCTTGATTAAAACACTAACGACACTTCCTACATGCATTTGCATGCATGCGGCCGTTAGTAAATGTGTGGTTTGTGCATCAGCTCTAGTGTGTAGATCGGACGGATATTGTTTATTGATCTAGTATATTCAACGGTTAAATTAATGTGGATGATGTGGCTTAAGGAGAAGTAACAGAATTTCTAGTAGTGGGGGCTAGCTATTTAGATATAGTAAATGTCAGCCCTGTACGTTCGGCAGGGGGCCACCCACGCACACACGGACGCCTGGCATAACACCCGGCCGAAGCTCCCCGCCTCCCCTCTAAACCTATAAACCCCACGCAAGCTAGCCATGCACCCTAGAAAGAAGACGCACGTGCACATACATATGCCCAGCCAAAACCTTTCTTCCTCCTCTGAAAACCTACACGCACGCCGCCAGCAGGCTCTCACAGCTCTTTTCCACGTCTAGCCGACGCGAAAGCACGCAGAGGCTCTCATCATCACTAGCTCTACACACACACATCACCCCTTCCCTCCGCAACCATCACCACATCAATTTCTCCATCGCGGGAGCACGCCAAACTTCATCGACATGTTGATCTTCACACCAACTGTTGGGTTTGATGGTACATGTTGATCTTCGCACCAACTGCTGGGTTTGATGGTAAGTTATGTGGTCCAATCGTGAGATTGATTTTGTGATGAGAAAAAAACAAGTTTGTACTGATATATGTTAGTGCAAGCAATTCAAAATAAGCGGCAAATAAGTTAGTCTTGCGCCTTATGAGGGAGCTTGATTCGTTCTATCTCACCGGCCTCAAGGATGTGGCAAAATCAAGTTCTACATCAGTAACTTGGCACGAGGAGAAGGGCCAACATCGATACTGTGGCCAGGTATTGACGAGAAAAAGACATGTCCCACCAAAAGCAAGTTCTACATCAGTACCATGGCCGGGAATTGACGAGCAAAAGGCATGCCCAACCAAAAGCAAGTTATACATCAGTATCTTGGCAGTATCTTGGCCGAGTACTGACAAGAAAAATAGCCTACATCAGTACCGAGGCCAAGTACTGACGAGCAAAAGGCCAGTCCTACCGAAAGCAAGTTCCATATCAGTACCAGGAAAAGGCAGGGGCATCCCATGTTGTGGCGAGAAACAACATATTTTTCTGAAGTAAACATAGGAGCTACTGAAACACGACCTCGCTCCAATGGCTGAAGGGTTACGACGGCGTACGTGAACCGTCCTGAGCCCGAGGGCTTGCAGAAGCTGCCAGACTGTATGCTCCAAAGTATCAAGTGAGCAAACCGCTGCCTTGCCTTCTGAAATAGAGTTTAAACAGAGTGCAGCTTCAACAATAATTGGGATATGAATGATATGGCCATAGAATACGGTGAAGTGAATGAAGCACATGTTATATGGTTTTTAACCCGAACTACTCAGTGCGTCTGCATCCATCTGGCAAACTTCCACTGCAAACAAGACAGAAGCAATTTGGCCAAACATTCACTGTTCAGCAAGGAATGAATCCCTCTCTGGTTGCAAGCTAGTCTCCTACAGCCTTTAAACTGCCAAAGCTGTTTTACATTTAGGAACAAAGATAGTACTTCTGTTGCACACCGGTGACAAACTACTACTACAAAGTAAAGCTGAATGGAAGAGCAGTGGTGAGTGTGCGGGGTCAAACCATTTGTTTTTTTGTTCCTTCCTCTGCTTTTGAAGAAACAAAGGAATTACAGAGAGAGATACATCCTCTCCCCCGCTCTTGGTTTGTTTGTTTACCCTTGGAATAAACAAGCAAAAAACATATAACTTATGAACCTTGGACATCACAAGCAAAACTTGCAAACCGACATGACTAACCTATTCCCCACAATAAAAAATGAGACATGACTAATCTATAGTAAATGATTTACAGTTATACTGGGTCCATCTAACCCATCTAGCTAGCAATAAAACAAAAGTACAACACCAGCCCTTACATTAATCGTGCTTGTGTACGGCGCAAATAGATGTGAATCAAGAACACCTCCCATCGTGTGCTCTGTTTAGGCTACCAAAACGTTTTATATTTTCGAATGGAGATAGTAATTGGTTATTCGTACTCACACTGTACTTACAATATGGTGATAAAGTTACATAAACTCCGGAAAACTCTATCCTTTTCCTGAAACCAGGCCCATGGTACTGCATATTTCTTCAGATATGTAGCGTACGAGAGCCAACAAACAAATCAAAAGCTTGCGAAGCCGGCCGTCCACATAAACACCATTAGCAAGGAGAATAGGCAGGAATGCACAGCCCTGCATAACAACATAAGGAAACTTATATTAATTAGGCACATATCATAGTAGGCAGGCGTTAAAGTGGCATACCAGAAAGACAGAACGATCCAAGTCGTGTCAATCTTCTTAGATAAACTATTCCTCCTCCTGGATGTCATGGCATGATAGCTGAACAATGAACCAGATTGATGGTTATATTTTGATATATACTCTCAGCTCGTCAGGAGAGCTGTTGGTTTGAGGATCAATATGATCTTCAAATGCAAATTTGACAAAGAGTTTATGACATAGTAGATCTTTACACTCCAACCTAACTACCTATGAAGTATGTAACCTAAATATTTTATAAGATATAAGTGCACAGAGTTTGAAATGATAGCTATTGCAAACCATTTGGGTGTAAGTGCTAAGAAATTGGTAGCTTCAATTGCTGATGCCGAGCGCCCTAATTGAAAACTAAGAAAAATAATTTAATTTTTGTCAATCAACTTTGCCCAAAATCCAATTCATCTCCCAAAACTTTCAAATAGCGGAAGCATTTTTAGTTAAATTATTACTAGAGAAATAGTGAGCAAGTTCACTTAGGGGATCTTCAAAGGAGACCCTAAAAAATCCGGTATATGTCCAGCTTGTGGTGTCCGGATCATTTTTGTCAAATATTATGGACCAATGAGGACCCAGATTGGTCCGCGGAGCGGTCCAGACCTCCGTTTTTCCGCAAATTGAAACCGACTTGGGGGGAGCTTTGGGAGTGTCCGGACATGCACTTGTGACAAAAAAAAGTCCCCACACGGTTCTCCTCACTTTTCTCTCTCTACACATGCATGGTGTCCTTCTCCTCTCTCTAGCTCCTCCCAACCAGAAAAATAAGGATTAAGAGCAACTCAACCGGGTGAGCCAAATCATGTCAACTTTTGTCTGTGTTTTGTCTATTTGGGTCGGCAAAATGGACAGCGGACAAACAGACATGAGTCTTGTACCCAACGGTGCTACCCATTTGGGATGTGTACGCCCGGCATTTCGACGAACATGTAGTGAACGTGAAGAGTGAAGCAGGTGCAGAGCGCGGCGAGCAGAGCGCGTTCAAGGCGAGGTCTAGCCACCATCCACCGGAGCTTGCTAGCTCGCGTGGGGCACCATGCACGGGCCAAACACCTACCATCGAGCGTAGCTAGCTAGCTCGCATGGACGGGAGCACGGCGGGCACATGCTCCTTGAGCTGGACGAGCACGGCGGGCGCGTGCTCCTTGAGTGAGGCTTGTAGCTCCTTGGCAGGAAGCAGGCACGGAGACCCAACGTGGAACGCCTGCTAAAGGAGGAGCAGCGGCACCAGTGGTCGGCACGGCCTCGAGCAGCACCAGCGAGCAGGCGGAAGTGCCTAGTTGCTGCTGGGGCAGCCCCAGCCGGCTTTAATTACATTCAAAAAGGTCAGATGCAGACTATGAAGTGTAACTGTTGAGCACGCTAGTTATTGGTAGATGTAGAAATTTCTGTTCAAAAGGAATCCAAGTAAGAAAGTGTCATACGAGGTCAAAATAATTAGATGCATGCTATGTAAGGTTTTGTACTATCTAGGAAAGTGTGGCTCTTCCCCGGGCCATGCCCAGGCGAAAGATACGTGCACCAAGCTGCCCTTTTTTATGTAATACACTGGTACATGGGTTGTGGATGATGTTACCTCATTGCTAATGTACTGATCCATACTTTCCACCCCTTGAAGCATATTGACTATTTCCTTCATTGTAGGTCTTTTTGTCCGGTCAAGGTTCACGCAGATTAGACCTATCTGAATGCATCTTTTTATTTGTTCGCAATCTTTATCTAGTGATTTCAGTCTTGGTTCTTCTTGCAGCACAGTTCTCCATTTTTGAAGTTCCTGTGAATATCAGAACAAAAACTGGAATATTACTATACAATGGTAAATTGTCACATGGTCTCAATGAAAGGGGCCTCCATCTTTAGTGTACAAATTAGTTTGTCTTACAGTCTGGATGAAGTCCTCGGAGGATCTTCTAATATCATACGGATAGTTCCTATGTCCCGTAATTACCTCCAAGATTACTACACCCAGACTGAATATGTCGGACTTAGGCGTGATTATACCTCGAAAGTATTCTGGTGAGATGTAACCTCTGCATTGTAACACGATTATGAAGTAATGTTAGGATAAATGTAAAGAAAATAAATTATGTTGAGTACCAAAAAAGCAATTGATTATCAGCAGGCGCTCACTTACAGTGTTCCAATAGTATGTTTAGTCGAAATAGTTAGTTTTTTATCAAATAGTCTTGACAGACCAAAGTCTGCAATTTTTGGTAACATATTTTCATCAAGCAATATGTTCGCAGGTTTGATGTCCAAGTGAACAATGGGACCAATAGATTGCTCATGAAGGTACCGTAGACCAAGGCAAACACCCTCAATTATATTCCACCGTGTGCGCCAATCATGTTTAGAAAATTCATCTGCATTTACAAATATAAGATGAGCATTTTCTAGAAGTTATCTTGAAAAATATTGTTTTTCTGCTCTATGCATAGAGTTACTGCAGAATTTTCTATTTATATTCTCCTTTGTCATTCATAAGAACACAGTTTTTCTGAGCAATGAACAAACCATGGAACTAGCAATCCCAAATGAAGTTGAACATTTTAGGGAAGCAAGATTTGGTCCTTATCTAAATCTCATACCTGAAATATACTTATCAAGACATCCATTGGGCAAGAATTCCAAGCAAAGCAAACTTTCAGTGTTCTCAGCAAAAACATATTTTCCTTCGTGAGGCGTATGCAAATGTTGTGTTTCACAGCAGTAGCCTACAAGTCGCACTATATTTGGGTGCTCCAGTTTCATAAGAAGATTAGCCTCGTTCTCAAATTGCTTCTGTGAGCTGGGCTCTGCCTGCACAAACTTCTTTACCGCAACCACTGTCCCATTTTGTAGCACTCCCTGTTTTATGTCTCTTAGTAATATTTATGTATGGGTTTTTGGGTTAAGTATGGTTACATACTTGAGAAATCATAAACATATATTGTTTGATCTTACCTTATATACCACACCAAAACCACCTCTACCAAGTACTCTCTTATTACAGAAGTTATTTGTGATGTCCTTCAAATGTTGTAATGGCAGATGGTATTGTTTGGATTCGGTCTCTTCCAATGACGCATGGCGTGGCTCGGACTCTATATGTTCCAGTGACACATGGTTTTCTTCGGAAATCATCTCCATCTGCATGCACACATAACTCACTAGATTAATTGAGGACTACATTTTATTCTACTCCCTCCGTCCCAAAATAAGTGACTCAATTTTGTACTAACTTTGTCCCAAAATACGTGACTCAACTTTGTACTCCCTCCGTCCCATAATGTAAGATGTTTTTTGACACTAGGGACGGAGGGAGTACTAACTTTGTACAAACTTAGTACAAAGACGAGTCACTTATTTTGGAACGGAAGGATTATTTCAATTAGCACTTGTGGGAAACCTTCCTTTTTTGCAAAGTAAGACTACATTGCGGAAAGAACCTAAAACTAGACAATGCTACGAGGTAAATATGCTCTCAAATTTCGAGAGATTAAACGCAAAGTAGAAAACATAGCATTTAGTTAAGAAACTCACTTCCATCTACAAAGATTTGATAATCTCACCTTAGGCGTTGTGTCTCCAGTATATTGACTCGTATCTGCACTTAACTGCTCCTCACTATAATCTGTTGACTGCTCACTATCGACATCCATAATTGCTATTGAGTTTTCTTTCCCAATGACAACCCTGAAATATATTAGGTATGTACCCATATAATATTATAATAAGTTTGGCATGAATAAATAGGAAGCATGGAAATATACGTTATTACATAGTACAGAAAAACATGAAAATATACCTTCCCATCGCACACGCGAGGTGGTAGACAGCTCCAACACAACCAATCTTGATAATCCCCTTAAGCGTGGGTGGGCATGAGTACATGCTATGGGAATTTCTTTTATCAGATAGTAGAATGGAAATCCATGTATAATCTACTCCCTCCGTCCAATAATGTAAGATGTTTTTTCACACTAGTGTAATGTTAAAAAACGTCTTACATTATGAGACGGAGGGAGTGGTACATTTGGTTCAACAACAATTGTTGACTAACTAGCGCCTATATAAGCAAATGGTTGTCTTGTCTAATGTGTGTGCTTCAGAAGTACGCCAGATATAGTTAATACATTTCAAACTACCTGCAATCTGTTGTGCTCCACAAATAAATAGCGCCATCTTCTGAACCTGTAATTAGAGTCTGACGATTGGGTTGGTACAGAACTGATGTTACAGGTGATACGAAAGCTTCAAGTGTATATGCACATATCTTGTCCTGCAAATACCATATCTGATTTGGAAAAACAATCAGGTGCACATTATGAAAACTGCTATATATTAATATATACATGTACTACATTAGCATGTTCTTCCATGAGAATGACAGACCTTTGTAGTCTTATCATCTGAGCCTGTAGCTAAAAACTCGTGATCGTGACATATGAAGAAATCCAGGCAGTTCACTTGTTTTGAGTGCCCAGACAGAGTGTATATCGATTTGGGAGAATCAAAACCCCAAACCTGCACACCAATCGTATAAGAGATAAGAATCAGAGAACATCAAAAGTCAAGCAGCAATACTTGTCTTCATCTTGCAAATTATGGGGGGGGGGAGAGAGAGAGAGAGAGAGAGAGAGAGAGAGAGAGAGATACCTTTACAGTGTAGTCACCCTTTAAACTCGTTGAAACATCGCCCATGCCGCCATATTTGCTATATGTGTAATAATCTATCTGTAAACTCGTTGAAGCACTAGCAAAAATGTCATTTGGGTTAAATGTGACAATTGTCCCGATGTCTTCATATTCATATGTCTGTATGCACTCCCAGCCCTTGTCCCAGTCCCAAAGTTTAATGTATCTACCCGCTGACAGCAAATATGGCCTGGTTGGATGAACGGCCAGTGACACTAATTCTTCATGGTCACTACCAATTCTGAAGCTTGTGATCTTTTTCACGTTTTCATAGTTGTAAACATGGATACAATTTTTTGTTACAGCAACAATCCATTGCTTTCTTGAAATAAATTTAACGCAGCTAACTGCAGTCAGGCGGGACCTTGCATAGCTTGTTTTGACTTTAATTGAATCCACTTTTCTCTGACAGCATAAAGGAAATAATATTAGTCAATGGAGACGAAAGCATGGCATATATCCGCACCGATAGGCATCAATAATCTTTATCATAAAAAACAACACTAGTACATGCCTGTCTCTGGTAGTCCCAAATACCAACATTTCCATCCTCATCTCCTACTATTATCCTGCCACAAATAAATCATGAATTTATAAGCACGGAGAATATACGTGAAACATGCCATATGCTTAAACAAGAAAAAAAAACTAATTCCATCCGTGTGCTCAGTGCCTCAGTCACAAATAAGGTCCCATGCCCAATGAAACTACGGACTTGTCGGGGGTTCATTCCGGAGCTACATAACACTGGAGAGCATGGTTTCTTCGCATTTTGAAATATCAATCAAAATTTCACTTAATTTCTTTTCATAAATATTGAGTTGGAGATGCTAGATGAATATCCATCAAGAAAATACAATTCATCTTGACCTCTCCATATTAATGCATTTAGATGTTCTATGTAGAAAGACTGCACTCACCATTGCTTGGCCTGGTTTATGTCCAAGGAATACATGTGGAAGAATTCTACCTTGCATATTATCTGATTCAGTAACACGTTAACATCTGGCCGAGGATCTCCTTGGCGTTTTACAGCACAAAAATCATAAACCAGAAAGAGAAGATAGAATTCATACCTTGATTGTGGGCGACATTGGCTGCAAAATATATGACCATGCATGCATGCGTGTAAGCACAGTCCAGGACAACCAGCACAAAATGCATGTTAAGAAAACACAAAAGGTGAAGTAACATTTAGAGTAGAGTATCAACCTTTCAATCTAAGTGAGAGTAACCATTATCTATCCATCTTCCATAATATACATAACTAAAGTAGTAGAAAAAGGATGGTAAATATTAATTGTGATAACAAGAATGGCGGAGATTTGCTCATCTTTGATTCGTTTCCACCTGATCACTTGATAGAAATACTGATGTCCTCTAATGTTCCCTAAAGATGCACTTCTTAACATTTATTTGTATATTTTGAATGACATATCATTGGTAATGTGACGATGAACTGCAGTAACTAAGAATTTTCATGGGGAAACAAAGTGATTGAGAAACAATGGCAAATATTCTATTTGCATGGTGTACTTCTAGTTGTCATAATATTTTCAATATTTTTATATGTATACAGTAGGTCTTTTAATACACTTATGTTAAAATAAAATTATGTCAGTACATACATGCAAGAACTATTAAGACAAACTGTCCAGATGTGCGGGTCACCTTGCTAGTTCATCATATTTATACTGATATAGTAATATGTTACCTTAGACAATGATGTTGTGATGTGTCCTGGCAGAGTATAAGTTGCTTTCAGTTTCACCTCTTGCACTGCATTCCCCATCTCTTGGAAAAAATTGTCTGGCTGGCTTCGTAAAGTGTTTATATGTTCATCATCCCCTAATATTAATGTAGCACTGTGGAGGATCACATCTATGATATACTTTTGTGGTAGTTCTTCGTTAACTTGTGTTGTCACAATGAGAGTGTAAGGGGTGTTAGGCGGCACAAGGCCATACATTGGCAGTAATAGGAAGGAGGACTTAGTGCTCTTTTCCATAAGCCTAAATGCAACGTGTTTATCAGTGTTGTTTGTTAGCTGCAGCGGACACATGACAACCTTGTTGGGCTTGAAGGGAAAGCAAAGCGCGGACTGGTGAAGGAGAAGAAGCTCGCTTGTCCCAACTTCTGGGATTACATGCGTACTAAATTCTGTTTCTAAAAGCCTCTCAATTATATGCTTCATACTTGCTGGTCTTTTGGCTGGGTTCAAGTTGGTGCACTCAAGTGCAATCTCAGTGCATACCTGTATTTGTTCCCACTGTTCTATGTCCAATATACGATTAGTCCAACCTTCAAGCGCCTTCAAAATTGAAATCATGAACACTATATCAAATCGACCAGCCTATTTCAGTGGAAACGGAATGTTAATGCGTAAGAATGTTGTTCAAAAAATTCGTATATCTTTCTCACTTTCTCAACAGCTTGATACCCCTTCCTTCCAGTCAATATCTCTGTAATAATAACCCCAAGACTGTATATGTCAAACTTATGTGTGACTTCATAGTTGGAGAAGTATTCCGGTGCCAAATATCCACTGAAAATACATATTGTCTAATCAATTAGTATATGAAGATTGAGTGCAATATAAAAAACATTACAGCTGAATATGTTAAACATTCAGCTTTTAACAGGCTTTAGTTGGCTTACAACGTTCCGCCAATGTTTCTAGTAATGACCCGTGTTTGGTCATCCTCAAAACACCTTGATAGTCCGAAATCAGCAATTTTCGGCATTATATCTTCGTTCAACAATATATTTCCTGGTTTTAGATCCAAGTGCAGAATATTAATTTGATGAAGATAATTTAACCCCTCACAGATCCCCTTAATTATATTGTACCGGTCTCTCCATTCAAGTCCTGTGGATGGATCTGCAAATGACAGATGAGAAACGGGACTTGATTTAGTCTATATTTGAGATAATTGGTTTCCTTAATTTCTGAATGCGAGGTACTATATATTATATATTACATGACAAAAGTATTTCAGCGTTATGCTTGAGTAGGTTGAACAAACCAAGTAATATCTAGTAAAGAAAATTAAGATGGAAACATTAACATACCTGAGATATACTCATCGAGACTTCTTCTAGGTAGATATTCGAAGCAGAGCAACCTTTGATGTAAATCTGCCATAACAAACTTCCCATTGTAGCTTCCTATTTTTCCTTTTGTCTCGGCACAATATCCCAGAAAACGTATAACATTTTTGTGCTTCGCCCTCATGAGACATTCCACCTCTCGGTCGAATTCTTTCTCGTGCATGTACGTATTAGACAACTTCTTTACAGCGATGACACTGTTAGCAAGTATTGCCTGCAGCGGCAGATCATGAATGAGTTTTAGTTTCAGATAAATTCAGAGTTAGTGGACTGAGAGAGCTTTGAGTGTACCTTATAAACCACCGCGAAGGCACCTCTTCCAATTTCCAGGTCATCAGAGAAATCATGTGTGATGTCCTCCAAAAGTGAGAGTGGCAGGGCCTTGGGCTCTGCGGCTTCATCAAATAGCATGCATTCCAGGTCACCTCTTGTGATACTGGTACTAGCTAGAAGATCCATTTGCACTCCGGTAATGCTCCACAGTACTTATCCTAGTTGAAACAAGAGCACTTTCGTTATTTATTCAGTGGACAGTGAAAGTAGTACATATTACAACCGGACCCAAAAGTAACACGAAACAACAAGCAAGTCCGTTGACTTTATAGATAGGACCTCGAGCAAAGAAATAGAAACGCGATCGGGTCCTCCACCTCCGCCGCCGGGGACAGCGGCACCTAGGGAACGTCGTAGTTGCTATAGCCGCTACCCACTGTCACTGACTGGAAGCAGAGCTGCCTCCCTCCCTTCAGGCTTCTTGGCCGGGAGGAAAAGATAAGGCTGTGCCCTTGAGCCAGAGAAATCGCCGATGAGTCAAGAGGAGGCCGACCATCGACGGCTTTCCTGCGGGCAGCGTAGCTCCTCTAAGAAAATTAACGATGAAAAGCTGCCTCCACCGCCACGATGGCCAACAGCAAGATGAACGAGGCGAGGTCTTACCAACAGCTCAGCCAACTTCAGATCGGCGACCGGAGCTTTGGCAACCCACACCGCAGACCAGATCGCAAAACGAACAAGAAGTGATGCCGGATCTGATTTATTCAAACAAGAAAAATAGACCTACGGACTACTACGGACATAGCCTTCACCGGCCGGCGCTGCCGGCGGAGGAGAGAGGGAGAAGATGAAACACAATTTTAGGATGCAGCCTGATTAATAAACACGGTCAAGCAAATAGCGAGTAGTATTGAAAAGAAAATTCAGTGGCGATTACCTGGCTGTAGATCAAAGCTCTGCTGCCGCTTAGCTAGTCTTCTGAAGCAGTATAAGCTGGGTTGATGAGGGGCTGTGGCGGTGTCAGATAGAGATATGCGTCCAAACATGAATAGTTTACACGCTTGATGAGAGCTTATTCATGTGGGTATGAATATGTTTAATGACAGGTGCAGCCTAACAATGTACGGCTAATGCCAACCGCAACGCACGACCCCAAACGCACGTCCGTTTTGCCTGGATTCTGTCCCGTTTGGGTAAGGCAATGGGTCGTGTCCTGGTCTTTTCTGGGATGCGGTGGCCGTGTGCCCAACGTGTGGATGCATTCTTTGGCCCCATCCTATCCGCCTCCATTTTCAAACGCCACCTTTCGAAAATAGCACGCCCTAGTTCAGGCCGGCAACACAACCAGCGGCTTACACGTCCTCACCGGCAACACAGCCAGCGGCCTACATGTCCTCGCCGGCAACACTGCCAGCTGCCAGCAACACAGCTAACCTATAAAATGAATAGTTTTGTCGCCGGCAACACAGCCAGCCTCCAAAATGAATGTGTTTCTCGCCGGCACACAGCCAGCGGCCGGCACCCATGCCAGCCTCCAAAAAAATAACATCCACGGCCGATCAGACGACCTAGTTCAGGCCGTCGGCGTCGAACATCTCCTTCTGCCTGGCCTCGAACCAGCTCCTCGTCTTCTCGCTCATCTTGGTCAAGTCCACGATCATGATCGCAAGGGCCGCCTCCTTTGCTTTGGTTGCGGCATTGGTGGCCTCGATGTCAAGCTGCCTCTGCCTGGCCGTGACATTGCAGGCCTCGATGTCGAGCTGCATTTGCCGGGCCGCCTCCTCCATGTCGATCTTCCTCTTCTTGGCCGCCTCCTCCATCTCAAGCTTCTTCCTTTGAAGCTCTAGGTATAGCTTCATTTGCTCCTCCTTGCTTTGTTGCTTTTTCTCGTCCCTCGCATCCTTTTGAGACATCATGCCGTGCAAAGTCTCATGCAATGCCAGGGAGGAAAATTAGAGCAAGAACGAAAGAAGAACACGAAGAACTCCAAGATCTAGTTCCAAGGGGTTCCCCTCACTTAGAGAATAAAGTGATTGGTGAAAACGTGGATCTAGATCTCCTCTCTCTTTTACCTTAAGAACTAGCAAGAATCATTGGAGGGATTGAGAGTTAGCAAGCTCGCAGAAGGTCAACAATGGGGAAAGAATACGAGCTCAAGAGATAAAGTTCATTGGGGTAGAAGACACCCTTTTATAGGTGGGAGAAAAATCCAACCGTTATGCTTACAGCCCGCACAGAGCGGTACTATCGCTCGACCTCACGGTACTACCGCAAGGGGTAGCGGTACTTCCTCAAAGGGTAGCGGTACTACTGCTTGCCAGCGGTACTAAAACAAAATACATCCGTGCGTACCACCGCTGGACTTGTGACGAGTTTTTTGTCCGGAGCGGTACTACCGCTATAGTAGCCACGGTAGTACCGCTCTGGAGCGGTAGTAAAAAATTACATCCGCTCATGTCCGCGGTAGTACCGCTGCAGCCTTTTCAGAACACCAAAACTGCCACAACTTCTGCAAACGGACTCCGAATTCAACGAAACCAATTTTGTTGGAAAGCTAGCGACAAGGGCTAACACAATATTGATAGAACTAACAATAAGAAGGAAATTAGAAAAGGCCCAATAGAAAATGGTGAGAACCCTTCCTCGAAAAAGACCGGTAAAACCTCCAACACCGAAAACGCGATAGAAGAAGCATATGAAATCCGTTTTCGATGTACTAGAGCTTGTCACGAAGATAACCACAATCTCTAAAACCTCAAAAGAAAATACAAATAAGAATCAAGAAATATGATGCAAGGATGCAATGGTTTGATCTCTCGACAAACAATATGATCACGCTACTCACTTGAGAGTACCCCTTGATAGTACAGCTATCGATCCTATAACCCGGTCTCCAAACTATCACCATGAGACCGGTAAAATATAAAACCTATCAAGGGCAAACCTTTGCCTTGCACCAAGTCGACTTGAGCTAGATGATGATGATCTTGACTCCCTCAAGTTGGACCACCTTTCTTGATTGCGTTTGGTCGATGAAGACTAGATGATTGCTCCCCATACCCCACTATGGGTGAGTCACTCTTCGGCAGATCTTCACAAGTCCATTGACACCACAATGGACGGCAAGCATCAAGCACTTGATCTCATCGTGATGCTCCACTTGAACTTGCGCACGACAATCTTGATGGCGTTCACCACTTGATGTCATCCTCTCCATTGGTTGAGTGATATCTTCCTCTTGACGCAAGCCCATGAACACGTACCTAAACCCACATAGAACTCTCACCTAGACCATGGGTTAGTACATAAAGCACAATGGATAATGCTTACCATACCATGAGATCACTTGATCCCACTCGGTGTATCTTCTACGCTTTGTGTGATGATCAACTTGAATCACTCTATGTAATTAGTCTTGATCAACCTTGACTGTTTCCAACTCTATGACCAATCTTTGGATAATTCCTTAATACCACTTGGTAAACTCATAAACTCCTTGAAACCAACACATGTACTTCAAGAAATGCATATGGATAAATCCTTCAAATATAACTCAATGCAACCATTAGTACATAGAGAATGTCATCATTTACCAAAACCACACATGGGGCACCGCATGTCCTTTCAATCCCCCCCATTTAGGTAATTGATGACAATCACTTTCAAGAGAGTTTATATAAGGAATTATGCACCACCATGCAATGCAACAACCAATGATGCAGGAGAATGAGATGCAAATGCTTAGGAACAAAACCAAAGCAAGGAGAAGACTCTGAAAACCTTCTCCACGAAACTCTCTGAAACTTCTCCCCCATTGGCATCGATTGCCAAAATGGGAGAAAAGCTTAGAAGGCCAATATAAAAAGTGTTCCTCCATAAATTGTGTATTTCTCAACAAGATAGTGGAATGCCATACACTTATCCAAAGGTAAATACTTGGAGGAACACAAACTATATTGAGGCACAAAGATTGCTGAAGAATGAAATGCCACAAGGACATAACAAACAGAGACACAAGCAATCAAGCAATCAAAAGATACCAATTGAATCAAGCAATCAAATGATATCAACTGAACCAACTAGACCAAAGATCCTACGAGCCACATGAATAAAGGATATTATGATATGAGCAAAGGAGTGTTCTAAAGAAACTAGAGAGGCTCCCCATGATTTGTGCACACATAAGAATATTTGTATTTGGATACAAAGTGCACAAAATAGGATCATAGCTCCCCCAAAATCAATAAAAACTTACAACAAGTGCAAGTGAGCATATAGGAAAAAAAGCCTAGCACTTGCAACAAACAAATTAATGGTTGATAAATCATGTAAAAGAGGCAACTAGGAATAGGCTCAACCAAAATGATGTGTGTGAGTCATGGCAAAGCACTTGAGAAGACTAAAATAATGAGCATTAAGCATCAACATAGTCTTGGAAAAATGAGATACACGGTGCATGACATGTCCTCTCCACACACACCCAACTAGCAAATGGGTTCACAAGCTCACTAAAATGATAACAACAAAGCTTGCAACAACCCATGGTAAAGATAGAAGATGAAGGCCTCATCAAGACGAGGGATACCAATTAAGATGGCAAAGCCTCGTAAAGACAAGCAAGAGAAAAAATATATTCACCACAATAGAGTGCATCAAGATGCGACGATATAAGATCCACACTCAAGATAAATCCTTTCACATAACCACCAAGGAAAGGTGGACGTGAAAGAATAATGATATCAACTACAGATGTAACTTCTGTCAAGTGTATAAGATTCTAGGCAGATGAAGATCATGATGATATCAATCCACAAAGTAGGATGCACACACAAAATAGTTAAAAAAAAGGAAGGAATAAGATATCCACATGGAAGTCATAAATATACCAATAAGATATTTGCTTGAAGGCATAGCACATGGCTAGATATGGTCTTATTGTATATAAATGAGTTCCAACCACATGAGCATCAAAGACATCACAACTAGCAACAAGAGATCATTGTTGGGATGCTTTGAGAAAGGAACCAAGTATCACAAGAAAGAATGAATTACATGTCATGATACAGCCTACACAAGGTTGATGCAAGAAATGTATGCATGAGTAGATACTTGTTACCGAGATAGCATTGGAAGGATGTAGTAGATACCAATTAAAGGTAGATAGTAGATCATTGATCATCCTAGCTTGACTCCAATAAGCACATGGTGAAACCACCTTCCTTGTGAGTGAGGGGGGGTGTCCGTCGGCTTGCCTTCGGATTCTTCTCCAATCTCACCGTCTCGTGCTGCCACTGCTGATCATGGGGGATGTTGAGTAACGTGATTGTATTAGGAAACATAAGTTAGACTAGAAAATATTCTGGCTTGCCATGTACTCCAAGTAGATCATGTACTCTTGTATATATGCCCACAAGGCTCAAGCAATAAAACAACTATTCCACCAAACCTCTCTCTCCCTTCTAACACTTATCTTCAATTCTAATTTGTATGCTGCAATGCCCTGGTACTACAGAGTATTGAAATGTTTCTTAGCTTAGTTTCTGAACAATACACAACTCTCTTATCTTCACTTCTAAGTTCTAACGTAAACAAAATTTGTACCTCCAGCTCTGGGTTATTGTTTGCTTGGCTGTACAATTGTCAGTGCCTATATAACTATCCAGAATTTTGCAGCTTCTTAGACTATGTTCAATGCAATCTCTGGTCAGGATATTTACATATACACTAACTTTTATCACACTGGAGAAGCAATTGACTTTCAGTTACAGTCAATGGTACAATTTTATTGTCCACTGACGGTGCTTGCGTATGGAACATGATCATGTTGTTTCTCATGGCAATGTTTGATGTTGTTTTCCTTTAAATATATTTGCAAGGTTTGTAGGAGAATTGCATGGAATGTCACTTACAATTATGTCCATGTAATAAGCTATCTTGGTATTGAATTTGCTTCTAATGAACACATGTTCAGTGCCATTACCCCCAATCTGAAACATACGATATTTAGAATGGGAGTGGTCAAACTTACTTCGCTCTGATCACTACTACATACAAAAACTTACTCAAATATGTCAAAATTTCATCCTCACCTATCACCCTTATGTCTTTATGTTCTGATTCTAACACAAAGTACTGTGATTTTATTCTGATCAGGCAACGCCAGATCAGCACGTTAGTTGTGCGGAGGATCACTTGCTGCTCAAGTGGTTACGTGCAAAACTCGTCCAACTAGCGATGGATCTGTATGTGGGTGCCGCCACCACACCTCCCGATGCAGGTAGCTTCCTCCGAACACTCACCCCAGTTGTCCAGTAGCACTGTTCTTAGTTCTGACAGTGTAATTTCGTGCAAAAAAACACCATGGTATTTTAGGATTAGAGCCATGTGGAATTACCAAGTGAAACACAATGATGCATCAGCATATATAATATAGGTAGGCTACATCGCAGCTCTCTATTTCAATCTAGGTACCTTGAACAGCCTGTTTAAAACCAGCTAGTATTATTTCAGTTAAATAGTACTCATGGTTACAAACTGTAGAACAGAGTAAAAAGGCCAGAATCCCATTTAAGGCGCCCCTGGCTATTCCTTGCCTCCATTGTTTGAGCTTCCTGTTGTCTTCCACATCTTCACCAACTAGTCACTGTTTTCTTTGAAGAAAAGAAACTCACTCATTCTCCTTTTTTTCTCCTCATGGAGTCGACAACTCATTCTGCCTACACCAATCAACTACGGGAAAGAGAGGGAGAAACAGTAAAATAAGCAGCTGGAGAAGCCTCGAAACTCTCGGCGTTAACGTTCATTCACACAGCGCGCGAAATCTTAGGCCTTTTGTTTGTCTCACCCAATGTCATGTTGCTGGATGCTTTAGCGCCTTGAGGACTGCGATGCAACCGGCCGGCCACTAGTGTGAGATTTGAAGCCGAGTTTTGTTTCAATAGTGTTGCTCCATAGGATGCTATACGATCACATCTTGTCACATATAATCTACAATTGAACGTTCGCAGACAGCTACGTTGGACGGAGCGAATAATATAATTATTTTTTGAAATAAACGCAGGAGAGCTGCGTATTTCATTGATTAGAAGGGGAAGCGAAAGAACGCCGAGTACAGGGTGCAGGCTAACGCCGAGTACATCGCCAAAGCTTTCGACTAATATAATTACACTAGCAGATAGCTGCGTAGGAAGGAGTAATTAGTCTTTTCCGTTTTAATATTGTTTTCTGAGATTTGAATGGTCACTACATACGGATGTATATAGATATATTTTAGAGTGTAGATTCACTCATTTTGTTCCGTATGTAGTCACCATTTGAAACCTCTAGAAAGACAAGTATTTAGGAACGGAGGAAGTAGATAGCAGGTGAAATTATTTACTGCAATTTGCATGTCTATCGGTACCTTTCTTGTTTGTTTGTTTATAGTGTTGCTCCATGGGATGCTTTTACCAGCTCCATGAGACACAAGAAGTAAAGTAAGCAGTCTGGCTGATACGTATGCGCTCTCAAGTATGGCCGGCCGCCCACTAAGTAAGAAAAGTATTTGCTTTTGTAGTGTTGCGATTAGCTTAGCAGCCTGTATTTGTTTAACTACAGGCCAGCTGCTTGGGGGCAGCGAATTGGCTCACAAAGTGAAAATTCCTTATCAAGATTATCTCACGGCGGAGGCCAGGGAGGCATGAACGATCAGATTCGCCATATTTTGCATGCACTATTCGCCATATTCGCCATATTTTCCATATTTTGTTACGAGGCAGATGTAAACCCCTTTTCCAAAAGGGAAACGTTGCGTGCCGGTCGACCGGCCGAACACTGCGCCGGTCCCTTGTGTTGCGCCACGCGTTTTCTCTATTGGCCCACAACCGCTTTTGTTTCTTTCGTTCTTATCTTCACCAGGACTTCTCTCGTCCACTCATTTCTCTTCCCGTGCGTCTTCCTCCTCTCATCTATCTCTTCTCACGCTGCTCCGTCGCTCCATCGCCCCAAGCTTTGGTCTCCGATGCTGCTCCTCCCCCACACGCTTTGGTCTCCGGTGCTGCTCCTCCGCCATCGCTCTCTTCTCCACAACCCTCCTGCTTCCCCCATCTTCTTCATCTAGCAAACATCACCATGGATGGATTGGATGAGAGCTGCAAGACCCACATGCCAGCACCGGTGGTGCGCGCTGGGAGCAGCCCGCCAGGATGTTGCAACAGGTGGTGCGCGCTGCTGGGGCCGGCAACTACGGATCGGCGGCGACCCAGTTTTTTGCTGGAACCTGGATTTTTTTTGCTGGGACGGACCAATTTTTTTTGCTGCGATCCAGCGACGACAATCTGTTTGTTTTTGCTGGAACCACACTTTGTTTTTGCTGGAACCATGTTTTTTGTTTGCTGGAACCATGTATTTTTTTTTGTTTTGTTGGTCATTGCCAATGCTATGCGAGACCATTTTTGTTTTTGTTTTTGCTGGAACCATACTATATTTTTGCTGGAATCATGTATTTTTTTTGTTTTCTTGGTCATTGCCAATGCTATGCGAAACCATGTTTTTTGCTGGAACCATACTCTGTTTTTGCTGGAACCGTACCTTTGTTTGTTGTAACCATGTTTTTCCTAGAACCATCTTATTTTTGCTGGAGCTATGATTGATGGGGTGCTACAACCGTTATGGTTGGTGCTACAACCGTGGTCGGCGATTGCTTCAACCAGCCACGGCACCGTCCAAGCGGCCAAGGGCAGTTACCCTCGCCGGAGCTCAACGAACAGAGCACTGTCCCAGTGGGTGCTACAACCGTTATGGAGGGGTGCTACAACCATGTTCGACGATTGCTTCAACCGACCACGGCACAGACCCGGCAGCCATGGGCAGTACCCTGCCAGAGCTCGACGAACATGGCCACAACAGCGACGGACAAGGTTGCAACCCACGACGGCAAGGCAGGGAACAACTACGGCGAGGAGCTCAACGGTGATGACGGCGAGTTGCAACGGCTACGGCGGCGGCGACGAGCTCCGTGATGCAGTTAGAGCGGTGGCCGGGGGAGGATGATCTGACGGGGGCGGGGGAGGATGATCTGACGCGGGCGTTGACCTCGACCCTCTTTTTTGCGTGGAGATGTGATCGCTTTGTTTTTTTTCTGGTTGCAGATAATGGGGACGAGGAATAAGCGCATCAGACGGTTATAGGGAATCTATCGTACGGTGGGATTAGGACCGGCCCAAATTTGGGCCGGTGCGCCGGCGCCCATCACTGGCCTTTCCAAAAATAATCTGCACTTAACGTTAGCAGACAACAACGTTGGATGGAGGTAACGAAGTAAGTACAGAACATAATGACGCTAGCAGGCAGCTGCACTAGCTAGATCGAATTAGCTAGCACAAAATAAATGACTCCGGACCCAGGAACTAATTGATTTCTACGGAGTATGCACAAAATAAATAAAACAAAGGAAAACTAGGCGGCTATGTATGCAAATACTAAGACTCTAGCTTTTTGAAATGAAATTATTCAGGTGGAAAGCATGTATACTTCATGGCCTCTTATAGCTTTTTCGATGAAGGGTGGACTTTATTAGCTCAAAATGGAGCATTAAGATAATACAAAACATAATGAGCACACATCCGGCCTCTCCATAGATAGGATGCACACAGCCAACACCAGCGCACACACACAAAAATACGCCGACAAATAGCAAAGTCAAATAAGACCAAAGCTATACGTAGGTGAGGAAAAAAGAAACACAAAGGATCAGATCCGCCATTAGCAAACTACATCAATGACCATATCCGCACCGTCCATCTCATGACATCACAAGAATGACGAGATTCTTCAACAACAACGCCTTCAAGAAGGAACAAGCTCAAGCTTCGTCGTCACCGGATTCAACCACTCAAGGTCAGAATCGAGGTTTTCACCCTGAAGAACTAGACCGAGCATATCCGAGCAATGCGTTCAAGAAGGTAACGATGTAAAAGCATCGCCATTGCCAGGTATAACCAACCGGGGTCAGACCTAGGCTTTCGCCCCGGAGCTCGAGACTAGGTGCTCGAGAAGCACCACCATCAATGTCAGTTATGTGTTGTCACCATCACTTTTCCACGATCCCAACAGCTGCATGCGATGTGAGACCGCAACCAACGCACAACCATCCCTTTGCGCCAAGCCACCGTCTATAGTTCGCAGCTCGCCGCCGAAGTTAACCACCGGATCTGGAGAGAGGAACCCTCACAAAGACCTTTCGATGATGGCCTCTTATAGCTAGCCAGAGGTATCTCTCTGTTTGATGGCCTCTTATGGCTTCCAGAAGAGATGAACATGGACTTTTGACACTTGTCAGACATTAAGCTCCCACATTACCACTCCCGTAAAGAAATATCAGAGCATTTAGATCACTGATTAAAAGTTAGCGATCTAAACGCTCTGATATTTCTTTACAAAGGGAGTACATACAAATAAGCTATCTGGATTATGCATATGTTGTGTGCCTAGCTTGTAGGAAGGGCATGCATGATTGATGGTCTCAGACGTACGTTAAGGATGCGAGTACAGAG
This sequence comes from Aegilops longissima, assembly GCA_021605205.1. Classification (NCBI taxonomy): domain Eukaryota; kingdom Viridiplantae; phylum Streptophyta; class Magnoliopsida; order Poales; family Poaceae; genus Aegilops; species Aegilops longissima. Next base: position 767,805,725 of record CM038679.1, on the reverse strand, counting down.
TACTAAGATAATAATCTCTCCACCTTGCCAAACCTGCAGTATTGAGGACAGTGTCACCGGGGAACGGTGAGCCTTGAAGACCGCAACTTTGTCGACTGGGCCGGCGACTTTGTTTTCTTTCGCTCATCGGGATGCTTTAGCGATGTCACGTGCTGTCTGCCATGCACAGGTCGGTTCGCACGCGGCTTGACGGGCACGGCGTGAGATCTGAAGCCGAGTATTGTTGATATAGTTTCGCTCTATATATATATTGTTTGTTTAACTAATATTTCTTCCATCTGGATATTGAGCTGTCTTGTATTTTGGGTTAAATTGATCATAAAATACCGTTAGTGATTAGTTTGGCTCCATGCATAGGATGCTTCATTAGTTATTACTAGCTCCATAAGAAACAGCAAATAAAGTAAACAATCTGGCAGTTTGGTTGTGATTAGTGGATATGAAGTAAGTAGAATATTTGTTTTCATAGTGGTTGCGATTAGTTTGGCAGTCCACTTCATTTGGGCATATCGACTTTACTCACCAAGTGTGATCTGCCACCGGCCCGCCGCGCATGTTTCTATATTGCTGCTCCACGCGACGCTTTGCTGGCTGTGATTAGTTTACATAGTCATCAGACCCGTTGGTACCGTCACTGCCATCTGCCATCAATCTATACTAGACCGGGTTCGCGCCTTGGCGCCAGGGTGCCGGTCAAAACGTTTTAACAAAGCATGTAACAATTTGTCGGTAGGAACCCAGGTATAGCATGTGCAGCCAATCAATTGTGTTAGAAGCAAAACATAATGAAACTGAAGATGAACATCAGGTTATAAGACAGAATCAAGCTCGGTGCTTTCATTTGAATGGAGATAAAATACAAGACCATACATTACTTTTTACGATAGAGAGATAGGAATCAATATCTAAAGTCTATACATGCCTTGTTCAGAGCAAAGTGAAAATAGCAACATGCCACCATGTGCTACCTTCCATTACAAAGACGGCAACGGTAATCTAAACGCTATACATTTCCTGTTCATAAGAACATCAAAAGGGTAAACATGCTGGCTTGGGCGATAGGAAACAAAATGTCGATGTTCGAGCTCCATTGTGTTAGCCACCTCAGTCTAGCGATGCTTGGCATCCTGTATAGCCACATCTTTCTTCAGATTTTGGAGCCTCTTAGAATAAAGTTGCCCTGTCAAGGAAACAGTATATCAATACAGATTGTGTTTCTATTTTTATTGTGGTGTGAACGGAGGAAACAGAATGATGCACGACTACAAAACACTAACCTACAACCTGATTATCAATCAACTATATACTACTCAACTAAATCAGAGACGGATCTCCTTGGCACTAAGCTGTCGTAAAAGGTTTTTAAGGTCCCCACTTTATCATCAGCCTAAAAATAAAACATAAGGTGGAGGGGAAAGGGAAGGACTAAAATAAAAAGTAGTTACTTGTTAATGCATACTAGAAAGGCATTTTGCTGGTAAGGATCTCCTCTGCTCACAAAATCAAAATAAAAATATAGGAAACGCGCGTTGCGCGGGATAGATCAACCCAATACAGTAAGTTTAGATCAATAGCAATATTAGAAGAGCGAGACAGTCAGTTATACCAAAAGCAAGACAAGCCAGAAGTTCATGAGAAAGGGGAGATATATATTTAGTGGCAAAAGTAAGCCAAAACGATGTGTTCTCGTTAAGTAGATAAAATAGTTGGGTTATTAGATAGCGAAAGCAAGCCAGAGCAGCGGATTATATTCCTATATAGTTTTAACAATCCTATATACTTCCGCTATAAAGAACCAACGATGCATCAATATAACTAATGGCAACATGAAGAATGCCATAATTCTTCGAGCGGTTCCCTCTTACAAAAGGCAAGGACAATCAGACGTTCGCATAACACATCATAGCAGCTAGTGGTATGACATTTGGAAGTTATTGGGGCCAAAGCCAACCATAGGGCTAAGAGAAAAATGCGTCTGTACATGAAGCATTATCATTAACTCGGAATGAAGGGTTCTACTTTGAAGTGTTTGTGAAGAACATGGTGTAAAAGTCACGGCCCAGGATCACCGTGACACTTTAATCTCAACATCAATACACCTCCAATACCACTAAGGGAAAACAAGGTTAAAATTCAGTTCAGAAGGAAATATAAACAACAATGGTCAAAGTGCACAATCCTTACTCAAATCAAAATGGTAATCACCAGATGCTATATATTTTGGCTCCCTCTCAGATCAAATTAATTTACAATTATGGAGGATTGTTCTTAACAAAGTAATCAACAAAGAAGTGATCACCAATTGCACTCTACTTATGTCGTTATGAATGCAAATGCATTCTATTGATCTCCAGATTTCATACAATTGATATTTTCATTCCCTCCATTCGAGAACATATACATTCCTTTAAAACAAAATCTATTTAGGATAAAGCGTTCCCACATAGCTTTATGTCTGTGTTTCCTCTTAAATTAAATGTATTAGAAACAATCATCAAGAAGATAAAGAAAAAATACATATTTTATCATTGCAAAAAAGATCGCGGTTCAAGGTAAGGCGCTTCAGAGGAAGGGAAGAAAACAATATCACAGAGACTTCTTTTCACCTCTAAAGGTCTGAATCTTACCTGGCATGTAGTTCAAGGGAGAAGTTGCTTCTTCCACCGCTCGCTGGTTGTGTGCCACATAATTCCGCCCAGAATGATATCATCCACCATAAATTCTTCGTCAGATGAAGAAACTCGCAACAAAAGAACCCCACAAAATAAGTAATTAGCAATTTCGCTACATTAAGGTGAAGGCATGAAGCCAACAAACAACACAACAAAAAAAAATATTAATATCTGCTTATTGGGACTATGCGGCAGTGTCGTTGCCCTCAATCATGTGTGGCATCATCAAACACGACGTTAAGCATCCCACGACGAGTGGTTCGGTGACATGGCATAGTACAGGGACCAGCAAGGCGAGAGAAGTAGGAGGCAAGGGCAAAGAATGCAAACCTGTTGTGGACTAATATACAGGGAGGCCTCCACCGGTGCAATAGCCGGTGGCGTTTCCTTTTAGGATGTCTCGATGCCATGGTCCTCACTGGTCACTGCAGAGTACTGGCACGAGCAGCGGACTACATAACCCTTCCAGCGATGTAAACGGCCGAACCGGCGGGAGACACAACAGCAACCAGCAAACCAAGACAACGGGAGGGGCGGTCAGAGAGAGAGAGAGAGAGAGAGAGAGAGAGAGAGAGAGAGAGAGAGAGAGAGAGAGAGAGAGAGAGAGAGAGAGAGAGAGAGACGGCATGGTGGCGACCTGCGAGCATATGATTCCTTGTTAGTAAATATCATATGGCATTATGAGAGAAAAATGAAGAATCAAATAAGGTCTAAAGCTGACCTTTTCAAGTTATGTAGATTAAAATGTAGGACGACCCACACAACCCTCCTGACGAGGGCGAGGGGCAAGCTAGCAGGAGACACGACGGTGACCAGCATGCCAAGTCAATGGGAGGAGAGGTAGTGAGAGAGAGAGAGAGAGAGAGAGAGAGAGAGAGAGAGAGAGAGAGAGAGAGAGAGAGAGAGAGAGAGAGAGAACATACATCAACCTGCAATAGTACAGAGTAGACAGTAAATATCATATGCCATTCCGAGGAACAGAAGAAATGAACAATCAAATAAGGTCCAAAGCTGACCTTCTCAAAGTTATATGGATTCCAATCTAGAACGATCTTCTTGTGCCAACTCAGAGCAAGGTGTGAAGAGTGCACATTATCATCGAAATAGAATCTCACCATAGGTGTGTCTCCCCATCATAATAAATAAATCCACAACCCAAATGGACCAACAAAGTGCAACTTACTCTTTACCAGACTAAATTAAGAACCAACAACAAAGAATAAAAGATAAACAACAACTTATATGCAGTCAAGATATGAGAGAAGAAATCTTTACATAAGATGGCTATAAGACTGAAGCATAAATAAGCAACATCTTTAAATACAAATAGAAAGGATTCAGGGTTCGTTGCATAGTGGGCTCAGATTCGCCTTTCCTCGTCATATAACCCACCCATGTCATCTCTTATCACCAGATCAATCTGTTTATACAATAGAGCTGCCCTGGTTATCACTCAGCAAGAATGACCATCCAAGGACAACAACAAGTATCACATGATCAAAAAGGATTCTAGAGACAAGAGGGAGGATCCAACTTGATACCCGCTGGTGCCTCGATTGCTCAAAGGCACACTAATTTCAACCAAGGTAACCATCATCGCCCTAACACGAAGACCACTTGAGCATAAATAAGCAACACCTTTAAATACAAATAAAAATGGTTCAGGGTTCATTGCATATTTTTCTCAGATTCGCCTTTCCTCGATCATATAATTTACCCCCGTCATCTCTTATCACCACATCAAGCTTTTTATACAATGGAGCTGCCCTGGTTATCACTCAACAAGAATGACCATCCAAGGACAACAACAAGTATCACATGATCAAAAAGGATTCTGGAGACAAGAGGGAGGATCCAACTTGATACCCACAGGAGCCTCGATTTCTTAGAGGCACACTAACTTCATCCACGATTAATCATCACCGCCCTAGCACGAACGCCACTGATCAATCTAGCAAATCGAGGAGCATAGCTATAGGACCAGGGCATTCATAGGTAAATCAGGGCCCTCGGAGGGGCAGGAAAATTACGCGCAATGTGAACATAAGTGTTGTGAAGTGTCCAGAAATCTTGTTAGTGGCACATATCCCGTGGACTGAAACTCTGCGCAATGTGAACATAAGTGTTGTGAGGCTACTAGAAAAGTTTGAGTACTCAACATCATCCTAAAGTGGAGTACAAATGAAAATTATTGGGAAGGATGATTTGCGAAGCTTAGATCAGGTGCGTGCATTCAGTAACCTGGCAGTTCTAGAGGAGTTGACGCTTATGAATTGCCCATCTATGGAGTTGAAGCACCTTCCGATGCTAACCTCATTGAAGAAGCTTGTTGCAGATTGTTTAGGTGGTTTTGTTGGGCCAGTAGGAGATGCGTGTGATGTGGAATGGCAACACCCTGTTGAACATCTTGTGGCCTGCTACGTCTTGAGCTTGCGTTGGTTTTCCTTGAAGAGGAAAGGGTGATGCAGCACAGTAGCGTAAGTATTTCCCTCAGTTTTTGAGAACCAAGGTATCAATCCAGTAGGAGGCTCCTCACAAGTCCCACGAACCTACACAAACAAACAAAGAACTCACAACCAACGCGATAAAGGGGTTGTCAATCCCTTCACGGCCACTTGCGAAAGTGAGATCTGATAGAGATAATATGATAGGATAAATATATTTTTGGTATTTTACAATATAGATGCAGAAAATAAAGATGCAAATAAAAGTAGATTGGAAACTTATATGATAAAAGATAGACCCGGGGGCCATAGGTTTCACTAGTGGCTTCTCTCAAGATAGCATAAGTATTACGGTGGGTGAACAAATTAATGTCGAGCAATTGATAGAAAAGCGAATAATTATGATGTTATCTAGGCATGATCATGTATATAGGCATCACGTCCATGACAAGTAGACCGACTCCTGCCTGCATCTACTACTATTACTCCACACATCGACCGCTATCCAGCATGCATCTAGAGTATTAAGTTCATAAGAATAGAGTAACACATTAAGAAAGATGACAATGATGTAGAGGGATAAACTCAAGCAATATGATATAAGCCCCATCTTTTTATACTCGATGGCAACAATACAATACGTGTCTTGCAACCCTTTCTGTCACTGGGTAAGAACACCGCAAGATTGAACCCAAAGCTAAGCACTTCTCCCATGGCAAGAAAGATCAATCTAGTAGGCCAAACCAAACCAATAATTCGAAGAGACTTGCAAGGATAACTCAATCATACATAAAAGAATTCAGAGGAGATTCAATTATTATTCATAGATAAACTTGATCATAAACCCACAATTCATCGGATCTCGATAAACACACTGCCAAAAGAGATTACATCAAATAAATCTCCACAAGAGAGGGGGAGAACATTGTATTGAGATCCAAAAAAGAGAGAAGAAGCCAACTAGCTAATAAATATGGACCCGAAGGTCTGTGGTAAACTACTCACAACTCATCAGAGGGGCTATGGTGTTGATGTAGAAGTACTCCGTGGTGGATTCCCCCTCCGGCAGAACGCCGGCGACGGCTCCAAGATGGGATCTCCCGGGTACAGAACGTTACCATGGTGGAAATATTTCTTCGGTGGCTCCCTGGATGTTTTCGGGGTATGTAGGCTTATATAGGGAAGAAGTACGTCGGTGGCCGCCCGAGGGTCCCAAGAGACAGGGGGCGCGCCCTATAGGGGTGGGCGCGCCCTCCTATCTCGTGGCCGCCTCGGTTGCTTCTTGGCTTGCACTCCAAGTCCTCTGGATCACGTTCGTTCCAAAAATCACGCTCCCGAAGGTTTCATTCCGTTTGGACTCCGTTTCATATTCCTTTTCTTCGAAATACTAAAATAGGCAAAGAAAACATCAATACGGGCTGGGCCTCCCGTTAGTAGGTTAGTCCCAAAAATGATATAAATGTGTAAAATAAAGCGCATAGACATTCAAAACAGGTAATATAATAGCATGGAACAATAAAAAATTACAGATACATTGGAGACGTATCAAGCATCCCCAAGCTTAATTCCTGCTCGTCCTCGAGTAGGTAAATGATAAAAACAGAATTTTTGATGTGGAATGCTACCTAGCATAATTCTCAATGTAATTTCTCTTTATTGTGGCATGAATGTTCAGATCCAAGTGATTCAAACTAAAAGTTCATATTGACAAAAGAAATAGCAATACTTCAAGCATACTAATAAAATCAATCATGTCTTCTCAAAATAACATGGCTAAAGAAAGTTCATCCCTACAGAATCATATAGTTAGGCTATGCTTCATTTTTGCCACACAAAGATTTTCCCAACTTCTATACCCCCGATGACAAGCCAAGAAATTGTTTTGTACTTAAATAATCTCAAACCTTTTCAACCTTCACGCAATACATGAGCGTGAGCCATGGATATAGCACTATGGGTGGAATAGAATAATGATTGGGGATTGTGTGGAGAAGACAAAAAAAGAGAAAGTCTCACATTGACGAGGATAATCAATGGGCTATGAAGATGCCCATCAATTGATGTCAACATGAGGAGTAGGAATTGCCATGCAACGGATGCACTAGAGCTATAAATGAATGAAAGCCCAACAAAAGAAAACTAGTGGGTGTGCATCCAACTTGCTTGCTCACGAAGACCTAGGGCATTTGAGGAAGCCCATCGTAGGAATATACAAGCCAAGTTCTATAATGAAAAATTCCCACTAGTATATGAAAGTGACAACCTATGAGACTCTCTACATGAAGACATGGTGCTACTTTGAAGCACAATATATGAGACTCACTACGTGAAGAACAAGGTGCTACTTTGAAGCACAAGTGTGGAAAAAGAGATAGTAGCATTGCCCCTTTATTTATTTTCTTTTTTCTCTTTTTTCTTTTTTTATTTTTTTTTCTTCTTTTCTTTTGGCCTTTTTTTTCTTTTGGCATTCCTTTTTTTTCTTTTTGGGAAATCCTCTGTAGCCGCCGGAAACCTCTCGGGAGTTATGCCGCCGCAAGCCTCTGTAGCCACCAGAAACCTCTCGGGAGCCCTTCCCAGCACCCTACCGGAGGGGGGATCCTTCACCGGTGGCCATCTTCATCATCCCGACGCTCTCCATGACGAGGAGGGAGTAGTTCACCCTCGAGGCTAAGGGTATGTACCAGTAGCTATGTGTTTGATCTCTCTTTCTCGTGTTCTCTCTCGTGTTCCCTCTATGGCACGATCTTGATGTATCCCGAGCTTTGCTATTATAGTTGGATCTTATGATGTTTCTCCCCCTCTACTCTCTTGTAATGGATTGAGTTTTCCCCTTTGAAGTTATCTTATCGGATTGAGTCTTTTATGAGAACACTTGATGTATGTCTTGCCGTGCTTATCTGTGGTGACAATGGGATATCATGTGCCACTTGATGTATGTTTTGGTGGCCAATTTGCGGGTTCCGCCCATGAACCTATGCATAGGGGTTGGCACACGTTCTTGACTCTCCGGTAGTAACTTTGGGGCACTCTTTGAAGTACTTTGTGTTGGTTGAATAGATGAATCTGAGATTGTGTGATGCATATCGTATAATCATGCCCACGGATACTTGAGGTGACAACGGAGTATCTAGGTGACATTAAGGTTTTGGTTGATTTGTGTCTTAAGGTGTTATTCTAGTAGGATCTCTTGAATAGATCGATCTGAAAGAATAACTTTGAGGTGGTTTCGTACCCTACCATAATCTCTTCGTTTGTTCTCCACTATTAGTGGCTTAGGACTGACTCTTTGTTGCATGTTGAGGGATTGTTATATGATCTATCTATGTTATTATTGTTGAGAGAACTTGCACTGGTGAAAATATGAACCTTAGGCCTTGTTTCCTAGCATTGCAATACCGTTTACGCTCACTTTTATCGCTTGCTACCTTGTTGTTTTTATAATTTCAGATTACAAATACCTTTATCTACTATCCATATTGCACTTGTATCACCATCTCTTCGCCGAACTAGTGCACCTATACAATTGATGGGTATGTACGATCGTGGTCTATGTACAATCGTGCATCCATAACTAAACCAGTCACAAAAACATTTTAAAGAACAAACGGTAGAATTGTGCTTTTGCTGCATTCAGAATCATGCTTCTAGAGGATCCACACCCATGCCACTAGAGGCAACAATGGCCATGCCTCTCGATGCCCATCGCCCGTGGCTATAGAGAATTCGCACCCATGCCTCTAGTGGATACACCCCCAGTGTCTCTAGAGACTTTACACCTGGGCACCCAGAGAATTCATTACCATGCCTCGAGAACCTACACGACCATGTCTCTAGAGGCTTCACTCAACCCCGTGTTTCTATAAGTCGCACCCCCTGCCTCCCCGAGCCACGCCCGGGGCCCTAGGAGCTGCACACCTGTGCCTCTAGATGCTTCTCGCCCATGCCTCTTGGTGCTAGTCAATCGTGCCTCGTGAGGTGGTGACCAACATACACTTCGACCTATGCCTCCCCCCCTTCGAGATGTTTACGAAAATTGTTGCACCGCCAACATGCTACATGACCAACATACACTTCGATCTATGCCCCTCTGCTTCAAGATGTTTCTGAAAATTTAAAGAGCCAAAGGCGAGCAGGAGCCGTGTGCCAACAACGCCGGATGCACCAGGTTGCACGATCAACACACATCACGACCAAACACGTTGCACGACCAACAGACACTTCGAACTTTGCCCTCCTTCAAGATGTTTATGAAAATTTAACGAGCCGAAGGCAGCATGAGCCGCACGCCGGAAGCACAGTGATATTTTCTAAAGTTCATATTTCTTCCTTGAAAGCTGAAATTTGATAGTGTTCGAAGCCACCACCCATAATTACCCCAATAGTCTCCATTTCGTTGAAATAATATCGGAAACAGGGAACCAGCGACCCGGTTGATGAGTTTTTCTGTGTATTATCTCACGGAAAGGAATACACAGAAATTGGATATTCTACGAGGGGCAAACTCCAAACGTACCAAAGGGAAACCCCACGCGTTATACTTGCCACGGGCGGAGTGCTCCCGAACCGTTTGCTCGCAACGTTTCGAAGGAGCACTCCTTAATTAGTTGCTCTCGGTGATGACCAGATTGGATCTACCTCATGTAAAACAAGGGCGCCCATCACCTATATAAGGAGTGGGCTAGGTGCCCTCTTTCCCATCTACTCCCCCTTTGTACTCCCTCGCTCGAGGTAGTCCATCATGATTGCCAAAAAGAAGCAAGACGTAAGCTATTACCTCTCCTAGAGGGCTGGAACCTGGCTAAACACCTCGTTAGTTGCATCTTAAATATGCGAGTTATTTATCGCTTCCAAGAGGCATCGAACACGCATCACATGCATGATAACATGGCATGATGTACATATATTGCAAAACAGGGATAGTGATGTTGATTGTGGAACTTAATTAGTTGATCTCTGCAAGTCACTATCTTTGGGTTTAAACTTTAAACCGCATCAGCTAAGTTGAAACCTTGTCTTACCAGAGGTGAGCTGTGAATTCTTACCATTGATGTAGACTTTGTTAACACGTGCTTAGTTTTGTGCAATAAAGGGACAAACAAGCTGCTTCTTTTTGAATAGATAAAAAAGAAAGAACAAGGAGGGTGATCTAAAAACAAGGTGGACTTCTTTTTTTTGCGGAAAAAAAGAAGAAGTTGCACGTCTTTTTTTTGGGAAAAAACCTGGACGTCTAACTAGAGCAATACTTTAGTCCTTCTTTTTTTAGGAAACTTTTGTCCTTCTTCATCTGTAGTGAAAACTCAGTTTAAATTCTTTGACAAGCGCATTTCGAACTTCGGTCGTCTGCCGATTGCAAAGCATGCTTTCATCAGCAGCCGTCCACTGGTTCGAATCCCATGTTGCACATTTTACTTTTTAAGGCTCCAAAAGTTAAAAAAACAACATAAATTACAGGCAGCTACCAAGGCTCGAACTTGCGATGTGTTAGCAATACGAAGTTGTAGGGAACATCACTGAGATAGGGCCTGGTTCGTGTTTTCATAGGGATAAAAACTTATCAATATCGACGCTGAATATTTGAATTAAAATATTTATTTAAACTTTAGTCAGATTTTTTTTCCAGTATTTCGTGGTTACCTGGTAACCGCGAATCTCGGTGCCCCTCGGCAAAAATGCTCCACTCGGGATCCAAAACCTTTCTGTAGGGATGGCATTCTTACATTTTGTCTCTTTCCAACTTTAGTCAGATTACATTTTGTCTCTTATTTCAAGCCAACATGCGACTTTAGACATATGTGTGTACACTTTAAAGGGTCAAACTAAATCCTTCATTTAATTTATTTGAAAATTGCATTTTTTGTAATTGTGGGATATGAATCTGATCGTGGAAACAGTATGCGCAGAAAGAAAACCAGATTATCAATGAGTAAAATATACATCTGTCCTGCTCACCGTGTCCATTGGGGGGGGGGGGGGGGGTGTGCATCCACATGTCCAAAGTCAACTGGATTATTTTCAAATTACTCGTCCATCTGGATGCAGATCTAGATCTCACGGTCACCTCTCTGCTGATATGATATCACATTCACATCCCGTCTCCTCTCCTCCTGTCTCCTCCATATGTACGTAGCTTGAGAAGACTAGCTACCCAACATCTGAAACAGGCTAGCTAATTCACCAAGGACGTAAGAGCGAGCTGCAGGCCTTGCACCTCCAGGTATTTGATTACTAACATCTTTTCCTTGAAGATCTGCGTGCTTACTAAACTGTGTTCATCTGTGATTGCTTGCTCTGGGAGTTTCATCGTCATCCATCGCGGCTTTATGCAGGTAGTAGTACGTACTAGTTGACAAGCTATACAGGAATCTATTCAGTTAATCCCCGGCTAATTGCAGCTAGGATATTGTCTTTGGCACACAATTCAACTGGATCAACTGGATCATACCAAAGCTACTGGTGATCCTTTCCTTGCGCAATTAATTTTCTTCTGCCTTGTTGATTGTATGCCGTCCTACTCTTCGATTTGTCTTCCATTCTCTCCCCCTAACAAAGCGGACAAACTAGGTGAGTTACTTCATGATTTTATCCTTCCAGATGGACCTAGTATCTGAATGTTGTCCCAGTGTCTATGTCACACTTCTGTTATCTCCCTACTTGTTTATGAACTTGTATTGATGATGCAGATCCGGGGGAGAAATAAATAGTCCATTTCCTCGGAAAAGAAAGATGAATTGATATATATCATGGAACCAAAAATTTCCTTTTCCCAAAAAGCAAGTATTGGTATATAGAAATACACTTAGGGACAGTCCTTTTGGGGCTTATGGGTGGCTTCTAGAATAAGATGCCCCCTACCCACCTTATTTTAGCTGCTGAAACTAAAATTTTATTTTAGTAGTCAACTCATTGACCCCTAATTAACTAGTTCGCTTCTAAAATAATATTTAAAGGACATCTTATTCTACAAATCACCCATAAGCCCCAAAGAACTAGCCCTTAAGCTATCGTAGTCAAGCAGCAAGTTCGCGGTTGATCATATCACATGGACTTTTACATATACTCCCTCCGTCTGAAAATAATTGTCATCAAAATAAATAAAAAGGGACGTATCTAGAACTAAGATACGTGTAGATACATCTCCTTTTATTCATTTTGATGACAAGTATTACCGAAAAAGGCTTTCACCCCGCTTTATATATAAAGCAATGATCAACCACAGCCCAAGTACAAACGCACCCCGCCACAACACACGCACACACCCAAGGCGGGATACATAGACGCTGAACGCAGCAACACCACCCCTAGCACAACAGAGCAATCGGGGTCCTCCACCGTGAACACGCCACTGCGAAGTGATGAAGCCGCATATGACAAACCGTGTGATCCAAGGCGGCGCCTTCAAGAAGGTTACGACACCAACGCGCCGCCACCGCCCGACCTGACGATCAGAGTTTCCCCTGGAGCAACACCATGGCCGATGAGAGCCGCGGCGACGCCTTCAAGAAGGGAACGGGCTACGGCGCCGCCGGTCCTTCCGAGGATAGAGCAGGTTTTCACCCCGGCCAACATTCACCGCCACCGAATGCCACACCCACGGCGACCACGCCACCCACATGGCCATGGCCACCGGGCAACACCCATCCATGACCTCTGCCCAAGAGCACCGCGGAGCCACCACCAGAGTCGCCGCCCCAGCCTCCAAGACCTGGATACCACCTCACCTGAGGCCCGCGAGCGGAGGAGGGGCGGGAGGAGAGGCCTTTGGCCAGCGGCGGAGAGGGGCTCTCCCGGGTCGCCCGCGGGGGGAGCGATACGGGAGGCGGGCGTGTTTTCCGCGTGCAAAATTTTAGGATATCTGAACCCCAGTCATCAGGGAGTCGATGACAAGTATTTCCGGACGGAGGGAGTACTATTGGCAGCTTTTGCTCACTATAACTAATCTAGCACCTCACATCCACATACTGCGTACTTAGGAGTTAGTGTACTAACAGTGCACTTAAACTATCATATTCAAGGCGATTGGCCGACATTATAAACCTGATATCATGCTACTTCTTAATCTTACCCAAGGTGCAGCATGCCCAGACAGATCCGTACAATTAGCAAAATGAGTGGTGGATTGATGTACATATATGCCAAATAAATAGATGGCTTTGCGCTGCTTAGGCCTACTATAGCTGATCCCCTAAAATTCTATAAGGAAAGATAATTTCGGTTTACCCCTCTATGCTGCACCTAGCCGAAGTCCTAAAGTCTATAAGGGCGGATCATTTTTGCTCCCCCGCCGAGACCCCATCCAAGCCACATAAATATAGCCGAGTGAAAGTAGCGCGCCTCTTTCACCCACTTCCGCGACTTCGCCTTACCCACCACTGCCGCCCCCACCAATGATCGGCCTCATTGCGGAAATGGATAGCCAAGATGCTTCCACTACCCCGCGGCCACCGCCGCCGCCATGTCACTGCCGGAAACCGCGGCGGTGTGCGCAAGCGCCGGGCACAAGAACGCAGACTGTGGCGGACGGGTGAGCACGACTATATGTCAAAATTAAATGTTGACCAAATAACCTACATGGAAACGAAAAAACCTACAGGGGAAAGGACTAAATTACCGTGATAACCGATGGTTGGTATGGTTCAATGCTACTCCCTACTGGTATTAGTAAAAGTGCACCGTAAAAAGCATCCTTTTTCGAAGAAATAACAAATGTTTTTTTTGATAAATCTAGTACTCCCTCCGTCCCATAATGTAAGACGTTTTTTGACACTACACTAGAGTCAAAAAACGTCTTACATTATGGGATGGAGGGAGTATCTGCTTAACCTTGTTTAATTAGGATGCATGATCTAGGTCTACATCACAGCTTAGAATAGCCTATGTTAGGTGTCATGTTTCTTTTTTTGTGTTTACGATGTCAATGTTAGTTTATCAATTTGCAACACAACATATAGTACAAATATGGGACTTTCATGATGTGTCACTTTATTACTTGGGAAGTTCATTTGTTCTAGCTAGTGGCCTCAAATATTAATCGGTGTGCTCTCATTTCAATCTTAACTAGTATAAGTATTCTGTGGAAGATGGCTGGAGTGCGAATCAAGAGACAAGCTCGTACGAATATGACAAAAAGTGAACTGGAATATTTGCTACTTGATGAAGCCGCAGAACCGACTGCCCTGCCACTGTCACTTTTGACAGAAATCACAAATGGTTTCTCCAATGAGCTGGAAATTGGGAATGGTGGTTTCGCGGTGGTTTATAAGGTGCAGTTATATCTCTCAGTCCAATGACTTTGGTTTTACTTTGAAATTAAATCTCAAGTTTATCCATGCAGGCAATGCTTGATAACTGTGCCATCGCTGTAAAGAGGATGTCTAATACGTACATGTACGAGAAAGAATTCCATCGAGAGGTAGAATGTCTCTTGAAAGTGAAGCACAGAAATATTGTACGTTTTCTAGGATATTGTGCCGACACACAAGGGAATATGGCAAGGTACGACGGAAAAATGGTTATGGCAGATGTACAACAAAGATTACTGTGCTTCGAGTATCTATCTAATGGCAGTCTTGAGCGTTATATCACAGGTAGGATCATGTTTCCATATTAATTTTCTTTACCTGACATCACTAGGTTGGCTCAGCTTAATTACTCATGTGTTAGAGCACAAATTATTTACCGTTGTCTTGCATTAAAAGCTATAAGGAAGTGGAGTACTCAAATATACACTAATATTTCTTATCTGTTTTGTAGATTCACCTGAGGAACTTGAATGGAGATATCGGTACCAAATAATAAAAGGGATCTGTGAGGGGTTGAATCATCTTCACCAAAAAAATATTGCACACTTGGATCTTAAACCAGGAAATATATTGTTGGATGAAGAAATGATGCCGAAAATTACTGATTTCGGACTATCAAGGTGCTTTGAGGAAGCACAAACACATGTCAGTACAAAAAATGTTGGCGGGACATTGTAAGAAATTTAAAATATCATTAATTGCTCAATCTTAATCCTCTTCAGGTATAATTTTATATTATAGTCCTTATGCATAATATTCAACTGGTTCATGCAGAGGATATTTGGCACCGGAGTTCTCAAACAATAAAATCACACTTAAGTTTGACTTGTATAGTCTTGGTGTGGTAATTCTAGAGATATTGACTGGAAAGAAGGGGCACCAAACTGTTGAGAATGTAAGACAAATTTATGTGTCACCATTCCAAGTACAATACAAAGTCTTCATTAAAGAAAAGGCTGATGTAATCGTGCTTTCAAATTCATAGGTACTGGAAATTTGGAGCTATACAATGTTGGATACATTGCAACTAGAACAAATACGACTATGTGCTAAGATTGGGATAGAGTGCACAGAAGCCGACCCAGCAAAAAGACCAACTTGTATGAAGCATATAATCGATAGGCTTGTTGAAACAGAATGTATGCAGGCAAACCCTTTAGATGGGCCCAACAACAAGCTTCTGGTCATTCAACAATCCATGCTTTGCTTCCTCTTCAAGCCCAACAAGATTATTGCATGCCCGCTGCAGCTAACAAACAACACTGACAAACATATTGCGTTTAGGCTAATAGACAAGAGCATGGAGTCCTACCTAAGACTGCCATTGTACGGCCTTGTGCCACCTAATACCACTTACACTCTCACGGTGACAACACGAGAGAAAGGAGAGCTACCAGGAAAGAATTTCATAGATGTGATCCTCCAGAGTGCGGTACATTTTAATGATGTGTACACTTTCAAAAGCCAACCAAAACAGTTTTTTCAAGAGATGGGGAATGCAGTGCAGGAGGTCAAACTAAAAGCACTTTATACTCTGCCACGATACAACACGTCATCGTCATCTAAGGTAAGATATTTCTATGTAAGTATAAATATTCTAAACTAGGTAGGTGATGTCCAAGTTTGAACAGTTAGTTTTGTTAGTTATTGTGTATATGTTCTTGCGTAATAATATACTGACAATGACTCTAAAAGGCACTCCGTATACATTGAGAAATATTAAAAACATTGCAATTAATCAAATTCACCATGATTTATTTGACGTTGTTTCTTAGTGACTTCTATCTCAAGTAAATTGTTACTTAATGCAGTTCAACACCAGATTATTAATTATATTTATTTTAACATTAAATTTTTATTCCAAGTAACGTCTCAAGGGAACATTAGTGGTATTCTATTTTTCCAACAAGTAATTAGGTGTTAAAGTAATCAAATATGAGCATTAATCCCCACCATTCCTTTCAGCACATTGACTTGTCCCATTATGTATCTATTACTTCTGTATTATATGTTATGCAACATGGATAGATAAAGGTTGGCTCCCATAAATTTAAATGTTGATACTCTATTGTAAATGTTACTTCACCTTTTGTGTTGCTTTCACTTGTATTTTGGGGTGGTGGTTCTGGATTGCACAAACATGCATACATGGATGGTCATATATTTGGTAGTCAATCTCGCCCACAATCAAGGTATGAATTCCATATTCTCTTTCTCATTTGCAATGTATGTGCAGTAAAACTTGGAGAAGGTCCCAGCTTAGGTGTTAATCATGGCCTTGTTGAATCAGATAATATGCGAGGTAAAAGACCATGGCCTAACTTCCTTGGACACAAACAAGGCCAAGCAATGGTGAGTGCATTCTTTGTACATAAAAAATCTAAATGGACATTGTTGATTATTCATATGGCACCTCTCTATTTATGAAAAAATATTCCATGAAAATTTGGATTGAACTTTCAAAATGCAAAGAAAATACTGTCCCCAATGTTATTTACCTCGGGAATTGGTTAGTCCATGGTTTCATGTAGCATGGGATACCTGTTTTGCGACTCAGCACATGAATGGAATTTGCTTTTTATTTTATGTGTAAGAATACGGGACAGATAAATGTCTATTTTTTATCACTCCACTAATCGCAAAGTATGGGCTTCATCCCTCAATTCTAAAATTAGACAACTTGAAGTGTCAACATGTCAAGCCTGCTCCCTTGACTGAGCAGGCACTGTATTCATGTTGAGTCTGCCTGGTTTTGATATCCACATCATCCTGTTGGGAGTGTCGTCGGGGAACTCCTGTGCCATCCGATTGTAGTGTCTTGGCCGCGTGAAGCTTCTTTGGATCTTATTTTTTTTATAATTACATTCAGAGAGCCACAGCTCTCGCACATCATCAGGAATATCATCAATCTTGTCTTGATTGCCTTTGGTCTTTGCCAGCCCCGCAAGACCATGGGCCAGTCCATTGCCTCTCCACGGTACAGTTTTGATAGGGCCGACATCCCGACAGACAATGCCATGGCTTCAGCTTCCTCTACAGACTTGCAGGTGTCAATTTGACGGCTAACCGAGACAAGAACCCTGCCCATCCTTCTGGAAAGAGGCGTCAGTGTTCAACTTAATCACACCCATGGGAGGAGCGATCCACCAATTAGCCGGGCCTGGTGCAGCAAGCAGCGGCTGTTCAGCAATCAGCGACAGCTTTTCCTTCCCGTTTTCCATGTGATTTGGATCACGCATATGTTTGATCTCTTCCATGTATACTATATGCATAGGAAATTCACCAATCGAATTATTGTTTCTTTGCCATTCCCGTGGATACAGTTCTCTCTCAAAAACCAAGCTCTCCAAAGCAACAAAGCAACAGTAGCATTTACCTAAAAGGCATTGGAGCCCTTGTTGGAGGCTTGTTGGAGGCTTCGGAGAGGACCTCCTTCCTTCCACCCCTCCCAGGAGCTCAGGTGAAAACCTCAGACCCCCCTGTTCCAAGCGACGACGACACCACGGTGGCGTGCTCCTTCCTGAAGACGTTGCTCGGTGGCTGCTCAAGCGACGGTGGAAGTGGCGGCGGTTCGGTGTCGACGACGTAGGCGACGCTCGTCTGGTGGAGCTACTGCCGATGGTCGAGGCATCGTCGGCAGTCTGCGCCATCAGGTTCGGGATGCTCAGGGGGAAACCCCAGATCTGGGTCTTCCGGATCTGATGATGATGGCGTTCTATCGCTTTCCCTTCTGGGGGCATCGTCTTGGAGCAAGTGCTGGCTGGATGGATGGTGGAGCGGTGTTTCATCTCACACATTGATGGCGGCGGAGATCGATGGCATGGCGCTGTGGAGACTCGGCGTCCGATGCACGAAGATGGTCTAGCACAGGAGGAGGTTGTTGTCTGGCGTCATGGTGACGTCGATGGCAGAGTGGCCAGACAATGTAGAAGCCTCAATATGATCTGAAGACCCGTGGAAGATGGCGGCGACGACACAGGAGTGCGTCTGACCGGATTGTACCCCAGACCCGGTATGTGGCTCGACTGGGGCTTCCGAATGAGTTTCGGCTTCCGGCTTTTGATGTTAGGCTTAGGTGAGTGGTTTGGATAGTGGCCCAGCTAGCACACCTTCATCATTTTGGATAGGAGTAGCTGCATATGTTGCCAAGATGGTGGATTCAGGCACATTGTTGTAATACTTTGTAAGGTCCTCGAGAATAATCAATAAAGTGGCCGTATGCATCTCCCCGGAAGTCATCCTCCTTTTCTAAAAAAACACGTGTCCTCATAGTCATTTTCCTCATTCTCACTATTTGCTGGCCGGATTAGAGCTCCAAGGTCCGGAGCGAGAGGCCAGACGGTTGCCGTCTCCGGCAATAGCTTGGTATGTCTGATGCATCGGCGCCCGGTGGTTTCCCGCCCATCCGCCCGCTCAATCCATGCACGCAGCACTCTGTGCGTCCATAGCCACCTGCTTAACCTTGCACCCTCACTCTAATTGTCGCGCCACCGTCTGCTTCCATGCCGCTTAGCTCATTGCTAGAACCCGTTGCTCTGGCTGGACCCAAATCCATTGGGAGACGGAACTTGTGCATGAGAAAGAAAGAGGATGACAAGGTGGATGTTATCCTAGGTCGCCACATGCACCACAACTCACTACTCACTAAGCGAAACCAGGATGATTCAGCAAGTAGCCAAGTACACCGTCAGTCGAGCCAAAAGGGGTGGTGGGGATACGTATTTGTTGTTCTGGTCGATTAGGGGGTGCGGAAATAGCTAGAACTGAATGCGCAAGACGACTTCGGTTCACACGTGAAAGTGCTTCGAAAGGCACCCGCTCCCAATGGTGAGCATCAGTGAAGCGAGAGGAGGACAAGATGGTTGGGGACTAAAGTTGTCCCGCTTGAAAAGTCGACGGTCTGGTTTTCGACTTGAGAATCAAACCCTAACATCAGATTATTTGAGGGACCAAAAGTAGAATTTTCTTTATGGGGTATTGCATTATATGCTTCAGGCTAATTATTTCGTTAATCATTTTGTGGCAGCATAATCATAGGACAGAAGAATGGGCATGTTGGCCTTTGGGACTATTCACAGGCATGTAGCAGCTGTTTTTTCCATATAAAAACTTTTGATATCTCTCAGCATAGATATGTAACATTCTTTCTTCTCCATTGATTATAACACAATAACATAGAAATTTCTTTATATCGGCAGAGAAAAGTGGGTTCGCTTCAAATACCGGGAGAAGAGGGCATGATTTCTAACTTCTGTTAATAGTACTTTCATCATGCAAGGGGCCATGCTCATAATTTTTATTTTTCATGTCTCACAACAGTTGTATGCGTTAGATTTATCGAACGAGAGAAATGGATTGTTGTTGGCACAAGATATGGTTATGTCCATGTGTACAACTACGAGACAAAGATGCAAAAGATCAAAACTTTAAGAGCTGTTTGGGCTAAACGTGGGCTTCTTTCCTCACTGGTCGTTCATCCAACGAAGCCATATTTGCTGTCAGCAGGCACACAGATGATACTTTGGGACAAGCAATTGGAGGTCGTGCGTCAATTTCAGTATCAATTTGACGCTCGTGTTGATGAGACAATATACCATGTCGCATGTAACCCAAATGACACTTTTGCTAGTGTTTCGAGTCAATATTACAAAGCATCCAACGAAAATTTTTTAGTGACGGTCTCTCTCTCTCTCTCTCTCTCTCTCTCTCTCTCTCTCTCTCTCTCTCTCATATGATTGGTTGGTGTGCAGATTTGGAGCTCTGATTCTGTCATGTCAAAATCCACTTTGCCCGGGCACTCGAAAAAAGTGAACTGCATGGCTTTCTTCACTTGTCATGATCAAGAGTTCTTGGTTACAGGCTCTGATGATCATACTGCCAAGGTATGCATTCTCATGTAAAAATCATGATAGCAGTTCTTGTAATACATGTTTTGATTCATTTTCCCATGTCAGGTATGGTATTTGCAGGAGAACATATGTGCATATACACTAGAAGATTTCGTATCTCCGGTTACCTCTGTCCTGTACCAGCCTGATATTCAGACTCTAATAATAGGTACAACAGATGGTGATATTTATTTATGGAACACCACAAATTGCAGGTAACTTGAAATGTAGTAACAATAGCTGGTGTCCTTAGGAAGCACATGCATTAGTCATCCATTTCTTATTTTACATGACGTTAGTTAGTCACTATTGATGTACTCGATCATACATGGATTCCATTCTACTTGCTGGAAAAAAAATCCCACAGGACATATTCAGACCCCCCAACGCTTACAAGAATCATCAATATTGGTTGTGTTGGAGCTGTCTACCATCTCGCATATGCAATGGGAAGGTATATATATTCATGTGTTTTCCTTTCCGGCATTAAAGTGTGTATTTCCGGACTTCATATTTATCATTCTAGACTTATAATGTTATATTGGTATATACCTGTTCAGCGTTGTGATTGGAAAAGGAAACACGGTAGCAATTATGGATATCGATAGTGTGAATTATCAGGAGCAATCGACGGACTACAATAAGCAGCAGTTAGGTGCAGATACGACACAACATGCTCAAGATACAACATCTAAGGTGAACACATTAATTTTGTTTAGATTGGGGGAGTGAAATTAATTAAATGCTACTCCCACTGTTTCATAATGTACTTCCTATAGATTTTTCGGAAGTCAAACTCTACAAACTCTGACCAAGTTTATATATCTCTAATATCAAATGTATAAAATACGAAACTACATCTTATGACAAATCTAGTGATATATATTTGGTACTCTGGATGTAAATATTCTTCTCCACAAACTTAGTCAAAGTTCATGAAGTTTGACTTTTCGAAAAATCTATATGCGCTACATTATGGAACATAGGAAGTATCTTTTGCACTATTCCTTGAGTCCTTGGGGAGTCAAATTTATAGACCTGATTGACTGGTTTAGTTGTAGTTATGATAAGTTATTTGCACATTGCAGATCTTTCTCTCATCTTAATTGTAGAAGTCAAACTGATACTTAATAGACAACTGTTAATTAGTTGATAGCTGTAATGATTAATAGTTGTACTTAACTACATATACTTAGTTGGCTACCCACTGATGGCTTTCTCTTAGTGTGCGCACCCTTAGTTGGCTAGGGAAAATATCTGGTGCACCGGAGTTTGTCGTGCTACCGGTGCACCGAACTTACATTGTGCTTTTAAAATGTTCAAAAAATACTGAAAAGAATTAGCGCACTCGCACAACATCAATGTAGGTTGTCAGAAAATTTCAAGTCAAAATTCAAAACATAACTTGAAAAAAAAATAACAAATTCAACACTGAGCAGTATGTAACATAACTTGGGCTTTAGATTTGGCCCATTATCAGATGGGTGTCAAATTTGTCATTTTTGTATCTCAAAAATATTTCAAACTTGTATACGAAAGTTTGTGACATCATACATTGATGTTGTGTTAACATGCTAAAACTTGTTCACATCTTTTTAAAATATTATGTGGCATCCGGTGCGCCGGTAGGACCACTAGTGCGGGTGCATCAGATACATACCCTAGTTGGCTATCCATTGATTCATTTGTTTAGCAGGAAATTGCGCGGTCCATCAGCGAGCTACCTATACTTGATGTGCACCCGCTGGAACTTCACTTCCCGTATCATCCCAATGAGCCCATCTCTTGCTCACTGGACCTTACAAACAACACCAATGAAGATGTGGCATTTAGACTTGTAGACAGGGGCGGTAAGTCCCCATGGTGCTTCACAAAGCTGCCGTTGTACGGCATCGTGCCTCTAAAATCAACTTACACATTGGTTGTGACAACAAAAGAGGAGATGAAGCTAAAGGAAAGGAAAGACTTTGATCTCGTTATTCAGAGCAGTTTTTTGGAAAATAAGTACATCAATCTATTCCAAAACCAATCTGAGTCTGAACAATTTTTCGCGGAAGCAAAAGAGTTCGGGAATATGGTGCATGAGGTGATACTGGAACCTGTTTATCTGCAGTACGAAGATATCACATCTCAGGTGAGTTAGTTCCTCCACACAAAACATTTCTCTTATTACTGTTCATAGCAGGGACATGGAGTCACATAATTGTGTTGATCATGTGTATATATAGTATAACTGGAGTGGTGCACATAGTTTCTGATTGCGTACAACAAACTTGAGTGGTAGCTATGACACTAGATCTAGCTGTAATACATGCAACGGTTGGGATTGGGATCCATGGCGTCAGGGCGACCCTGTGTCAAAACAATTCACTGTATTTTCTGCCCTCCAGCACTGTAGACAAGAGATGATTTAAGCGGGCTAACTGCTAAAATGCTTTGGTAGCTGCCTTAGACTTGTCTATCAGAGGAGGAACATATTCCCATTTTAGTGTCATTTTCCCAAACCTCCACACCGTGCCAAGGACCAAGGTCGATATCACCAACCCCTGTACTGGCACGCAGAACCTATGACTGATTTCTACGTGCCCCCAAGGGGCTAATCGACTGCCAAAGAATCTATGTTTGCGCCCCATCTAGTAAGACTCTTTGCAATGAGGGCCTCAATTTGCTTCACGGTTTCCCGATTATCCCTTTATAGATCAGTGGACGAAGACTAGCAATCCAGGTCCACTGGTTTCCTTCCTAGAAATGACATTTCCTCTCGGGTGGACTAGTGAAGATAAACCTTCTGCTTCTATTCGGACCAAGAGTTCTTGGAGTTTCAGGCAGCCGAACGTCTGGGTGGAAGTTGTCTCCTAGGACACCCACTCCCCCTTTTATCCTTTTCCAACAGCGTGGATACCGTCTCGGCATACTGACCGCTCCAGCAATGCTAGTGAACAACCTAAGACCTTGGGGCTAATACTTTAGTCACCACCCGAAGTCTCACACTTTTGTTTTTTACTATAGACAAAATCGATCAACACTTCTGTTTCTCTATCTCTTCAATAAATCTGTTGTCTTGCGAACAATGATACCAACAATGGCACTAGTGGTGAACCAGCATATAGAGGGATCTTGCAACTTATAATCAACTCTTGTTTATCATGTCGACGATTGTCCTTTTTTGTAGGACCAGAATATATTGGTGAAGTATAACCCTGATGATTTGCGGTCCATAGATGCACATCCTACGGAGCCATGGTTAGTGGATATACAGCTAGCTAGCATAATATGCATATGTACATATTTCCGTTCCTTTGTTGAATTGACTGTGTTGGATTGGATGTCATTCTATCCTACAATAAATTCCCTATTGTCGACCAGGATTTTAACAGGTCATAGAAGTGGATATGCTCGCATATGGAACCATGAGATGAAGGCAAGCTAATGCAGTTTCTTACGAAATACTCACTCCGCCCGCAAATAAGTGTACATCTACATTTTGTCCTAAGTCAAAGTTTTAAAATTTTGACCAACTTCATAAAAAAGAGTAGTAACATATATGACATCAAATTAGTATATTTGTAAAATTACATTTCAAAATGGATCTAATGATACTAATTTAGTATCATAAATGATGTTACTTTTCCCTATAAAGTTGGTCAAAACTTTAAGAATTTGACTTAGGACAAAAGTTAAATGTACACTTATTCACGGACGGAGGGAGTATTCCCTCTGTCCTAAAATAAGTGTCTTTGATTTAGTACAAGTTGTACTAAATCAAAGACACTTATTTTTGGGATAGAGGGAGTATAGGTTATATGTTATCTTTCAAATTTATGTACCACTGATAAATGTATGTGGTCATCACAACAAGCTCAACCAATATGTATAGATGTTGGCAAGTGAAATATATGCCTTACCCTTTTCTGTTGAACTAACAAATTCATTTTATTGTGGCATGCAGTACCCGATAAATTCATTTAAAGTCTCGGATGACGATACCGGTATTAATTTTTTCTGACACCTATCTACGAGTAACAATTAATCACAGCTGTATTGTCATAAATATACACTTCCATTAAGTACTAACTAAACTTACCACTCTCACTGCAGTAAGCATCATCAAATTTATTGCAAGAAAGGAATGGATTGTAGCTGTGACGGCTAGTCGCTACATCGATATGTACGACTGTGCGTGTGTAGTAAAAATCAAAAAGATACGGCGGGTTGAGATTGATCTGAAAGCAGAGAACTTCTCTTGTCATCCAGCATTACTAGCCGTTCATCCAGCCCTACCGTATGTGTTGTCACCAGACCTGCAACTTCTTGACTGGGACCTGGGCTGGAAGCAGACACAAAGATTTATCAGTAGAGTAACGGCAGTCGCATTTAACCCATGGGACCAAAAGAGCTTCGCGGGTGCGTGTATGGTTGGTTACACAGTACAGGTTTGTCTGGCTAGATTTCTCCATTTTGCTAACTATAATCTTTGACCTTATGATGATAGCCTCCACTGCTAGACCTCAGGTCCTACGTGTATATGCTTTGATGATGTTCAGGTTTGGAGGCTTGATACCACATACCCCGAATGTTATTTGCGTGGGCATGATGGTATTGTGAACTGCATTGATTTTATCAGGTTATCTGGAGATCAACACTATTTGGTCAGCGGCTCTACAGATTGCACTGCCAAGGTATACAATAGGTGCATTACAGTTCAATGTTAGTTGGAGAGGCTGGGATGAACCCCTTCTTTCAAATAACCTATTCAAAAAAGAAGATCTTCTAAAAGTCATTTTTTTTGTTTGGCCAAGTTTATAGAAAACCCTATCAATATTGACAGTACCAAATAAATAAAACATGAATTTATATTTGGCTTATAAGTCCCGGTCTTTGGTCAAAATCTGACTAAAAAATACCACCATTGGGAACTTTTTTGTAATATGTATCCACCAAGATACTTTTAATCAAATCTACAATCAATGTTTTCTCCAGAATTGGGGGTAAATATGTAGACAAGTTTAACTTTTTCTGAAAATGTACTCCTTATATTTTGGAACAGAGGCCGGGAATAATAATAAATACTAAAGTTATCCATACCTCTATGTTTCTGTCAAAACAGATATGGGACTTGCACCAAAAGAAGTGCATTTATACGCTGCAAGCTATGTCTCCTGTTCGTTGTGTCCTTGCCCTTCAAAGTCTTCCAGTTCTTTTTACGGGAACAGAACATGGCATCATTCATGTGTGGAGCGCCACCGATTTCAGGTAATCACCATATTAGTATCACGATATTACAAAAACACTTCCAAACCAGAACCCCACCTACAACCTTGAACATAAACGATCAACTAATGCTATCACAGATACTTAGCTAAAAATATGGCATTATATGAAAAAAATCTATAATATTGGGAAAATTGTAATAACTGATTTGTTCATATTTGGCAGGCTCAAGAGAACCATTAACTTAGGCGGAGGTGGACCTGTTACCGGTCTCGTATGTTTGACGGGCTCACAGAGGTACCACATGTCCTCGTTATTTTTATTTCATTTCCAGAGTGAGTAATAAGAGATCTTGCTACGCTGCATGCTCTGTAGGTGGAAAACAATGAGGCGTTGTCTCAGATATTTTATCAGTCTTTCCTTGATTTGGGCTGCCAGCTCTATCCTTTTTAAATATTCATGCCATAATTTTCAGAGTTCTTATTGCATATGATAGCATACTTATAAAGATGAGTAATTTTTGCTGACAGGATTGCGATTGGGCAAGAGAAAGCAACATCTACAATGGAAATCCATGATAATGAAGTGCTACTACCCAAGAGTGTGACTGAAGTGGAGCCGGGTCAAGCCAAAGCAGAGGACGCTCGAACAAAGGAACCAACTAGTACAGAACAGCAGAAAATGTTGCCAGTCAAGATTGCGATTGAAGAGAAGCGCAGTAAAGCAGAGGGAGAGCACAGCAAAACAGTGGAACACGCCGCTACACACGCCGCTACACTTGGCAAAGCGACGCGCCCGTGGGGTGAAGCAAATTGCAGCTGACCGCAGTCAAGCCAAGACTGAGCGCGACGAAACAGAGGTACCATCTGCAATGCAAGAACAGCAAGTGCGCGATGCCGGGACCAACCTATGAATGAGATCGACCACGGCTACTAGTGGTCTGAGCATTGATATTTCCAGCAATGCCCCTAAAGCCATTGTTGGGAACTTTGAAAGCGATTGATTGATGTGAAGATGGAACTCTAAACCAAAATATGTCTTGGTTACCTGAGTGTGAATTGTACGTCTTGATTACTTGACTGTGAACTGTATGCAACTATTGTCAATTTGAGTACATCTACAGCTAAAATCCTGCTGGGTGGTTGTGCAACAATGATTTACAACGTGTGTGTTCCGGTCAACAAATTATTAATGTTTTTTTAATCTGAATTATGACATCTTCAACCCAGCATTCGGTTTCAGCGGCTCCACGCAGGTCACATGCCGTTGGATTAGAATAGCTTTTCTACTTCGAATGTGTGCTAAGAAGGTCGTACACTTGTAAGAGTGACAATCCTCCTGTTAATATTTTTGTGTAGCTAGCTATTTCTAGGCGTTCCAATTTTTACCCCAAAGGCAAACGCCACCCAAGGCACAATGCCCTTCAAAGTTAATTTACACGCTTGTACCAATGCCTTGGCAAGAAGAAGCAAACAAGGGTTAGCCGTTGTCGCAGCATGGTCTTAACAATCTAGGATGGACTAGAGTGTTCTTATAGGAATAAAGACATATGATCCTATTATATTAGAATTGAGTCCTTATCGGATCATGCTCCATTGTTAACCGATTTCAGACAGACAGCTCAAAGTGCTAACCGTCACCAATTCAAATTTGAACTGGGTGGCTCACTAGAGAGGGATTCCACGACCTGGTCAAGAAAGTATGGGAACGTCAACCTCGCGGTAACACGCCAATTCAACGATGGAACAATCGAATTCGTGCTCTGCGACGGTTCCTTCGTGGATGGGCTAAGCATACCGCTGGCATCTATAAGAAAGAGAAATTGCGACTATCTACCTTAATTGATACTCTCGATAAAATTGCGGAGGTGCGGCCTCTTTCTGCTGAGGAGATTAAGCAAAAAAGCAATCTCAATGAGCAGATTGCTCGCCTATTACGCGAGGAGGAGATTAAATGGTACCAACGTTGCAAGGTAGACTCGCTCATTCTAGGTGATGATAATACGAAATACTTTCAAATGCTCGCCAATGGCAGACATAGAAAGAAACGTATTTTCGCTCTAGATCAGGAGGAGGGCCACATCGAGGGGGACGTACCTCTCAGAAGCTTTATTACTAAGTATTACAAAGAACTTTTTGGACCGTCAGCTGCTACATCTCTTGAGATGGACGAGTCTATTACTCATGACATCCCTCAAGTTTCAGAAGCGGAAAATGAATTCCTTACCTCTCCATTCTCCGAGGAGGAAATTCGAACCGCGGTGTTTCAGATGGAACACAACAAGGCTCCAGGTCCGGATGGTTTTCCTGCGGAGTTTTATCAATGTTTCTGGGATATGATCAAGTCGGACCTGGTTCAGTTGTTTAATGAACTGCATGCTGAAGACCTTGACATGTCCCGTTTAAACTTTGGGGAAATCATCCTTTTACCTAAGACTAAGGAGGCTAGTCGCATTCAACAATATAGACCGATTTGTCTCCTAAACGTAAGCTTTAATTTTTTTACTAAAGTTGCAACTAATCGGTTGAACGGGGTGGCTGACCATGTGGTCAAACCCACCCAAACAGCATTTATGCAAGGACGCAAGATACTAGATGGAGTTGTTGTACTGCATGAAACTGTACATGAGCTTCACCGTAAAAAGCTGCGTGGAGTCATCCTTAAAATAGGCTTTTAAAAAGCCTATGATAAAGTTAAATGGCCCTTTCTATTGCAAACCTTCCGTATGAAGGGGTTTTCGCAAAAATGGTGTCGTTGGGTAGAGAGTTTTGTGTCCGGAGGGAGCGTGGCCATCAAGGTTAATGACGATGTTGGCAACTACTTACAGACTAGGAAGGGGCTTCGCCAAGGGGACCCCGCATCTCCTATTTTATTTAACACTGTAGCCGATATGTTAGCCACCCTTGTTGAGAGGGCTAAGATGGCCGGCCAAGTCAGAGGTGTTATTCCTCATCTAGTAGAAGAAGGCTTATCTATTCTACAATATGCGGATGACACGATTTTGTTCATGGATCATGATCTAGAGAAAGCAAGAAACCTCAAGTTGCTTTTATGTGCTTTTGAGGAACTTTCTGGTCTCAAAATTAGTTTTCATAAGAGTGAACTTTTTTGCTTCGGTGATGCTGCTGAATCTGCACCTGAGTATGCTGACATCTTTGGCTGCCAACTCGGGCAATTCCCAATTCGGTATCTAGGGATACCCATTCACTATCGGCGCTTAACTATAGATGAGTGGAAGTATGTGGAAGAGAGACTTGAGAAACGTCTAGCCAGTTGGAAGGCCAAACTCTTGTCTTATGGAGGTCGGTTAAATTTTATTAATTCCGTCCTCAGTAATATGGTGTTATACATGCTGTCATTCTTCCACCTACCTAAAGGGGTTCTTCAGCGCTTAGATTACTTCAGATCCAGATTTTTCTGGCAAAGTGATAATGAAACCAAGAAATATCGACTGGCTAGGTGGAATGTATTATGTCGACCTAAAAGTCAAGGGGGACTTGGAATCCAAGACCTTGAGATTAAAAACATTGCTCTGCTCAGTAAATGGTTGTACAAACTACTCACTGAGAATGGAGTGTGGCAGGAAATCATTCGTAACAAGTACGTGGGATCCAAAGCCATTGCTCAAGTTTATTGGAGACCTGGCGATTCACATTTTTGGAGTGGGGTGATGAAGGCTAAGGAATTATTTTTCCAATTTGGTATTTTCTCGGTTAGGGACGGATCGCAGGTCCGATTCTGGGAGGACACCTGGCTAGGTACCACCCCTCTCAATGTGCAATACCCCAACTTGTACAGGATTGTCAGACATAAATTTGTCACGATCAAACAAGTTTTGGGACAAGAAAACCCGGATATTTCTTTCCGCAGGGATCTTTTAGGACCTCGCCTGGCAGCATGGAATGAATTACTCATACGACTAGAGGTCATTCAGCTGTCAGGTGAATCAGACATTTTCCGATGGAGATTGCATCAGAATGGCAAGTTTTCAGTCAAGTCCATGTATGATGCACTAGTTCATAGCGAGGTTCCGGTTGATAACAGAAAATTGTGGAAGCTCAAAATACCTCTGAGAGTGAGGATATTCCTCTGGTTTCTAAATAAAGGGGTCATCTTAACTAGAGATAATTTGGCACGACGCAACTGGCAGGGTAGCACAAAATGTGTCTTCTGCCAACATGACGAGTCTATGAGTGTAAGTTTGCTCGGTCTGTTTGGGCCATAGTTCACATTGCTTCAAATCTGTATCCCCCACGAAATGCACGCAATACGTTCGGCAACTGGTTGAGGGGAATTCAAAAACAATTTTCTGCACACATTCTTGTCGGGGCAGCTGCCTTATGCTGGGCATTGTGGCTTACCAGGAATGATGTGATTTTTAATAATAAATGTGTTTCATCTCCTATGCACATTATTCATATATGTACGCGATGGCTCCGTACTTGGTCTATCCTGCAGAGGCCGGAGGACAGTGACCTTTTTATGATGGCGTCTATGCGGCTGGAGCGTTCGGCCTCGAAGGTTTTCTACCCCCATGGATGGCGGTGTGATCTTCGGATAGGATCGGCCATGTCATAGGCCGGATTTACGTTTCTTCTTTACATCTCTTTCTTTTATTGTTGCTTTTCGGACCTTAGACTTGTTGGCTGTGTGCATCTGGTTATGCAGAGGCCGGGTGTTCTTTTGATGCGACTGTATCAACTCGATATCTCAATTCAATGAAATGCCCTTTATCGAAAAAATTATATTTAGTTATGATCCGCATCAGTGGTTGAGCTTGGCCCAAATAGCTGGGCGGGCCGGCTCATAGTAATAGCTATTGGGCTTGTGTTCTATGGCCCAAAAATATATATTCCTTGAAGAAAATCTTAAAGGCTGGGCAGGCCAGAAACGTTTCAGCCTTGTTGTAGCTCCGCCACTGATCCAGATTAACAAGATTCAATGAAAACTGCAAACAAGGTCAATGCTTATAACTCAAATTTCCTTGCATGTAAAGTTTATTTTATTTTATTAGAAGATGTAAAGTTTAACTAAGAGTGAACTAGTTGGATGCCCGTGCATTGCTATGGAACAACAAAAATGTATATAAAGATCAATAAAATGATTGTTGAACTATACAAATTCACATGCCAAGCATTACCATTATGTTGTTTATGACCATTGACGCGACAAAACAATGACATCTTGCTCATGTTGCGATTTTTCATCGAGAACCATATCCCCGCTAAATATTGTCACTCAACCTCCAGCCAGAAGGAGACAAGGCATTGCCATCTACATGTTCGTTCTCTTCCCTCAACACTATTGTTGTTGCTTCCTGACTTTGCCCTCATTACTTAACTCCATAGCACACTCACGGCGCGCCCTGGTTCGGGGATACTATGGAACACCCTAAATATGTAACTGATGCGGGGCATTCACTAATTGAAAAAATAGCGTACCCCTTAATATATTTGAACCAAACTGGTTGTGCAAGCTACTGAACTGGACTCTACAATAGTCTAATCCAGCTGAAGAGATGACCCAAACTCACACAAGAACCAATATTTAGGGTCTCCTGGATTGTCTTCTTCCGCTATGCCTTGACTTCAAAACACCAAAACAGAAAATGATGCAAAATAACCATGCATTTCTATAGAGCAACAAAAGACAGGTGCCATTGATAGATACATTAATCAAAATCGTGGCACTTCCAGTTATGGCAGATGATGGTGGCGTTTGTGACGTCGTTTCCATGTCGACGCATCAACTACTGCATGAAATGCCTAGTAGTGGCGGGCACCAAATGGCCTGCAGTGGCGGGCCAGGCTCCTAGGGGTACCCGCCACTTCTATAATGCCATCAGTGGCGGGCGGGCCGTCCTCCATTGGTCGAGCACAGTAGTGGCGGGCAGGGAAACTTGCACGCCCTCGGTTATCTTCCTTCAGTGGCAGGCGATGCTTGCCTGCCCGTCACTACTTATTCATGCTGCAATGGCATGTGTACTAGAGCGCTAGTCACTGCTCGTTTATTCACTGGAATTAAAAATTTGCAACCACGGCACCAACTGTGCTGCCATGGATGTCTTTTTCATAAATCCAATATAAAAAGCAAATGAAGCACGCATTGTACACTTAGGCATGCAAGTTTACTAGGTAATTAGCACTCTTCATCACATCTAGCAACATTTCAAGTTTGCTCCAGTTAGCAAACCAACATCAAAGTATCACATGCATCTTAACTAAGTAACAAAGAGCTCATCCGCTGAGATATTTGAATGGACCTTCTTTCTACATAAGATCTACAACCACCATCATCTGGAAGTTGTTCTTCCTTTTGTTCCTTATCGTGATGACCACTACTTGTCAACCAGATCTTCAAATTTTGGAGGACTGGATTCTAAACTTAAACAGAGATCCCAGCCTGCCAGATATTTGTGTGTGGCCAAGCAAGTCTGGGTCTTATTCTGCTAAAAGCTTCTACACCATCATGCATTCACACTTACCCACCATACAACCTTCCAAATGGTTATGGCAAAGTAGGTGCACAATGAAAATCAAAGTTTTTGGTTGGCTCCATAGGCTCAATACCAAAGACATGCTAGTCAGAAGGCACTAGAGGTCTGCACAGGAGGATAACCTCTGTGTAATTTGCAATGCTTATGTGTATGAGGACAAGCTACATTTGTTCTTCAACTGCAATTTCAATTGCAGGGTTTGGAACTACCTAAACATTGACTTGTCCAGTAGGTCTGATGTTCAGCAATGCATCCATTTTGCAAGATCCAGCTTTAAGCATCCTTTCTTCTTTGAGGTTATGCTCACAGCAGAATGGAACATTTTGATTATCAGGAATGCACTACTAGGGAAAACCCTAGTAGTAGCGCTTGAAATACATATATCAGTAGCCCTGGGTCCATCGCTGTTGCTAATGCGCTACAACTAAGTTGTAGCAGTAGCGCTGGTTGGTGCAGTGTTGCTGCTAAGTATGGTTAGCAGTAGTGCTACACTAACCAGCACTACTGCTAACTATCTATAGCGCTGCAGAAAGGCAAGCACTTCTGCTAATCCAGCGCTGCTGCTAGATACCTACCAGCGCTGCTGCTAGTACTCCTGCTTTCACAGATTCATACCCCCTCTACGTATTTGTGATGTATTTGTACAAGTTCTATACAGTAGTTTCATCAGATCACAATAAACATAAACTATTCTCATCATATCATACACATACAGTAGTCTCGTCATACCATCATCATCACCATCATCATCATTCAACACAAATATCATCACATCTCGAAAATAGCTATACACAAGTCATGTCATGTCTCGAATAAGTGCAACTGCATGGTCATGGCACATACACAAGTTTCATCATCTCTATCTAAACCATGATGTAGAAGAGAAGAGCGATTAGCATGAGCAAGACCTCGACTATGTAGTACTTGAGGCACCGGCTTTCCCGCCCCCGCTCTTGCCGGAGCGTCCACCTCAAGTAACTACTTTCCACTTCGGCTCTACTGTCAAACCCTTTGTGGCTAGCACCCAGGTACTTTTCCACCTGGGCCTGAGCATCTGGCCAGTGGTTGTAGACACATGGAACCCTCCCAACGAACACGACGTAGCAGTCCTTCGCCATCTCTGATCTATGTACCTGCATCATCAGTTGATGAATTGAACGATAATAAGCAACATAGTGTACTTAAGAAAACAAAGAGACATAATTAGCAAAATACAAGCAACCCATAGTAAATATAAACGACGAAGTTCCTCATTCCCAAACTAATTAACTAGAGCGATCTACGCTAGTCAG
The DNA here is from genome assembly GCA_021605205.1 of Aegilops longissima. Taxonomy (NCBI): domain Eukaryota; kingdom Viridiplantae; phylum Streptophyta; class Magnoliopsida; order Poales; family Poaceae; genus Aegilops; species Aegilops longissima. The sequence goes on along the minus strand of CM038679.1, from coordinate 767,772,423 downwards.
GACCACGGTTTAATTACATCACATAGTTTCACCGTGCATATATTCAATGTTTTGCGATAGAAAGACAGCAGTGACACATTGTCATCGACAATCAGTCCTTCATGTCAGCATTCCAATCTTCATATTGAGGGAGGAAGTACCCGAGCTTCTTGGAAGGCTTCAGGTCCAAACGCTGAGCGACTAGCAGTGCTCCGACATCATCCCACGTGATTGGCCCATGTTAGAACATCCCTGTTGGTTCGAGGACCTGCTTCATGATCACTTGGGCAAGTTCAGACTGTACGTGATAACACTCAGCTCGGATTCGATGATCCGGTGTCTTTCCTATGCTTGTGGCCCAGTAGACAATCTCAGCATCATTGGTAGTAGCTGACATGCGAAGGCGTTGATTATCCCTTCTGTACTCGAGCAGGTGATGCATGAGATAGAATCCATTAGCCTAACTGGTGTGCGGTTGCTGGATGCAGCAGGAGTCAGTCTTATGGTTGAAAACCAGCTTGTTCTTCCTGTACTTTTTCAGGTTGATATATCCGCCAGACAGGCTCAAGGTTAACAAGGCACTATCGAGAACACTCTTTATGTGCTTGTAATCCTTTTTCTTGATGTTCACTACAAGAAATATGTCAACTTGTGACCAGCACTATTGGTCACTGTTTTCAATTTGTGACCTTTTTGTGACCAAAAACATAAGGTCAAAAGCTGGCGTTCGTAAACTGACAGTGGAGGCTTATGTAGACGATGTGGTCATCAAAACCAGACACGTAGAATCACTAATAGACGACTTGAGACTTACGTTCAATAATCTCCGAACATATGAAATCAAGCTCAACCCGGAAAAATTCGTTTTCGGCGTACCAGCCGGAAAACTCTTGGGCTTTATTGTTTCCAATAGAGGAATCGAAGCAAACCCGACTAAAATTCGAGCTCTGTCACTGTTGGCTACCCCAACAGACCTTAAGCAAATCCAGAAACTAACTGGATGCGTGGCCGCCCTAATCCGCTTTATCTCCCGATTAGGAGAAAAGGCGCTACCTCTTTATCGCCTTCTTCGACGCACCGAACACTTCGAGTGGACGGATGCGGCTACGGCTGGGCTGGAGGAAATAAAAGCCCTCTTGGCCACCAACCCAATTCTGGCAGCGCCAAATGTCGGCGAACCCATGCTGCTATACATAGCTGCAACACACCAAGTTGTAAGCGCAGTGCTCGTCGTCAAACGAGAGACAGATGGACATAAATTCCCACTACAAAAGTCGGTGTACTAGTATCCACTGTCCTCACTCCATGCAAGTCACGGTACCCACATTATCAAAAGATAGCATACACGGTCTTCATAGCATCCCGAAAACTACAACACTACTTTCAAGAGTGTTCAATCACGGTGGCCTCCGAAGTACCACTCAATGACATAATAAATAATCGCGATGCCATGGGCCGGATTGCGAAATGGGCTATCGAGCTCCTCCCGTTCGACATAACATACAAACCACGGCAGGCCATTAAGTCGCAAGTACTGGCTGACTTCGTCGCCGCATGGACAGAAGCCAAACTCCCTAAAGAGTATGGCGCGTACTCCAATTGGATCATGCACTTTGACGGCTCTAAGATGCTAGCTGGTCTAGGGGCTGGCGTCCCCCACCGGAGATACAGTCCAATACGTACTCCAAATAGTTTACACAGATTCCAACAATGCAGCTGAGTATGAGGCATTGTTGCACGATCTTCAGATGTCGGTTTCCATGGGCATTCAACTTCTAGAGGTACGTGGGGATTCAAATCTCGCAATATCTCAAATAAATGGAGACTTTGACGCCAAGGACCCGAAAATGGCGGCCTATCGTAATGCCGTTCTCAAAATGTCAGCTCGATTCGAGGGGCTCGAATTCCACCATGCGGTTCGAGAAAACAATCAAGCGGCGGATATCCGTGGTATGGGAAGGGGAGTCCGACAATACTAGTCCGGATCCGCATACAACCCCAGACCCTGAACAATCTGACGTAATCGGAGGCTCCGCCACCGAAATCACACCTTCGGCCCACGTGATCATGGCGGTCATCGCCCCATGGACGGAACCCTTCCTAGCTTACTTAAATAGGCAGAAACTCCCCAAGGACCAAAATGAGGCACGTTGCATTGTGCGGCACTCTAAATCCTACAAAGTCCATGAGGGAGAGCTTTATAAGAAAAGTGCGACAGGAGTGCTCCAAAGGTGCATCTCCGAAGAGGAAGGGCGGCAGCTCTTGGCTGAAATTCATGTCGGACTCGGCGGCCACCATGCTGCAGCTCGGGCGCTCGTAAGCAAGGCCTTCCGTACAGGTTTCTACTGGCCGACAGACCGGGCAGACGCACAAGATCTCGTCCAACACTGCGTCGGTTGCCAGCTTTTTGCAAATCAAAGCCATATGCCGCCCACCGCCCTCCAAACAATCCCCATAACTTGGCCCTTTGCGGTCTGGCGGCTCGATATGGTTGGCCCCTTAAAGGAGGAAGCCATTAGAAGAAATACTTGCTGGTCATGGTCGATAAATTCACCAAATGGATAGAAGCCAAACCAGTTAAAACGGCCGAATACGGATCAGTGATAGACTTTATATCCGGGGTCGTACACCGCTACGGTGTCCCCCACAACATCATCACCGATAACGGCTCAAACTTTACAGCCAATGAGGTGAAAACCTGGTACAGCAAAATGGGCATAGAACTTGATTACGCCTCCGTCTATCATCCCCAAATAAAGGGTCAAGTCGAACGAGCGAACGGTCTTATTTTGAGCGGCATTAAACCCAGACTAGTGCGATCCTTGAAGGAATCAGATACGCACTGGGTCGAGGAGCTCGACTCCGTATTATGGGGGCTGCGGACCACGCCAAATCGCACAACCGGATACACACCGTTTTTTATGGTGTACGGCGCAGAGGCAGTGCTACCCTGCGATATCATCCAAGATTCACCTAGAGTGTGCATGTACGAAGAGAGAGAAGCCGAGCTGGATCGGTAGGACAGCTTAGATGCCCTAGAGAAGGAGCATGACGTCGCCAAGGCCCGTTCCGCATTCTATCAACAGCAGGCTCGAAGGTATCAAAGCAGAGAAGTGCGGGCCAAAACTTATAACATTGGCGAACTCGTCCTACGCCTACCAGATAAGAAAAAGGACAAGCTCAAGCCCAAGTGGGAGGGCCCCTTCGTCATTGACAAAGTTCTCACTGGAGGTGCATACCGTCTGCGTCATGCATCAGACAATCGACTCGAGTCGAACCCATGGAACGCGACCAGACTCCGAAGATTCTACACCTACTGTCGAACTCTGTGTTTGTCTCCTTACCTCCGTCTTCCTTTTTAAATTATATCCTCTCTCTCTCCCTTTTACATGTATAGCCTTAAAATCTTCAAGTATGCTTTGACCGCACACTCTGGCCGCACTATGCGCACTCAATATACCTGGGGGCTTCTTACACAGAAGCTTAATTGTCTTCTGGGCTTTATGCCCACCACATATGTGTCACTTCTCCGTATGTGCCTAAGGGAGTCCTGGATTAGGGGGTGTCCGGATTGCCGAACTATCATCGTTGGCCGGACTCCTGGACTATGAAGATACAAGATTGAAGACTTCGTCCCGTGTCCGGATGGGACTTTCCTTGGCATGGAAGGCAAGCTTGGCGATACGGATATGTAGATCTCCTACCATTGTAACCGACTCTGTGTAACCCTAACCCTATCCGTTGTCTATATAAACCGGAGGGTTTTAGTCCGTAGGACGAACAACAATCATACCATGGGCTAGCTTCTAGGGTTTAGCCTCTCTGATCTCGTGGTAGATCCACTCTTGTACTACCCATATCATCAATATTAATCAAGAAGGAGTAGGGTATTACATCCATCGAGAGGGCTCGAACCTGGGTAAAAATATTGTGTCCCTTGTCTCCTGTTACCATCCGCCTAGACGCACAGTTCGGGACCCCCTACCCGAGATCCGCCGGTTTTGACACCGACATTGGTGCTTTCATTGAGAGTTCCTCTGTGTCATCATCCTTAGGCCCGATGGCTCCTTCGATCATCAACAACGACGCGGTCCAGGGTGAGACTTTTCTCCCCAGACAGATCTTCGTGTTCGGCGGCTTTGCACTGCGAACCAATTCACTTGGCCATCTGGAGCAGATCGAAAGCTACGCCCCTGGCCATCAGGTCAGATTTGGGAGTTTGAACTACACGGCCGACATCCACGGAGACTTGATCTTCGACAGATTCGAGCCACAGCCAAGCGCGCCGCACTGTCTCGATGGGCATGATCTAGCTCTGCCGCCGAACAGTGTCCTGGAGGCCCTACCAGCGTTTGCTCCGACCCTTTGCTCGGAGCCGACTCGGCCAATCGAGGACGAGTGGTTGGACACCGCCTCGGGGGCTACGATCTCTACGGTGATTGAGCCGAACCCCTTCCATGTCCTTTGCGAAGACCGTGACTCCAACGTGCCGGCCTCCTCTCTGGACTCCGAGCCCTCCGCGCCCTCGCCAATCGAATCCAATTGGGCGCCGGTTATGGAGTTCACTGCCGCGGACATCTTTCAGCACTCGCCCTTTGGCGACATCCTGAATTCACTAAAGTCTCTCTCTTTATCAGGAGAGCCCTGGCCGGACTACGGTCAGGAAGGTTGGGATGCGGACGACGAAGAAATTCAACGCCCGCCCACCGCCCACCTTGTAGCCACTGTCAAAAGCTTAAACGACGTGCTCGATTTCGACTCCGAAGACATCGACGGTATGGACGACGATGTAGGAGACAACCATGAACCAGCACCTATAGGATACTGGACAGCCACCTCATCCCACGATGTATACATGGTGGATATACCTAAAGGAAGTGACGACGAGGAACAACAGGACACTACGAAGGATAAATCCCTTGAAAAGCAGTCAAAACAGCAACGTAAACGCCGCACCAAGTCCCGCCTCGACAAAGACCCAGCCATAGAGCAGGGCGAACCGGTGGACGGCGAACATGCTATCGAGCAACCGTCCGAACATGACAACTTGGATAAACAACCCGTCCCCGGCGAAGATAACCGTCCGGACGATCTCACGCCGGACAAATTGTTGGAGCAGAAGAACCTCCACAAAAGGCTCGTCGCCACTGCACTTAGCCTAAAAAAGCAGAAGCGGAAGTTCAAAACAGCGGAAGATGCACTCAGAATCAGATGGAGCAAAGTACTCAACACCGCAGAGAAATACGGCGACAGTCGCCAAACAAAGAGCTACCCGAAGCGTAAATTACTGCCCGAGTTCGATGAGGAGGCCTTAGAGCCCCCGCAATCAAAGAGCAAAGAGGTCGCCCGGTCGGATAGACGACCACATGGAAAACATGGAGCGGCAAGCGGCGCCGCACACAAGCCTGCACGCGATCCGCATAAGGATTCACATCAAAAGGATGGCCCAGTTAGGTCCATCTATGGGCCGAGAAAGCAAGCTCTTCCAAGCAATGCAACACGCCAAATATCCAAACATCACGGCACACCCAAATATAGGGGTGCCGCACACCCCCTGTGTTTCACCGATGAGGTGCTGGAAGACGAATTCCAAGCGGGATTCAAACCCGTAAACATAGAGGCATACGACGGAACAACAGACCCTGGAGTCTGGATTGAGGATTACATCCTCCACATACACATGGCTAGAGGAGATGATCTCCACGCCGTAAAATACTTACCCCTCAAGCTCAAAGGGCCAGCCTGGCATTGGCTCAAAAGCCTCCCTGAAAATACCATTGGAAGTGGGGAAGAGCTCGAGGATGCTTTTCGGGCAAATTTTCAAGGGACTTATGTCCGTCCTCCGGATGCAGACAATTTAAGTCACATAACTCAACAACCCGGAGAGTCAGCCCGCAAATTCTGGAACAGGTTCCTTACCAAAAAGAACCAAATAGTCGACTGTCCGGATGCCGAAGCCTTAGCAGCTTTCAAACACAACGTCCGAGACGAATGGCTCGCCAGACACCTCGGCCAGGAGAAGCCGAGAACCATGGCTGCATTAACAAGCCTCATGACCCGCTTTTGCGCGGGAGAGGATAGTTGGCTGGCAAGATGCAGTACCAGTGACCCAAGTACATCCGAAGTCAGGGATGGAAATGGAAAACCACGACGCAGCAAGGACCAGCACCGGACAAAGGGAAACAACCCGAAGAGCACGGAAGTCAATGCCGGATTCAGAAGCTCCTGGCAGAATCATAAAAAACTGCCCCTCAAGGACAGCAGCGACGAGCTATCCAACCTAAACAAAATCTTGGACAAAATATGCCAAATCCACAGTACTCCCGGGAAGCCTGCAAACCATACCCACAGAGATTGTTGGGTCTTCAAGCAGTCCGGCAAACTCAATGCCGAACACAAGGGGCTCGACACACCAAGCGAGGACGATGACGAACCCCACAAGCAGAGCACCGGAAAACAAAAGAATTTCCCACAAAAAGTCAAAACAGTGAACTCACTTCAAGTGACAAAAGGGAAAAACAGAGCGGCGCCCATAGAAACACGCGCCGCACGGTCTATCCCAGCAGAGTCCCAACGATGGTTGTCAAAACCAATCACCTTCGATCATCAGGACTATTCCGGAAGTATCCGGAACGCGGGATGGACTGCCTTGATATTAGATCCTATAATCGACGGACTCTAATTTACGCAAGTCCTAATAGACGGAGGTAGCAACCTAAACCTGCTATATCGGGACATAATCCGCAAAATGGGGATAGACCCAACCAAAATTCGCATAGCAACACCTCCTTCAAAGGGGTAATGCCAGGCCTATATGCCCATTGTACGGGTTCCCTACTGCTAGAAGTTGTGTTCAGCTCATCCGACAACTTCCGCCGCGAAAAGTTAACCTTCCACATCGCCCCATTCGAAAGTAGCTATCAAGCACTACTGGGGCGTGAAGCTTTCGCCCGCTTTAACGCAATACCGCATTATGCATCTCTTACACTTAAAATGCCCGGTCCACGCGACATCATCTTATTAAAAGGGAGTATTAAGTGTTACTCGAGCACGGAAGAATGTGAGACTGCCTTGACAGCCCCACACCAATCTGGCTCCGCTAATCAAAGCACCTGAATAGGTCATTCGAACCACAGACATGGCTAGACGAGTCTGGTGCCTACTAGCGGCATACCCCCATACAAGGGGCTGCACGCATGTACAACAAGAGACAATAAAGCTCAATTTTATTCACTTTTCGAACCGTACTCTGTTTATTTAATATAAATTACATTTTTCACACGATCTTTTTTCTTTTTCAACTAAGTTCTTCTCTTTTACAGATGAACACCGTGCTACACCCGTCCAGGATACGGCACAACAGAGACACAGGCGCAGACGTGCAGTAGGGACCTGTTGCAAGGATTCTTTTCAGATTAAGACCCTACGTAAACCTTTTTACTGTCTCTTGTTGATACACATCCCCGGTTTCTTGCTATAACCGAGGAGGAGGCTGGCGTTTTGGCATCGGCCGCACCAGAATTTTGCGCGTGCACTGGACACCAGGGCTTAGGGCATTATTCTGCCCGTTTTCATAAAGACCTAATACCTTAGGGAGTGTTCGGCGTCTCGAGTTAGGCCTTATATGCATCAGCTCCGAATCATGTCTTTGGTCAAATGTTGGGTTTGCTCGGCTCCCATGTTTTGGTACCTTACGTTGCGTTATATCGGCGAAGGTAGCGCTGGGAGAACCACTGCGATTGTGCCCCGGTTGAGCTGGGTTGAGCACCTCAGTGGAGAAAGCTAAAACTGACTATCATGATATAGCATGAGACTGGTCAACCACTCGATGACCTACCGGAATGTTTAGAATTCCCCCGCATTAACGAAGGACCGTTTCCCGGTCAGGCACATACGCGCCCCGAATTCGGGAGAATGCGGTGCCCCTAGGGGCTATATAGTAGCCCCACCATCGAACTCCTATGGCTAAGTGAAAGTGATAAAGCATTATAGTCCGTTTGTCTAGTTTGCTACGCTATCATCTCCTTTATAGGACCAAGACGTTGGATTAAGTGTGAAAATGCACCTTTTTGCAAACACCCCGACACTATGTGCGTGGGGGCTGAAGCCGAAGACTGCCATCTTTCAGGTTATATACACATATAAATCAACGGCCGCACAGGAGGTGTTTTAATACTTGAACGCACAAGTATAAAAAGCTCCTACATTATATTGAAACATTGTTTTCACAAATCATACATGTCATTTAAACATAATATCCTTCGAGCACTGCGTCTCTATTAAACAAGCGCCCTGTAGGACTTCCTCAAAATAGTGCTCGGAAGGTACTCGGCTTCTGGCCGAATCTTGGGATGCAACGTCGGTGGCCTTTATCTCCGCCCAATATGTCTTGACACGGGCAAGAGCCATCCGCGCACCCACTATGCATGCTGACCGCTTCATTGCATCGATATGCGGCACCGCACCAAGGAACTGTTGCACCAAGCCAAAATAAACCTTCGGCTTGGGGCTTTTCGGCCACAAATGAGTCACGACAGCCTTCGTGGAAAGTCCGGACAACCTATTCAGCTCAGCCCATTCGGCCAAACGATCGGTTAACAAAAGTGGACGCTCCGGACTATGGAACAGCGACCAAAAAAGCTCTTCCATTCCGTGATCCTTTTGACCTCGGAAGTGTTCGGCGCGTCTGCGGCTTTTCGCCGCCAAGTCAGATAAGCATCCTCCGCACCCCACAGCCGGTCCAATTGAGCGTACTTAGGATCCGTGAATTTCCTCCGCAGCAGAAAGGGCTTTCCAGCCGCAATATCTCCGGCCTGACGTAGCTCCTCCTTCATAGCTCTCATCGCAGAGCGAGTATCCTTGGCCTTGGTGGTGGCCTTTTTCAGGTCCTCTTGTTTCGCTTGATCTTCTTTTTCAAGAAGCTCGCAACGGTCAGTAGCATTCTTCAATTTCACGGCCATCTCGGCCATTTCTTTCTTGCTTGGCGAAGTGAGCAGTCTGTTGGCTTTTAGCTCTTGCCGCCTTTAAGGCAGCCGCATCACTTTTTCTGGCTTGCTCCTTGGCTCGAGCGAGCTCCGCCCGAAGTTTCTCCATAGCAGCGGCACCATCTGCATTAAGCATACATGTTATAAGGCATGGGCGTCAAGCTCCCTTACCAGGTGTCCGCGGAGAAGTTGCATACCTTGTGACTCGTCAAGCCGCTTATTAACAAGCGTGATGTCCGCATCCACCACGTCAAGTTGCCGCTTCAGTTCGGCAAATTCATCAGCCCGGCTAGCCACCGGACGCTTCACCACCTACACAGGAAGAGCGCATATTATACCTGGGGTTATGATACTCGGCGCGTCGTCATTTTTGACACCGCACCAAGTCTCAGGGGCTACTATCTATACAGGGCGAATTTTATATGCAAAACTGTCAGAAGGTACATCATTTTGTGTACCTCAAAACCCGTCGGTAAACTTACGACGGCTTCATGCAATCCTCTGTCAGCGGATGTAATCCTTTCGATCACCGTACCCATTAACGTACGGTGATCTTCTGAGATAGATGCTCGCCCGAGCAGATCCTTCAGCTCCTCCGACCGTACACCCTTTGGTGCCGGACTCGTCCGGTGGCCTTTTTGGAAGGCCGGACACGGAGGGCTTTGAGGGGACATACGGCTGCCTTCTGGCCTCGCCGGATTCGGAGAAGCCCTCTGCGACGACACCTCAGGGTCCCCTGCCTCGCATGACGGTACGGCAGGCGGAGGCGTTTCGCTCTCCATTATCTCCGGATCAAGATCCCCTGAAGACGAGCTCTGCTGTGAAGGACTGAGATCCGAACTACAAGGTAAAACTGGAGGGCTGATCTCCTTGGGGAAATAGTGCGGCCGGGGCATCTCCCACCGCAGGACCCTCTGGTGAAGATTTCTTCCTCCGCTTCGAGGCTTTGGCCTCCGGATCTTCAGAAGCGGTCCTCTTCTCCCCTTGGAGGGAGGGATTCTCGATCCCCCCTTTCTTGATAGCCTCCTTCACGGAGGTAGTAGTTCCCTTGTTCCGCCCTTCGCCTTCTTCAAAAGGCACAACCTCTAGCATCTTGGTTAATACCGGATCCAGCGTGGTCTCAGGGAGGGGGGCCGGACACCTGATCAATTTTGCTTTTGCTATCCACTCTTGTTTAAAGGATAGCTCTTTTAAGGGCAAGTATATGATAAATATGCGGATAGCATGTCCGGGTACAGGACTACTTACTTGAGTATCCGGGCGATTGCAGCTCAGACCTGCGCCCTCGGTTAAGTCCGGACACATTGCTTGTGATCCGAAGAACAGTTGGTACATCTCCACAGGCGTTACGCCCATAAAATGTTGGAGAGTTCGTGGTCCCTCCGGATTAAACTCCCACAGGCGGAGGGGGAGACGTTTGCAGGGCAAGGTGCGACGAATCAGCATGACCTGCGCCACTACGACCAGATTGATCTCTCTTTCTTGGAGGTCTTGAATACGGCCCTGCAACAGAGGTACGTCCTTGGACGGTCCCCAGTCGAGCCCTTTATTGACCCATGACGCCCGCTGCAATGGAGGACCCGAGCGGAAGGCAGGCGGCGCCGCCCATTTGGTGCCCCTGGGAGCGGTGATATAGAACCACTCCTGTTGCCATAAATTGAGCTCCTCTTGAAAAGAGCCCTCGGGCCATAGAGCGTCCGCATTCTTGCTTATAACGGCCCCTCCGCACTCCGCCTGATGCCCTTGATCATCTTCAGCTCCACTTTGAAGGTCTTGAGCCACAATCCGAAGTGAGGGGTAATGCGTAGGAAGGCTTCACATACGACAATGAACGACGAGATGTGGAGGATGGACTCCGGATCCAAGTCATGGAATTCCAGCCCATAATAAAACATGAGCCCCCTCACAAAGGGGTCCGTCGGGAAGCCTAAACCCCGAAGGAAGTGAGACACGAATACCACGCTCTCACCAGGCTCGGGAGTGGGAATAACCTGCCTTGGGTAGGCAGCCTATGTGAAATTTCGCCGGTTAGATACCTGGCGTCTCTCAGCTTTAGCACATCTTCTTCCGTGACGGAGGAAGACATCCACCGGTCGTGCAGGTCGGAGCCGGACATCGTTGAAGGTCCGAAGCGCCTAAATCTGGAGCTTTGGGTGTTGGAACTCGAAGCGAGGGGCGGATTCGATTGAGATTGAAAGAAAGGAGCGGGCCTTGGTCTCATTATAAAGAGGTTGAATACTAAGATCCCTTCCCGTGACCGTTCGAACTCGCCGATGGAGGAGTGCGTACAACGGGCACGATCGGGTTACCCACGCCCGTATTGATGAGAATCCCGGAATAAGAAGTACGATCTCTGCTTTGATAAGGCGTGCTAAGGAAACCGCCTTGCTAAGCGCTGAGGTGGAACAGTAAAATGATTCGTATAAAGGCCTGGCCGTGGTGTGATGTCACGCCGCTGAATACGTCGAGATATCTGTGCAAAGGTTATTCTCTACGGTAGTATGTGGAACTTGTTTTGCAGAGCGGACACTATCCTTGTGTTCAAAATCTTCTATGAAGTATTCGGAGGAGGAACCCGCCTTGCAATGCCGAAGAAAATATGCGCTACCGGACTAAATCGTCATTGAAGCCTGGTTCAGGGGCTACTGAGGGAGTCCTGGATTAGGGGGTGTCCGGATAGCCGAACTATCACCGTTGGCCGGACTCCTAGACTATGAAGATACAAGATTGAAGACTTCGAGCAGTGTCCGGATGGGACTTTCCTTGGCGTGGAAGGCAAGCTTGGCGATACGGATATGTAGATCTCCTACAATTGTAACCGACTCTGTGTAACCCTAACCCTATCCGGTGTCTATACAAACCGGAGGGTTTTAGTCCGTAGGACGAACAACAATCATACCATAGGCTAGCTTCTAGGGTTTAGCCTCTCTGATCTCATGGTAGATCCACTCTTTTACTACCCATATCATCAATATTAATCAAGTAGGAGTAGGGTATTACCTCCATCGAGAGGGCCCGAACCTGGGTAAAAACATCGTGTCCCTTGTCTCCCGTTACCATCCGCCTAGACGCACAATTCGGGACCCCCTACCCAAGATCCGCCGGTTTTGACACCGATAGTGCCTTTTTTCACCACTATATGCATCGATATGACTTAAGTTTTGACCAAGCTAGGTTGTATGGCTCTAGTGTTTATGCCCTATGTTCCCGTTAATTCGGCTAGGGAATAATGGAAGCACCTCTGCGATCGTTACTGCCGGGCCAGCCGAATATGTACCTCAGACTGGGTGAAGCCAAAAGCTAGCATTCTTAAGGGAATATTCGGTCGGTGAACAAAAGATGTATTTTACCTATTAGGGCATCTCCAGCCGTTCGGCCCCCCAGGGCGCCTAAATAGAAGCGGCTGAGGCGTGGCGCGCTAGTTCGCCCTGAGGCGACCTAGCTCGATCACGCCCCCACGCGCCGGCCCCAGGATGCGGGAAATTTAAAAACTTGGTCGTTCCCGCTCTCAAAAGACGCCACAAATCCGGCGATCGGACGTGAGTCGGCATTACAAAAACAGAGCGCCGCCGCCGCAAGTTCGCGTCGCATAGCGATTCACTCGGCGGTGTCGGCTCCAGCGTTAGCGAGTCGGCGTCGCTGGGCTCGTCGGTGTCGGAGCTGCCGGTGCTGGGCTGCGTCGGCGCGGCCCGGCACTGCTGGGCGGCAATGTAAGCGTCGTTCGGGCTTGGCGTCAGTGTGGTCGTGGGCGTCGTCGGCGTTGCCGTCGGCAGCTCATTCAGGATGAGGCCGTGCTGCACCTGGTACCACGCCTTGAGCTTCTCGTCGTTGCTCTGGAGCATGTCCGCCCCGCCCATCAGAAAAGCCATGTCAGTGTTCCTCTTCTTCGCGGCAACGTTCGTCCGGAGCAGGTCGAGCTTGATGGCGTTGGTCTTCATTAGCGACGATCACCGCGCCTCGGTCTTCTCTTCGCGTAGGACGGCCCAGGCCTGGGCGTCGGCAAGGCAATGTTCGATGGACTCCTGCAATCGCGCGGTTGCCGCGTCGGCGCATTTCCCCTTCTTTGTCAATTTGTTGCCGTCCGGCCGCCCCTCTGACGCGCCCGGAGTCGTCGCGTCCGGCTTGTATGTCTCCTTGGCCTTGTCGAGGGCACGTCGGACTTCCGCCCACTTTTCGCACTTGTCAATGCGCTTGTAGATGTGGAGGTGCTTGAAGTCGGCGTCTTGGTTGTCGCCCCGATACATGGCGAACATACGCAGCAGCTGCGCGGAGGGACGAACAGTTGGCGGGCGGCGTGAGGGACGAATATATCGCGGCGAACGGCGGCGCACTGATCCTCAACGCTGGCGCCGCTCTCCGGCGAGCCGCGACCTCCTCGGCGATTCCATGCCATTTGTTGCACGCCAACTGGATCGCCCCAATGGTTCGCCATCACCTTGGAGCAGCGCTGCATGTAGACGCCTTTAGTAGGGGTCGACGAGCTTCCGCTTCGTCGAACTTCGGCTGCAATGCGGTCGAGACGTCTCCATGCTCTGGTTTGTGCCGGTGGTCGGGTCGAGGCAGACGACTTTCCATGCTTCAGCGAGGCATTCCTCCTCCTTGGACGTCCACTTGATGCGCGGTTCTCCTGACCTAGCCGCCCGCTTCTTCTTCTTCTGGCGCCCCTTCGTCGGAACAGGAGCAGGCTCCTCCTCCTCCTCGGGTTCCTGCGCGTCGTCGCCGTAGACGTAGCCGAGCTCGGCCTCCATGTCACCGCTGAGGTCCACTACCTCGTCCTGGGTGGCGAACCCGGGAGACGCGGCAGCCGCGGTCGATCCTGCCGCGATGATGTCGTCCATGTCGGCTCCCGTGTCGTCGGCGTCGCCGAGGTGCGAGAAGGGTAGCGGTCCACGGTAGAGATGGGGCGTCGGTGTGGGCCGTAGGCGGCGGGCGGCGCAGTAGTTGTATGGAGGGTACCGCACGCCGACGAAGGCGGGCGAGGGCGTGCGTGTAGCAGGGTGACCATGAGGGAAGGTCACGTTTGGGTTGAACCCACCATGCGCGTCGCCGTCGGCGTAGCCGGGCGACGATGAACCCCATGGAGATCCGGCGCCTTGCTGTCCCCAAGGCGCGTACTGGGCGTGGCTGACGACGGGTGGATTCATCCCCGCCTGGTCGACCGATGAGGAAGACGCCGCCGTGCGCGCCGCGGTGTCGCGGGCCTTCTTGGCTATGGCCCTGTTCGGCCTGTCGGCGGTGACTGCTTCGTGCCGCTGAACTTCCACCCTCCACTCGGCGTTCGAAAGGCCCGGTGGCTTCGATGGTGGCACCCTCGGCTTCCTCTACTTCGGCTGGGCCACGACGCCAGTCGCGGTTGCCGCCGCGCGCGGCATGGCGTACTTCTTCGGCGGCATGGCGTGCTTCGCAGCGGAGCGGGAGGGTTTGGCGGGAGAAAGGAGAGAATGGCGGGAGGAAGGCGGCGGCGGGAGAGATGAGAGGAAAAGCGTCAAGCGGCGGAAAAAGGCCCTCGGGTCGCCTCGGCGGAGCCCACGCGCTTTTTGCATGCCGGCTCCCCAAGCGCCCCAGGCGCGGGTTAACCTGGATCCGCCGGCACCAGTTTTGGCCCGAGCCGCGAAAAACGGGCTTACGAAGCGCGACGGGGCCTTTTTGGCGCCGACACATCAAAATCGCTGAGGAGGGCCTGTTGAAGAAGCGGCTGGAGATGCCCTTACAAAACATGCCCCCAGATGCTTATATCCCGTGTAAATTTTCGCAGTTCCGACATGCACATCAATGCATGCGCACCCAGGGAAAGGAACCCTTAACGGAACTATTCTCCCTGGAAGATGTTTCTTACTACCCATGTAATATAACATAACTAGTTGGGTACTTGTCTGTTCAAGCACTTATGACCCCTACGCCTGGTTTCCACGTGTGCCCCGGTTTTTTCATAACTGAGCGGGTATTCGGATACACTCCGGACCGTCGGGTCCAGAGGCTGAAGCAAAAAAGGTCGGTCCAGAGGCGGGTATTCGGATATACCATCAGCCTTGGTATATCGCGTCTTCACCATGGCCCAGGCTTCCCTCGCACCTTGTCGGCAGGCCGATATCTTCCATAATCGGAATCGCCGCCGTGCTCCCTTGAGCATCTCCACAAGCTCCCCCATGCCTCCTGGCAGGGAGGCGGATGGTCACAAGGCTTGGGCAATGCCCTACATCACCTGCCGAACTTGTTTGTGCAGTTGTGAGAGCTCCGGCAGAAGATCGCCAGCAGATCCGGGCATCTCCTCTTCAGGATGACCTGTCAGCATGCCTACAGACATAATTCTGTTAGCACGCTTCTTCGCCGAACTTTATAGTGGTTCGTTAGAGCACTTACTGAATATGCCACGTCGAAGCCTCTTATTCTCCTTTATGGAGTCACCAAGGTGAGCCCGAACATCCTTTAATTCGACGTACAGTCGGATGTGAGCGTCCTGGAGAGTATTTTTCTCCTTTATAACCTTTGTAAGCACACGCTGGCCAGCATTTAGCTGTCGCCAAACATGTTGCTCATCCTTTGGTACGATCTCCGAATTGCCTCCGGGATTGTCTTTGGAATCTATTGTTAGAATCGGATTCATGCCAAATACTTAACTGGTACATGCCATGACATTATTTTCGTTTAAAGCATTAATTACCAGATGGGGCCTTCGTAGACTCCTCCATCACGGCAATTGCGGCCCGCAGTTGGGCCTTGCACTCCTCCGGCTCTTTAGATAGCTGGGTATTCTTCTCTGTGAGAATCTATGCACACGAGGATCCTTAAATCAGTTGTGCCAACTGTTTCAAGTCTCAGGGGCTATGGATATACATACTTATCAAATTTTCTTACCAGTATATCCTTTACGTATTGGTCCGTGGCCCTGGCGAGGCCACCTTGAGCAGCTCGGATGTACGCGTCCCCTGAATTGAAGGCATCGAACGCCTCTTCAGAGAAATTAGAGTCGCGTAGTGCGGCCCCACGTCGCCTATGATTCACGGTGCTCTCCACTTCGGGGTTTGTAGCGGAAAATGTATCCGCATCCTCTGTTGGATGATCGTCTGCGTTGACCTCCACCCTTGAGTCCGGTCTCGGAGTCCGGCTGGTGGAGGCGTGACCGGCAGGCTCTTCGGATATAGTCCGGCGAGCGCTTTTTCTGCCACAAGACGACAGACATTGTTATATTTTAACGATGATAATTTCATGGCAGGTTTCTAAATATACCTTTGCAACGGCGTCTCGGTCCTGACCGCCTTCCTTTTAAGCCTACCCGACTTCGGTGCCCCTTGTTGGCGAGTCACCGCGGGTTCGGCTTGGCGCCCTGATGGCCTTCCTATAAGACGCAATACAGGTGCGATGGGTGACGAGTAAAGAGGGAATCCTTTTTTGAAGTTGGGACTCTGGCTTTACTTACCTGGGATACATGGAGTAGGCCAGGATAATAAGCTATGATGGCCACCATCACACGACCGCAGCTTAACTGGTAAAATGTCCTGTCAACAAGCTCCACAAATGTGTCCGGATCTTCTTCGAGTCCGGGGTCGAGAGCTGTGAACATCCTTCATAGCTCTTCGCAGTTCCTGCTATGAATTGACGAAGTAAACATCTGTGCTAAAAAGTGTGAGAAAGACTAGAATAAAAGATAGCAACTCACCCAGCTTGGGGGTTGTACATGAAGAATCCATCCCGTGGCTTGATATGGATGAACTCCTCCTCTTCTCCTTTGTACAAATCGGAAAGTATCTTCGCCAGAGCTGCGGGAGAGTCCGGACCTTTACGGCCGCAGCGGGTGGTGTCATCTTCTCCATTGAAGTGCCACATGTGTTTTCCCCGATATTGAAGTGGCTACACTCCTAGCATTGTACATATGGACATAACCTCAATTATTGTCAGTCCTGATTTGGCCAGCGTATTTATCCTGTTCATCAGGAAAAGGATTTCTATGTTATCTTCCTCCTGGGGGCTCCTAGGGTGCCAGCTGTGGCATTTATTTAATGGGGCATTTACAAACTCGGGAAGGCCCTTCCGAACAGGGTCTGGAAGAGGGACGTCCTCCACGTAGAACCATTCCGAGGGCCAGTCTTCGGATGTCTTCTTCGGAGTGCCAGATAGGTATCCGGTCCCGGCGATGCGCCATATTTCGGCTCCGCCCACTTGATATACCGACCCCTCCTGAGTGCGGGGTACGAGGCAGAATAGTCTCTTCCACAGCTCGAAATGAGCTTCGCAACCCAGAAATAGCTCGTAGAAGGCAGCGTAGCCTGCGATATGCAGTATGGAGGCTGGGGTGAAGTTATGCAGCTGGAGGCCGTAGAACTCCAGGAGCACGTGGAGGAAAGGATGGATTGGAAATCCGAGTCCCCTCAGCAAATAGGGGACGAAGCATACCCGCTCTCCCTTGGATGGTTTTGGAGAGCTCTCCGCTTGCTCCCCGCCATTATAAGTGGCTAGTCCAGCTCGGACGGCGACCATGTACGCAGGCGGGAGAAACCCCTTGGTCTGCAACTCTACTAGTCAGCTATGGGGGACAGAACATTTCTCCCAATCGCCTGGCCTAGTGCTACGGGAGCGAGAGGAGGAACCGCGACGACCAACCATGGTGGTATGGATTTTTCTGGGCGCACTCTGATGAATACTCGCTAGGAGGAGATGGTGTGATTTGGATCTGAGTATCCGTGTCTCTTCTATAATCGGTTTACTCGCATGGTCGGGGTGGCAAATGAAAAAATGCCTCGACTTCTCGTATTCGCTCGACACGTGGAGACAGCCGTAATTAAAGCATAGAAGCCGAGGAGCTCGACATTGTTGAGAAGCCGGACACTGCTCATTACAACAATACTCTGGAGGATTTGGAGAAGAACCCGCCTTGCAATGTCGAAGACAATCTGCGGACCGGACTCATCGTCATTGAAGCCTGGTTCAGGGGCTACTGAGGGAGTCCTAGATTAAGGGGTCCTCGGACAGCCGGACTATATACTTTGGCTGGACTGTTGGACTATGAAGATACAAGATTGAAGACTTTATCCCGTCTCCGGATGGGACTCTCCTTTGCGTGGAAGGCAAGCTTGGCAATTCGAATATGTAGATCTCCTTCTCTGTAACCGACTATGTGTAACCCTAGCCCCCTTCGGTGTCTATACAAACCGGAGGGTTTAGTCCGTAGAACAACAATCATAATCATAGGCTAGCTTCTAGGGTTTAGCCTCTACGATCTCGTGGTAGATCAACTCTTGTAATACTTATATCATCAAGATCAATCAAGCAGAAAGTAGGGTATTACCTCCATCGAGAGGGCCCGAACCTGGGTAAAACATCGTGTCCCCTGCCTCCTGTCACCATTAACCTTAGACGCACAGTTCGGGACCCCCTACCCGAGATCCACCGGTTTTGACACCGACAAGGACCACTACACTCGAGTAGTTAAGTGGTACGTGTGTAGCCGGGGCGTTACACTCTTGTCCTGTGTGGCAACGTTTACTACTCTTGCATTGCAGATGGCTCCTTTGTTTGGCCGTTCTCTGCTTCACCAGCATAGGTTGCATCCGGGACTCGGGTGGCAACGCTTGCTGCTCTTGGGTTACAGAGCAGCCGGCTCCTCTGTTTCGCCAAGAACTGCTTGGGCCTGACTATGGAGAGTACACCAATATGCCATGGCAGCTTGCTGTTAACACTCCATGTTTTTTCATATCCTATAGTTTGTAGTATAGTTGAAAGATGGAATAGTACTGCATCTGTTTAGTTTCCGTGGTTACTAAAATCATGGGATGATTAAGAGTCCCATGATTTACTGGGCTCTAATACTGTGAGCTGATGAACCTGAATTTATTTGATTCATAAGGTCTGTAATAATGTGGAATCATAAGAACCTCTAGACGGGGAAAAGGTACAATTAATCTGAGCATTAAGTAAGCACGATTGTGGGACAACGGGTTGAACCGTAACAGTAACCTTGCATTCTGGTCCATTCTTCTCCCCAACTCTGCCTTTCTCTGTTCTTCCCTACGGACTGGTGCTCAGCACTCACTCATGGCAGTGTTTGACGGAATGTGAAAAGACTAGGGGATGGATCGAGGTCCTTCAAATTAACAAAGGGAGCCTGCATGTCTGAACATGATAGACATTGTTAACTGAGACTTGCCAGTCTTTGGAATGGACCGAGGCCCTTATTAAGAAACTCATACAAGTAGATCTGATGAGCCGATTGATGGACCCTTAAGTTGTTCACGTTAACCAAACATGGACCTGCCGACCACTAGCATGTGCTGCCACATGGGGTTCGGTTTGTAGCACTGGTCGAGAGTACAATCTCCGGGAATATAAAAAACGGTGAAAGGCCAGAATTTGGAACGCAGAAACAGAGAGAAACAAAGAGACAGATCTAATCTAGGAGGGGCTCTCTCCCCTCCCACTCCATGAAGACCATGAACCAGAGGGGAAACCCTTCTCCCATCTACGGAGAAGGTCAAGGAAGAAGAAGAATAAGAAGGGGGCTCTCTCCCCCTCGCTTCCGGTGGCACCGGAAGTGCCACCGGAAGGCCGCCGGGGCCATCATCATCACCGTGATCTACACCAACACCTCCGTCGTCTTCACCAACATCTCCATCACCTTCCCCCATCTATCTACAGCGGTCCACTCTCCCGCAACCCGCTGTACCCTCTACTTGAACATGGTGCTTTATGCTTCATATTATTATCCAATGATGTGTTGCCATCGTATCATGTTTGAGTAGATTTTCATTGTCCTATTTGTAATTGATGAATTGCTATGACTGGTTTTATTTTCTTGTGTTTATGTTGCTTTCCTTTGGTGCCCACTATATGAGTGTGCGCGTGGATCACACCATAGGGTTAGTTGTATGTTGATAGGACTATGTATTGAAGGGCTAGAGTGACAGAAACTTCAACCTGGCATACAAATTGATGCATACGGGATTAAAGGGGGACCAATATATCTTAATGTTATGGTTGGGTTTTATCTTAATGAACGTTAGTAGTTGCGGATGCTTGCTAATAGTTCCAACCACAAGTGCATAGAATTCCAAGTCAAGGATGACATGCTAGTAGTGGCCTCTCCCACATAAAATTTGCTATCGGTCTAGTAAAGTAGTCAATTGCTTAGGGACAATTTCACAACTCCTACCACCACTTTTCCACACTCGCTATACTAACTTTATTGCGTCTTTATCTAAACAGCCCCTAGTTTTTATTTACGTGCTCTTTATATTCTTGCAAACCTATCCAGCAACACCTACAAAGTCCTTCTAGTTTCATACTTGTTTTAGGTAAAGCGAACGTTAAGCGTGCGTAGAGTTGTATCGGTGGTCGATAGAACTTGAGGGAATATTTGTTCTACCTTTAGCTCCTCGTTGGGTTCGACACTCTTACTTATCAAAAGAGGCTACAATTGATCCCCTATACTTGTGGGTTATCAAGACCTTTTTCTGGTGTCGTTGCCGGCGAGTCATAGCATGGGGTGAATATTCTCGTGTGTGCTTGTTTGCTTTATCACTAAGTAATTTTTATTTGCTGCTCTTAGTTGTTTTCTATCTTTAGTTATGGATAGAAAACACGAAATATCAAAAAAATTAGTTGTACCTACTACACCAATGGTTGAAGAACCACTCAAAATCTATCACACTCCTGAAGCTTTTTACTTGGATCATCTCCGATCCCTATGTGCTCATGCTGAAACCCCAACTAGGTTAGTTGAGGGCTAATTTTTAGATGAGCATGCTTGTTATGTGCGACACCGCTTATCTCAAAAAGGGAAACTTTTACTGGATCAAATTCATTGCTTGCAATGCTATGCTTGGAATTTATGTGAAATATATGATTTTACTTGTTGTTCTGAAGACCATAAGAGACACCTTCCCTACCAATGTGAGTTTAGTGATAATGGAATCGTATCTTCGTATGCTAAGGGTGTTTATAATTACTATGATGTTCAACAAATTCAAGAATTTGTTGCTTCTAAGGATGCTTATGAAATTGCTTCTTTGATTGGAAAGTACGATGCTACTCTTTACAAATCTGAAAATTTTGCAATACTTAAATATTGTTATGATAATTATGCTTCTAATACCTTTGTTAAACCATATATTGAGGACTCCTCCGCTGTCCAAGAAGAGACTAACATTTTGCAGGAGTCTACGGAAGAAGAAATTGATGAAACTATGAGCTCATTGGATGAAAAAGATGAGGAGGAGAGTGAAGAACAAAAGGAGGAAGAGTGGATTGATCACCCGTGCCCACCTTCTAATGAGACTAACTCTTCAACTCATACATTGTTTAATTTTCCTTCATTCTTACCGAAGGATGATTTCTATGATGATTGTTATGATCCCGTTGATTCTCTTGAAATACCCATTTTTTATGATGCTTGCTATGCTTGTGGCCATGATGCCAATATAAATGATGCTTATGGATATGAACTTGCCATAGTTCCTTATTTTAAACATGAAATTGTTGCTATTGCACCAACACATAATAGTCCTATTATCTTTTTGAATTCTCCAAACTATACTATATCGGAGAAGTTTGCTCTTATTAAGGATTATGTTGATGGGTTGCATTTTACCGTTGCACATGATGATTTTGATAGATATAATAAGCATGTGCTTGCTGTTGGAGAACGTAGTAGAAATTCAAAATGTTCTACGCATCACCAAGATCAATCTATGGAGATTCTAGCAACAAGAGAGGGAGAGGATGAGCATCTTCATACCCTTGAAGATCGCTAAGCGGAAGCGTTACAAGAACGCGGATGAAGGAGTCGTACTCGCAGCGATTCAGATCACGGTTGATTTCGATCTAAGCACCGAACAACGGTGCCTCCGCGTTCAACACACGTACAGCCCGGGGACATCTCCTCCTTCTTGTTCCAGCAAGGGGAGAGGAGAAGTTGAGGGAGAACTCCAACAACACGATGGCATGGTGGTGATGGAGCTCGTGGTTCTCCGGCAGGGCTTCGCCAAGCACTACGGAGGAGGAGGAGGTGTTGGAGGAGGAGAGGGCTGCGCCAGGGAAGGTGCGGCTTCCTCTCTCTCTCACTATATATAGGGGAAGGGAGGAGGGGGGCGCCTAGGGTTCCCTAGGGGAGGGGCGGCCATAGGGAAACCCTAGATGGGTTTGGCGCCCCCACCCCTAGGAAACTTGCCCCCAAGCCGGGAGGCGGCTGCCCTAGGGGTGGCGCCCCACCTCTCAAGTTACGTGAGATGGGGTGGGAGGCGCTCAGCCCCTTAGTGGGCTGATGTTCCCTCTCCCCTTGGCCCATAAGGCCCCCCAAAGCTTGCCGGGGCCTCCGAAACCCCTTCCGGACACGCTGGTCATCACCTGGTACCCCCGGAACAATTCCGGACTCCAATACCCTTCGTCCAATATATCGATCTTCACCTCCGGACCATTTCAAATGGATGGATCCAAAGTGACCATTGGTTACTTTGGTCCATGCACTTGAAACTAATCCAAGGTTTTTTCACCTAGTGATTTAATAACTGATTATAATGTAAAAACAATCTCTAAATTGCTATTGTATGAAAAATTATATAAACATATATGAATACGACCTAAAATTTAAAAGAAATAGAATACGAAGTAATAATAGTAGCAGTTGTTTTCGAAAGCGCTACTAGTAATTGGCAGTAGCGTTTGATTTGGAAACCGCTACTACTAAATAGATATAGTAGTAGCTGAGTGCCAGTAGGCGTTACTGCTAAGCTTTAGATGTAGCGTTGTATCAGTAGCATGCTTACCCGCGCTACTGATAGGTCAAAAACCAGCGCTACTGCTAGATTTTTCCCTAGCAGTGCCGTGGCGTCACGTAGCGGCATCATACTACTGCGACGAAGAAACATCAGATTGTTGGAGCACTGTTGGAATTGACCACGATCTGGAAACCTGTCTGGAACGGATTAGGTTCACTCACCGAATAGGACTTGTGGTAGCTTAGGTTAGCTCCTTTAAATACCCATGTAACCTCCCCTGTAATTGTACCAAACCAGATCAAAGCAATATACAATAACTAGGAACGACACGTTTTTGTCGCTATCAAATCATTGTGCCTCGTGTTCGCGTGTGTTTTGAGCTACCAATATGGCGACTCGTACGTGTACGCCTACGTGTGTTGTGGCCGGCGGAGGAATTGATTCAGCTTCTTGCTGATCGATAGCTAGCAAGCTTTGTATGTGTGTCTTCTCGGCGAAACTAGACGTTTGGCTAGCACAGCTAGCTGTAGCTGCGTACGTACGTGCACCCGCGGAAAGTACTTGTCTGGAGCGACGTCCGACGTGGGTCTGTGACCAACAGTTGGTATCAGAGCTTTGGTGTATCTATTTTTTATATATAAAAAGTACTTGGCGGGATCATCAGAATAAAGATAATAATTTAGAAAATCCCACAATAATTAGAAACATCCGACCATTAATTCGCGGTGCCTATTTTCAATGAAAAAAGTACAACCCTTAGATATTCGCAAACACGATGGGACCATACCGTGAGAAAAAAAAGAGCGATCCTTCATGTTTAGTTTCACGATCACAACATGTTGGACCATCGCATCCCACCATCCAAAAAAAAAAAGATCATACCATCCCAACGAAAACTAAGCGACCAGACTATTGTGTTTCCGGCCGGCCGGCAGTGAATCAATTAGCTTTTCCCCAATAATTTGTTTCCGGCCAACCACCTGTAAAAGGAAAACTCAGCGAGAAAAAAAAAAGAGGAATCGGACCATCCACAAAAAAACTGAGTGATTAGGCCGTCCCAAAAAAATCTTAGTTCTACAGGTTGTACCATCCCACAAGCAATTGGACCGTCCAAAAAAAAAAACTAAGCGTGTACAGAGTAAAATCTCTCCGCTACAAACATGGTCGAACTCTTACGACTCTTCCAAAAAAAAACACTATTCTGTACATGATGCAATCTCTCCAAACATATCTTGAGCGATCCCACACAAAAAAGCTAACCTGTAATAAAAGATTAGGCCATCCAAAAGAAAAAAATTAGTCGTTAGACCATCCAAAATAAAAGGAAAACTCATGAAGAAATACCACCCCATAAGCAGTTAGACCATCCAAAATAAAAAAACTAACGCATACTGAGTAAAATCTCCCATCAACAAACATGGTCAAGCTCTCACGGTTTTTCCCAAAAAAGCCATAATATCCTGTACATGATGCAATGTCTACAAACAAATCTTGAGCGATCCCACACAAAAAAACTAACCTATAAAAAAGGAACGATCAGACCATCCAGAAAAAATGGATCGACCAGACTATCAAAAAAAGTGAGTAATTAGGCTATTCCCAAAAAGAACATAGACGTACATGTTGTACCATCCCACAAACAATTGGCCCATCCAAAGTACAAAAAATAATATTATTACATGTACCGTGTAAGATCTCACGGCAACGAAACATGACTGAACTCTCACGATCCTTCCCCAAAAAACACTATCCTGTACATAGATGCAATCTCTCGAAACAAATCTAAATTATCATCGATAAACATGGGCGCAATCTGTCCCACCAAATCCAAACACTCACCTATATATAAAAACTTATGAATCCAAAAACCTCTCTTTCCATCGTGCGATATTTAAAAGTACAACTTCTACGTCATCTTCCTCCGGCATCAACAATTCAGGTCAACTTCCTCGAACCAGTGGCATACATAGATGCAATCTCCCAAAACAAATATAAATTCTCGCTGCTAAACATAGGCGCAATCTCTCGAAACCAATCCAAGCTCTCACAGGTAATATACAGAGATTCGATCACTCCAAATAGATTATCTCTCTAAACAATGAAAATCTCATGTTCGCATACATATATATACAATCCACCGGCATCCAAAAAACCTCTCTTTCCATCATGCAATATTTTCGAGCAAACTTGTACAACAATCTCTCCAAACAAATACAAATTCTAGCCGATAAACATTGACGTAATCTGTCAAAAAAATAATCCAAACTCTCACTGATAATATATAGGGATTTGATCTCTCCACACAGAATATCTCTCCATTGTGCAAAAATCTTCTCTTTCAATTGCGCAAAGGTTTAGAATACAACATCTACATCATCTTCCTCTGGCAAACAACACCGCGGTTCAACTTCCTCCACCAGGTGGCACTTTGGCATTGTATATCAACCAAAGTGTTGAGTTATGCATTGGTACACGGATGACGATTTTCAACTTGGAAGAAGATTCATTGAAGCCCACAAATAATAACTGAAACAAATGTGGGAGAAAGTCATATATTGCAAGAATAGTCATGTCACCAACTAAATCAACATTGCCATTTGTTCTGAAAATGAGACAATATCCTATATCAGTTTGCTTTCCTGTGATTATCAACAAAAGCCAAGGGCTATTTCCAAACATGGTAGGACTATATCTACCTAAACAAGTTTTCACACATGGATAGTTATACGTAGCCTTCTCAAGAGTAACAAAAAGGGAATGGACTGCGGGTAATGGCAAATGATGAAGGTAGCAATGAGGATGATGTGGTCAAGAACATAGTCTATACAAAAATATTCTAATGGAATGAACGAATAACCTGATTTCACTAAAGGAGGCCACTTCCTATTACATAATAAATCCGACTTACCTATTCTAACATAGTATGGCAGGTAGAATATGGTGTACTACTGGGTCAATGTATTTCGAACATGCATCAACAGGTGGAAATATTTCATTACTACCAAACATCAAAACCTATATTATGTGATTCTTGATTCTACAAGCTTATTTTTTATGCAAACCAATAGTGAGAGCGTCAAGACATTGTGATATTTCATATGTACAATGCAATCACACCTGCTTCTCATATTTTGCTATAATATATTTAGTTTTCCTTGTGAAATATTGCAAACAAATGGAAACCAATAGTGAGAGTGTTGAGGCATTGTTATATTAAATTAGTTTGAGATCTATATTTGATCCAACAAGACAACTAACCTCAATGCAGCGAATCAAGAAAGTAAGTTCATGGGAGCTTTCCGACAGTTGCAATTATTCAGTGAGCAGAGAGAATTAAGGAAGGGGAACAAGATCGGGGACGATGAACATTCTCACTTTGTGGAAGTATGAGCAGGGGAAAGAAGAACCAATAGAAGTCAACTAGACTGAGAAAGGAAAGGTGAAGAATCATACTGATAGGATCCATCAAATCGGTGACGTTATGTAAATGCACCTTGGAACTATGAGTGCACATTATGCCAAATATATCAAGGGTTACTTGTAATAAGAAAAAGGTTTGCTCTCTTACAGTCCACCCTTTGTACTGGTGAAACCTATGTAAGAAAATATGATAAAAACTATAGAAGAAAAATGGATTGGTATGTCGAGCAAACTATATAAAGTCAACATATAAGCTAGCCTTGGTTTGATTGGTGCACATCTATGGAACCAAATACCTACTAACAAAGTTTTGATGGAAAGTATATACTATATAAATAAACTAAATTTCTTTCAGTACAAGATTAATAAATAAATATGCCCACCTTGCTTACCGGTTGAAAATTAGCCTATGACTACACAAAAACAATCCGAACTATTAAATTTCTATTTGCAGAAAAAAAAACTAGGCAAGATGATAAAAATGCCAGCAAAAAATAAAAAAAATTTAAGAATGTTGTCAATCATAATACTACAGTTTGTATGGCATGCATAATTAGCAAGTAAAGATATACCAGACAACACATCTGTTTATATATCAATAAATGCCCGAACTTACCAAAGATAAAACTATGTTTGCAAAATCCTTATATTTAAGACTGTCACCACATTTGGTTACAGTTTTCCTTCAGAAAAAATCAAATAATATATTGTGAACATTTAAGTTCATAAAATCCTAGCCCACGCATCGAGTGGGCCACTTTGCTAGTTGTGTAGAAGGGAAAGAATAGGTTGTGCAACACAATGCATTGATCGGTGCACCCGGCACGTATATATGAGTACAGAGGGGGCCACAACCTCAACTATACAGAGGAACTAGGAGGTGGGCCCAAGACACAATATACACGTACACAATATATTCAACACCCCCGCGCAGTCGAAGCGGCGCCGGAGACGCAGAGACTGGAACGAAACTCCTCGAAGGTGGAAGTCGGCAGTCCCTTAGTCATCACATCGGCGAACTGTTGTGCAGTCGGAACATGGAGGACCCGAATACGTCCAAGGGCCACATGCTCGCGCACAAAGTTAATGTCCAGCTTAATGTGCTTAGTCCCGCGATGATGAACAGGGTTGGCGGAAAGGTACACCGCAGAAACATTGTCACGATAGACAATTGTAGCCTGGGAGACGTCATGATGCAACTCCTGAAGTAACTGTTGTAGCCAGGTGCACTCGGCGACGGTGTTAGCCACAGCTCGGTACTCAGTGTAGGACCTTGAAGTATGTCTAGAGGGGGGTGATTAGACTACTTGACCGATTAAAAACCTAACCTTTTCCAAATTTTAGACTTTGGCAGATTTTAGCTATCTTTGAACAAGTCAAGCAATCTTCACACAATTCAAGCAAGCATGCAAAGAGTATATAGGCAACGGAAATTAAAGCATGCAACTTGCAAGAATGTAAAGGGAAGGGTTTGGAGGATTCAAACGCAATTGGAGACACGGATATTTTTGTCGTGGTTCCGATAGGTGGTGCTATCGTACATCCACGTTGATGGAGACTTCAACCCATGAAGGGTAGCAGTTCTTGCTGAGTCCACGGAGGCTCCACCCACGAAGGCTCCACGAAGAAGCAACCTTGTCTATCCCACCATGGCCGTCGCCCACGAAGGACTTGCCTCACTAGCGGTAGATCTTCACGAAGTAGGCGATCTCCTTGCCCTTACAAACTCCTTGGTTCAACTCCACAATCTTGTCGGAGGCTCCCAAGTGACACCAAGCCAATCTAGGAGACACCACTCTCCAAGAAGTAACAAATGGTGTGTTGATGATGAACTCCTTGCTCTTGTGCTTCAAATGATAGTCTCCCCAACACTCAACTCTCTCTCACAGGATTTCGATTTGGCGGAAAGAAGATTTGAGTGGAAAGCAACTTGGGGAAGGCTAGAGATCAAGATTCATGTTGTTGGAATGGAATATCTTGGCCTCAACACATGAGTAGGTGGTACTCTCTCAGAACTGGTAAGTTGGAAGTGTAGGTTTGTTCTGATGGCTCTCTCACGAATGAAGAGGAGGTGGAGGGGTATATATAGCCTCCACACAAAATCTAACCGTTACACACAATTTACCAAACTCGGTGGAACGAATCAACAAACTCGGTCGGACAGATTTAGTAAACCTAGTGACCGTTAGGGTTTTCGGTGGGACCGATATGCAACTCGGTAGGACTGATATGGTCAGGGTTAGGGCATAACGTAATCTCGTTGAGACCAATTACACAAACTCAGTGAGACCGATTTTGGTAATTAGCTAACCAGAGAGTTGGTCAGGTAAACTCAGTGGGACCGATTCGCTCTTTCGGTGAGACCGTAATGTTACGAAAGGGAAACAGAGAGTTTACATTGCAATCTCGGTGGGACCGATCGCTCACTTCAGTTAGACCGAAACGTTACGAAGGGAAACAGAGAGATTACAATCCCATCACGGTGAGACCGAGATCCCTATCGGTGAAACCGAGTTGCCTAGGGTTTGTGGCAGTGGCTATGACATTTGAACTCGGTGGCGCCGGATAGATAGAATCGGTAAGACCGATTTTGTCTTTAGGTTTAGGTCATATGTGGATGTGAGGAAGTAGTGGAGGTTTTTGGAGCATATCACTAAGCACATGAAGCAAAAGGCTCATTAAGCAACACCTCATCCCTCCTTGATAGTATTGGCTTTTCCTATAGACTCAATGTGATCTTGGATCACTAAAATGTAAAATGTAGAGTCTTGAGCTTTTGAGCTTGAGACAATCCTTTGTCCTTAATATTTTGAGGGATCCACTTTCATCATCCATGCCATGCCATTCATTGAGCTTTCCTGAAATATTTGTCTTGGAATAGCATTAGCTCAATGAGCTATATGTTGTTATGAATTACCAAAACCACCTAGGGATAGTTGCAATTTTACTCAGCCTCCGCGTTAGAGCGCGAAACTGTAGGTTGTCGCTTGGACGACCACGAGACGAGTGAAGGACCGAGGTAAACGCAGTAGCCAGAGGTGGACCGACGGGTATCGGGGCAGCCGGCCCAGTCCGCGTCAGAGTAGGCCACCATCTCCAGAGAAGTGGACACCGTGAGAGTAAGCCCAAAAGCCATCGTGCCGCGGATGTAACGGAGAATCCGCTTCACGAGGGTCCAATGGGAGTCACGAGGGTCGTGCATATGCAAACACACCTACTGAACAACATACTGTAAATCCGGCCGGGTGAGAGTCAGATACTGAAGAGCACCAACAATGGACCGGTAGAACAGAGCATCCGGCGCGGGAGAGCCCTCGAGAGCAGAAACCTTGGCCTTCGTGTCAACAGGAGTAGCAATAGGGTGACAGTTGACCATGCCGGCACGCTCAAGTAGCTCGTGCGCATACTTCTGCTGATGAAGAAAGAAGCCGTCGGGTCGCCAAGGAAATAATGTAGAGCGCCCAGGTCCTTGATGGCAAACTCATCACGCAGCCGGAGAGTAATCTGCTGAAGAAGGGCTGTCGAGGAGGCCGTCAAGATGATGTCGTTGACGTAGAGGAGCAAATATGCAGTCGTGTCGCCGCGGTGATAGACAAACAACGAGGCATCCGAGCGAGTGACACTGAAGCCCAGTGTCTGAAGGAACCCGGCCATACGCTGGTACCAGGCGCGAGGTGCTTGCTTGAGCCCGTAGAGAGACCGAGACAACAAACACACATGCCCAGGAAGAGATGCGTCGACGAAACCGGTCGGCTGCTCACAGTAAACCTGCTCCTCAAGATGGCCGTGAAGAAATGCGTTGGAGACATCCATATGATGAACCGGCCAACCTCGGGAAACTGCCAGCTGGAGAACTGTGTGGATCGTGCCCGGTTGACAACCGGGGCAAACGTCTCGGGTGAAGTCAACTCCAGGGCGCTGCCGAAAACCACGGACCACCCAGCGAGCCTTGTAGCGCTCAAGTGTACCATCCGAGCGGATCTTATGGCGAAAGACCCACTTGCCGCTGATGACATTGGCGCGAGAAGGCCGAGGAACGAGTGTCCAGGTACGGTTCCACTAAAGAGCATCGAACACTTCCTGCATCGCAGCAAGCTAGTGAGGATCACGAAGGGCTGCACGAGCGGACGCAGGGATCGGTGACGGCTCACTGGTGGAGGCGGCGAGAAGATACTCATCGCTGGAGTACCGTAGGCTCGGGCGATGAACGCCGGCTCGAGCCCGAGTGATGGGACGAGATGGCAACTCGGCGACTGGCGAGGCGGTCGGCGAAGAAGCCGGTGAGGTGGCAGCGCGAGCAGCCGGCGGCCGCCGCGCAGACGGCCGGTGAAGAAGCGGCGCCGAGGCGAGGGGCGGCGGCGGGGCGCCGCTGGCGCCAGGCGGCTGGGCGGCGAGACAGCCGGCGACGGGCGGCGCTTCGAGGTGGCGGTGAAGATACCGGCGGCAGGCGGCGGTGAAGATGCGGCGAAGAGGCCGGCGACGCAGCGGCTGACGGCGAAGATGCTGGCGAGGCGGGCGATGCCGAGGCCCCTGACGGAGTCGGCGAGGACATCGTGGGGGCGCGAGTTGCAGCTCGTCCCACGGCGGGAGGACCGCCGAAGCCTGGGGTCGGTCCAAGAATCGAGCGGGGCCGTCCACCTGACGGGGTCGCTGGAGGGCCGCCGGTGGCCGGCGGCGACGGGGCGACGGGAGGTACCTGCTGAAATGGAAACACCGTCTCATCAAAGTAAACGTGCCGGGAGGTGAATACACGATGTGAGACGGGATCGTAGCAGCGGTATCCTTTGGTGTTAGGTGGGTAGCCGAGGAAGATACAAGCGACTGAGCGAGGTGCAAGCTTATGAGGCGCGGTGGCGGCGAGGCTAGGATAGCAGAGACAGCCAAAGATGCGAAGGCCATCAAAAGATGGGGGCGCACCAAAGAGGAGACGGTGAGGGGCATAGTTCCAGCGTGGGCGGCACAGGCAGATGTTAATGAGGAGGGTGGCGGTGGCAAGAGCGTCCGGCCAAAACCGGGGAGGCACTTTATAGTGAAAGAGTAATGTGCGGACGCAATCGTTAAGAGTGCGAATCATACGGTCGGCACGACCATTTTGTTGGGACGTGTAGGGGCAAGTGAGGCGGAAGATAGTGCCGTGGGAGGCTAGAAGGTTACGAACAGCGGCGTTGTCAAACTCTTTTCCATTGTCAGTTTGTAAAGCAAGGATAGGACGACCGAACTGTGTGGTGACGTAGGAATAAAAGGCAGTGAGTGTGGCAAGGGCGTCGGACTTGCGACGAAGAGGAAATGTCCACACATAATGAGAGAAATCATCTAAGATCGCCAAATAGTATAGGTAACCCGTGTTGCTTGCAACCGGGGATGTCCAAACATCACTATGCAATAACTGAAACGGAAAAGTGGAAATAGTGGTAGATGCGCTAAAGGGAAGACGAACGTGCTTGCCAGGACGACAAGCCTCACAAGTATGGTCATCGATCTTATTGCATGAGAATGAAAAACTCCGAAGTATTTGACGCAAAGTGGTGGAGTTAGGGTGTCCCAAACGAGCATGCCAAAGGTCGACACCCGCGGCGAGGGCGACTGGGGTGGTGGAGGCGGTGGTGGAGGAGTACACCGGATAGAGCTCGTCAGGACTATCACAACGGTGAAGGACCATCCGAGTACGGGCGTCCTTCACAGAAAAACCGACATCATCAAATTCAACGGTAATGGGATTCTCACGGGCAAGACGACGAACAAATACAAGGTTCGTAACCTAATCAGGAGACACAAGAACATCAGACATAGTGATAGGTGCAGATGTGGAAGGGAATGAAGCACGACCAACATGTGTGATAGGTAAAGAGTAACCGTTGCCAACGGTGATGCAAGTAGGAGTGTGAACCGGAGTGAAGGAGGTTAGAGTACCGGGATGAGATGTCATGTGCGCGGTGGCGCCCGAGTCCATGTACCAAGCGCCGCCGGTGATGGGGCCGAGTGCAGGGCAGCCAAGGAAGTGGTGTCCCATGGCGGTGAGACCGGCAGCGAGGCGAAGCCACGGCTAAACAGGGGCGGACGGAGCATGGCCGCCGACCATCAGTGTGGCGAGCAGAGCCACGGAGCCGGCACTGGCCGGCTGCTGCGGCACGGTGAAGTAGGCCTGATGGTCTGCCGGAAAAATCTGCGGCATGGTGAAGGGATCCAACGCGTCCGCGTACATGTAGCTGAAGAGAAACAACGTGGCAGAAGACATCGCAGCGGCGGCGGCACAGATGGCGGCGGCGGCACGGATCAGCAGCGGCGGCGGCTAGAGGTGGCTCGGACGATCTGGAGCGGGCGCGGACGATGCTGGGGCGCGGACGATGCTGGCTGGAGAGCGAAGCGGGCCAACGCGCGAGCGGCATGCCAGCAAGAACTCCAGTAGATGATAGACTATGCTTGTAAACGTGTAGGGAAAGAAGTAGCACCGTGGTGTAGTAGTAGTAGAATAGATGTAGAGATCAAGCTAGGCAGGCGTACGCACTAGGCAGGCTAGCGGGATGGATCAATCAACGTGCATGCAACACGATCGATCGGGGCTTGCGGCAGCCGGCGGCTACGCGCGCGAGGCAGGATCGATCGGGGCTTGCGGCAGCTGGCGGCTACGCGCGTGAGGCAGTGAGATGCGGGATCGACGGCCGGCGTGGCGGCGCGCGAACGGCGGTGGCGGCACGGAGGAGACGCACGGTGGCGGCGGTGGCGGAAGCCAGAAAGAAACCTAAAAAACTGATACCATGTAGAAGGGAAAGAATAGGCTGTGCAACATAATGCATTGATCGGTGCACCCGGCACGTATATATAAGTACGGAGGGGCCACAACCTCAACTATACAGAGGAATTAGGAGGTGGGCCCAAGACACAATATACACATACACAATATATTCAACATTGATTTTCGGAAAGCAATCGAAATATCATGTCAAACACATGCAAGGAGATCGTGACGGCGGCAGCGGGAGCACCAATACTGATGTTGGGGGTGTCGCAATTTCGCCGTCTGGATCGAAAGGACTACGCACTATGGGCGATGAACATGCATGTCGCGATGGATGGAGCTGAGCTCTGGGAAGCCGTTGACCCCGGCGGCGCTGAGTACGCGAAGAGCGCGGCGAAGTATCGGATGGATCGTCAGGCGTTAACGGCGATATGCTCCGCCATGCCGAAGGATGTGCTACAACACCTCGTCGGAAAGAAAACGGCAAAGGAGGCATGGGAGACCATCAAGATCCTGCACCAGGGTCATGACCGTGTCAAGGAAGCACACCTTCAGTCCCTGATGAGAAGCTACGAGTGGCTGAAGAAGTATGACCCTTCCATCTCAAGACCCTCGTCAATGGCATACACAGCTATTGTTCAACCCTAGAAGAAGTTGCAATCGTCCGACGATTTTTGCGCGCCGCGCCGGCACGCTACATTCAGATCGTCACGTCGATCGACCAATGTCTCGACCTGAAGACT
This sequence comes from Aegilops longissima, assembly GCA_021605205.1. NCBI lineage: Eukaryota > Viridiplantae > Streptophyta > Magnoliopsida > Poales > Poaceae > Aegilops > Aegilops longissima. The sequence goes on along the minus strand of CM038679.1, from coordinate 767,738,855 downwards.
CTCACGGTCGAGGATCTCGTCGGAAGGTTCAAGGCCCATGGCGAGAGAATTCGTGTCAGTTTTGGCGACGCGGAGGCGAGTGAGCACCTGATGCTGACAAAGGCGCAATGGATCGCCCTGTCGAAAGAAAAGCAAGGCGGGTCCACGAGCAGCAGCAAGAGGAAGGGGAAGCGGCGCTCGGCGAGAAAGAACTATGGAACAGTAATGTTGCTGAATTATGGAACAAATCCGTTTATTTCCCATCCTTACCAAAATCATGCGACAATGATGAAGAATAGTTTAATTTCCTGGATTGTAATATTGGGAATCGATATACCTGAATCTTTTTGTTTCCTATGGTTTGTAATAATGAATGATGAACACCTTGATTTGTTTGAACCTGATTTTTTTTTTTGTTTCCTATCGTGGCGAGAGATATTCACTGCGCGTGAGTTGTTCAAATAACCTTTTGTAGACGAACTGTCTTCTATCACAGATTTCGTTACCTTGAAAGTATCACCCACACGCCACCGGATACAAGATACAGATAGAAATAATGACAGGACTGTTTCATAAAAAACTCTATGACAGAAAGAAAATAAGAACGAAAGGAAGCGGAAGAACTGGATATAAAGTTCAGCTTTTTCCCTGCTTTCATCCTAATCACTGGATATAAAGAAAATAGAAAATTAAGCCTGCAATATTAAGCAAGAAAGCTTGCAGGCCACCGTGGTATTTCTTTTCTCCACCTACTCTGCTTTGCTCTGTTCTCAACATTCTGAATTTTGAACACCTAAAGGTAGCTTTGTAAATTGAACATTGAAGACTCGCAGGCAGCTTAATATTTCAGGCATAAGTTAGGTCGACTTGGACCACTACACTCGAGTAGTTAAGAGGGATTCATGTTTTCGGGGCGTTACATTCTTGTCTTTTGTGGCAACGCTTACTGCTCTTATGTTGCAGACGGCTCCTCTGTTCGACCGTGCTCTGCTTCACCAGCACAGGTTGCATCCGGGACGGGTGGAAACGCTTGCTGTTCTTGGGGTGCAGCTGGCTCCTCTGTCTCGCCATTATCTGCTTCGGCCTCACTATTGAGAGTACACCAATAACGGTGCAAAATGCCATGGCAGCTTTGTTGGCTTTATAACGCTAGATCAATTCACCACGAGGTATAACTGTACGTGCACCAAAGCTAGCAAGCTAGCAGCTCGATGGATTAAGCTTGCACGTAGCGTACGTGAACCTGGGATTTCAACTAGCACCAGGATCAGGATCGATTGATCTCTCACGGAACGTAGCGACTTGGCTCTCTCTCGGCGGAACAAACACGAAGGCACGAATCGATGTGTTGGCCACAGGACCTTGTCGGTCTTGTTGAATACTTCTTTATATTGCTTTCCTTTTTGGTCTACTTAGATTACACGGGGTACATGTATATATACTGCTAAGCTAGACTTAACCCAAACTGACTAGGACTAGCTATCCTACATGGATAGCCAGACACACACGGACACGGGATTACCTCACAAGCTTGCAATGAACACTCCACAAGTTTATTCATATCCTACGGTTTTAAGTAAGAGCTTTTTTACGGTACCCTATACTGCTGAAGCGGGAGGCATCAGTATAACTAAATCGGACCATTGATTTTCTGAGGGTAGGATAGGCATCAAAATTAGGGGCGATATGTTTTGTTTTCGCCACGGGCCTAGGTTTGAGCCCAGTTTGTACGCACACCAACTCGTTCGCCTCCTCCTCCCTGCCGCCGCCGCTCGCCTCCTTCTCCCTGTCATGGGTGCCGCCGTTAGTCGCAGCCGCTAGCCTCCTTCTCCCTGCCGTGGGCGCCGCCGCCACTCTCCCACGCTCCAGCACAGGGTGCCGCCGCCATTCGCCGCCGCTCGCCTCCTTCTCCCTGCCGTGGGTGCCGCCGCCATTCGCCGCCGCTCGCCTCCTTCTCCCTGCCGTGGGTGCCGCCGCCAGTCGCCACCGCTCGCCTCCTTCTCCCTGCCGTGGGTGCCGCCGCTAGTCGCAGCCGCTAGCCTCCTTCTCCCTGTCGTGGGCACCGCCGCGGCGCCGCCACTCTCCCACGCTCCAGCACAGCCCTGCTCCTGCGGCCGCGCCACCCTAGTCGACATAGCTGCTTCCGCCCTTGTAGATCCACGCTCGCCGTCGTGGACCTCTGCGGCGCGTCCCTGTATCTCTGACGTGGTAAGGATTACTCTTGTGAACTCTACACTAGAATTGGCATGTCTTCAGTTGATGGACAAATCATGTTCAGTACTGCTGCATGATGGAAAAAATCAGAGTTAATTAGATCCTGCATGATGGGAAAATCATAGTTAATTATATCCTGCAGTGCACGCTCGTCAAAAGAGTATCCACAGTTTATAAGTGTACTGTTATTTTGTGCTATAATACTTTTGCATGTGTACTGCTGTCTATGAACATCAACAAATCATGGCTCATTTTGGATGATAACAAAAATAGTACCAAATGTTGTTCAATGACATACTGGAGTATATGTAATGTTTCTGTTTGATTATATCGCAAGCATTGTTACTGATCATTTTGATATTCTTGTTCATACTTTTAGCACGACATACTAAGGCTATCTTATTGTTCGTACTGAAGCGAGTTTTAGTTTCACAAGTGGAATTCAAATAAGTTAGATTTGATACTTTATTAATTGCAGTGTTTGACATGGAATATGGGAGTGGCACACGGAGGACATTGCAGAATATGACACGGTGATCAGTCAAATTTTGGCAGCGAGGAAGATGGTTACAATTACTATAATGCATATGCTCGGTCAAAGGGTTTTGGTGTTCGAAAGGAAGAACTGACTAGGAAGTCAGACACGAACATAGCTTTTCGGCGCCTCTATGTCTGCTCTAAAGAAGGATATCGGGCGAGGAAGCACTTTGAAAAAACTAAACGGGTGCGAACTCCTAGGCCGTTGTCACGTTGTGGATGTGGCGCTCGGATGGAGATCGAGCTTCGTATGGATAATGGTGAATGGTTTGTAAAAGATTTTGTGGACGAACATAACCATCCACTCGCTAAGCCTGAGCAGACAACTTACATAAGGTCACATCGTGGGCTGAGTGACGTGCAAAAGGCTGATGTCATTGAGTATGGAATTGGTGGCCTTCGAACACATCAAATAATGGAAGTAATGGAGAAGGATAGTGGTGGTTTCAGCAAGGTAGGCTTTATACCTCGGGACCTGTATAATTTTGTTGCCAAGTACAAGAAGGAAAGGATAGAAGGCCGTGATGCCGAATTTGTGCTCCGTTATATGGCACCCGAAAGGACATGGATGGCGAATTTTTTTACAAGTACACCACTGATAGTGAAGGGCATCTGCTGAACATCTTTTGGGCAGACGCACAGTCTCGGATTGACTACGATGCCTTTGGTGGCGTCGTGATCTTTGATAGGACTTACCGTGTGAACAAATACAACCTGCCATTTGTCCCCTTCATAGGAGTGAATCACCATCGCAGCACGACCGTGTTTGGCTTTGGTATTGTCTCAGCTGAGACCGAGGTATCTTTTGTGTGGTTGCTTGAAGCATTTTTGGAGTCAACGCAGCAGAAACATCCTAGATCAGTAATCACAGATGGTGACCATGCAATGGCGAAGGCAATAGCGCCGGTTTTTCCCAGTACAGATCACCGGTTGTGCAGCTGGCACATCGAGCAAAACATGATATGACACCTACGAAAGCAAAAGCTCAAGGATTTTAGGAAATTTGTTTATCACATCTGGGATGTCGATGAGTTTGAGAGACGTTGGGTTGAGTTTATGGTGGATTATGATATCTCTGAAAAAGATGCTTGGATTATGACGATGTACGAGCTGAAGAAGAAGTGGTCTAGGGCCTATACGGAAGGTAGATATTTCCTTGGCATGCAGAACAATCAGCGTAGCGAAAGCCTAAACTCTAGGCTTCATAAGAATCTGGATAGGAGAATGTCACTTGTTGATTTGCTAGAGCACTCAGATCACTGTTTATCACGTATCCGCAAGAATGAGGCCGAGTTGGATGCTACAGCTTCACTGACAGTACCTTTTACTGAATTAACAGCTGATCCACTTGAGAGAAGTGCTGCTCTCATTTATACTCCAGTGATGTTCAAGAAGGTAAAACATCAAATCATGCAGTTGTCAAAATGGGAAGTAGCAGAAGTGAACAAGAATGATGCTTTTGTTCTGTATACAGTTGCTCGCAAAGAGAGTAGGCATGTGACGTATGATGTGAGGTTTGTCATGGCAGGCCTGTTGCTGCAGAGCTTGAATTGCCGTTGTCTGAAGATGGAATCGGAGGAGATCCCGTGCGCTCACATTTTTTCTGTTCTAAAATACCTTGGCTTAGTCAGCATTCCTAGGTGTTGTGTCTCAACAAGATGGACGATGGTAGGCAAGTCCGCATTTGACTCGGAGAGGAATGGTAATATGCATGAATGGTCTGAGCGGATGGATCGTTACCATGAACTCCGCAACATTTGTAGTCTGTATTTATTCAAAGCTTCAAACAGCCAGGAGACGTCACAGAAGGTGGTGGATTTTCTCAAGGGTATTATAGCTGAAGGCGGCGAAGATGATGGGAAAAATGAGGCGGCATCATTGGGCCCTCTTCCAGCATAATTTTCAGGGTCAAGCCAAGCATGTCCAGGAAATGTCCGTAATCCAAAAATAATTAAACCGAAAGGTGCTCCATCCAAGACATCCAACAAGAAGTGGAAGCCGTTTAACGAGATTTGGAATGAAAAAAATGTTCCGAAGAAGTGAATTTTATTTTTATAATGCCTGACTTGTATGAATTGATTTTTTTTAGTGCTGGTGCCGCTCATGTACTCGTCTACTCATGCTATTGATGCATCTCCTGAAACCATTATTTTGTTGCGTTGTGTGGCAGAAGATTTATTGTGTTGGTGTTTCCTAAATGATTTATCTTATCACATGAAGGTCATTTTATTGGGATTAGGAAGTGCATAGTAAGCGTGTTCATATGATCTCGCGAGTCAATTTCTAATTTCTTGGGTGAGTTATATATTCTGTTCTTGAGCTGAAAAGTTGGCTATGGCGGTACATATCTGGACGGATGGTTGCACATGTATGCAAAGGATATACTGAAAAGGAGGCAATAGGTGAAAATCACAAAATGAATTATCGTTTTGGGCTACAGATAATAAAAAATAATTACAAGCAAAATATAAATAATGTCCATAATGGGATTCGAACCCGTGACCTTGAGGATAATACTAAACAACCTAACCAAATGAACAAATATTTTTATGTAACTTTCCAGATATATAGTTATTTATGTCACTTCAGATAGCTCGCAATAAAAAAATAGGAAAATATTATAACTAGGGTCGCAAATTATTTTGTACAGATAATTGGAGTCACCTAATATCCCTCTGTACATCCTAAAAATTGGAAAAAGTTTGGGCTCATTTGGTTGAGTTGGAAAAGAAAACGCCTTTCAGACTTGTCCTCCGGCAGACCCGAACGGTCCTGATTGCACATGACGTACGTGATGACATGGATGAAATGACACCAAATTTTGCCAGCATGTGTGCATGCCCAATCTATCCCCCCACGCATGATTTGGACGAAAACGGACACTGAACGCACGTTGCGTCATGTCCCGACGGTGTTTTAGGGGTTTTTTCACCGGGAAAACCCTAAAATATGCATCAAACGTAGGGAATCAACGAAAATTGACATGCATTATTGCCATGCTGCTGTGAGGGTGTGGAAAAAGTTTGGGATCATTTGGTTCAGTTGGAAAAGTAAATGCCTTTGAGACTTGAGCTCCGGCAGACCCGAACGGTCCTGATTGCACATGACATACGTGATGACAAGGATGAAATGACACCAAATTTTGCCAACATGTGTGCCCGCCCAATCTATCCCCCCCACGCATGATTTGGACGAAAACGGACACTAAACGCACGTTGCGTCATGTCCCGGCGGTGTTTTAGGGTTTTTTTCACTGGGAAAACCCTAAAATATGCATCAAACGTCGGGAATCAACGAAAATTGACATGTGTTATTGCCATGGTGCTGTGAGGGTGTGGAAAAAGTTTGGCCTCATTTGGTTGAGTTCGAAAATAAAATGCCTTTGAGACTTGAGCTCCGGCAGACCCGAACGGTCCTGATTGCACATGACGTACGTGATGACATGAATGAAATGACACCAAATTTTTCCAGCATGTGTGCTTGCCCTATCTATAGCCCCCACGTAAAATTTGGACGAAGTTGGACACGTAACGCACGTTGCGTCACGTCCGTGCAGTGTTTTAGGGTTTTTTCATCGGGAAAACCTTAGAAAATGCATCGAACGGCGGGACACAACGAAAATTGGCATGTGTTATTGCCATGGTGCTTTGAGGGTGTGGAAAAAGTTTGGGCTCATTTGGTTGAGTTGGAAAAGAAAACGCCTTTCAGACTTGGCCTCCGGCAGACCCGAACGGTCATGATTGCACATGACGTACGTGATGACATGGATGACAGGGACGATGATATGGGAAGTATGATCACTAATGTGCACAAGTAACGTTGCCGGCAATACTCAAATGGCTAGTCTCGATAGGTAAGTGACGCAAAAATGGGTTAGGCGTTGTCAATGCAATTGCAAGGGGAATATACAATGGTGTCTTCGAGGTTACCGTCCTTTGCGATGATGCGTGGAGGTTATCTGAAGTGCACACGGCTGACCTGAGGGGGACTAAAAGTCAGCCTTTAGTCCCGGTTCAAGCCACCAACAGAGACCAATGGTGGTGGGCCAGGGGCGAGGCTCATTGGCCCCGGTTCGTCCCACCATCCGGGACCAAAAGGTCCAGACGAACCGGGACCAATGGCCCACGTGGCCCGGCCGGCCCCGGGGCTCACGAACCATTAAAAAATACATAGAACGTCGGAAATCAACAAAAATTGGCATGCAAAAGAAAGTATCAAGGCCAACAACTCATAGATATGTTAGGTCAACTTATGTGCCGCTTGTGCAGACAAAGGAAAGTATCAAGGCCATAAACTTTGCAAAGCTCACGCGTGATCATCTAATGAAGTGTATTATCAAGTATAATGAAGCGAGAAAAAATCCTGAAAGAACAGCACTCTAGGGTACAGTCAACCTTGAGGGGAACCTTCCCTTGCTGCAGGTTGACCCTCACACTAATCATATAGATGTATGATTGTAGCACAATATTGTACAATGACTAACTTCCACATTTTGCAGTTTTGGTTCTGGGAGAAGCATCGTCTAGATAGATTAGACAGAACAATTGATTACAGCAAACGAGATAGACCACTCGTCCAATACTAGGACGAGCAGAAGGTGCGCAAAGTCTGTGCTATTTTTGATAAGCACGGCCTTGAGGCCAGAGAGGTACATAAATTACGTATTGTACAACATTTGTATTTATTCTTCCATATTTATTTTCATTATAAAATAAGAACCAATTTCATCAATTTATTTCAGACCGTACATGACCTAAAGGAGCCATGGGAGGTACCAAGGTCGCCGACACCTGAGTTGTTTGATGAATTGCGACCGACAGATTCAAAGGTAATTTGTTATTCTTCAGTTTTGTACTTCTTCGTGCACCAAAGGGTTAATAATTTTCTCATTAATATGCCTGTAGATGGTGATGAAGCTTCATGATCTTGTTTGCCGAGTGAGAACAGACTTGATGGAGCAGCACCTTCAGACCCGCGTACAAATGTTGCGCAAATTCAGGCACCTAGAGCAGGAAAATGCAAATTTGAGGAACTGGCTATACACCAACCTGAACGGCAATGTAAGTACCCTACCATCCAAACACGCACTTAATCACTCTTTCCTTCATATGTACAAAATAATGACAACTGGGTACCTATGCAGGACTATTGGAGCCGACCAGAATACGAGTACAATGACAGCGACAGATTTGTTGCGTCGCCCCTTCATGGACGTGACTTGTCCTCAGACTTTGATGTAATCGGGAAACAGTTTGCGAAACAAGTCACGCTAGATCATAAAACGGACGCTGGGGAATGGTTGGCTATCCAACAACCTCGCAAAGCAAAGCTGGCATTACCATATTACCACCCTAAACATACGTCCTGTACACAACTACAACTTTGACACCACACATATAACTAAGCAGCAACCCATGACCTCTCCTAAGATAACCTGGATGCTCCTCTCAACTGATGTTAGTGACTAGCCATCTAACCTTCCATCACTGCATGATGCAGACCACATATGTACATTCACAGAACTGAGCCAAAAGTCGGCTGTTATTTACACATGATCATCGCGCCCAATACATATAGGGCTGCTCTGTTCTCGACGCCCAAATAAAGAAACAGAGCCGACGAGGTGAAGGACAAACCAAGCATTACTTTCTGCATTTCAGCATGTTCAGCTGTGCCGCCTGGTCCAGCCCTGGAGCCGCCCCCTTGTCGTTGCTCATGCAAGTAACCTAGCAATGTCTCAGCCTGCAAATCACACAACTGAACATATAAGTGGCTTGGAAATTCAAGAAGAATTTTTAGCTTGACCTAAACTAAGAAGGCAGACATGGGGTGCGATCCCTCTTTTTGAATCATTTAGTCATGACAAAGTAGACAGACTCTAGTGGAGAAACTTATAATTATAAAGCACGCACATGAGTATTTCAGTGGGAAATCTCAAGCACATGGTTTCGCACTGAATTTTAAGTTTGATCAGTTTCTAGTGACAGCAAGCATTGTTTGACCTGCAGGCCTCTTTGACCTGTAGGAGAGAGAGCACTCATCATCTTGTACTTGCAAGGTTTAGCATATCCTGGACTGTACTTAACAAGTGTGAAGTTAAACAAGTGCATATCTCGACCATGTGAACTGAATGTACATGACGAAATACGCGTTGATTTGGGTATTTCTGAAGACCAGATAGAAGAAATGTACCAAAAACTCAAGTACATGCATGCTCTAACTGACGATTTCGTTCCACACTGTTCAGTACAATGATTGCATTACAGCTCAAACCTTAAGACTGATATGTCGATAAATACTCATGCAAATCTAGGTAAGCATGGTGTGTCACTGAACTTGTACATCATGAGCATTGTTCGTTTAGCCATGGTATGCAGAAAATGCATGTCTAGGTAAAAAAAAATCTTGAACAACAGGTCACTAAAGTGCATTAACTGGGTCAAGCCAGGTCCAACTTAGTGCAGTACTTCAAAGTAAAAAATAAGTCAGCAAATAGATCGGTCTAACATCACTTGGTCATAATCTGTGAGTGAGAATTGAGATTAATATTTTGCGGGACAATTGGTATTTATTTTGGGCCTGTCCGCCATGTCTACGCTGTATCCCTTCCTAGTTCCTACCATTTTCAATCCAATCCTCTTAGCTAAGGGAAGAACACGAGATGGCAAGATGAAGTCAAATTCAATCAACATGAATTCAACTCAACTACTAGCTAAAGTGGTGAACGAATTAAGCAGGCAAATCTGAATCTCACCAGTTTCTTCGGCAGGGCGGGAGGCGAAGCCTCATGGCGGTGCGACTGCGCCCACTGCATCCTGTAGCAGCTGTTCATCTCAATCACCGGCTCGCCACAGTAGTCCCCGCGGATCCTGGGGTTGAAGTGGAGGATCCTGGGCGGCGCCTCGCCGTCCACCACCTTGGTGCACACCAGCTCCACCATGAACTGCGACACCATGAGGGGCGTCTTCCCGCCGTCCTTCCGCTGGGCGATCTTGGGGTCGTACTCGGGCCGCAGGGGAGGTCGGCCCACAGCTCCGGCGTGGGGCGTCGGCAGGGAGCTCCGTGGAAAAGACGAGGCGAGAGAACTCGGGGGTGAGCGCCGACCTGTCCCGGAGCGCGACGGGGTCCAGGGGAGCAGCGGCGTCGGGGGACGGCGAGGGATGGAGGGACGAAGTAGAGCATTGCCGCGTATATGGAGAGGACTATGGGCCTAGTTCGGCAGCTTCCTGATCCGCCATAGCTAGTGAGCGCGGTGGAGAACGAAGGAAACGGTGGGGAACGAAATTGGATTGGGATGGGGAGGGTGGGCTAGTTGGACACGAGGGCGGTTAGGCCTGTTCGACATGCGGCCGGGCTGATGCCTTTTCTAACTTCACGAAATTTTCTTCCCAAAATGCCCTCGGGACTTCTATCTTTGGAGGACGGAGCTAACCAGTGCATGGTCTACCGTCATGAGAATCTGGAGCAGTACATGTCACGCCAAACCGCACGATTTCACGAATTGACGGCCAGAATTTACCCCAGGGTACCATAAAAGAGCTCAGTAAGTATAGTTCAATGATGGAACAGTACTGAATATGTTTAGTTCCCGTGGTTACTAAAATCATGGGACGATGAAGAGTCGCTTGATTTACTGGGCTCTAATACTGCGAGCCTGAATTTATTTGATTCATAAGGTCTGTAATAATGTGGAATGATAAGAACCTCTAGACGGGGAAAAGGTATAATCACTACCAGAAAAACTGCGGTTGCCGACGGCCAAATCTATGCCGACGGCCCCCGTCGGCATCTGTGGACCTATGCCGACGGCCACGGAAAGGTCGTGAGGCTTATAAATGCCGTCGGCATACATCAACTTATGCCGACGGGCCGTCGGCATAGACAAGGCCGTCGGGACCGCTGAGTTACGCCCACGGGCCGGCCGGCATAGGGAAGGCCGTCGGCATACCCCGGTAGCCTGCCCGGTCGCGCCGACCATTTGACGGCGTTGACCCTACGCCGACGGGCAAGAACGGCGCCGTCGGCATATCGATGGCGAGGTATGCCTACGGCCAAGCCGTCGGCATAGGCCCCTCGCCACGTCGGCGATCCGTGTGCCACGCCACGCCAACGATCCGTGGGACAACCTCCGTGTGTGCACAGGTATCTTGACGGCCTGGCCGCCGACATACGCTTAATTTACTTTATTTTTTATTTTTATTTTTACTCTGTTTTTTATATTTACTTTATTTTAATTTTTGTTTTGTATATGATAATTATGCCTTATCTAAAAAACATACCCGATGGTATATCGATTGCCCCGTTACTGAACATCACTATCGCCGTGTCACGGAGGGGGGAAACGGTCGACACGGAAGGAATTCTGGTTGGTGGGGGATTCGGGAGAAGCTATGTCTTTCAAACATCGTGACGGGTCCCGATGCATATGTGAAAGTGTTCATGCATCGTCGCCTGTCTTGGGGCTCCGGTGTGGCCCCCCTCACGGACGGCGCCGCCGCCGACACCCCGAGACGCGCGTGCGCTTCTTCGGACATGCCACCACACCACCTGCATGTATGAGGGGCGGTGGGACGCCGGTGGCATTGCTACCCCTGTGGCCCTCGCCCCGCCTAACCACGGAGCGGTTGACCACGAGATCTACCCTTTGACTTCCCACGGACGGGCTTTGACCGGTGGACCTCTCCACCCGGTCGTGTCGGTTCGCCCATAGGGACACCCGGAGCAACATCCGGACCAAACCCACAGCTACATCCACTCCGTGTAGACCCGACGTCCGTCTGCCCCTCCAGTGTCGGCGGCGGCGGCGTCCGTGAGGGGGGGACCCCGGAGACGCAGCGTGCGGGCATTTGCAACCACCACAACACTTCCAGACTTGTGAGAGGCCGCCACGCAAGATTTGACGGTATACTAGCCCCGGAGGCCGCCGGCCACGGTCGAGAAGCGCGCAAAGAGCAATCCGCGAGAGGGAAGTGTTCGACACTTCTCCATCACGAAAAATTATGAAAAATTACCATCGGTCCTATAGCACATGTGCCCACGTCGTGCCGCCTCTTCGGACATGCCACCACACCACCCCGCATGTATGAGGGCCCGATGCGACGGTCCGGTGGCATTGCTACCCCTGTGGCCCCCATCCCGCTTAACCACAGAGCGGTTGACCACCGGATCTACCTTTGACTTCCCACGGACGGGATTTGACCGGTGGGCCTATCCACCGGTCATGTTAGGTCAGCCCATACGAACACTATAGAGCAACATCCGGCCACACCCACAGCAAGATCCCTCCGTAGACCCGACGCGTCTGCTTCTCCAAAGCCGGGCGGCGGCGCCGTCCGTGTGAGGGGGCACACCCCGGAGACGCGTGCCGCCTCTTCGGACATGCCACCACACCACCCTGCATGTATGAGGGGCCGGTGCGACGCTCCGGTGGCATTGCTACCCCCCAGGGCCCCCGTCCCGCCTAACCCTGGAGCGGTTGACCACCGGATCTACCCCTTTGACTTCCCACGGACGGGATTTGACCAGTGGGCCTATCCACCCGGTCATGTTAGGTCAGCCCATACGAACACTTTAGAGCAACATCCGGGCCAAACCCACAGCTACATCCACTCCGTGTAGACCCGACGTCCGTCTGCCCCCTCCGGTGTGGCGCGACGGCGCCGTCCGTGAGGGGGGGATGGGGACACCCGAGACGCGTGCCGGGCATTTGCAACCGCCACAACACTTCCAGACTTGTGAGAGGCCGCCTACGCAAGATTTGACGGTATGCTAGCCCCCGGAGGCCGCCGGCCACAGTCGTAGACGCGCGAAGAGCAATCCGCGTAGAGGGAAGTGTTCAGATACTTCTCCATCACGAAAAATTATGAAAATTACCATCGGTCCTATAGCACATGTGCCCACGCCATGTAAAAACTCATGATTTTATCGCTCCGAGTATTTAATAATATTCACGCCGCGATCGCTTCCGCAGAACGCCTACTACCGTGTGTCATCGCCGTCCGTGAGGGGGGCCACACCCGAGACGCGTGCCGCCTCTTCGGACATGCCACCACACCACCCCGCATGTATGAGGGCCGCTGCGACAGTCCGGTGGCATTGCTACCCCCAGGCCCCGCCCCGCTTAACCTCGAGCGGTTGACCACCGGATCTACCCTTTGACTTCCCACGGACGGATTTGACCAGCGGGCCTATCCACCCGGTCATGTTAGGTCAGCCCATACGAACACTTTAGAGCAACATCCGGCCACACCCACAGCAAGATCCCTCCGTAGACCCGACGTCCGTTTCCCCTTCTCCGGTGCGGGCGGCGCCGTCGTGTGAGGGGGCACACCCCGGAGACGCGTGCGCCTCTTCGGACATGCCACCACACCACCCTGCATGTATGAGGGGCGGTGCGACGCCCGTGGCATTGCTACCCCTGGGCCCCGTCCCGCTTAACTCGAGCGGTTGACCACCGGATCTACCCTTTGACTTCCCACGGACGGATTTGACCGGTGGGCCTATCCACCGGTCATGTTAGGTCAGCCCATACGAACACTTTAGAGCAACATCCGGCCAAACCCACAGCTACATCCACTCCGTGTAGACCCGACGCGTCCGTTTCTGCTTCTCCAGTGCGGCGGTGGCGCCGTCCGTGAGGGGGGGGGGGGACACCGGAGACGCGTGCCGGGCATTTGCAACCGCCACAACACTTCCAGACTTGTGAGAGGCCGCCTACGCAAGATTTGACGGTATGCTAGCGCCCGGAGGCCGCCACCATCGTCAGAGACGCCAAGAGCAATCCGCGAGAGGAAGTGTTCAGATACTTCTCCATCACGAAAAATTATGAAAAATTACCATCGGTCCTATAGCACATGTGCCCACGTCATGTAAAAAACTCATGATTTTATCGCGCTCCGAGTATTTAATAATATTCACGCCGCATCGTTTCCGCAGAACGCCTACTACCGTGTGTCATCGCCGTCCGTCCGGGGGGCCACACCGAGACGCGCGCGCCTCTTCGGACATGCCACCACACCACCCCGCATGTATGAGGGCCCGATGCGACGGTCCGGTGGCATTGCTACCCCCAGGCCCCCCGCCCCGCTTAACCCAGGAGGTTGACCACCGGATCTACCCTTTGACTTCCCACGGACGGATTTGACGGTGGGCCTATCCACCCGGTCATGTTAGGTCAGCCCATACGAACACTTTAGAGCAACATCCGGCCACACCCACAGCAAGATCCCTCCGTAGACCCGACGCGTCTGCTTCCCCCCCAGTGCGGCGGCGGCGCCGTCCGTGTGAGGGGCACACCCCGGAGACGCGTGCCGCCTCTTCGGACATGCCACCACACCACCCTGCATGTATGAGGGGCCGGTGCGACGCCGGTGGCATTACTACCCCTGGGCCCCTGGCCCCGCTTAACCCGAGCGGTTGACCACGGATCTACCCTTTGACTTCCCACGGACGGGATTTGACGGTGGGCCTATCCACCCGGTCATGTTAGGTCAGCCCATACTGAACACTTTAGAGCAACATCGGGCCAAACCCACAGCTACATCCACTCCTGTAGACCCGACGCGTCTGCTTCTCCCCCTCCGGTGCGGCGGCGGCGCCGTCCGTGAGGGGGGGATGGGGACACCGGAGATGCGTGCGGGCATTTGCAACCGCCACAACACTTCCAGACTTGTGAGAGGCCGCCACGCAAGATTTGACGGTATGCTAGCCCGGAGGCCGCCGCCACAGTCGAGACGCCAAGAGCAATCCGCGAGAGGGAAGTGTTCAGATACTTCTCCATCACGAAAAATTATGAAAAATTACCATCGGTCCTATAGCACATGTGCCCACGTCATGTAAAAAACTCATGATTTTATCGCGCTCCGAGTATTTAATAATATTCACGCCGCATCGTTTCCGCAGAACGTCTACTACCGTGTGTCATCGCCGTCCGTGAGGGGGGCCACACCCCGGAGACGCGTGCCGCCTCTTCGGACATGCCACCACACCACCCCGCATGTATGAGCGCCCGATGCGACGGTCCGGTGGCATTGCTACCCACCAGGGCCCCCGTCCCGCCTAACCCTGGAGCGGTTGACCACCGGATCTACCCCTTTGACTTCCCACGGAAGGGATTTGACCAGTGGGCCTATCCACCCGGTCATGTTAGGTCAGCCCATACGAACACTTTAGAGCAACATCCGGGCCACACCCACAGCAAGATCCCCTCCGTGTAGACCCGACGCGTCTGCTTCTCCAGTGCCGTGCGGCGGTGGTGCCGTCCGTGTGGGGCACACCGAGACGCTGTGCGCCTCTTCGGACATGCCACCACACCACCCTGCATGTATGAGGGGCGGTGCGACGCCTCGGTGGCATTGCTACCCCAGGGCCCCGTCCCGCTTAACTCGAGCGGTTGACCACGGATCTACCCTTTGACTTCCCACGGACGGATTTGACCAGTGGGCCTATCCACCCGGTCATGTTAGGTCAGCCCATACGAACACTTTAGAGCAACATCCGGGCCAAACCCACAGCTACATCCACTCCGTGTAGACCCGACGCGTTCGTTTCCCCCCTCTAGGTGCCGGCGGCGGCGCCGTCCGTGAGGGGGGGAGGGGGACACCCCGGAGACGCGTTCCAGGCATTTGCAACCGCCACAACACTTCCAGACTTGTGAGAGGCCGCCTACGCAAGATTTGACGGTATGCTAGCCCCGGAGGCTGCCGCCACGATCGAGACGCGCCAAGAGCAATCGCGAGAGGGAAGTGTTCAGATACTTCTCCATCACGAAAAATTATGAAAAATTACCATCGGTCCTATAGCACATGTGCCCACGCCATGTAAAAACTCATGATTTTATCGCGCTCGAGTATTTAATAATATTCACGCCGCATCGCTTCCGCAGAACGCCTACTACCGTGTGTCATCGCCGTCCGTGAGGGGGCCACACCGAGAGGCGTGCGCCTCTTAGGACATGCCACCACACCAGCCCGCATGTATGAGGGCCCGATGCGACGGTCCGGTGGCATTGCTACCCCAGGGCCCCGCCCCGCTTAACCTCAGAGCGGTTGACCACCGGATCTACCCTTTGACTTCCCACGGACGGATTTGACCGGTGGGCCTATCCACCGGTCATGTTAGGTCAGCCCATACGAACACTTTAGAGCAACATCCGGCCACACCCACAGCAAGATCCCTCCGTAGACCCGACGCGTCTGCTTCTCCAGTGCCGGGCGGCGGCGCCGTCCGTGTGGGGCACACCCGAGACGCGTGCCGCCTCTTCGGACATGCCACCACACCACCCTGCATGTATGAGGGGCGGTGCGACGCCCGGTGGCATTGCTACCCCAGGGCCCCGTGGCCCCGCCTAACCTCGAGCGGTTGACCACCGGATCTACCCTTTGACTTCCCACGGACGGATTTGACCGGTGGGCCTATCCACCGGTCATGTTAGGTCAGCCCATACGAACACTTTAGAGCAACATCGGGCCAAACCCACAGCTACATCCATCCGTGTAGACCCGACGCGTCTGCTCCCCCCTCCAGTGCGGCGGCGGCGCCGTCCGTGAGGGGGGGATGGGGACACCGGAGGCGCGGCGGGCATTTGCAACCGCCACAACACTTCCAGACTTGTGAGAGGCCGCCACGCAAGATTTGACGGTATGTTAGCCCCGGAGGCCGCCGCCCACGGTCGTGAGACGCCAAGAGCAATCCGCGAGAGGGAAGTGTTGAGATACTTCTCCATCACGAAAAATTATGAAAAATTACCATCGGTCCTATAGCACATGTGCCCACGCCATGTAAAAACTCATGATTTTATCGCGCCCGAGTATTTAATAATATTCACGCCGCATCGCTTCCGCAGAACGCCTACTACCGTGTGTCATCGCCGTCCGTGAGGGGGGCCACACCGAGACGCGTGCGCCTCTTCG
Source organism: Aegilops longissima (assembly GCA_021605205.1). Taxonomy (NCBI): domain Eukaryota; kingdom Viridiplantae; phylum Streptophyta; class Magnoliopsida; order Poales; family Poaceae; genus Aegilops; species Aegilops longissima. The sequence goes on along the minus strand of CM038679.1, from coordinate 767,722,215 downwards.
GACATGCCACCACACCACCCCGCATGTATGGCGCCCGATGCGACGGTCCGGTGGCATTGCTACCCACCAGGGCCCCGCCCCGCCTAACCTCGGAGCGGTTGACCACGGATCTACCCTTTGACTTCCCACGGAAGGATTTGACCATGGGCCTATCCACCCGGCCATGTTAGGTCAGCCCATACGAACACTTTAGAGCAACATCGGGCCACACCCACAGCAAGATCCCTCCGTAGACCCGACGCGTCTGTTTCTCCAGTGCCGGGCGGCGGCGCCGTCCGTGAGGGGGCACACCCGAGACGCGTGCGCCTCTTCGGACATGCCACCACACCACCCTGCATGTATGAGGGCGGTCGGCGACGCTCCGTGGCATTACTACCCCAGGGCCCCGCCCCGCTTAACTCGAGCGGTTGACCACGGATCTACCCTTTGACTTCCCACGGACGGGATTTGACCGGTGGGCCTATCCACCGGTCATGTTAGGTCAGCCCATACGAACACTTTAGAGCAACATCCGGTCAAACCCACAGCTACATCCACCGTGTAGACCCGACGCGTTCGCTTCTCCAGTGTGCCGGGCGGCGGCGCCGTCGAGGGGGGGAGGGGGACACCGGAGACGCGTGTCGGGCATTTGCAACCGCCACAACACTTCCAGACTTGTGAGAGGCCGCCACGCAAGATTTGACGGTATGTTAGCCCGGAGGTCGCGCCACAACAGAGACGCCAAGAGCAATCGCGAGAGGGAAGTGTTCAGATACTTCTCCATCACGAAAAATTATGAAAAATTACCATCGGTCCTATAGCACATGTGCCCACGTCATGTAAAAAACTCATGATTTTATCGCGCTCCGAGTATTTAATAATATTCACGCCGCATCGTTTCCGCAGAACGTCTACTACCGTGTGTCATCGCCGTCCGTGAGGGGGGCCACACCCCGGAGACGCGTGCCGCCTCTTAGGACATGCCACCACACCAGCCCGCATGTATGAGGGCCCGATGCGACGGTCCGGTGGCATTGCTACCCCCCAGGGCCCCGCCCCGCCTAACCACGAGCGGTTGACCACGGATCTACCCTTTGACTTCCCACGGACGGATTTGACCGGTGGGCCTATCCACCCGGTCATGTTAGGTCAGCCCATACGAACACTTTAGAGCAACATCCGGGCCACACCCACAGCAAGATCCCTCCGTAGACCCGACGTCCGTCTGCTTCTCCAGTGCCGGCGGCGCCGTCCGTGTGAGGGGGGCACACCGAGACGCGTGCCGCCTCTTCGGACATGCCACCACACCACCCTGCATGTATGAGGGGCGGTGCGACGCCCGGTGGCATTACTACCCCCAGGCCCCGCCCCGCTTAACCTCGAGCGGTTGACCACCGGATCTACCCTTTGACTTCCCACGGACGGATTTGACCGGTGGGCCTATCCACCCGGTCATGTTAGGTCAGTCCATACGAACACTTTAGAGCAACATCCGGGCCAAACCCACAGCTACATCCACTCCGTGTAGACCAGACGCGTCCGTTTTCCCCCTCCAGGTGCCGGCGGCGGCGCCGTCCGTGAGGGGGGGGGGGGAGGGGGGACACCCCGGAGACGCGTGCCGGGCATTTGCAACAGTAGGGCCAAACCCACAGCTACATCCACTCCGTGTAGACCCGACGCGTCCGTTTCCCCCTCCAAAGTGCGGCGGTGGCGCCGTCTGCGTGTGGGGCACACCGAGACGCGCGTGCCGCCTCTTCGGACATGCCACCACACCACCCTGCATGTATGAGGGGCCGGTGCGACGCTCCGGTGGCATTGCTACCCCCCAGGGCCCCCGTCCCGCCTAACCCTAGAGCGGTTCACCACCGGATCTACCCCTTTGACTTCCCACGGACGGGATTTGTCCAGTGGGCCTATCCACCCGGTCATGTTAGGTCAGCCCATACGAACACTTTAGAGCAACATCCGGGCCAAACCCACAGCTACATCCACTCCGTGTAGACCCGACGCGTCTGCTTCCCCCTCCGGTGCGGCGGGGCGCCGTCTGTGAGGGGGGGGGACACCCCGGAGACGCGTGCCGGGCATTTGCAACCGCCACAACACTTCCAGAGCTAGATCCGACGGTCGTCTGTGTTAGGGTTAGATGGGACGGGGTACCGGAGGGGGGTAGCAATGCCGCCAGGTGTTACGGTGGGCCCTCCTATGCTTGTCTTTGGGCGAGGTGGGACTATTTTTACAAGCAGCTGAGAGTCACACATATGTCGTAATAAAAAAAATAAAAAAAATGCAAAGTATCTATGCCGACGGCTTAGCCGTCGGCATAGCAGCGCAGTCCACGGATCGATGACGTGGCAAAGGGCCAGGCCTATGCCGACGGCCAGGCCGTCGGCATAGAGCCGACCACGGATCGATGACGTGGAAATGGCCAGGCCTATGCCGCCGGCCTGGCCGTCGGCATATGATTGCCTTATCCGATGCGGTTCGCCCCCCACCACCCATTCTCCATCTCTCCTCCCCCCCGACCCACACCCCCGCCGCCACCGGATCCGCTCCGGTCGCTGCCGCCACCCTTCCCTCGCCTCGCTCCGTCGCCGCCCACCGCGCGCTGGGCGCCGCCTCCTTCGCTTCGCCACTCGCCGCCCTTCGCTCGCCACTCGCCGCCCTTCGCCGCCACTCAGCCGCCGCCCACCCGTGCTCCGCCCTTGGCCTCGTCATCTCGGCTCGCGCCGCCGCCTTCTTACCTTGCCGTAGTGGCGCGTGGACTCCTCCCCGCCACCTCGGTCGCGCCCTCGTCAAGCTCGGTCCGCCGGACCTCCCGAGCCCACTCCTCCCTCACCGCCTCGATCGCCGCCGCCGGGCGGCTAGTCTCTCCGGTCGGCCTAGCCCGAGCCTGAGCTCCCTCCACCTCCCCCTCCGTGCCTGCCCCCGAGCCGGCCCTCCCACACGGTGAGCTCCTTCCTCCCTCTTTGAAGCAATTTTTTAATTTAGTTAGATGATTTATGGATGGATGCATTATGTATGATGATAGATGGTTAGATGGATGGATGCATGCATTATGTATGATGATAGTTAGAAATGTGAGAAATGCAAAAAAATTAGATGATACATGATGATGTTGATGATGATAGATTATGATGTTGATGATGATAGATTATGATGTTGATGATGATAGATGATGATGTTGATGATAGATGATAATGCTTTTTTTGCTGGATAATTTTTAGATGATGATGATGATGATAGATTTCCATTTTTTATGGAAGAGATGATAAATGATGATGATTGTTGGATCATGATAAATGATGATGATGATGATTTTTTATGCTTCGATGATTGTTACATGATGATAGATGATGATGATGATGATATTGATGATGATACGGTGCAGGTTCTGTGGTGTTCCATCTCGGTGGAGTGATCGTCGAGATCTGTTGGACCCGATTGTCCCTCCGCTGTTCGACTACTTCCTCTACAACCGAGGGTGAGCTACGAATCATGTCACTAGATTTCATTCTCAAGTCAACTGGCGTAACCTAGACGTCTCCCGTCCGAAAGGGTTGTATCGATAAATACGCATTCAATTGCATATTTATCACCGCAGCTGTTTCAGATTGTCCAGCGTTTTCCACGGACAGCCCGAGGATGTGTAGATTGGGTATGTTCTCCATGTTCTACCCCGTTCCGAGACAGGATTTCGGCGGCGCCTCCCCATTGTTCTCCGGAGCACATTCTCTCGGCTATTTGACGAGACGTGTATCTGGAGAACAGCGGGAGGTGCTGCCAAATTTTGTCTCGAACGGGTAGAATGGAGAACGACTCAATCTACACATCCTCGGTGGGATTAGGACCCATCTTTACCTATTAGAGATGTAGGTGGATTCAGCGGTAGAAACTGAAAATTTGATGTGATTAATTTAAGTGAATCCTTAATTATGTTGTGTGGTTTGCAAAATAGCAGAGGATGGCAGATAATCAGTGGATGTACAGTGGTTTTATCCGTCGGAATCGAGTAACATCAGAGTGGATCGCGAAAACCGATGTGTATTTGAAGGAGATATTCCGTCGTCAATGAGAATTATCCCACCATGCCCTCAGGCGAGATGTGCCGACGTCATCGTAGAAATCAGACGGACATGAGTGAGCACCTTCGCACGCACGGATATATGCCTAACTTTGACATGCCGCCGATAAACATAGCCGATCAGGACCGTGGTAGAGAGGAGGTGATGCGACAACGCATCGATGGATATGAGGACGACGGGTCAGGGACATGCTAGATGATGTCATTGTTGCGAAACGGCAAATGCGACACCTTCAGAGAATGAACCGAGGAGCGGAGGCAACCGCAAAGGCCTTCTTGGAGGTCTTGGCCTCGTCGAAGAAACCTCTTTATGCGGGTGCGAAAATATCTCAGCTGGATGCCATCTCGCAATCGATTGCGATCAAGGCTGAGTACGGTTGTAGCCGTAAATGCTTCAAGCATTCACGGGAGTATGGGCTAATAGCCTCCCTAAGGGTCATGAACTGCCAAAAGCATGTACGATACAAAGAAAATCATGAAGGCACTCTCAATGGATTATGAGAAAATAGATGTTTGCTCAAGAATTGCCTTTTGTTTAGGCACAGTATGCGGATGACAAGTATGTAGGAAGTGCGGTTCGTCTCGATACATTGAGGTGGTCGGTGAGGATGGTGAGAAAAGCAGCTAACCATCCCGTTAAGGTTCTTCGGTATCTTGATTTTATAAAAGACTGCAGCGCCTTTTCATCACGAAGGAGTCTCGCCAAAATGATGAAGTGGCACAAGGAAGGTATAAGGTACAATCCAAAAAAAATCGTACATCCATCGGGAGGGGAAGCATGGAAGTCATTCGATGAAGAATACCCCGAGGAAGTAGCCGAGGCTGGGAATGTCAGAATAGCCATATCAGGTGATGGGTTGAATCCATATGGCATGTCGTCCAATCCATACAGCTGCTGGCCTGTGTTTGTAATTCCGCTCAATCTTCCTCCCGGTGCCCTAATGCAACGGAAGACCATGTTCTTGTCGCTCATCATTCCGGGGCCTGACTACCCGGGGAAGCAATTGGGTGTGTTTATGCAGCCGCCAGGATGCTTTGCACCATTCTTGGTACTTTCCGAGGTTGACATACGACGGGATCTGCAGAGAAATTTCTTGATGAAAGTTTGGTTGCACTATTGCATGCATGACTTTCCGGCTATGCTCTATTCTGCGGATGGTGTACAAGTGGTAAGATGCCATGCTCGGTGTGCATGCAGGCTCTGCGAATGATTTGGCTGAGTAAGGGTGGCAAGTATGTAGCCTTTGACCTGCATCGACAGTTCCTCCTCCGCACCATCCAGACAGGGAAGACAAGAAGAACTTCACGAAAGGTCGGGTTGTTCATGAAGTAACCGAGATTCCAACATTTTCGGGGCAGATGTTCTTGCTCAGCTAAAAGCTCAAGCCTAAAGTCAAAGGCAAAGGCAAAGCAAAGACAAAGGCTTCGAGGGATATGGTGAGACGCACAACTGGACTCACATTACCCCTTCTCGCAGCTTCCCTATTTCAAGGACCTCAAACTTCCTTACAATATTGATGTGATGCACACGAAAAGAATGTGGCAGAGTCCCTTTTCCACACGATCCTCAACATTCCTGATAAGACGAAGGATAACGTAAAAGCTAGAGCCGATCAACAGAGAATTTGTGATAGACCACGCTGAACATGAAGCCTCCCACAAAGCGGTCGAAAAACTGGTTCAAGCCGATCTGACTTTGTCCTTAAACCGCCGAAAAAAAAAAGTACTTATTTGGCTGAAACAAATTTTGAAGTTCACCGATGGTTATGCATCGAATATAAGTAAGGAGTCAATCTTTCAACGGGCAAAGTGACCGGTCTGAAGAGTCATGACTACCATGTATGGATTGAGCGGATAATGCCGGTGATGGTTCGAGGCTATGTCCCCGAGCATGTCCGGCGAGTGCTTGCCGAGCTTAGCCATTTCTTCCGCACGCCTGTGCTAAAGAAGTAAGTAAAGAGGTGATTGAAAATTGCATAAGAAGGCATCGGAGTTGATAGTCAAGCTAGAGAAGATCTTTCCGCCAGGCTTCTTTACTCCGATGACACATCTCATTCTGCACCTCGCGAACGAGGTATTGTTGGGGGGCCCTGTGCAAAATCGGTGGCGACGCCCCGAGAGGCGTAACAAGCATCTCCGATGGAAATGTGGAAACAAAGCTAAGATTGAAGCTTCCATAGCTGAGGCAGTTATCCTAGAGGAGGTGTCGGACCTCGTGACATCATACTATCCGCACCACGTTCCCCATCTTCATAACAAGGTGCCTCGATACAATATAGAAGAGCCCAAGTACCAACCCAGGCTCGATCTATTCAACACACAAGGTGGGAGGGCTGGGGCCTCAAATCTTATAACATGCCACGACAAGAGTGGGAGGACCTCATGTTCTATATCTTGCACAACATCAAGGAAGTTGAGGAAGTGTGGATGAGGTAATACCACTACACCATTCCTTTATGTCTTCCACATCATCATGTTTCATGTTCACTTAGTCCCGGTCTAACACCGCTTATCTTTTTTAGTGATTTCGCTCAAGAGGAATGGACGGGAGTGAATCCTCCTCCGAGGCGGAGGCACTTACTCTTCTCCGTCATGGAAACCCGGACGTAAAAATTTTGTTGCTTGGTTCATGGAGAAAGTAAATTTCACACTCCCTATTAAATACCTACTTCAACATTTATTAGTTAACCGAACTAATGCACGCAACAATTTCCATTATACTTGTAGGAAAAGATCCAACATATCTATGGATGATGAATTGAGATGGGTTTCCATGGGTTTTGACCTGCCGTCATGACATGTACAAAGTATGATGTGAATGGGTATCGCTTCCATACAGAGGAGCACCAAAACAGCCGCCCGATCCGAAAACTATAATACTGGAGTGTACACCCCGGTCAAAATTCACTAGACTACTACGGAAGGGTACAAAATATATACGAGGTTAAATTCCGCCAGGGCGTGAGACCCTAAGTCCGCTCGTGTTCAAATGTCGATGGTTCGATCCACGGAGGGGTAAAACATACGCCTTCCATTGGTTTGGTCGGTTAAACCATCAACCGTCTATGCCGGAGCCGATCTCTTCATTGCGGCTACCCAAGCTACACAAGTATATTATCCGCCTTACCCATGCCGTAAAGTGTATCTAAAGGGTTGGGAAGTTGTGTTCAAGGTGTCGCCACATGGTAAGCTACCAGACCCGAATGAAGACGACTACTACAACATTAACCCCATGACATACGAGGGAGTGTTCTATCAAGAGCAACCTGATGATGATGATGTGGTTAGAAACGATGACGCTAGACCATTGGGTGATGATGATGTGGACCCAAACGTCGACGATGCACGGAATGATGGTGAGACCATTGTCAATGAAAATGACATACTTATGCTAGAAAAGTTAAACGAAGACGCCGACGAGGAGGAAGAGCCTCCACCTCCGTCGGACAACGAAGATGATATGATTGATAGTGATGATGAGACGGACCGAGAAAGAGGTTACAACAGTGATGATTCATATGGGTTCTAGCAGATGTACGCTTCAAGTTTAGGAATATGCCTTTTATGCATTTTTATTAATGTGTTTATTATCATGCCTTTTCTTCATTTCATTAATTTACTAATTGCTTTTCTCTTTTCAATGCAGGTTCGTGGAACATGGGCAAGGGAAGGCCGACGGCGTGGGTTTCCCACGCAAGGTCGTCGGCCTGCCTAGTCGGAGTGGTCGAGCACGTAATCCTCCCCCTCGGCTACTTGACGATGACTCCTCACAGGGAGGTCGAGGGAGAGGTGCCCCTAGAGGAGGAGGGGGCGGGGGGAGAGCCTCTAGAGGACGAGGTGCTGGGGAGAGCAACTCTGGGGGTCGCGGCTGAAACAGCGCACCCTCACCGACTTAGGGGTGTTGTCTTGAGGCCCTCCTCTAGTGAGGTACCTCCTCTAGTGAGGTACACTCTAGGGAGGAGGAGGAGGAGGAGGAGGTGGAGGAGGAGGAGGAGGAGGTGGAGGAGGAGGAGGAGGAGGAGGAGGAGGAGGAGGAGGTGGAGGAGGAGGGACGCGAGGAGGAGGAGGAGGAGGAGGAGGAGGAGGAGGAGGAGGAGGAGGAGGAGGAGGAGGAGGAGGTTGGGGAGGAGAGGCAAAGAGGAGGGGGGTGGTGGCGGGATGATGGTGGTGACGGAAGGGGTTGACAACAAGGGATGGCTGCGTGGCAACGCAAAGCTACCAAAGCAGGTTCCTGCCATCGAGGAGCGAAGTGGCTCATTGAGCCCACGGAAAAGAGTAAGCGGTTCCTTATTTTGCTTGTCACATGCATATTCTGGTTGTTATTTATTTTGCTTGTCACATGCTAATAGTTCATTCTTTTGCAGCAATCGGATATATTCTAAAGGAGTCCGTATTCCCAACGGCCTCATCACCGTCTTGCTAAAGTTATCTTGGCCGGGTTGTCTTGTCCGGATCGGTCAGCAGCCGGACCGTCGGGTTTTGGCCACGAGCTGACCACCAGGAAGCGGCCCTCCACGCGACCATGAGACCCATGCCAAGGCCGAACCACTACTTTCTAGGTGAGTTCTCTTGAAGCACAAGTCCATTCTAGTTTCATGAATGATTTAACTCATGGCTTCTTCCATTCTTGTTTCATGCATGATTGTAGAAATTCTATCGAGTTCTTCCGAGCCTGAGGCTAGAGCGGACCAGATCGTCTGCGCTAATGCAAGAAGAAGGCCCGCCAGATCTAAGACGAGGTGCGCTATGTGGCCATCTCGACATACTACCACGATGTTCTTGGTGTGAAGATGACCAAGGAAGAAGCGCGGAGGATGGGCATTACCTTGGAGAGGCACGAGTACTTGGCGGTAAGTATAAAAGATTTTTCATTATGCTTTCATTACCATGTGGTACATTTCACCGCTTCATGTTGACATGCCATTATGCTTTTATTATGTAGGTGTGTCCAAATTGGTGTTATGGAAAAGACGAGTCTGGGCGGCATTGGTGGATCTTTGGTGTGATGGGGCTGGAGCACAGGCGGCTATGAGAATAAAAAATAAGGCTAACCGAGGGAATGAGGGAGTACATGCTCAGGAAACCAAACCACTATCTCCACAAGGCGTTAATGTATGACTAACCCCATTAAACATTCTTCTTCTTCTATTTACCATCACTTTCTTATGTATGACTAACATCTGTTTGGTGGTGCAGGAGGAGAAAGGCGGCCGCTCTCGGACATGCAAAGTGGGAGATCGCCCATACGCGGAAGGACCCCAAGCTGGCGAGCCCAAGTACTACGGCAAGAAGACCGCGTGGAGGAAGGAGGCCTACTCCGCAGCCTATCTGAGTTACATCTCGACACACCGACCCCATTTGCGGCAGATCTGGACGACAGGCGGTGGTGAGCATGGGGTCCAAGGAGCACGGTCGGGAGGCGGTTCTCGATGCTGTGGTCCTCCGACTATCTCCTACACACAACTTCGTCGGATCGACCGAGCCTGAGCCAGCGCAGATGAGCCAGCCGGTGTCCAGTTCACATCCCTCTTCAGAGCAACAGACTGTAAGTATTTTCCTCTTATCTTCATTGCTCACTCTATTTTCCGCATCTAGTAGTTTTATGAGTTCCATCATGTCATACCGTAGGCCTACTGGAGTACACACGCCAGAGACCATGGCGTGGCATCGAGGATTCATGAACACCAAGTGCAGAGGATCGCCAGGTGGAGCGAGCTTTTCAGAAATGGCGGCGGCGGTGTCCTCGCCAGCCAAGACCATGCCCTCCAAAGACAACCAGTCTGCCGACCTTTGAGGAGTTTGTGGCACGTAAGCGCTGCCCTCGCCGGTTAGTTCATCCCCAATCTATTCACCCCAAGCATGTCATGCCTTTCAACACGATCATATATCCCATTAATATGTCTTTTCAACATCCAGGAACAGATGGATCTACTGTTGGCGGTGGTCTTCGCAGCACTCGGAGACACGGAGTCGACAACTCCGATCCACGGAGGCGGAGGTGGAGGCGGTCTTAGCGGTAGCGCCGCCGCTAGCAAAGGCGACACTGGCTTGGCGGTCTTGGCGGTGACGACCTCCGCGGTGCTCGACGCCCCGACGCTTAAGCCTAGTGTGTGGTGATGATGCTTGAGATGACTTGTGTGTGGTGATGATCATTTAGAGACTTGTGTGTGGTGCTTTTCTATATGTTTATGCTTATGTTGATTGTGATGATGATCATTTAGAGACTTGTGTGTGTGATGATGCTAATGCTTACGTTCTTTGATATGGGCTCTGATATGTGTCTGTTATACATGTGCTTTTATTTGAATTGAATTGATTTGAAAACAAACAAAAAAGGAAAAAAATTCAGACAGAACTATGCCGACGGCCAGCCGTCAAGATAGGCCTCGGCGTGAGCTCCCGATGGTTGACACGTGGCAGCTTATGCCGACGGCCGTCGGCAGCTTAGTTCCGAGTGCCCGAGTGCCTGGGCTGTTTACGTGGCGAGGGCTATGCCGACGGCCCGGCCGTCGGCTTAGTCCGCCCCAGAGTGCGAGTTGTCGAGACGTGGCATGTCTATGCCGACGGCGAGCCGTCGATAGTTACCGGCTAAAGCGCGGCGGGGCCGTCGGCATAGGCAAGCGGCAGGAGCAGCGGCTTCGCCACGTGGCATGTCTATGCCGACGGCCTCGCCGTCGGCATAGTTCTAACGGCCGACGGCCGTGCCGTCAAGATAGGCACGCCACGTGGCGAGCCGCCGTTGCTTTCAGCAGATTGACGGCAACCGCCGTTAAGGGATGGCGCGTCGACGCCAGCGTGCCGTCGGCATAGATGTACGCCACCGTCGGGATAGGGTCTATGCCGACGGCCATTCTATGCCGACGGTCATCCGGGCTACGCCGACGGATATGTTGCCGACGGCCCTATGCCGACGGGGGCCGTCGGCATAGGCCTGTCCCGACGGCTAGTCAGGGCTATGCCGACGGCCCTGGCCGTCGGCATAGGGTGCGATTCCAGTAGTGAATTAATCTGAATATTGGGTAAGCAAGATTGTGGGACAACGGGTTGAACCGTAACAGTAACCTTGCATGCTGGTCGGTCCTTCTCCCCTACTCTGCTTTTCTCTATGCTCCCCTACGGACTGCTGCTCAGCACTCACTCATGGCAGCGTTCGACGGAATCTGTGAAGACTTGGGAATGGATCGAGATCCTTAAAATTAACAAAGGGAGCCTGCAGGTCTGAAGGTGATAGACATTGTTAACCGAGACTTGCCAGTCTTTGGACTGGACCGAGGTCCTTATTAAGAAACTCATACCAGCAGTAGATCTGATGAGCCGATCAACGGACTCTTAAGTTGTTCACGTTAACCGAACATGGACCAGCCGACCACTAGCACGTGCTGCCACATGGGGTTGGGTTTGTAGCACTGATCCAGATTAGTATTTAAATTTCACAACTGTATGTAGTAGTAAACCGTAGTCTAGCAGCAAAACCAGAGCTACGCGTAACGTAATTAGTAGGGGACAGAAGACAATGATGGCTTTATTTCCAACTAAATACGTTAGACGAAAAAAAAAACATCAAGCTCGAATTTATAACCGTAAAGAGAAATTGGATCGATTAGCATTATGAAAGCAATCCCTAATCTTAGTCCTGAAAACAAGTAATACCTACCAAGCTAGCTGTTAGTCACCTCCAAGTGGCATCGATCGCGCATATGCACATGACAGCATGGAATTAATGATGTACATATATTCTATTAGAGGATAATGGTGTTGATTATGCATCTTAATAATTAGTTAATCTCTGCATGTTACTCCGTTTGGGTTCGAAGTTCAAACGACACCAGCTGAACTGAAACCTTGTCTTGTTAGAGGTGAGCATGTGACTTTTAGCCATTGATGTAGACTTTGTCAAGTCATGCTTACTAAGCAACAAAAGAACAAAGAAGCAGTTGTAAATACAAGCAGGACGTTTGAGGAGAGGAGTACTTTATTCCCTCTCAACCTGTATTCAAAACTCAGTTTAATTTCTTTGTCAAGTGCAATTCGAACTTGGGTAAAACCTTGCGGCCATAAAGCTGCAGCAGGGATGACAGTCTCGCATATTGTCTCTTTTCGACACAGTAAGATCACCTTGTCTTATTACAGGCCAACATGCGACTTCTACACATACGTACGAACACTTTGTCTTGTCAAGCTCAATCCTTTATTTGATTTATTTGAAAAAGTGCATTTTTATACATGAGGGAATGCCATACTAATCTGCCAATATTCTCGTAATAATATTTTTTTTCTGGTATGCACAACATAATACTCCTTCCGTTCTAAAATAAGTGTCTCAACTTCGTACTAATTTTAGCACAAAGTTGTACTAAGGTTAAGGCACTTACTTTGGAATGGAGAGAGTATTAATCGAAGAACCAAGAGTCGTGCTTATACATGTGGTGATACTGCTGGCATCTCGTATCCATATGATTGTCTAGAGTCAACTCAGTTACAAGCAATGATTCGTCCAGCTGTCTATCTTAACTGAATATTTTTATCATCAAGTGTCGATAAACTAGTTCACCATTTCGATGCAGATCTAAATCCCACACCACCGCTCTGTGCTGGACTTGATATATGGCACTCACACCCCCTCTCCTCTCCTCTCCTCTCCTCTCCGTCATATGTATGTAGCTTCAGAAGACTAGCTAGGCAACGTCTGAAAGAGGTTAGCTAATCAAATCTGCGCGCGGAGATAGCTGCAGCGTGCAGGCCTTACATCGATCTCCAGGTAACTGACTACTACCTTATTTTCCAGAGAACCTCTGCTAGCTTAATTAACCAGTTTAGCTACAATTGCATTCTCTAGAACATTCATCATCGCTGATCGCATCTTTCATCATATTATAGCTGCCGATTGGTCAACTAATAGTACGCGAGCACCAACTAATGCTTAAAATGTTTGCCTATGCGTTTGGACAAAAGACCCTTAGCGCAGAACCTTTTCTAAACGCTATGCCGTGCTATAGCAGGCTATTTAAAACCATGGGTATATCCGAATTTAGTTCATATACATCTATAGTATATATTCAAATTTTATCCAACTCATGTTGTATATTTAGCCAATTGTTTTCTCAATGCAGCAGTCTATTTGATAGACGACTTAATCTTTATATGGCTTTTCCCCCTAGAGGCTAGTTTAGAAAATAATTTTGAGCTACATCACAAAAATTCTGGCATTGACATTGTAGAAAATAATCCTTCATCTAATAATGCAGAATTGCAGACATTGACTACTTTCCTGTTGTGCATGGCTTCTATGATGTTAGGACACTTATTTTGGGACGGAGGGAGTAACATGCATCTCGTATCCATATGAATGTCTAGAGTCAACTCAATTACATGCAATGATTCGTCCAGCTGTCTATCTTAACTGAACATTTTTATCATCAAGTGTTGATAAATTAGTTCACCATTGGGATGCAGATCTAAATCCCACGCCAACGCGGACTTGATATGGCACTCACACCCCCTCTCCTCTCCTCTCCTCTCGTCTCCGTCATATGTATGTAGCTTCAGAAGACTAGCTAATCAAATCTGCACGCCGGAGATAGCTGCAGCCTGCAGGCCTTACATCGATCTCCAGGTAACTGACTACTACCTTATTTTCCAGAGAACCTCGGCTAGCTTAATTAACCGTGTTTAGCAACAATTGCATTCTAGAGAACATTCATCATCGCCGATCACATCTTTCATCATATTATAGCTGCCGATTGGTCAAGTAACAGTACACGAACACCAACTAATATTTAGTTTATGCATGGAAAAGACACGATTAATTTGGTCCCTAACTACTTACGTTTTCAGAATTAATTGTACATACACATGCTACCAATTTTTGACATGTGTGGGCTAGGTACGTATCAAAGTTTTAAACAGCGCGCTAAGCCTCTTAGCGACAGACCTCTTTTAAATGCTATAACGGTGCTATAGCGCGCTATTTAAAATGTTTGCTTATGTGTTTGGACAAAAAACCCTTAGCGCAGAACCTTTTCTAAACGCTATGGCGTGCTATAGCGGGCTATTTAAAACCATGGGTATATCTGAACTTAGTTCATATACATCTATGATATGTATTCAAATTTTATCCAACTCATGTTGTATATTTAGCCAATTGTTTTCTCAATGCAGCAGTCTATTTGATAGACGACTTAATCTTTATATGGCTTTTCCCCCTAGAGGCTAGTTTAAAAAATAATTTGGAGCTACATCACAAAAATTCTGGCATTGACATTGTAGAAAATAATCCTTCATCTAATAATGCAGAATTGCAGACATTGACTACTTTCCTGTTGTGCATGGCTTCTATATTTGAGTTTGGAGGATCATGCTATCTTGTAAAACACACTCTTAACTTCTAAAACTTATCCATCAGGTGGTCATCTGAGACATACAAAAGCATTCATGCCTGCAATGGAGGTTTTGCTCAAACTATTCGATATGTGGGAAATCCAGGTGCTTGTGCTCCTCAGCTTCGCACTACAAGTTTTCTTGTTCTTTACTGGCAGCCGGCGACAACATAGCACGAGCATGGTCCTAAGGCTCTCCATTTGGGCTGCTTATCTTGGGGCAGACTTTGTAGCAGTGTATACCCTAGGCCTTGTCTCACGACATGAGGAGATCAGCGGTGAAAGGCATGTAACAGGGGTAACACAATCACTAGTTTTCTTTTGGGCACCATTTCTCCTCATCCATCTTGGTGGGCAGGACACCATTACTGCCTTTTCCATGGAAGACAACAGCTTGTGGCTGAGGCATTTGCTGAATCTAGTGGTGCAAGTTGTCCTGGCTATATATGTTTTTTGGAAATCCATTGGAAGACACAGCCTGGAGCTTCTGTTGTCTTGTGTATTTGTGTTTGTTGTTGGAATTATCAAGTATGGGGAAAGAATATGGTCTCTTCACTGTGGTTCCTTTACAAGCCTTGAGAATTCAAGTGGATGTCGTTACAAAGTGTTGCCAAAGCTTGGTAAAAAAGAAGACATGGATGAGGAATCTAATATCCAAGTGAGCACTAGTGGTGGCTATGATAGCACTGTTTATATGGCTATCTGTTCAATGCCACACGTCCATGATATCTTTTCAGGACACAACTTCATTTCAGAATCTGCCCCACCAGATGAGATGCTAGATGACAGCAAAATGGTTATCAAGACGGTCAGTATTATTCTAAGATTGATGTATGATGATCTCTACACTAAGGCTCTTGTGGTCAGAACAAGGAGTGGCATCATATTTAGATGCATCTCTCAGATGTCCGCGGTTGTTGCTTTTGCTCTCTTCCATGCAAATGACAAGCAGAAGTATAGCAAAAAAGACATTGCAATCACTTATTCACTTCTTGTGGGAGTCTTTTTCCTGGAACTGTGTGCAATGTTTATTTCCATGATGTCACCCTGGACATGGGCATGGCTGAAGGTTCGAAAGTGGGATAAGCTTGCCACGTTGTCCTGGTTACTTTTTTCTAGTGATATTAGGTTGCCGAAGGAGAAGCAATGTTCGCTACAGTCAATGGGACAGTACAACTTTCTGAGCTGGCTGACTGGGAGTGGCCAAGCGAGAACATTCAAACAACGAGTGATGACCATGTGCAAATGGCTTGTGAATTTGGTCTGTGTTGAAAGGAAGAAAATATTCTGGATGAGCAAGCTGTTAGACACTGAGTATGTGAATGTGGATGAGGTGATTATGGAGTGTGTTGCAAAGGAGATTAGTCACTTGAGTAAAAATGAAGGCTCCAATAAGAGTATTAGCAAAAAATTGCTGTTATTTTTTGCATGTTCTCCAGATTTTGGTGGGTGTATTTTGTTAATGCATGGATTGACGGATAGACATTTGAGTAAATATGCCCCTTCTGGTCCTCCGGACATGGAAGCAAATACTGATACAGTGGATATGATTGCGGCCTGCAGAAAACTATCCAACTACATGATGTACCTTTTGGCTACCAAGCCCTCCATGCTGCCACTCAATCTTAGCCCCAAAAGTATACTCGACAGTTTTCAGGATCCTGAAGATTTCAGTGATAATCTTGACATTTTAGAATTAGAGGACGCTCTGGGGACAACCATGGAAGTAGTGGAGTTAGTTAGCGTGTGGGCGAGGCTCCTTATTTACGCTGCAGGCAAGTCAAGACAGGAGATGCACACGGCCCAACTGAGCAGAGGAGGGGAGTTCATCACCTTTGTCTGGCTGCTCATGGCCCTGCATGGCCTCGGAGATTCCCAAACAAGGAGGGTTCAACTCACCACTGGTGATAGTACTGATTCTGCCAGGGAGCAGGGGCTAATTCCCAAGGTGCATGAGATATATACCTTTTTTGCCGATACAGCAACAGCAATTGGACCGGAAGAAGCTAGCAGCAGGTAAACAGATTGACCATTTCCCTTTTATTTATGCGACTGGTTGATACGTTTGGTATGAAGCCAAAAACTTTACCCATGTCTTATTTCGTTTATTTGTTTTTTCATCTTATTAACAGCACGGCGGCTGTAATAAACCGATGGCAGCATCTTGCACGCCGCCTGCGCTCCATGCCGCCAGGACGTGCTGATTCTTCCCCTGCGTTGTCGTGATCAAATAAATGAGTAGTAGTAGATTATATATCAAGGTTCTGCTACTGTAGTACTACTACTCAGACTATTTGCTACTAATGTTTGTACGTACGACTCCCTCGTTTAAAAACTTGTAATGAATAAATTCATTGATAAAAGAATCATGAGGTATTTTGCCGTGTAATGCATCAACCACAGAGTCGGGTGCTCTCCTCTATGTAGTTGGTTTCAACTGATGTTTAAATTTGCTCTACCTACGCTTCGTTCATGTTGTAACACTTGTATATTGTTTCTGTTGGTTTTGACCTGTTGAAATCGGGTACATCCCTGCTTGATAAAAAAAACATTTGCATGTTCATTTCAAAGAAAATAATCGAATAACACAGCCTCCCGCCTCTCAGTGCCCTAACGCGGCACTCATAAGTAACAAGGATAAGATACTAAAGATGACAAAACAGCAAACGTCTTCATCTCCTAATACAAAAGCTGAGATATAAAGCACGACCAGTAAGCAACATTTCTATGGCTATGGCCTGATTTGCTCTATTTACGTTGAACTTCCAAGTTCGAACGGATCATACATTTCCATTGTACTTTCATCCCCGGAGACACGTTGATGCAGCGGCTGTCCAAATATACCTGAGCATGCTCATTCCGTGGCTCATCGACTTGCAGGGCGGGCACAAGGGTGCGCCGTGCAAATATATAGCCAGGCATGGCGAGGAGGACCATCCGTGCCTCGTCCCTCACAGGGAGCTGCATGCAGGGTCAGTGACGAGGTCGACACGTTCATATCAACGCGGGCGCCGCTGTAGTCCCACATGTCGGTGATGACAGCGAGCTCGGCGAACGCTCTGGTGACCGGGCGTAGGAGGCTGATGTCACCCATGGCCTTGTCACAGAGGATGAAGAGGCCGTCGATATAGCTGAGGAGGTGGCTGGTTCTCACAGAGGATGCGGGCACAGGTGGCTATGTTCTTGAGGCGGAGGCGTACGACGGTACAGGGGGACACTGCTGTCTTGCACAGCGGGATCCCGGAACCGGGCTCGCGCCAGGACTAGCACACGGCCCGGAAGCGCATGTACTCCGACACATCGAAGGAGAGCAGCCGGCCGGCGATGTCCTCGATGAACATCGTCACGAGGTTGGCCCAGTTCCTCCTGCCATGACACGCCGAGGAGTGAGCCGCCGGGCCAAGAAGAAGGAACGGGAGAAAACGGAAGAAATTTCGTACCATTCGGTCACTTCTGGTTCTGTATCGCCGGCGGAACGCGCACCATATGTACTTCACTTCCTTGGGCAGCCGGATCCACTGTCTGCTAGGGACGGGCGCCGCCGCCATGCTCGCGTCATTATCCCCTCAGATCCGGGGAGACGCCCGCAGCCACCGGCGAGGCGACACTGCGGCCGTGCACTCATCTGCTCACAGGTTCGTCGCCGCCATTCGTGGCAGCTGGATTGGACGAATGGCAGTTTTTTTTAACACTATAAATGACGGAGTTGAAATCGCCTTCTGTCACTTAAACTTTCCACGGGATTGCGGTTTCCAGCGAGATTTAGTAGGGGAGGAACAAATCAGTTAGCGGATTTTCTGGAGATTAGGGAGTTACAAATCAATATTTTTACCGATGGTTTGCTCTTAACATAAGTTGTGGGCCCCTTGTGCATAGTGATACATTAACGGCATATTTTCTAATCTTTCTATCTTCAAGTGCATTGCATCCATCTTTATCTTTGGATCGTCAACGATATAAGCAACATACAACTCCAGTTTCATCTTCTCTTCTTCAATTCTTTTCATTTTTTTTTTCAAATACTCGTTTTCTTTTTCAACTAAATGTAACCTCTCGACAAGAGGGTAGGTTGCAATTTTCGGTTCACATACCTCCTAGATAAAAAATATTTATGTCAACTTGATGGGCATAATTGTCATAAACACGAAATGCAACAAATAGTTATAGAAAAGAATATACCACATCTGAATCATAAACCGGACGAGGACTGACGGAGACGGATATCAAAACATGCCACTATGTATAACAAACAACGTACGGGTACACAAACATGATTTTTTTTAATAAAAAGATAAGAACAAGAGGCTCACCAAGGTGGTGCCAGCGACGGGACGGTGCGGACGGTCGACGGTGGTTAGGACAAGAGGGGAAGGCAGTAAGTAAACCACACCTACATATGCAAACTAAGAAGTTAATTTGAGCTCATATTGCATACTTATAGAGCATTGCAAGAACTAATCTAGTAATTAGAGATGAAACGACAAAGTTGCTAACCTTTGTGAACACTTGGATGGATTGGGTGGCTTCAAATCTTGACAAATTTTATCAAAAATGAAGGATGGAATCGAGCAAGAGAGGAAGAATAGAGAGGAGAGGAAAGGGGACAATGGTCTCGGGCTGGACAAAGGATTTACTCCCTCCGTCCGTGAATAAGTGTACATCTAGCTTTTGTTCTAAGTTAAAGTTTTAAAATTTTGACCAACTTTATAAAAAATAGTAGTAACATATATGACATCAAATTGATATATTATGAAAGTACATTTCAGAACAGATCTAGTGATACTAATTTGGTGCCATAAATGCTTTTACATCTTCCTAAAAATTTGGTCAAAGTATTAAAACTTTGACGTAAGACAAAAGCTAGATGTACACTTATTTGCGGACGGAGGGGTCCCGGTTGGTGATACAAACCGGAACTAAAGATGTTTCTCTAATCCCGGTTTGTGATACAAACTGGGACTAAAGAGACTCGTGGTAATAATATTGTCTACGCAAAGGTGGCCACCGCTGGTATCACCATTTGTGTCACCAGACTGGCAGTGGAGCCCGACCCAAGCACCCAGCTCTTTCGTCGTAGTGGGCATGGCCTTGGAATGGCAGCAACCATTTAGCACGACGCCTCCACTTGCCACTTTCCGTCCCATACGAAAAGGTACCCCGTACCCCATACGCCAGTGAACCATCCCGTTAGCAGTCAACCATCCCTTTTGGGGCTGATCTGGGTTAGGGCGGGTTGGTCTCGTCTCGGCGGGTCGCCTTCGGCTAGGCTGGCGAGATATGGACGTTGGGAATGGCGGCTACTGTGCTACGTCGGCTGCAGCGTGACAGCGAGAGCTTAGCGGGCCCAATCTAGGCCCGGCTGGGCAGGGGTCCGGCGTGCTCCTGCTCCTACGTTCGGTCTGCTACTACGTGTGCTAGTGGAGAACAAACCCCTCCCACATGGTTGTAGTACTACCGGTCCCTATTGTTGGTGGCCTCAGTTGGTTTAGACGGCCTTGCAGCGTCTGCGGTGGAGAGACGACGGTGGTGTTCTCGTGACTATGGTGGCGCATGCTGGTGAGCAGTTGGCATGGTATAAACACAAATGTTGCCAATTACACAGCTTCTCATCATCCTTGGGATCTGCGGCGAGGCAGTGCAAGTCTCCACGGAATAAAAGCCGTACGTCCAAGCCGTCGTTGTAGGCAGCGCACGATTCAAAACAGATATAATGTTGAAATGTGAGATGGGCCTAGAGCCCATATGACAATTTCAGATTTGATCTCTAAGGGCCCATGTAGGTGGCATGACAAGGTGGTGGGAAGTTTAGTCCCACCATGCTATTGGAGCTTAAGAAGAGAAGAGGCCCTCGCGCGCTCCTCCTCCGCCGCCCGCCTCGCCTCGCCTCGCCTCGCCACGCCACGCCACGCCACTGTCTTGGTGTTGAAGATGAGGGTGTAATCAAAGCTGCCCACTTGCATCATCGGGGTTCTGTAGGTGAAGGGAGACATAGCCACGATGTCACTGCCGACCGCTGCGAACTGTGCGTGCATTCCAATTGTTTGAAGCGCTACGCTGAGTATGGGTTGCTCCAGGAGACCCTGTGGGCATGGTGCAGAGCCACGGCCAACGTCCTAGTCGTCGTTGTTGTTGTTGATGTCGAGCTTATGGCTGCTGTATGCAAGGTTCTGATCATGTAATACCAGTCCGGTCGTGCACTACTATTACTCCAACAGTAAAAGGGAGAGCTTGTATTTCTGTCTCTCATTCCTCTGTTTTTTAGGGGCTCTGTTATTACTCTGTTTCTTCCAGAGCAAAGGAAGGTACAAAAAAATTGGTCTGGTCCCACACACTCAGGAGCACCATTCGCCATGATTAATGAGCTAAGTGACTAACATGCTTTAGGGCACGTTAGGGTCTCGGGCGACACTGAGATCTCATCGAAATAAAGCGCCTTGAGCCTTTCGTGGAGTGAAGAAACTTATTCCACTGCCTCTGCCACTGTTGAAAGAAAGACTGAAATGGAATGGACAGTGGAGATGATGTTTCAGGTTCCTAAACTGAAGAAGACCATGAGCAGCTACCTAGACGGCGACGGTGTGCATAGTTCCCGATTTACCTTGCAGCTTGCTTAGCACGCACTGAACACCACACACTAGTGGTTTTCTTCATCCATCCTGCCACTTGGCGTGACAGAAATGTATCTTATACATGCATATAGGCTTAGCTATACCGAGAAACTATGCACTGATGCACAATCACTATAACAATGATGGGCATTTCGTCTTTGCTTATCTATTATTGAACAGCAGAGCGGAGAGCTATAGAACAGAGCTGACTGAACCAAGACAAAAACAGTTAACAAGGCTTATACCACGATAATGAAGAGAGTTATTAACTCAGTTTAGCGAGGAGTCTGTCTTTTAGGAAGTTTCTTGATGCGAGACAGACAAACAAGGTTTTTATTTATTTATTTCAGCTAACACAGTTAACAAATAAGGCTTTGATTGATATCATGGCCAAAGTCTCTTCTTACTGAGATAACTGCAGTCCAAATGATCTCCATCATTGAATCTCAAGGTAAATCTAACATCGATCTAGTGCTGAATTAACTGACAGTGCAGAAGTAGCAGATGACAAAGTTGTGTCCCCAATTAAGTACACACACCATCAATCAAAATTGCATAATTAGTGAGCAATGGGTCATGCCCATTTTCGGTATTAACTGTATTGTCTGCGTGTACCTTATGACACTCGTGTCGTTTCCTATCAATTTTGTCGGAACAGGAAAATCTTACCGACTGATGAAAAAGGCTTTTACTTAGCTCGCTGTTGGTAGTAACGCACTAGCATCCTGGCTGAAATCAGCGAGCCAAGGATTTAAATTTTCTTTGGGTGAACAATCACATGATTTAAATCCAGAATCAGAACCATCACATGATATCTTCCACCCCTCTACGATGAGGAGCTTCAATATATAGGTCCCCGTCTGGTGACGTTTCCAAGTGGAGCTTTCTTTAATTGCGATTAGTGGGCGGGAGGTTCACATCGTATGTGAGGATTTTGTCACTGTAGTACACATGCAAGTGGATGATACCTCTGCGGAGGACGGCGGGGCTGTCGTACTGAAGTACGTGCATCCATGGAATGTCAGGGTGGCATGCATTAGAAGTAACAGGACCCCAAGTACCAGAGGAGGAAGTGGCGGCCTGTACTTTGATGCTCCATCCGCAGAGAACAAAGAAAAGCAACATCAAGGCGCAGTTGATGCCATGGGCGGCGGTGAGCAGAACGTACAACTGCAAGCAGTCATTAGTAGTACTCTGGATGCCTCTCGGTCTTGGGAGAAAGGTGTGATGGCCTGTCATTGGATCATATACGCACAGGGTTTCATAGTCGGACACCTTAGGCCTCGCTCGGTTTGCAGAATATTTTTTCGTCTTAACTTTTTTGCGACATGGATGTTGTTGGGGTAGAATTTCTGCAACATGAATGATGTTGCAGAATTTTTTCAAAATGGCAGAGGCACACGTCAAGTTGTAAACGTCCTGATCGGTTGTTTCGAGGTTGTGCGTTGTCCGATCAATTTTATCAGACAGATGCGCATGCGACAGAACTCGGAGCATGATCGGTCGGCTGATTGTAATCGTTTCCCTTATTAATACGCAGCAAACATAATTTGTGCGGAGAAGGGAGTCCCTTATCAAACAGAATTTGGCACGGCACATGCAAAGAAGGAAAGGCACGGGAAAAGAAAGGCAATCAATTCGGTTTGGTGCACGTTCCACAACCTACACGTCATAATGCGGCCCGAGTTCTAGTGCGACCTATGCATATACGATCCCATGATTGGCCAACGTACCTGCCCCGCAAAACCGCTAGGTTTCAATAGTAGCATGAACAGCTCGCAGAAGTATGTCCTACTCACTTTCGTGGATGGCATCGACGAATTGTTCGTGCTATTGTTTGCCAATAAATGGGGAGCAAGCATCGAAGTACCATGCCGCCACGTCGTCCTTGAGTACTTGGGAGCCTATTGCTACTCAGGGGAGACACCATCAGTTCCCATGGTGGTCGGTCAAATTGCACAGCGACCCTACCGTCCTTCACGGTGGCGTCCTCCACTGGCTAACACACCACGGTGACCAGATCGTCTACTACGACATGAGCACAGGGATTCTATGACTGATGAAGGTCCCTCCCACCAACCACAAAGCAAGGCAGGTCCAATTGGCAACATCACATGACCGGAAGCAATTGAAATTGCTCACCATAGGGGCCTTCAAGATATCCGTGTAGCTTCAAACCCCAACAGTCCCAACAGATGATGGT
Organism: Aegilops longissima; assembly: GCA_021605205.1. Lineage (NCBI taxonomy): Eukaryota > Viridiplantae > Streptophyta > Magnoliopsida > Poales > Poaceae > Aegilops > Aegilops longissima. The sequence goes on along the minus strand of CM038679.1, from coordinate 767,698,968 downwards.
GGTAGTGATTGGTCGCTAAAAGTGTGATTGACATTGAGGAGAAAATATGGCAAGTGTGCCGAGACATACCTCTCCGTGCTAGCACCGATGTAGTCATTGAATTCATGGGCTTTAGGAAGCGAAGCAGCAACGTAACGCTCCTATGGTTACAAAAGAAAAATCATTGTCGTGTACTCCTAGTTGTTGAGTTGAAGGCGAATGAGATGCATGTACATAAGGGAGCATCAAGGTTATTTGAGATCGACCTATCATATCGCCTACAAACCATGGAAGTGTTTTCCTAACTACCTAGCCAAGTATCGCTGGCCATGCCATAAATTCATTTGGAACTGAATATTATTTTTGTATTCCATAAGCCGTGCAATTTCGTTTAAACATGTAGTTGTTATATATATCAATATATACTCCCTCTGTTCCTAAATAAAAGGTGTATTACTTTTTGAAAAAATTCAAACATCTCTAACTTTGACCACATTTTGGGGTCAATCGCTTGGTTTTGCAGTTCCTTATGCCCTCGCAATGGGCAATGGTTATACAATTCTTGGCTAGCCCGATCTGGGTCGCTTATGATGTGACGCCCGGATAATCAAGCTACAGTAATCCCCTGTTAATGGTGCCATGTCATCATGTTACTATTGCTAATCTTCACTTGATCCAAATCACAATTCAAATTCAAATCCAAGCTAGCTAGCGTCAAACATTCATCTTGTGGCAAATAATCCATAACAAATATTGGTGGTGAACCAACATTTTTGCAGAGTGGTTTAATGCCCTAATCTATTTAAAAGAATATATTTTAAAAATAAAATAAAAAGGGAGAAAAGCCCCCCCCCCCTCAACTGGGCCGACTGGCCCAGCTAGCCACCGCGCCCCCCCTTGGGCCTTAACCCACCAGGCCGCCCACCAGGCCGGCCCACCCCCTGCCTACACCTACCCCTCCCTCGTGACCTAGCCCCAAAAATATCTCCCCACGCTCCACCACTTCCCCCTCCCCCCCCCCACGATCCCCATCTTTCCCTGGTATCTCTCTCTCTCTCTATCCCATCTGGATCGAGCCCGCCGCAGCCCCCCACTCGATCTCGACGCCACCTCGCCGTCGCTACCTCACCTCGCCCCCAAGCCAATCCTCAGCGCCCGTCTGCACCGCCCTGTCGCGGACCTCCACCCGTCGAACGCCGCCCCGCGCCTCCGTCGTCGGCACCCAACCCCGCCGCCCGCCGCCGCCCGAAGCCCTCCCTCGTCGGACTGCCTCCTCGTCGGACCGCCCCTCCTCGAGCTCCGGCGCCTCCTCGAGCCCGCTTTAGCACCTCTACAGGGCTCCGTGAGCATGCCCCGCCCTCTCCCTCTCTCCGCTCGTCGTACGACACCGTTCCGCCGCGTTCCACCCGCTCCTGGCCGTGCACGGCCACGCCGCCGGCATGCGCCCGCGTCCACCACGACCGCTCCCGGCCTCTGCTCCCCCCCCTTGGCGCTGCTCACCGCTGCCCGTCGACCCACACGCCGCTGCTACATTCTCGTCGCGCCCCATGGCCCCGCCCACCTCCGCCGATCGCGCCCCTTCGCCGCCGGCCGTCCCCCCCCCCCCCCCTCACTGCGGCCCTCCTCGGCGGCGGCCACTGCCGGGGCCGCCGCCGGCCGTGGCTATGGCCTCGTCGGCCTCGGCTGGCGGCGCGCCGGGCCTACGCCCCGACCTGAGGCTCGCTCATAATTAACCCGTTTCGCCCGTCGCCCGAATGGCCCCAGTGGGCCACTTACCACTGGGCCCGGTCCCCTGTTAAAAAAAGATTTTAAAAAATAAATATAAAAACAATTAATTAATTAGATAGTTAATTAATTAACTTAATTAACCTTGCTTAGTTAGCCTAATGAACTAGTTTAGTTAATTTAAATCTGCTAATTAGTTAGGTCAATGACAGACGGGCCCCACTGCCCTGTTTGACCAGTCAACGGTCAGTGTTGACCGCTGACGTCATGATGACATCATGCTGATGCAATAACCCCATTTTTGAATTAATAATAATTTCCGAAAATGTTTAAAACTTCGAAAATAATATAAAATAATCCATAGCTCGGATCGTAAAACTTTGTACATGAAAGTTGCTCAGAACGACGAGACGAATCCGAATACGCGGCCCGTTCGTCCGCCACACGTGCCTAGCATAGAAAACGATGAACTTTCCCCTCCAGTTCATCTGTTTGACAGACGTCCGGAACCGGGATAACTTTCCCGGATGTTTTCCCCCTTCGCGAGTATCGCCTAACACTACGTTAGAACACGTCTAGCTCTGCCTGTTGTCCTGTTATGCTATTGCTTGCTATCTATTTACTATATCTTCCCCCTCTTCTCTCCGGTAGGCCCCGAGACTGCCGATGTGATCAACTACGTCGACGACGACCCCTTCTTCTTGTCTGAGCAACCAGGCAAGCCTCCCCCCCTTTGATCATCCCGATATCGCCCATTCTATACTCTCATGCGTGCATTAGATTTTGCTACTATTATTGTTTGCTCCTATTCTGATGCATAGCCTACTTTTGTACCTGCTATTGTTACCTACCTGCTTACCCTAAACTGCTTAGTATAGGTTGGTTAGTGATCCATCAGTGACCTCCACTTGTCCTTGCTGCCCCTGCTTCATCATCGACGACTCGAGCTACATGATCGACAACCAGAGCCCGACACCGCACATCACATCACGCCCCTTTTGTTGCTCGACTCTACAGAGCTACTATCGAGTGTCGAGGGTGATCCCTCATAACGCACTCCGGATGTTAATTCTGTGGTGTAGCTATTCGGTCGTGGTCATCAAGGGTGATTTCCTCCTTCACCATTCCCGATATGGCTCTGTCGTGCAACCCCTCAAGTGTTAACCTCGAGGGTGGTTCCTCTTACGTTCACCTTCATGATTACATCGAGTGGAATCCTCCGAGGGTGATTCCTTGGGTTTTCCCCTTGATGTTTGGACACATGGTTACCTTGACATTACTTGAGACCTTTGGGAAAGTCGGGCGGGCCCGGAGAGCACCCGCAAGAGGGATACGACGCACGGCCGGAAGTCTGGCAGCCCTCGAGTGGGCTGGGCTTGCCGTTGCTGTATTTCCTCGAGACGGGGCGACGGGGTCACATTATCGTGAGTCTCTGCTCGTCTCCGCGAGCTAATAATACACTATGGTTTGGGTATTTGTTCTGACTTGGCCTTTGGCCTTTGCGCACTAACCACCACGCGAGAATAGTTATGGGCCTCGACGTCGTGGTATCAGCCGAAGCTTTGTCAGATGTCCAGTTCAGCATTGTGGCACGGTCCGATCGTGCCATCCACTACACGGGTGGTGCTGGTATCCATCCTTCACACAACGATCCAGAGTGCAACGGGCGATGGGCCCAGACCCCAGAGTGCTTAGGATGTAGACCGGCGGGGACCTCTCTGCTGAGCCTAGGTCGGGCTGCGACGTGTTGATCTTCCGAGGTCGGGCATTGACCCCAGAAAGGTGTGTCCGGCCAGAGTGATCGAGCGTGTTGGAAAACGTGGTGCACCCCTGCAGGGAAGATCTTTATTCGAATACCGTGTCCACGGTAATGGATGTTCAGACTTATATCTTGATCTAATACAACTAGAAATGGATACTTAAGTTATATGGCTCCGGGATTGCTTTCTCGCAGGGAGTCGAGAAAGGATCTCTGGGCGTTATTGTTACAACATGCTTGTTATATATAAACTGCTATTCTTTACTCTTCTACATGCTGCAAGATGCTTGGAGCTGCGTGAAGATGCTAGTCTTTGATAGGCTAGGCCTTCCCCCTTAATTTTGGCATTCTGCAGTTCAGCCCATAGATACAGCCCTTCCATTTGATACCAATGCATACTTAGTGTAGATCTGATGCTTGCGAGTACTTTGGATGAGTACTTACGGTTGCTTTGCTACCCCTTTTCCCGCTTCCTTCTTCTTTCCGGTTGATGCAACCAGATGGTGGATCCTTGGAGCTAGATGCCACCGCCGACGGATGTTGCTACGTGGAGACCGCCGACGACCAGGAGTAGTTAGGAGGTCCCAGGCAGGAGGCCTTGCCTCTTCGATCATGTTGCTTTTGTGCTAGCCTTCTTAAGGCATCCTTGTCTAACTTATGTCTGTACTCAGATATTGTTGCTTCCGCTGACTCTTGTGTATCGAGCTTGTATTCGAGCCCTCGAGGCCCCTGGCTTGTAATATGAAGCTTGTGTTATTTCATTTTGTGTCTAGAGTTGTGTTGTGATATCTTCCTGTGAGTCCCTAATCTTGATCGTACACATTTGCGTGTATGATTAGTGTACGGTCGAATCGGGGGCGTCACATATGATCCTCCCAATGATTCCTTGCTGCAAGGAGCGTCGGGATCAAGCAGAGAACAAAGTGATAACCAAAAGCTCGTTGTTTTTGAAGTTTCTTGTCCAGCCCTTGATGGCGCCGAATGTGTCGGACCAGTCATTTGAAGAATTCCTCGATGTCTCATCAACATACCGTCTGATATCCACAACATTTTTTTCGGGGCTAGGTAAAAAAAGTGGTCAGTACATTTCTTTAAAAAGATTAGGTACATAAATTTAAGACACTAAAAAAATGGTATGTACACATAATAAAGTCGCTAATAAAAAATTGCAAGTACACATAAAAGGGAGTTGCAGGTCATCTGAAATACTAATGTTACAAAACAAAAAGTACGGACGACAATTTTGATTTTTAATGATTACTGTCATGGCCATCTATTCTTTGGATTGTAATCAGTGCACGTGGCACACTGATTCCACAAATATTGGTGCATATGTTTTAAGCCGAGCCCCTGATATCAGGACTTTTTTTAATACCGATAATATTTCAGTCTATCAAACTTTTGGCTTTTGTTCTCTCGCAAACGAGAAAGAGAGAAAGACAATTTTTGGAAGGTTCTGCTATTCTCCTGACATTTTTGGCATGTGCAAATATCATATGGCTAATGATATTTTCATTTTCCTTCTGCAGCATTCTAGAAGAAAAGCAACAACAAAGAGGACATGAGACATCGTGAAGACCCACCAAGGGAGGAAGGTAAAAGTGAAAATCAGGACGGGTCAAGCAACCCATTTGAGAAATCTCGTAACCGCAGTGAGGCCATCATACTAACATCCTGCACCTTCGGAGGTGGTGCACTACACTTTGGTCTCATGGCCACGAGTGTGTGCTTCACCAGAGATCCCAAGTTGACAACCTCTCCACTAGACCTATGTAGACTATGAGCTTCTTCTGACCACACCACCATGTGTTGGGCAAGCATCATAGCCAAGGCACCATGTGGTTGAAAGGAGCGGTGTTTTACGGCCATATGCAACTTCAGAGCAACGACCATTACACCTTCTAGTCTACACAGTCATGCTTGATGGAACCAATCAGGTTCAACCTCTTGTTTATGCCATCTTTGGCTCGCTCCCAATGGGCGCTGGATGTATAGATTCTCATGGGCCCAATCAGCTTTTATTATAATCCTCCCAATGCTTCCTCTATGCTATGGGCACCAGGATCAAGCCAGGAATAGAGTGTCGTCCTACACAGCAGTGCAACCTTCGGTCATAACGAGTGCCTACATAAGAGGGGGCACTGGATTTTGCATGGGAGAGAACTGATTGGTTGCGATGTGGAGCCTGCCTTTCTCATGGCCAGTGGATCTTTGTCGAGGGGAGAGGTGATCGGCCATAATGGAGGGTTTTTTTCCTTGCAGGCTATCAGCAACAACCTAAATGCGTTGACATATCTTAATGTATTTCTATATGAGAAAATGATTCCATTATTGAAGCTGGAGCTAAATTATGTTGAATAAGCTTATTCAAAATGCCAGGTTGATGCATAGCATACAATGTTTTTCTTTGGTTTGTGGAATGGATGTCAATTTTCATTATGTTATTTTTTGATCCCTTCGATGTCTATTCTCAATCCAAACAAATTCATATTGCTGCATTTTCTTATTATAATTGGTCTATAGAAATAATTCTCCTTGATCCAAACTGCATTTGCTATGGGGTGAAACACAAGGGAAGATGGAAAACATGCATTACATTTATCTTCTTGTTAACATAAGAAAAGTATAGAACTATATGAATTGATCAAATAAAGATCCCAACATAGGAACAAAATTATAAGGAATATTGGAAAAATCATATATCATGTCATGTATTGTGCTAAACGTGGTTGTCGTGTGGTTATTTATTGTAAATACTTGTGACTGATGTAAAGTGTTATCTTCAAGAAAGTTAGTTGCAGACTATTTCACAGCCATCGACATCGAAAGCTAGGCAAGTACAGGTAAAATATTAGTGCAAACTCGGACACCAATGAATCCAGAGTTGTGGCTAAATACACTAGAACAACATGGGGAATTCTTGATTGCCAAGTTCTAGATATGGCCAGTAGGTTCACATGGACTCGGAAACTTCGTTTTTCATCTAGATAAATATGAGCTTGATTTGGAGGATGTTATACCATAGTATATACTAAATGTTTAGATTTTCTCGCACCAAAATTAGACATGTTTCTATTGCTTGCGTAGTTTGTGAAAGGAAAATTCAATATGAACTGAATTATGTGCTCGCAGCATGATGTATTTCTTGTAGTGCCTGATAACGATTTTTGAGAGAAGTTTTAATTGGATAAAATTGGTGGCACCGAGAAGCATGGGCTTGCCTCTAGTTAAGTATATTAATGTCGGTCAGGTACAGAAAAAGAACAAACATAGCATTCTTGTTGGATATATACATTTTCCTCTTCTTCTTTCTATCACCATCACCTATAAACATCATTGCCGGAGAAACAAAAGTACATAACATACGAGAACTAGAGTCCCTCCTGCCAAACAATGCATACTAGATCTAGGCTTTCGGCGAAAAAGGAACATGATTATATAGGGAAGGAAAAAAAAGACCTAACAAGGTTGTTCACGGTGGATGTGCTTCGAAAGTCCTACTCGTTTTGGCTTTTTGGTGGCACCATACCCTACTAGCTCACCGGGAGCATTTAGTTCAAATCTTCTGTTAACTCTAAAACACCTTCAATTGCTCACAAGGGAATAGACCTCTGCATCTCTTTAAAGACGAGGACACACTATGCACCACCAACACTATGCCTAAATGGTGCATATCCATACCTTCCCCTTGAACGAGATCACGACGATGGACACATAACATGTTACCTCCTCTCGCCATGGGATATATTGAGCAGTTCATGGGAGTCCATGCCTCGCAATTAATAGATATGTGAAGTTACGAACAATGTAAAATTTTTGCATACTTTATGAAAGGAAAAAAATTCAATCTAAACTGAATTATGTGGTCGCAGCGTGACATATTTCTTGAAGCGCCAGATAAAGATTTTTGCAAGAAGTTTTAGTTGGATAAAATTGATGGCGCAGAGAAGCATGCGCCTTCCTCTAGTGGAATATATTAATGCCGGTCAAGTACAGGCAACGAAACAAGCATTGTATTCTTCTTTCTATCACCATCACCTATAACCATCATTGCGGGGCCGGAGACCTAAGTACATAGCACGAGAACTACAGTACCTCCTACCAAATTATGAATACTAGTTCTATGCTTTTGGCGAAAAGGGAAAATGATTCTCCATAGAAGAAAAAAAGACCTAACAAGGTTGTTCATGGTGGAGATGCTTCGACAGTCATACTCGTTTCGGCTTTTCGATGGCACCGGAAGCATTTCGTTGAGACCTTCTATTAACTCTGAAACACCTTGAATTTGTCACAAGGCAACCGACCTCTGAATCTCTATGAAGACGAGGACTCACTGTGGACCACCAACACTATGCCTAAATGGTGGATCTTCATTCCTTCCCCTTGAACGAGATCACGAAGATTTACATGTCGTCATGGTACTTCCTTCTCTCACCATGGGATATATTGAGCAGTTCATGGCAGTCCGTACCTCGCAATCAATAGACATGTAAGGTTGCGAACGATGTAAAAAAACTTGTTTGTGCAGTCAGATTGTGTTGTGCAAAGTATAGACTTGGTTCCTCATGAGCCTTCTTTATAGCCCAGAGTAACAATTCTCAGATGAGGTGCGAATCAGGATCGCGCTCGGGATGCTTATATGTGAATATCTCTACGTGATCAACCACCTATTTGTTGGTGAGATATTGATAGAGTCCATTAGAAAACAACACCAGGAACTTGTCATTGGGATGATATAATGGTGGGACAACGATGAGGTGCAACTGATGTAGGGGTCATTGCCGATGTAATCAATCTTAAAGGACTCTAACAACCTAGTATTCCACTTTGGCTGGCAAGTAAAAAATGTGCTTCCCAAGAATTATCGGATGTGCAGATTGAAATTTCACGAAACTTTCAGGACTCACCATATATTAACGTATGCAAGGAACATGTAACAAATTGAATTGCTCACAGTTTCATTTTCATAACATATTTGCATGAATTGCAAGTCGCATTCAAAAAATTTAATGCCTTCATCACATCAATGGCATGAAGAACGCTATTGACGTAATGTTGGACAACCACTAATCTAGTTCAGCCCTGAACGGTAGTGATTGTGCCAAAAATCATTTGAATAAGTCCTTATTAAGCTATGCAATGTGGCTCCGAATCATCACAACACTTTGTAGGGGCTAGGTAATGAAAAGTGGTAAATACATTTCAAATAAGATGGAATGTACCGAAATTTTGCATGGTAAAAATGGTATGTACATAAAATTAACTTGCTAAAGAAAATGGTTAGTACAAATAAAAGCGAGAAGAATGCGATCAGGAAAACACTGAGGTTACAAGATAAAATGTACAAAAAATTGTTATTTTAATGAATAATTTCATGGTGGACGTCTCTTTGGATATTAGTAAATCCCATTACTCGCAAATTATGTAAGTAGCCATGCAAATGTTTTAATCCGAGTACTCGTCATTCGGAAAATTTTAATAGCGACAACTTCCAATCTCTGAAATTTTTTGGTTTTGTTCTCTCGCAAACGAGCAAGAGAGCAACACAAATATTTCTGGCATGTGCAAAGCTTACAGGGCTAATGTTTTTTTCTTGATTTTTCTGTCACTGTCCTTTTGAAAAAAACAATCGGAACAAGGACATGGAATAGGCTGGAGGCTCGGAACTCCCATGAGGCATTGTGGAAAACGAGGCTCGACCAAGCAACCAGCTGAGCTACCTCATCATCTCTTTCTCGGCCACTACTAAATCATCGGCTCCTTTGGAGCCTTCCTATTGTCATCTTGGGTTGTTCAGAAGTGCCGCACATTGCTTTGCTCTTCTGAACATGAGTGCATCCTTTGGCGAGACATCGCTCCTCGACAACCTCCTGACCAAATTTACCATGTCTATGTGGAAGCACATTGGAGTGGGCCATGAGTTTCTTCGCCATACACCCGAATGTGAGCTGAAAGCATCATGGGCGAGGTGCGAAGGGTGTGGTGTTTTACTATTGTCGTTTATGCAGCGTCGGAGATCGACCAATTCACCTTCCAGTCATCCCAGTCATGCTCGATGGCACCAATCAGGGTCAATCACTGGGTTAAACAATTTCTTATGCCATGATAATGGGCAATGGTTATACAGTTCTTGGCTAGCGTCATCTGGGTCGCTTCTGATCCTACCAATAATTCTGTGGTGCAAGAAGCATCTGGATCAAGCAGAGAATAGAGTGTCAGCCAAAAGCTCGTTGTTTTTAAAGTTTCTTGTCCAGACATTCAGATTTTGAATGTGTCAGACCAATCGTTTGAAGGGTTCCTCGATGTATGAATCAACATACCATCCGATATTCACAACATTTATTCGGGGCTAGAAAAAAAGTGGTATGTACATTTTTTATCAAAATTTGTAGGTACAGAAATTCAATACACTAAAGAATTGTATGTACACATATTAAATTCGCTAATAAGAATTGTAAGTACACAAAATGGAATTAAAGCCATCTACCAATCTTACAAAATAAAAAGGACAAATCACAATTATGAGTTTTATTGAGTACTGTCATGGCAATCTATCTTTGGATTTTAATAAATGCACGTGGCACGCTGATTCGATAAATATTCATGCATATGTTTTAAGCCGAGCACCTAACATCGCAACTTTTTCAATACCAATGACGGTTCGGTCTCTGAAACTTTTCGCTTTTGTTCTTTAGCGAGAAAGAGAACAAGACAATTATTTATGGTTGGTAGGTTCTGCTGCTCTCGTGACATTTTTGGCATGTGCAAATATCATATGGCTGATGATTTTTTCATTTTTCCTTGTGTAGCCTTCTAGAAGAAAAGCAACTACAACGAGGCCATGGGACATCATAAAGACCCCCCAAGCGCGGAAGGTAAGAGAGAAAATCAGGTTGGGTCAAACAACCCATTTGAGATACTACGTCACCAGTTTTACCCCTACCACTAGAGTGCAAGCCTATATGATGCCATCCTATTAGAATCCCACACATTCAGAGGTGGTGAACTAGGCTTTGGTCTTCTCACCACGAGTGTCTCCTACACCAGAGCTCCCAACTTGACAACCTCTCCACTAGACGTACTGTGACCATGTGTAGCAACAATGGTGCGGACCATGAACTTCATCTCACCATACCATAGTGTCTAGTGCAAGCGTTATGTCTAAGGCACCACGTGGTTGAAAGGAGTTGTGGTTTACCGCCATCGTTTATGCAACCTCGGAGCATCAACCATTTCACCGTCCAATCTACGCAGTCATGCACCATGGAACCAATCAGGTTCAACCTATTGTTCATGACATCTTTCGCTCGCTCCCAATGGGCACTGCATGTATAGATCCCCATGGGCCCGATCAGCGTTTCTTACAATCCTCCCCAAATTATAGGGCATACTGAATAAATCATATATAATGTCATGTATTGTGCTAATCGTGTTTGTTGTGTGGTAATTTACAGGAAATAATTGAGATTGATGAAAAGTGTAAGCTTCCTAAAAGTTCGGTGCAGACTATTTCTGGGCCATCGACATTGAAATATAGGCAAGTAGAGGTAAAATATTGGTGCAAACTAGGACACCACTGAAATCCAGAGGTGTGACTAACTACACTAGAATAACATGTGGAATTGTCAATTGCCAAGTTCTGGATATTGCCAACTGGTTGACGTGGAGTCTGAAACTTTGGTTTTTCATCTAGATGAATATGAGGTCAATGTGGAGGATCTTATACCAATGTAAATGCTAAACCTTTAGGCTATGTTTCTCGCCCTAAACTTAGTTATCCTTGTATTGCTTGCTTAGTCTATGAAAGGAAAATGCAATATGAACCGGATTTTGTGCTCGCGGTGTGATGTACTTCTTTTAGTGCCTGATAAAGATTTTCGTGATAAGTTATAATTGGATAAAATTAATGGCTCGGAGAAGCATGCTCCTCCCTTTGGTGGAATATATTAATGTCGGTCATGTATAGGAAAAGGAACAAACATAGCATTGTTATTGGACATATACATTTTCCCCTTCTTCTTTATACCACAATCACCTATAACCCTCATTGCCTTGGAAAAAGATGTACATAGCATATGACAAATATAGTCCCTCTTGCCGAACTATCTTATATTTACTAATTGGAGGCACCTTTCAAGCCTTTAAGTTAATCCACATCATCAAGATTAATATAACCATTAGATTTTAATTTTAACGGTCAAGATCTGTTAAAAGGTCATGCCTTTTTAAAAAGCACTACGAACCCAAGGGGTCAAACCAACACGTACAAAAAAGTAGGATGCACGTCACGTAAAGAAAAGAGGTTCTCAGCACACGTACAACTAAAGACTAAGCCCACGGACGTAAACAAAGATTAAGCCCACACGTCCTAAAATAGAAGTCCTAAGCAGCCAGGTTACTTTCTAGGAAAAAAAATCAAGGCTGAGAAAGTGTTTTCACCACGTACGAGAAAAGACACAACATCATAAAATGGGTTCTCACCACGTATGTAAAAAAAACTTGCAAAGAAAACGTACGTGCAATAAAAAAATAAACGGACACAGCCGAGATGGAAAAAGAGTCCTCAACACCCACGTTAGTAGAACCCTAAAAAAACACCCACGTTAGTTCCCAGAAAAAAATATGCGTTCTCCTTGCAAATCGAATACACCTACAAATAAAAAAGATCACACATCCTGATTCCCTTAAAAATAAAAATAACTTGCAGTCCTCATAGACAAAGAAAAACGACGTAAAGTAAGGTTTTGTCGAGCCTTGGCTAAAAAACTGACCGTATGTCTGATTGGAAAATAATATTACATCCCACTATACAAAAAGAAGACCTAGGCATGATAAAAAAATTGGGCACAAACATACAAAAATTTCTCCCTAATAGCTCTATGATAAACCACCACTATCAATGTGTAATATTCAGATATGTGAAATCGCCTAATTTTAATACAAATAGGAAACCAAAATAAATTGTCATGCATAAAAAATGTGAATATAAACCTGTTAACAAATATCAATTGAAGTTATATCATTGTTCTTTGTGGTAGGCGTTAGCAATACAAATTGTTGATTATTTCAAGTAGGATTATTCCAAAATTCATAGATTAAAGTTTCAATATGTAGGGTAAACTACTTTTCAAGTATTACAGGATACTACTATCTAATTCGATTCTAGATAGATACATTATCAACCAAGTCTTAGGTTTTATTGAAAGCTCAGTAGGATCACTGCCTAATGCACAACCGAGAAATATAGATTATGTTACTGATATGATTAGCATTGTAGTTGGGGTACACATATACATCAAGACAGCGACGAGGTAATACAACCTGAAATTGGAATCTGAAACTAAACAGAACACATATCCACCTAAACAACAGTCACTAGAATTAGCTTTAAAAATATCCTCTTATAATTATTTAGTTTACACAAATATTTTATATAGACATCAGCTTTTTAATATGTCACTCAATGGAACACATTTCCACCTAAACATTAGTCCTGAAAATTATCTTTCAAAACACCATATATACCTCCTCTAATGATTTATATATGCAAATAATTTATACGCACATCACATTTGAAAATGAAACTAACCATGCAACATATAACTCTCATGCTTCGAATTTTAATGAGTTGTACGTGTCTATAGTGTATATTTCTCCAACTTTGTTGAGTTGTGTTATATATATGCTACAATATGGATCAAATATGCCGTGATGTGTATCTTGCCATATATATCATATTAATTCCAACTTTATCGATCCCTTAGTAGGTGGCGTAGAATTCACAAAGAAATGTTTCTTGCTAATATGACATGAAGGCTTCATACAGACCATTGACCACAGTTTGTGAAATATAAATGAAAAAACAGATGCACTCTTCCCTATAGGGAAGCTTATACTACATGTGATTTTTTTGTGTTGTCATTATTTGATAACGTAGCATCTATCAAGTTGTACGATATGCAAAAATTAATCACTTGGATTTTACAAATAGATGTAATTTTATTAAGTATTATGTACCCCTATAATAGCTAGGCCGTGCAGGTGCACGGGTAGATGACTAGTGCATACTAGTTGTACTCATTTCAGCTTATTGATGTCACCATAGCATACTAGCCCACCGAAAGAATTTAGTTCTGCTCTACTATTAAGTCTGAAACACCTTGAATTGCTCACTAGGCAACTGACTTCTGAATTTCTGTTCGGACGAGGACACACTGTGCCCCACCAACACTATGCCTAAATGGTTGATCTCCATACAATCCCCTTGAACGAGATCCCGATGACGGACTCGTCGCCATGGTACTTCCTCCTCTCACCATGGGATATATTGAGCAGTTCATGGCATTCGATACCTAGCAATAAATAGACATGTGAAGTTAGGAACAATGTAGAAAACCGGTTTGTGCAGACAGGCTTGTGTTAGGCAAAGTATAGAGTTGGTTCCTCCTAAGCCTTGCTTACACCCCGGAGTAACAATTCTCTGACGAGATGCTAAGCAGGATCGCCCTTCAGATGCTTTGGTCTAAACATCTCTACCTGATCAACCACCTCTATGTTGGTGAAATACTGATAGAGCCAATCAGACACAACACCAGGAACTTGTCATTGGGACTGCTATCGTGTTGTGATGGCGATGAGGTGCAACTAATGTAGGGGTCATTTCCGACGTAACCAATCTTGATTTACGATAACAACCTACTGTTCCACTAGGGCTGATACGTAAAAAATGTGCATCCCATGAATTATCGGATCTGCAGATTGTCGTTTCAGGAAACTTTGATGAATCTCCATATATTAACATATGCCAGGAACATGTCATAAATTGTATTGGTCACTGTGTCAATTACAAATCATATTTGCATCATGTGTTGCATGAATTACAAGTCGCATTCACAACATTTAGCCTGTTCATCAACATGCATAGCATGAACAACGAGCTAGTGTTGGACAACCAATAATCTGGTGCAACCCTCAATGGTACTGATTGCGCCGAACAAGTCGTTTGAAGAATTTCTCATTAAGCTATGTATCCTTGATGTCATGATAAACGTGGCTTCCAATCCTCGCAACACTTTGTAGGGGCTAGGTAAAGAAAAAAGTGGTAAGTACATTTTCAAAAAGGTGCAATGTACCAAAATACTACATGGTAAAAATGGTATGTACATAAAATTAACTTGCTAAAGAAAATGGTTAGTACAAATAGAAGCGAGAATTATGCCATCCATAAAACAATGATGTTTCAAGACAAAAAAGTACTACCAATTGTTATGATGTTTAATGAATACTTTCACGATGGACGACTCTTTCGATATTATTAAATCACATGGCTCGCTAATTATATAAATAGTGATGGAAATGTTTTAATAGAAGCACCTGACATCCGGAAAAATTTAACACCGACAAATTCCAGTATCTGAATTTTTTCTCTTTTGTCCTTCCGCTTACGAGGAAGAGTGAAAAACAAGTATTTATGGCATGTCCAAAGGTCCTATGGTTAATGATATTTTCATTCTTTCTCTCAGTGTCCTGTGGGAAGAAAAGAAACCAGAACAAGGACCCGAAATGGCATGGAGACTCGCAGCTCCAGTGAGGCATTGAGGAAAATCACGCCCGACAAAGCTACATGCTAAGCTACCTCGTCATCGCTTTTTCGGCTAGTTCTAAACCATCAGCTCCTTTATGGCCTAGCTATTGTCATCTTGGGCCTTCCATGGCTGGCACCTATCACATTGGTCCTTTGGCCATGATTATAACATTTGGCCAGAGATTGCTGCTCGACAACCTCCTCACCAAATATACCATCTCTATGTGGATAAACAATGGTGTGGACCATGAGCTGCGTCTCCATACACCCAAACGTGTGGTGCAAGCATCATGGGAGAGGTACGATGAGAGTGGTGTTTTGCTACTATCATTTGTGCAGCACCGGAGCATCAACCATTTCACCTTTGAGTCACCACAGTCATGCTCCATGGCACCACTCAGGGTCAGTCGCTTTGTTTCTCAGTTTCATATGCGGTGGGAATGTGAAATGGTTATAAAGTTCTTGGCTTGCCCGATCTGAGTCACTTCTGATCCTCCCAATGATTTCATGGTCCAAGGAGCGTCGGGATCAATTTGGGAACAGAGTTTCGTCCAAAAGCTCATTGTTTTTAAAGTTTCTTTTCCAGCCCATGACGGTGTTGTCGGAACAGTTGTTTGAAGTGTTCCCCGATCTCTCAGTCAACATACCATCTGATATTCGCAACATTTTTTGGGGCTAGGTAAAAAAAGTGGTTAGTACATTAAAAAAATTATGTACAGAACTTTAACACACTAAAAAATGGTATGTACACATAATACCCTAATAAAAATGGCAAATAAACATAAAAGGGAGTTGCAAGTCATCTGAAAAACTAATGTTACAAAACAAAAAGGGCAGATGACAATTTTGATTTTTAATGAGTACTGTCATGGCCGTCTATTCTTTGGATTGTAATAAGTGCATGTGGCACACTGATTCGACAAATATTTGTGCATATGTTTTAAGCCGAGCCCCTTACATCCCGACTTTTTTTTAATACCGATAATATTTCAGTCTGTCAAACTTTTGGGTTTTGTTCTCTCGCAAACTAGAAAGAGAGCAAGACAATTATTTATGGTTGGAAGGGTCTCATGTTTTCCTGACATTTTTGGCATGTGCAAATATCAAATGGCTAATGATATTTTAATTTTTCCTTCTATAGCCTTCTAGAGGAACAACAACGACAATGAGGACATGGGACATCGTGAAGACCTACCAAGCATGGAAGGTAACAGAGAAAATCAGGTCGGGTCAAGCAACTAGTTTGACCTAGGTCGTCACCACTTTTCCGCCCTACCACCAAAGCACAAGCATATCCGAGGCCATCCTATTAGCATCCCACACCTTTCAGAGGTGGTGCACTGCGCTTTGGTTTTCTGGCCATGAGTGTTTCCTTCGTTAGAGATCCCAAGTTGACAACCTCTCCTCCAGACGTATTTTGACCGTGTGTAGCAACAATAGTGTGTGTCATGAGCTTCTTCTCGCCACACCACATTGTGTGGTGCAAGCGTCATGGCCGAGGCACCATGTGGTTGAATGAAGTGTTGCTTGCCTACTATATCATAGGAAAACTCAATCTGAACTGAATTATGTGCTCGCAGTGTGATGTATTTCTTTTAGTGCATGATAAATATTTGTGAGAGAAGTTTTAATTGGCTAAAACTAATGGCGTAGAGAAGGATGCACCTGCCTCTTGTGGCATATATTAATACGGGTCAAGTATAGGCATAGGAACAAACATAACATTCTTATTGGACGTATACATTTTCCCCTTCTACTTTCAATCACCATCACCTATAAACATCATCGCCGATGAAACCTAACTACATAGCAAACAAGATCTGGAGTCCCTTCTACCAAACTATGCATACTAGTCCTAGGCTTTCGGCGAAAAAGGAACAAGATTCTCTAAAGAAATAAAAAAAGACCTAACAAGGTTCTTCATGGTGGATGTGCTTTTCGATGTCACCATACCCTACTAGCCCACCAAAAGCATTGCATTCAACTCTTCTGGTAACTTTGAACACCTTGAATTGCTCACTACGCAACCAACTTCTGAATCTCTATGATGATGAGGACACACTATGCACCACCAATACTATGCCAAAATGGTGGATCTCAATACCCTCCTCTTTAATGAGATCTCGATAATGGACACATCATCATGTTACTTCCTCCTCTCGCCATGGGATAAATTGAGCAGTTCATGGCAGTCCATACATCGCAATAAATAAAATATGAAGTTACAAACAATGTAAAAAAATTGTTTGTGCAGGCAGGCTTGTGTTGTGCAAAGTATAGAGTTGATTGCTCACGAGCCTTCCTTGCAGCCCGGAGTAACAATCTTCGACAAGATGCTAAGTTGTGAACATCTTTGTTGGTGAAATACTGATAGAGCCCATCAGACGACAACACCAGGAACTTGTTGTTGGGACTCATATGGTGGTGGCACAATGACGAGGTGGAACTGATGTGGGGGTCATTGCCAATGTAGTCAATCGAGGGATGCTAACAACCTACTGTTTGACTTTGGCTGACAAGTAAAAAATGTGCATCCCATGAATTATCGGATGTGCAGATTGACATCTCACAAAACTTTGATGACTCTCCATATATTAGCATATGCAAGGAACATGTAACAAATTGTATCGCTCATAGTGTCAATTACATACCATATTTGCATGATGTTTTGCATGAACTGCAAGTCACATTCACAACTTTTAGTATGTTCATCAACACATGGCATGAACAAAGCTATTGAACTAATGTTGGGCAACCACTAGTCTAGTATGTGAATGATTTGAAGGGCCTACACACGATGTGATTTTTTTTATTGTGGAATTAATTGGAAACACCATTATAGTCCTTAAGTGCTAGACGGTGGCATGTTGCTTAGAATTAGTGCACTTGTCTATGCATCATGGAATATATTATTTAGGAATTTCATAATATCACTTCATAGAAGTCTAGCAGAAACATGACACTAACAATCGATGGAGATGTGCTTGAACAAGCATTCTCAAGTAAAAAAGACACAATGCTTGATTGGTGTGTACCTCCTTCAGGTAGACAACCTCAAATGCTCTGGTGACATTGAGTTCCTTCTTCACCCTGCCTTTGATTATGGCATTGCGATCATTGAGATGTTTGGCCCTGATCCACTTTACCTCCTTTATCACTCGGATTTCAACAAGCACAAGTTAAAAATGATCAAAACACAATTTAGTGCATCACATTAAGGATGTTATAATTAAGAGGGTGTGTACATCCACAACTGAGGAATTATGTTCATCGTTGAGCTGGATGGGCTATAGGCCATCCATGTCGTGTGAGTTGGGCTCGCGCATGATCTCCACCTTGGACTGATGCAGATTCTGCATCGCTGCCTTGCCCATAATGTTCTTAAGATTGAGGTCCCACCTCATTGCCAACACGACACGGCTATCCCCGCCCTTCATCAAATAGATGTCCTTGCCATTCATCATCATCACTAGCGCACATGACCGCATTATCCCAACCTCCGGGTTCTCGGTTGCTCCCTGCTCCATTGCCTCAAAAAATTCCTCCTTTGTCTCCCTCAGCACCTAATCCAGTGTTGTGCGTACTTTTTCGTGTGTGGGAAGGCTGCCCTTAGATGAGGTAGAATTGTCCACCTCGGGAAGATCTGTTCGACCCCTCTTCGACGGCATAAATATTGAAAGAATTTCTAAAAGAAAATTGTCGGTGGACTTTTCAGTCTCTTCTAAGCCGCCAGGTATCCACCTAGCCCATCTAACCCACCCTAGCCTAGCTCAACATAGCCCAAAAATTGTTGCCTTATTAAGACAGACCTCATTCCGACGATGGTTTTGTAACCAAGTGTGCCATCCTTGGCAACCTCACTACTAGGAAAAGGGCTATAGATAGGACTGATTCTAATGGCGCACCTGGTAAGTAGTGCGCCACTACTATATACTAATGGCGGACCGGTTGCTCGTGCGCCATTAGTGTGGAAGACACTAATGGCGCACCGTGCTCACGGTGCGCCACTACTATTGATTTTTTCCCATTTTTCCATACAAACTAATGGCGCATGGATGGCAAAGTGCGCCATTACTAGTTAGAACTAGTAATGGCGCACGACCAAGACAGTGCGCCATTAGTATATAATTTTTTACTTTTTTGCAAACCTACTAATGGCGCACTATGCCAAAGTGCGCCATTAGTAGTTTAAACTACTAATGGCGCATTGTGCCACGGTGCGCCATTATCATAATTTTTTTACTTTTTTGCAAAACTACTAATGGCGCATGTCTCTGTGGTGCGCCATTAGTATGTTGGGTTACTAATGGCGCATGGCTTAGTGGTGCGCCATTAGTAACCTGGGACCAGCTAGATATTTTTGGACAGCCACACCTATACACTCACTTTCCCCACTTCATTCCCCCCACCTCCTTCTCTAAGCTTGTCGGCAGCCTCCTCCTCCTCACCTCATTTGCACCATAGATTCATCAAAATTAAGTGGTGAAATTACCTTTTTTTGATAGGTAAGTAAGGGGAAAGCTATCTTCATGTTGTAGATCTACTTTTTTTCTCCCTAGCTCGCTCCAACAACGTGCACCTGCACTTTTTGTGGCCTAGCTAGATCTATGTATGTTTGTGGTGTTGCTTGTGTTTGTGGTGTTGCATATATGTTTGTGTTTGCAGGTACGGTATTTGAAATGCGATAGTTGCCAATATTTTGCGGAATGTTGATTCATTTCCGTTTAGTGAGAATTTTGGCACTATGCATTCTTTTTGGTCCTATTTTTAGGGAGGTTATGCCAAATTTTTCTTGGTTCTAAAATATCGTTTTCTCTACCCGCAGGCGACCATGGTCCGCATGATGACCGAAGGCGTCGTGAATAGGTTTTGAGCTCCGAAGGCCGAGATGCTTCAAAAGAACGAGACGGAGATAAGATGTCCGTGTCGAAGATGCAAGCTGAAGAGCCTTATTGCGGACCAGGATTCCGGGCAGGTGCGGGACCACCTGCTCTTGCGTGGTTTCATGGATGGCTATCGGTGGCAAGGTGATGAAGATGACTATGAAGTTGTCCATGGGGGCTGGGCAAGAAATGAGGAAGGGCAACAAGACAACCACCGCGGCGAGGGCGGGCGAGAAGACGAAGAATCTCCAGGACATGATCACGACGGTGATGATGTACACAATCATCATGTAGAAGATGTCGTACATGATGATGAGGAAGATCAAGACGAAGGGCATGATCATGAAGATGAAGATGCCGGAGCAGACAACGATGGAGGCTGGGTGCAGGACCCTCATATTCAAGAGCTGCTTCGCAAGCAGACGGATAACGCAAGAGCTGCTGCCCGAGAGAAAGCCAAGCTGGATCAACTGGAGATAGACGCGGTTACTCCATTGTATGAAGGATGCAGGCCCGAGGATACCCGCCTGAAAGTAACGCTCATGGCTCTGGAGATGAAGGTAAAACACAAAATGACCGATGCATGCTTCGACGAGAACATGTCATTCTGGCACGAACGTCTTCCCAAGGGGAACAAGTGCCCGACCAGTTTCGAGGAGGCGAAGAAAATCGTGTGTCCTTTGGATTTACCGCACGTGAAATACCATGTGTGCATGAACAATTGCATTATTTATCGGGACGAGCACGCGGAGTCTACCATATGTCCGGTGTGCGGTGTCACTCGATACAAGAAGAGGAAGAAAGCTCCTCGAAAATCGGTGTGGTACTTTCCGATCACTCCTCGTCTGCAGCGGTATTTCGCGGACCCTAAGGTAGCAAAGCTCCTGCGTTGGCACGCGGATAGGGAGGAGAAGAAGCGGGAAGATGACGGAAATGATCCGGAGATAAATAAAAAAGACAAGATGCTGAGTCACCCTAAGGATGCGAGCGGTGGCAAGCGTTGAACTTGAATACCCAGAATTTGGGAAGGATCCAAGGAACATCGTGCTGGGCGCGAGCACCGATGGAGTCAATCCGTTTGGCAGCCAGAGAAGCACACATAGCACCTGGCCTGTGTTTGTGTGGATGTACAACCTTCCCCCCTGGTTGTGCATGAAGAGGAAGTACATTCACATGAGTATGCTAATTGAAGGGCTGAAACAACCAGGGACCGAAATCAATCTGTATCTGGGGCTGCTGAAGGAGGAGCTAGACACGCTGTGGAAAACACCAGCCAATACGTGGGACGCCGCAGAGAAAGAATATTTCCCTATGAGAGCCGCACTGCTCACGACGGTGCACGACTATCTCGGTTACGGATATCTCACGGGGCAGGTAGTCCACGGATTTTCTGGATGCGTAAGGTGCATGGATGACACAACGTATAGCCAGCTAGATAGAGATCCCGAGTCTTCGAAAACCGTGTTCATGGGACATCGAAGGTGGCTTCGCGACGATGACCCGTGGAGGAAACGCAAGGATCTGTTCGATGGTGAAACCGAACCCCGAAAACGCCCGTGTACGAGGAGCGGCAAGGAAATAGACGAGCTGTTGAAAATTGGAAAGACTGCCCACCGCCGGGAAAAAAGGCGCCAGAGCCGGAAAAAGCGAAGGCGCCAGAGTCGCTGCTGAAGGTATGGAAAACGAGGTCTGTTTTCGGGACTTGTCGATCGAAGATCCACCGTGTGCCTCACAGCCTTGATGTCATGCATATCACGAAGAACGTGTGTAGAGTCTGCTTGGTACCCTGCTCAACATGCCAGAGAGGACCAAAGATGGGCCGAAAGCAAGGGCAGACTTGAAATCAATGGGCATCAGGCAGGAGCTTCACGCTAATGATGATGATGATGATGAGGCGAAGCAGGACACAGAAAGTCGTCGCAAAGGCAAAAAGGCCAAGAAGACCGGAAATGACTACCCTCCCGCGTGCTTCACTCTAAGTCAGGAGGAGATCGAGCAGTTTTTCACCTGCCTCCTAGGAGTAAAACTTCCTTATGGTTACGCGGGGAAGATAAGCAGATACCTAGACCCAACGAAGCGAAGTTCAGCGAGATGAAGTCTCACGACTATCACGCGTCTGATGACGCAGATACTTCCAGTTGCAATCCATTGGGATCATGGACGCGCACGTCCGTGAAACGCTATTTGGCCTATGCAACTTTTTGACGCCATCTCGGAAGTCGATTGGCGTGAGGCAACTCAGAAGGCTACAGGAAGAGATCGTGGTGATACTATGCGAGCTTGAGATGTACTTCCCGCCCGCATTCTTCGACGTTATGGTGCATCTGTTAGTCCATATCGTGGAGGATATCATCCAACTCGGGCCGACGTTCCTGCACAGCATGATGCCGTTCGAAAGGATGAATGGTGTCATCAAAGGATACGTTCGGAACATGTCACGTCCAGAGGGATGTATAGCCAGGGGCTTTCTGACCGAAGAGTGCATCTCCTACTGCACGAATCATCTAGGCATCGAGAACCCCGTTGGTCTTCCCGTCAACAGGCACCTCAGCAGGCTCGCTGGATGGGGTCACCGTGAGGGTCGCCGCGAAATGCATGTCGACTACGAGGGTCGACTCGCCGACTTTGAAAGAGCAAACCTAGTCGCGCTACAACACATAGACGTGGTAGATCCTTGGGTGGTAGAGCACAAAACCTTTATTGAGAAGACGTACAATGACCGAGGCCAACAGAGGACGGACGGAGATATACTCAAAGAGCACAACTCATGTTTCACGCGTTGGTTCAAGCAGAAGCTTCTGTTGTACCCTTTACATGAGGATTCTTCCGCGGAAGAACAACTCATATTCGCCTTGTCAAAGGGCGCCGAGCACAACCTGATGACCTATGAGGCGTACGATATCAACGGCTACACATTCTACACCGAGGAAAAGGACATGAAGAGCGATGGTTATCAGAACTCCGGGGTAACGATGGAATCCTACACCGGCAACGACAAGGACAGATACTACGTAAGGATCGAGGAGATCTGGGAGCTGAGCTACGCTGGAGAGAAGGTCCCGATGTTCCGTGTCAGATGGGCCAAGAGCGTCCTAAAAGAAGACCGGTATTTCACCACCATGGTTATACCCGAAGCCAAATCCAAGACCGCGGGCGCAAACGTCACCGCGAAAAATGAGCCATGGGTACTGGCTTCCCAAGTGGACCAATGCTTCTTCATTACCGACCCGTCAAAGCCCAGTCGTGTTGTCGTGAGGAGAGGCAAAAGGAAGATCATCGGAATGGATGGAGTAGCCAATGAGCAAGACTTCGACAAGTACGGCGACCCGAAGATCGAACCTGACGATGACAATGAAGTAGCAGCACACACCACAAGAACAAGCAGGACCACCCTACCTAAAGGACGTCCGTTCCACAAAAGAACTCCATTTGCGAAAAAGAAGGGCAAGAAGATTGTGAACAGATAGCTAGCTAAGATCGATTGTATTTAAATCGTAGTCTTCATTTCTCGATTGTATTTCATAGGCACTTTTTGATATCATGAATATTTTTAAATTTCATGGGCACTTTTTGAATTCATGAGGAAACTTGATCTCGATCCCCCTCCATCTCGATCTCGATTCCCCCGCCATCTCGATCTCGATTCCCCCGCCATCTCGATCTCGATCCCACTCCATCTCGATCCCTCCCCTGCTCCACCGCCGCCAAAGGGCACCCCCCGCACCCTCCCCCGCTCCTCCGCCGCCGCCGATGATATTTTCAAGTAACAAATTTGAACATATTTTTAAAAAATTATTACTGTTTTTATAAAAAATATTACTGTTATGATTTAAACAAGTTTGAACATATTTAAACACAAATAAATATCAAACAACATTTAAAATGCATAAAAAAATATTGGGGAGCCTGGGAATCGAACCCAGGACCTCCTGGTGTGTGTGCTGCGTGCTGACCAGTCGGGCTAGTGGGCGGGTTCTGATGTAGATAGGGTTAGGTGGTATATAACCTGACAAGTCGGGCTAGATTAAAACAAAATTCTAATGGCGCACCGAGGGGAGGTGCGCCATTAGAATAGTCGTACTTATGGCGCACGAGGGGGTGGTGCGCCATTAGAACCCTCCCCCCACTCCACCTACTGCCTCGCAGACTGTGTCCTCCTCCTCCTCGCCGGATTCCCTCGATCGACCCCAACCGACGCGCCGCGCCGCAGCCGCCGCCTCCGTCGCCCGCAGCCGCCGCCTCCGTCCGCCCCCAGCCGCCCACGCGCCCCGCCGCCTACCTCTCCCTTCCTCCCCTCGAGCACCGCCTCCCATGAAAGCCGCCCCTCCGTCCCCTCCGTCCCCTCCGTCGCCGCCTGCACACCCTAGGGTTCCGGCTCCAAGGTGGGTGGCAAGCTCGACACGCCGCCTCCTCCTCGACGCGCCGCCTCCTCCTCGACGCGCCGCCTCCTCCTCGACGCGCCGCCTCCTCCTCGACGCACCTCCTCCTCGACGCGCCGCCTCCTCCTCGACGTGCCGCCTCCTGAAGGAAATATGCCCTAGAGGCAATAATAAAGTTATTATTTATTTCCTTATACCATGATAAATGTTTATTATTCATGCTAGAATTGTATTAACCGGAAACATAATACATGTGTGAATACATAGACAAACAGATAGTCACTAGTATGCCTCTATAAGACTAGCTCATTAATCGAAGATGGTTATGTTTCCTAACCATAGACTTGTGTTGTCATTTGATTAATGGGATCACATCATTAGGAGAATGATGTGATTGACATGACCCATTCCGTTAGCTTAGCACTTGATCGCTTAGTATGTTGCTAATGCTTTCTTCATGACCCATACATGTTCCTGTAACTATGAGATTATGCAACTCCCGTTTACGGAGGAACACTTTGGTACTACCAAACGTCACAACGTAATCGGGTGATTATAAAGGAGTACTACAGGTGTCTCCAAAGGTACTTGTTGGGTTGGCGATTTCGAGATTAGGTTTTGTCACTCCGATTGTCGGAGAGGTATCTCTAAGCCTTCTCGGTGATACACATCACTTAAGCCTTGCAAGCATTACAACTAATGAGTTAGTTGTGAGATGATGTATTACGGAACGAGTAAAGAGACTTACCAAGAACGAGATTGAACTAGGTATTGGATACCGACGATCGAATCTCGGGTAAGTAACATACCGATGACAAAGGGAACAACGATGTCGTTATGCGGTTTGACCGATAAAGATCTTCAGTAGAATATGTAGGAACCAATATGGGCATCCAGGTTCCGCTATTGGTTATTGACCGAGAATGGTTCTAGGTCATGTCTACATAGTTCTCGAACCCGTAGGGTCCGCACGCTTAACGCTTCGATGACAGTTCATTATGAGTTTATAAGTATTGATGCACGAAGGTTGTTCGAGTCCCGGATGTGATCACGGACATGACGAGGAGTCTCGAAATGGTCGAGACATAAAGATTGATATATTGAAGCCTACATTTGGACATCGGAAGTGTTCCGAGTGAAATCGAATTTACGAAGTACCGGAGGTTACCGGAACCCCGGGAACTACATGGGCCATAGTGGGCCTTGGTGGAAAGGAGAAAGGGCCAGCCCTAGGTGGCGCGCCCCCCTTCCCTAGTCCTATTAGGACTAGGAAGGTGGGCCGCCCCCTCTCTCTTTCCTCCGGGAATCCTAATCCAACTAGGATTGAGGGGAATCCTACTCCCGGAGGAGTAGGACTCTCCGCGCGCCCCTCTTGGCCGGCCAGCCCCTCCCCTTGGCTCCTTTATATACGGGGCAGGGGCACCCTAGAACACACAAGTTGATCTACGGATCGTTCCTTAGCCGTGTGCGGTGCCCCTTCCACCATATTCCACTTCGGACGATCGTCAGAGAGCTTAGGCGAAGCCCGCGCCGGAGAAGTCATATCGTCGCGGAGCTTAGGCGAAGCCCCGCGTCGGTGGAGCATCAACATCGCCACCACGCCGTCGTGCTGACGGAACTCATCCCCGACACTTTGCTGGATCGGAGTCCGGGGATCGTCATCGAGCTGAACGTGTGCAGAACTCGGAGGTGCCGTACGTTCGGTGCTTGGATCGGTCGGATCGTGAAGATGTACGACTACATCAACCGCGTTGTTATAACGCTTCCGCTTTCGGTCTCACGAGTGCGTGGACGGACACTCTCCCCTCTCGTTGCTATGCCATCACCATGGTCTTGCGTGTTCGTAGGAAATTTTTTGAAATTACTACGTTCCCCAACAGTGGCATCCGAGCCTGGTTTTATGCGTTGATGTCATATGCACGAGTAGAATACAAATGAGTTGTGGGCGATATAAGTCATACTGCTTACCAGCATGTCATACTTTGGTTCAGCGGTATTGTGAGATGAAGCGGCCTGGACCGACATTACGCGTACGCTTACGCGAGACTGGTTTCACCGCTCCGAGCACTCGTTGCTTAAAGGTGACCGGCGGTGTCTGTCTCTCTCACTTTAGTTGAACTGAGTGTGGCTCGCCCGGTCCTTGCGAAGGTTAAAACAGCACCAACTTGACAAACTATCGTTGTGGTTTTGATGCGTAGGTAAGAACGGTTCTTGCTCAGCCCGTAGCAGCCACGTAAAACTTGCAACAACAAAGTAGAGGACGTCTAACTTGTTTTTGCAGGGCATGATGTGATGTGATGTGGTCAAGACGTGATGCTATATTTTATTGTATGAGATGATCATGTTTTGTAACCGAGTTATCGGCAACTGGCAGGAGCCATATGGTTGTCGCTTTATTGTATGAAATGCAAACGCCATGTAATTGCTTTACTTTATCACTAAGCAGTAGCGATAGTCGTAGAAGCAATAGTTGGCGAGACGACAACGATGCTACGATGGAGATCAAGGTGTCGCGCCGGTGACGATGGTGATCATGGCGGTGCTTCGGCGATGGAGATCACAAGCACAAGATGATGATGACCATATCATATCACTTATATTGATTGCATGTGATGTTTATCCTTTATGCATCTTATCTTGCTTTGATTGACGGTAGCATTATAAGATGATCTCTCGCTAAAATTATCAAGAAGTGTTCTCCCTGAGTATGCACCGTTGCCAAAGTTCGTAGTACCCAGACACCACGTGATGATCGGGTGTGATAAGTTCTACGTCCATCTACAACGGGTGCAAAACAGTTGCACGCGCGGAATACTCAGGTTAAACTTGACGAGCCTTGCATATAATAGATATGGCCTCGGAACACGGAGACCGAAAGGTCGAACGTGAATCATATAGTAGATATGATCAACATAGTGATGTTCACCATTGAAACTACTCCATCTCACGTGATGATCGGACATGGTTTAGTTGATTTGGATCACGTAATCACTTAGATAACTAGAGAGATGTCTGTCTAAGTGGGAGTTTTTAATATGATTAATTAAACTTAAATTTATCATGAGCTTAGTACCTGATAGTATTTTGCTTGTCTATGTTTACTGTAGATAGATGGCTCGTGCTGTTGTTCCGTTGAATTTTAATGCGTTCCTTGAGAAAGCAAAGTTGAAAGATGATGGTAGCAATTACACGGACTGGGTCCGTAACTTGAGGATTATCCTCATTGCTGCACAGAAAAATTACGTCCTGGAAGCACCGCTGGGTGACAGGCCTGCTGCAGGAGCTGAGCCAGAAGTTGTGAACGTCTGGCAAAGCAAAGCTGATGACTACTCAATAGTTCAGTGTGCCATGCTTTACGGCTTAGAACCGGGTCTTCAACGACGTTTTGAACGTCATGGAGCATATGAGATGTTCCAGGAGTTGAAGTTAATATTTCAAGCAAATGCCCGGATTGAGAGATATGAAGTCTCCAATAAGTTCTATAGCTGCAAGATGGAGGAGAATAGTTCTGTCAGTGAGCACATACTCAAAATGTCTGGGTATAATAATCACTTAATTCAGCTGGGAGTTAATCTTCCGGATGATAGTGTCATTGACAGAATTCTCCAATCACTGCCACCAAGCTACAAGAGCTTCGTGATGAACTATAATATGCAAGGGATGACCAAAACAATTCCTGAGCTCTTCGCAATGCTAAAAGCCACGGAGGTAGAAATCAAGAAAGAGCATCAAGTGTTGATGGTCAACAAGACCACTAGTTTCAAGAAAAAGGGCAAAGGAAAGAAGAAGGGAAACTTCAAAAAGAACAGCAAGAAAGTTGCTGATCAAGAGAAGAAACCCAAGTCTGGACCTAAACCTGAAACTGAGTGTTTTTACTGCAAGCAGACTGGACACTGGAAGCGGAACTGCCCCAAGTATTTGGCGGATAAAAAGGATGGCAAGGTGAACAAAGGTATATGTGATATACATGTTATTGATGTGTACCTTACTAGAGCTCGTAGTAGCACCTGGGTATTTGATACTGGTTCTGTTGCTAATATTTGCAACTCGAAACAGGGACTACGGAATAGACGAGCACGGCAAAGGACGAGTTGACGATGCGCTGGGAAATGGTTCCAAAGTCAATGTGATCGCGGTCGGCACGCTACCTCTACATCTACCTTCGGGATTAGTTTTAGACCTAAATAATTGTTATTTGGTGCCAGCGTTGAGCATGAACATTATATCTGGATCTTGTTTGATGCGAGACGGTTATTCATTTAAATCAGAGAATAATGGTTGTTCTATTTATATGAGTAATATCTTTTATGGTCATGCACCCTTGAAGAATGGTCTATTCTTGTTGAATCTCGACAGTAGTGATACACATATTCATAATGTCGAAGCCAAAAGATGCAGAGTTGATAATGATAGTGCAACTTATTTGTGGCACTGCCGTTTAGGTCATATCGTGTAAAACGCATGAAGAAACTCCATACAGATGGACTTTTGGAATCACTTGATTATGAATCACTTGGTACTTGTGAACCGTGCCTCATGGGCAAGATGACTAAAACACCGTTCTCCGGTTGTATGGAGAGAGCAACATATTTGTTGGAAATCATACATACAGATGTATGTGGTCCGATGAATGTTGAAGCTCGTGGCGGATATCGTTATTTTCTCACCTTCACAGATGATTTGAGTAGATATGGGTATATCTACTTAATGAAACACAAATCTGAAACATTTG
Source organism: Aegilops longissima (assembly GCA_021605205.1). Taxonomy (NCBI): domain Eukaryota; kingdom Viridiplantae; phylum Streptophyta; class Magnoliopsida; order Poales; family Poaceae; genus Aegilops; species Aegilops longissima. The sequence goes on along the minus strand of CM038679.1, from coordinate 767,669,927 downwards.
AAAAGTTCAAAGAATTTCAGAGTGAAGTGGAAAATCATCGTAACAAGAAAATAAAGTTTCTACGATCTGATCGTGGAGGAGAATATTTGAGTTACGAGTTTGGTTTACATTTGAAACAATGTGGAATAGTTTACGCAACTCACGCCACCCGAACACCACAGAGAAATGGTGTGTCCGAACGTCGAATCGTACTTTACTAGATATGGTGCGATCTATGATGTCTATTTCGGATTTACCGCTATCGCTTTGGGGTTATGCTTTAGAGACGGCCGCATTCACGTTAAATAGGACACCGTCAAAATCCGTTGAGACGACGCCTTATGAACTGTGGTTTGGCAAGAAACCAAAGTTGTCGTTTCTTAAAGTTTGGGGCTGCGATGCTTATGTAAAGAAACTTCAACCAGATAAGCTCGAACCCAAATCGGAAAATGTGTCTTCATAGGATACCCAAAGGAGACTGTTGGGTACACCTTCTATCACAGATCTGAAGGCAAGATTTTCGTTGCTAAATTCGGATCCTTTCTAGAGAAGGAGTTTCTCTCGAAAGAAGTGAGTGGGAGGAAAGTAGAACTTGATGAGATAATTGTATCTGCTCCCTTATTGGAAAGTAGTTCATCACAAGAAATGGTTCCTGTGACAACTACACCAATTAGTGAGGAAACTAATGATGATGATCATGAAGCTTCAGATCAAGTTACTACTGAACTTCGTAAGGTCAACCAGGGTAAAATACGCACCAGAGTGGTACGGTAATCTTATTCGGAAGTCATGTTACTTGACCATGGCGAACCTACAAACTATGAAGAAGCGATGGTGAGCCCAGATTCATGAAATGGCTGGAAGCCATGAAATCTGAGATGGGATCCATGTATGAGAACAAAGTATGGACTTTGGTTGACTTGCCGATGATCGGCAAGCCATTGAAAATAAATGGATCTTTAAGAAGAAGACTGACGCCGATGGTAATATAACTGTCTACAAAGCTCGACTTGTTGCGAAAGGTTTTCGACAAGTTCAAGGGGTTGACTACGATGAGACTTTCTCACCCGTAGCGATGCTTAAGTCTGTCCGAATCATGTTAGCAATTGCCGCATTTTATGATTATGAAATTTGGCAAATGGATGTAAAAACTACATTCTTGAATGGATTTCTAGAAGAAGAGTTGTATATGATGCAACCAGAAGGTTTTGTCGATCCAAAGGGTACTAACAAAGTGTGCAAGCTCCAGCGATCAATTTATGGTCTGGTGCAAGCCTCTCGGAGTTGGAATAAACGCTTTGATAGTGTGATCAAAGCATATGGGTTTATACAGACTTTTGGAGAAGCCTGTATTTACAAGAAAGTGAGTGGGAGCTCTGTAGCATTTCTAATATTATATGTGGACGACATATTATTGATTGGAAATGATATAGAATTTCTGGATAGCATAAAAGGATACTTGAATAAAAGTTTTCAATGAAAGACCTCGGTGAAGCTGCTTACATATTGGGCATCAAGATCTATAGAGATAGATCAAGACGCTTAATTGGACTTTCACAAAGCACATACCTTGATAAAGTTTTGAAAAGTTCAAAATGGATCAGGCAAAGAAAGGTTTTTTACCTGTATTACAAGGTGTAAGATTGAGTCAGACTCAATGCCCGACCACAGCAGAAGATAGAGAGAAAATGAAAGATGTTCCCTATGCTTCAGCCATAGGCTCTATCATGTATGCAATGCTGTGTACCAGACCGACGATGCTTAGCTGTAAGCTTGGCAGGAAGGTACCAAAGTAATCCAGAGTGGATCATGGACAGCGGTCAAGAACATCCTGAAATACCCGAAAAGGACTAAGGATATGTTTCTCGATATGGAGGTGACAAAGAGCTAGTCGTAAATGGTTACGTCGATGCAAGCTTTGACACTGATCCGGACGATTCTAAATCGCAAACCGGATACGTGTTTTTATTAAACGGTGGAGCTGTCAGTTGGTGCAGTTCTAAACAAAGCGTCGTGGCGGGATCGCATGTGAAGCGGAGTACATAGCTGCTTGAAGTAGCAAATGAAGGAGTCTGGATGAAAGAGTTCATTTCCGATCTAGGTGTCATACCTAGTGCATCGGGACCGATGAAGATCTTCTGTGACAATCTGGTGCAATTGCCTTGGCAAAGGAATCCAGATTTCACAAGAGGACCAAGCATATCAAGAGACGCTTCAATTCCATTCGGGACCAAGTCCAAGTGGGAGACATAGAGATTTGCAAAATACATACGGATCTGAATGTTGCAGATCCGTTGACTAAGCCTCTTCCACGAGCAAAACATGATCAGCACCAAGACTCCATGGATGTTAGAATCATTACTATGTAATCTAGATTATTGACTCTAGTGCAAGTGGGAGACTGAAGGAAATATGCCCTAGAGGCAATAATAAAGTTATTATTTATTTCCTTATACCATGATAAATGTTTATTATTCATGCTAGAATTGTATTAACCGGAAACATAATACATGTGTGAATACATAGACAAACAGATAGTCACTAGTATGCCTCTACAAGACTAGCTCATTAATCAAGATGGTTATGTTTCCTAACCATAGACATGTGTTGTCATTTGATTAATGGGATCACATCATTAGGAGAATGATGTGATTGACATGACCCATTCCGTTAGCTTAGCACTTGATCGCTTAGTATGTTGCTAATGCTTTCTTCATGACCCATACATGTTCCTGTAACTATGAGATTATGCAACTCCGTTTACGGAGGAACACTTTGGTACTACCAAACGTCACAACGAATCGGGTGATTATAAAGGAGTACTACAGGTGTCTCCAAAGGTACTTGTTGGGTTGGCGTATTTGAGATTAGGTTTTGTCACTCCGATTGTCGGAGAGGTATCTCTAGGCCTTCTCGGTGATACACATCACTTAAGCCTTGCAAGCATTACAACTAATGAGTTAGTTGTGAGATGATGTATTACGGAACGAGTAAAGAGACTTACCGTAACGAGATTGAACTAGGTATTGGATACCGACGATCGAATCTCGGGTAAGTAACATACCGATGACAAAGGGAACAACGTATGTCGTTATGCGGTTTGACCGATAAAGATCTTCAGTAGAATATGTAGGAACCAATATGGGCATCCAGGTTCCGCTATTGGTTATTGACCGAGAATGGTTCTAGGTCATGTCTACATAGTTCTCGAACCCGTAGGGTCCGCACGCTTAACGCTTCGATGATGAGTTCATTATGAGTTTATAAGTATTGATGCACGAAGGTTGTTCGAGTCCCGGATGTGATCACGGACATGACGAGGAGTCTCGAAATGGTCGAGACATAAAGATTGATATATTGAAGCCTACATTTGGACATCGGAAGTGTTCCGAGTGAAATCGGAATTTACTGAGTACCGGAGGTTACCGGAACCCCCGGAACTACATGGGCCATAGTGGGCCTTGGTGGAAAGGAGAAAGGGCCAGCCCTAGGTGGCGCGCCCTTCCCTAGTCCTATTAGGACTAGGAAAGGTGGGCCGCCCCCTCTCTCTCTTTCCCCTCCGGGAATCCTAATCCAACTAGGATTGGGGGAATCCTACTCCCGGAGGAGTAGGACTCCTGGCGCCCCCTCTTGGCCGCCAGCCCCTCCCCTTGGCTCCTTTATATACGGGGCAGGGGCACCCTAGAACACACAAGTTGATCTACGGATCGTTCCTTAGCCGTGTGCGGTGCCCCTTCCACCATATTCCACTTCGGACATATCGTCAGAGCTTAGGCGAAGCCCTGCGCCGGAGAAGTCATATCGTCGCGGAGCTTAGGCGAAGCCCCGCGTCGGTGGAGCATCAACATCATCACCACGCCGTCGTGCTGACGGAACTCATCCCCGACACTTTGCTGGATCGGAGTCCGGGATCGCCATCGAGCTGAAGCGTGTGCAGAACTCGGAGGTGCCGACGTTCGGTGCTTGGATCGGTCGGATCGTGAAGACGCACGACTACATCAACAGCGTTGTTATAACGCTTCGCTTTCGGTCTCACGAGTGCGTGGGCGGACACTCTCCCTCTCGTTGCTATGCCATCACCATGGTCTTGCGTGTTCGTAGGAAATTTTTGAAATTACTACGCCCCAACACCTCCTCCTCCTCGCGCGCCCGCCCGCCTCCTCAAGCCGGGCGCCTCCACGGCAGCCTGCCGTTATCCCATAGGTGATTCCTCACCTCTCCCCCTTCCCTCCTCCCCCCTAGGCTACCTCCCGCAACTACCACAACCCTCTTCCCCCGTGTTCTAGGGTTAGCAAATTTGAGTGTCCTCTCGTGAGCCTCTCTTCAACTGTTTTTGCTGCTGTTTGGTTCTGAAGATGAGTAGCAAGTATAGTAGGAAGATGATGCATAGTAGGAAGATGATGCATAGTATTGATGAATTTTTTCTTATGAAACTGAAATTATTAACTCCCTCTGTAATTTGTAAGACATCCAGTAATTTTCCTAAGTAATCGAGAAGAATTTATATACCAGCACATAATAAGAACCCTAATTAGTACAGTTTCCGTTAGCACACTGGTAAGATATAACTTACAACTTTACAAGTATCTCTAGTCAAGTCTGATATTGCTTTTGCTTATATGCGGTCAATTTCTCAACTTGATAACTAGTAGATCAGTAGTTTATATATTGTCACATTGACTAGGTTTCATACAAAAAAATCCAGATTACATAAATTTGTAATTTTATATGGCAATATTATATAGTGGTGAAAGGCTCAGCTCTGTCTGACTAATGCTATGCAATGTTATAAAATGGCTAACAGCCACACATGTGAATCTGTTCTTGATACACCTTTTCCCTTTTCTTAGAATCATCATATACATCTGCATATTTCAGGTTTCCAAGGAGGTAAAGCAATTGAAGTTCAGACAGTGCAGCAGCAGCAACACCTCCAAGGTGAGAAATATGTTCAGTTAGGTACAGTTAGCATCATGTAAGAAAATGGCCATAATGTGCCCTGATAATGATGTATTTTGTCATAAAAATATATAGTGGACTGCCATGATAATGACATGGTCCTGTGTTTGCAAGCTGTCATAATCTTCAGTTTACTTGACTTTTGAGCCTGCTAGTAGTTTACATCCATGAGTTGTTTTATTGACACGGCACATTTGCAATGGAGTTTTATATATCTTTAGCCACTGTTCATTAACAACAAGTCAGTTTTGTTTATAGTTGAAAGTAAGTGTGTGGTTTGAAATTTTGACTGTTGGGGCGTAGTATTGTAACTAGAAGACCATGTATTTTCAGAATTGAGCTAAAGATTTGGGGGGTAGTATTTCTGATTTTAGAGCACCTTTGCTGGATGTATTTTACAGCAGCTGTTGGAATCAAAACAATGCTTGTGGGCTGTCCTGTTAAGTTGAGTGAGTCATTAGAGGGCAGATAGAGTGACCCACACCAATTAATGTTTACGAAGAAGAAGAATAAACCTGTTGCTGCTGCTGTTATGCAACCTGGGAGGTTCTGGTTTGCTGTATCTCCACCAGTTTGGGTTGGTGAATGTGGATGATTTTTTTATCCTATGAACTCATTGTACTGCTACAAGAATTTGGTATCATCATGGTATAATTTTGTTAACATTCTAGTTTTGTTAGATAGTGGCTACACTAATCTAGAGTGATACAATTTTCCTTCCCATTTGGTATCATCATGTTCAGTGTATACAGTTATAACATCATGTGGGTTTTTTAAGTCTGTTTACAGCTCATGTGGGTTTTAACATCATGTGGGTTGGTGAACGTGGATGATTTTTTTATCTTGTGAACTTGAATGTTGCAATGTTGTTTTCTTCAGAGGCTACTGTCAAAAACTTGAGCAAAGATAGGCCCTTGAGTTTGCCGGAATGTCGATTAACTTCCGTTCGGCAAATTGGTATTACTATATGCCCTATTTTCAGCAAAGGTCATGCTAAAATTTTCCGTGAATTTTAGCATGACTTTGCTAAAATAGGACATATGGGGTACTACGACTAATGCATGGGCATGGTATCTTAGTACTTAGTTAAGTAGGATCAACTGCCCTGCAATTCTTGCTGCATTAAACCATAGGTGGCAATAGAGCCAAGTGATTAGGCCCAACTTAGAATTCTCCTTAGCATCGATAAACCCTAGATGATAAACCCAACATAGGTTGCAATAGAGCCAAGTGATTAGTGCCAAGTGATTAGGCCCAACCTAGGGTGCCTCGGCATCGATAAACCCTAAATGATGAAAACTTAACTTGGCTGCCCCGGATGCCTCGGTGTCGATGAGAACCTAAATGATGTACGCTTAGGCTTTTAGGGTGCCTCGGCGTCGACAAACCCTAAATGATGAAAGCTTAGGCTTTTAGGGTGCCTCGGTGTCGAGAAACCCTAAATGATGAGACCATGATCTTGTTCCTTGACAATAACCAACTTTTTGACCAGACTTTTTTCCTATTTAGAGCGAAACATGGCCCACAACGATGAGGCCGGTGGTTCGGGCGGCAAGCAATTCTGGGAGCTGTCCCAGGAGATGGAGGAACAACCTCACCGCTATGAGGACGTCGCGGAAGACACCGATCCTGATTATACAACCCCTAGTGGCGTCGGGGATGACACCACTGTAGGTGCCGCCGAGGATGCCACCACTGATGATGGCGGCGCACACACAGATGGCAGCCAATCGAAGAAGCAAAGGAAGGACCGGCGTCCGAATGCTCTCCGCACCGTCAAGGAGGAATTCACTCAAGTGGACTCCGACGGGAATCCAACGGAGCCCAAACATATAGTCAAGGGGTACTCGGTTAAGCTCGGGTGCATTCTCCAGAGCACCGTCTCGATCAACACCGAGAACCTTAGGCATAAGGACCGAGGGAATTTGCGCAACCTCCTCTTCACGAAGCTGCACGAACGATACAAGTTCCCCGCCGAATTTGAAAACACACGCCTCTCAGGGAATAAAGTGAACAGTGCCGCCCTCACGAAGATGAGCACGGCCCTGTCTACTTGGAGAAGCGCGGTGAAGAAAATGATTGATAAAGGTGATAGTTATGAGAAGATCAAGGCGAAATATCTTTGATGAGCGAAGATGAGTACAAGGAGTTCAAGATCAAGTGCTCGACCAGTGCAACCTCCGAATCAAGTCAGTGGAGGAAAGAAATGCGGGAGTTGAACTTAGGGGAACACAAACTCGGTCCCGGCGGTTACAGAGTGGCGGAGCCTATTTGGGACAAGGAGGACGCGGAGCGTGCCGAGCAAGGCCTACCGCCCTGCTTCGAGAAATACATCGGTAACAAGCAGACCAGGAACTATGTCAGGGCCCGGTACAAGGAGGACCCGATAACAAAGGAGCTTACCACGGATCTGAAGACCAGGGCGCTTGAGCTTGTTCTTGTAAGGAATACACCCCCGTGTAATTAGCTCCATATGGTTGCACTCTAACTAATCCCCAATATTTCTAAATGGTTCACGTTCCTTTCGCAGGAAACTGAAAGCAGTAGCGCGGGGTCGTCTCAGAGCTCCCCTTTCGACAACCCTTTAAATAGGGCGTTGAACATAATGAAAAGCAAGGATAAGATCACTAAGCCGACGTCAGCTGGTCGTGTGGCCGGCAAAGGCTTGTCCAGAAAATGGGCATCATACTATACCGCTGGTGTGCGGAAGGAGAAAAAGGCCAGCTTGGAAAGCCAGACGCGCGAGGTTGAAGCACTCAAGGCACAAGTGGCGCGGATTCCGGAGCTTGTCCAAGAGCAAGTGGAACAACAACTGGGAACGAAGCTCAACGCCATGGTGCCTACGTTGATTCATGGCTGACGACGTGGATTGCGGGCGGCCAACAGGGGCCTCCCGGTTCCCAGCTTCACGGCCAGCAACTTCGCGACAGCTTGCAGCGGCGCCATTGGTGTCTCCGGCGGCGGCGCCATTGGTGTCTCCTGCGGAGGCGGTATTCGTGTCTCCGGCGCCGGCACGGGCATTGGAGCTTATGCACCCGGGTGTACGCCGGCCGGCACCTCGCCAGCAAGCTCCCCCTCCGTCAGGTGCCTCGACATTAGCCGAGCTCGACGGCATCACGGTAACTAAGCCTCTCGGCCGATGACTTCATCTCCTTGCCTTGGCATCCCTGACGCCCTGTACATGTTTTCGCAGGGCACCGCCGACGTTCCTTGCACTCTTCTGCACTTCGTGGGCCACAACCTCAACTATACAGAGGAATTAGGAGGTGGGCCCACGACACAATATACACATACACAATATATTCAACATTGATTTTCGGAAAGCAATCGAAGTATCATGTCAAACACATGCAAGGAGATCGTGACGGCGGCAGCGGGAGCACCAATACCGATGTTGGGGGTGTCGCAATTTCGCCGTCCGGATCGAGAGGACTACGCACTATGGGCGATGAACATGGATGTCGCGATGGATGGAGCTGAGCTCTGGGAAGCCGTTGACCCCGGCGGCGCTGAGTACGCGAAGAGCGCGGCGAAGTATCGGATGGATCGTCAGGCGTTAACGGCGATATGCTCCGCCATGCCGAAGGATGTGCTACAACACCTCGTCGGAAAGAAAACGGCAAAGGAGGCATGGGAGACCATCAAGATCCTGCACCAGGGTCATGACCGTGTCAAGGAAGCACACCTTCAGTCCCTGATGAGAAGCTACGAGTGGCTGAAGAAGTATGACCCTCCCATCTCAAGACCCTCGTCAACGGCATACACAGCTATTGTTCAACCCTAGAAGAAGTTGCAATCGTCCGACGGTTTTTGCGCGCCGCGCTGGCACGCTACATTCAGACCGTCACGTCGATCGACCAATGTCTCGATCTGAAGACTCTCACGGTCGAGGATCTCGTCGGAAGGTTCAAGGCCCATGACGAGAGAATTTGTGTCAGTTTCGGCGACGCGGAGGCGAGTGAGCACCTGATGCTGACAAAGGCGCAATGGATTGTCCTGTCAAAAGAAAAGCAAGGCGGGTCCACGAGCAGCAGCAAGAGGAAGGGGAAGCGGCGCTCAGCAAGAAAAAACTATGGATCAGTAATGTTGTTGAATTATGGAACAATAGTGAATCTGTTTATTTTCAATTGTTACCAAAATCATGTGACAATGAAGAAGAATAGTTTAATTTACTGGATTGTAATATTGGGAACGGATATACCTGAATCTTTTTGTTTCCTATGGTTTGTAATAATGAATGATGAACACCTTGATTTGTTTGAACCTGATTTTTTTTTTGTTTCCTATCGTGGAGAGAGATATTCGCTGCTTGTGATTTGTTCAAATAACCTTTTGTAGACGAACTGTCTTCTATCACAGATTTTGCTACCTTGAAAGTATCACCCACACGCCACCGGATACAAGATACAGATAGAAATAATGACACGACTGTTTCATAAAAAACTCTATGACAGAAAGAAAATAAGAACGAAAGGAAGCGGAAGAACTGGATATAAAGTTCAGCTTTTTCCCTGCTTTCATCCTAATCACTGGATATAAAGAAAATAGAAAATTAAGCCTGCAATATTAAGCAAGAAAGCTTGCAGGCCACCGTGGTATTTCTTTTCTCCACCTACTCTGCTTTGCTCTGTTCTCTACATTCTGAATTTTTAACACCTTAAGGTTTCTGAACTGAACATTGAAGACTCGCAGGCAGCTTAAGGTTTCAGGCATAAGTTAGGTCGACTTGGACCACTACACTCGAGTAGTTAAGAGGGATTCATGTTTTCGGGGCGTTACACTCTTGTCTAGTTGTCTTGTGTTTGGCCGTGCTCTGTTTGGCCGTGCTCTGCTTGGCCGTGCTCTGCTTCATCAGCACGGGTTGCATCCGGGACTTGGGTGGAAAGGCTTGCTGTTCTTGGGGTGCAGCTGGCTCCTCTGTCTCGCCATGATCTGCTTCGGCCTCACTATGGAGAGTACACCAATAACGGTGCAAAATGCCATGGCAGCTTGCAGTGAACACTCGATGTTTTTCCATATCCTATAGTTTGTAGTATAGTTGAAAGATGGGACAGTACTGAATCTGTTTAGTTTCCGTGGTTACTAAAATCATGGGACGATGAAGAGTCGCTTGATTTACTGGGCTCTAATACTGTGAGCTGATGAACCTGAATTTATTTGATTCATAAGGTCTGTAATAATGTGGAATGATAAGAACCTCTAGACGGGGAAAAGGTATAATTAATCTGAACATTGAGTAAGCAAGATTGTGGGACAACGGGTTGAACCGTAACAATAAACTTGCATTCTGGTCCGTCCTTGTCCCATACTCTGCCTTTGTCTCTTCTCCCCTAGGGACTGCTGGTCAGCACTCACTCATGGCAGCGTTCGACGGAATGTGAAAAGACTTGGGGATGGATCGTGGTCCTTCAAATTAACAAAGGGAGCCTGCAGGTTTGCAGGTGATAGACATTGTTAACCGAGACTTGCCAGTCTTTGGAATGGACCGAGGCCCTTATTAACAAACTCATACGAGTAGATCTGACGAGCCGATCGATGGACCCTTAAGTTGTTCACGTTAAACTACAGCCTGGGAGCTTGTTACCTCTCATACAAGCCAACTTGACTTTCGGTGGATGGACGTGAAGAAGTGCAGCGCCCCCGCCGGTCCTCCATGGTGGTATCATCAATTGACTGATGCGTTTGTGAGTGTACACAGTTCTATAAGTCTATGAGGAGTTTGATATTTACAGAGAAATGCGATCCCTAAAAATGAAGTTCTTCAACTGAAGACTTTGGATTTCTGATGACTTTCTGAAGACTTTGAAAATGAAGAAACTGGTGTGACCTTGAAGACTTGGCAATCATTCGAGGAACATGAAGCGTGAAGACTTTTGTTTTCGTAGTTTCATTTTCTCTTTCTTGAGTCATAAGAAACATCGTAAGGTTAAAGGGGGTCGAGGAAATACTAAGGAAAATTTCCTTGTGATGCTCAACTCAAAATCCTACACCTACCAATCCCTTCGAGTGAAGCCATTGGAAATCTCATACAGTTCAATCAATTTATTCAGTGACAGAGACGAAGTTCTTCTGGTCTCTGAAGAATTTGTTCTGACTGAGGAGTTAGGCATTCGCCAGTGCGGATTGCCTATACAGTGAGGAACATGATAGCCCTGAGGAATTTGAGAGTAAAATTTCCGACCGTTGTTGTGCTATGCGCCAGCTGTCCCAAAATATCTACCCACCTAACGGTCATATCATTGAAGGACATATATGTCTTATCATGTCGGGCTGCTCCCTAGGCTATAAATAGCCGCCCCCTATAACCACTAGATGGTTGGCTGCTCCGAGAAAAACTGACACTTGTCATTTGAGAGCAACCCATCCTCCGAGGAATTTGAGCGAAAATCATCAAGTGAGGAAAACCAAAACCCAAATCCAAACACCTACAAACCCAAAGTGATTGAGCATATCACTGAAGAGATTGATCCTGCGTGGATCTGACGCTTGTTACCTTTGAAGACTGTGCATCTTCCAGACTGTTAGGTGTCATGGTCTAGAGCATCCAAGAGGAATTGTGGTCGCCGAGTGACCGAGTTTGTGAAGGTTTGGAAGTCACCTGAAGACTTACCACGAGTGATTGGGCGAGGTCTGTGTGACCTTAGCTCAAGGGGAATACGGTGAGGACTAAGTGTCCTGAACTGCGTGTTCAGGACTGGGTGTCCGGGACTGTGTGTCCTCAGGTTTGAATACCTAGCCTCCCTAACCAGACGTACAACTGTCACAGCAGTTGGAACTGGTCTATCAAATCATTGTCTTCACCAAGCCTACTGGTTCTATTTCCTCAACCCTTTGATTTCCTCATTACTGTGTTGAGTGCTTGTTTATATCTGTGTTTGAAGACTTTGACTGAAGACTTTCTCAATTTACTCAGTTCAATTTCTTCAGTCTGTTTGTCTTCATCCTGAGCTATCCTGTGTTTTACGCTTTCTGTACTCTGTGCTTGTCTTCATTTCAGCATGATGATTATGCTTGTCTTCTGTTATGTTTACTTTTGAGTACTTATTCCGCTATAAATTAGTTCTTCATTTTGGAATTTCCTCACCAGCAAATTCCTCAGTGAAGAATTCATAAAAATCGCCTATTCAACCCCCCTCTAGTCGATATACCGCACTTTCAGTGCAACGCTAGTCGAGCTAGTCCCCAAGAAGTCAGCAAGGGGAAAGTCCTCTGCATTTTTTTCTTGATTTTTCCTGGTCCAAGTGAAAACGGCCGGAACCAAGGAAGTAGATATATCTGCAACCACCTGTTTTGCGGCAGCTACCGCTGTTGCGACTGTCTGAGATGATTTCTTCTCAACCGCAATCTCAACATTCTTGTCGATGTTTTCTTCAGTTAACCACCGTCTTTCCTTTCTCTCCTCCGTTGACTCACGGTAGTACTTCTTACACGTGGCGCCGTCTCCGACACCGTGCACGCGTCCATACGACGGTAGAGTCCACCGAGAGTCGTTTCAATATGTTCAATGCCCGGTTGAATGGAGTGTCCCACTTGGGCCTCGCCAATGCCTCAGATGGCGAGTCGCTTTCGGCCGCAATCCTGTGTTGCTCTCTCTGCAAAAGGCACAATGATCGTTTACAAATATGACTAATGTGTGCAGTCGAATTGATCAGAAACTAAAATTACCAGCAGTCCCATGAACTCCGTCGTGATCGTGTTTATCTCGTAAACCTTCTTCACTGGGTCCGAACAGTGCCGGGCCCTGAGGACATCATGCTCCTGCGGGATGGTGAACTCCGCCAAGGGGTCTTGGATGCACAGACTCGCGGCTTCCCGTCCTCCTTGGCCCATTTGGACCTCTTTCCGCCGTAACCACGGCTTCTGAGGTGGTGGCTCCCAATGTTCCTCTCTTGAAGCACCTTCATGTACTTAGACTTCTTTTGGCAGCTTTGGCCTCGCAAGCCTCCTTGAATATTTGAAACTGCTCCTCTGTGATTGTCGGATTATCCTTTACAATCTCGGAGTACGGTTCCTTCTTGTCGATGATCCTTGCTTTCACCCTTGTTTTCCATGCGGCCAACGCGTCGCTAAACTTGGTCATGGTGTGTTTGTTTATCTTCTTCATTGCCGGGTCCTTATCTGGAGCTTCATAATCCTTTTCATTCCGGCCCGGGAACAAGAATATCTGGTGAAACTTCTTTAGGAGGGAGAGCCTCATATTATCTATCTTCTGTAGTTTCTCATTGTTGATGGTTTCGGTTGTCCGTATGATGCAGCCTATTTGATTGCCGTAGCACGAGTGCGCTTCCTCAGGCGCTTTTGGCTCAAAATTGCCATCGTCCACCTCCGTGACCACCGGTCTAGTAGTCCTGAGTTTGTTAGGAAGCCGTTGCCTCTTTGCTTTCGGTTCTACACCGGCTCCGCTCCCCGAGGCAGCGCCGGTCTCAGTCTCAGTGCCGGTCTCGATGTTGGTCTGAGTCTCAGCGCCGGTCTCAGTCTCAGCACCGGTCTGCGTGTCGGTCTCAGTCGCCGATGCCACCGGTGGGCCCAACAAATACATCGGTTGATCGTCGGGAAGGCTCAAAAATTCGTCTGCCGCCCGGTAGACGTCGTCGCAATCACCAGAACCCTGTCCTTCATCGTTGCTAGCCATGTTTCCTACGATTAAATCTAGTCAATTAATTCTAGACCTAATAAAATGAATAATGACATAAAAAGGCCTATTGTTTTGCAGGAACGTTGACTCCTTCCCGGTGCGGAAAATCCCGGGCACTCAATATGTCCTAGTTTGTAGCACAAGTCATGCCGAAATTCACGGAAAATTTCGGCATGACCTTGGCTAAAAAGTGGACAAATCTAGAACCTGAAATTTGCCAGAACGGAAATGAATCAATATTCCGGCAAAACATAGGCCACTCGGCTTCATTCCCTGGAAACAACAAAGCCACTTGGGCACAATCGAACCACTTCAATGAAAAGATATAACATGACCACTTCAATGAAAAGATATAAACAACAATAAAAGTCTAGGAATGGATCATCTTTAAAATAAAACTTGCCTAAATAACCTAGATAATTAACCTAATTAAACTAGTTAATCTGACTAGTTCTCTGTCAAAGCCCTAACTAAATTTTTGCACTAACCTAGACAATTAACCTAATTAAACTAGTTAACCTAACTACTTCTCTGTCAAAGCCCTAACTAAAATTTTGCCCTAACCTAGATAATTAACCTAATTAAACTAGCTAACCTATGCATGAGAGAGAGAGGATAGGTGGGGGCTTATAGAGGATGGCTCCGGTGGTGGCGAGGGAGGCAGTGGTGGCAAGGGAGGCAGTTGTGGCGAGGGAGGATCCGGTGGCGTCGACGGCGGCTCCGGTGGCGTTGATGAGGCCGAGCGGCTCCGTGGCGTTAGGGGCGGCTCCGGTGGCGTCGACGGCCCACGGCTCTGGTGGCTCCGGGGGCGTCGACGTCGGTAGGAGACGGCGGTGAAGTGGGGCGACGATGAATCGGGGAGACGGTGGCGGGGTGGGTCGAGGGATTTGGAGGAGAAGTAGTGGCCGGGGGGAAATGGTTTTTCGGTTAAGTCAAAATTAGCGGTAGCGCGTTTAGCAAAATGCGCTATAGCTAAGGTAGCTATAGCGGTTTTTACAAAACTCGCTACTGCTATAGCTATGTAATTTCTCTTTTTTTTATTTTCTTTTCTGTTTCTATAGCAGGGGTCTAGGAAACGCTGCAGCTATGCTAGCTATAGCGCCTCTTACGAACACGCGCTACAGCTATGCCTTTCTCCGTTTTTTCGCTTTTTCATTTATTTTGCTTTACATTTTATTTTTTTTCTTTCTCCTTTTTCTATTTCTTTCCTTTTCATTTACTTTTCTATTTGTTTTTCATTTTATTTTATTTCCATTAGCAGTAGCGCTCTTCGTAGGAAACGCGCTTCCTCCTAGCCCGCTATTGCTAAGCTAGCCTATCGTTCTATCAATGGGAATATTAGTAGTAGCGCTTTTACAGCTACACGCGCTACTGCTACGATTGTAACTGTAGCACGGTTTTTTCTCGATCGCTACTGCTATCTAGCACTAGCGCCCTTTTTTGACCCGCGTTGTTGCTAAATTTCTGTGTATAAGGTTTTCCCTAGTAGTGATCCTATGAAAACGCACTTCTCTGATTTGGGTTCGAGCTTATCAGGCTGAAACTTTTTCACAAAAGCAACGCAAAACCCAATCTTTAAAAAACGACAGCTTAGGTTTCTTGCCAAACCAAAATTCATATGGTGTCGTCTCAACGGATTTTGATGGTGCCCTATTTAACGTGAATGCAGTTGTCTCTAATGCATAATCCCAAAACGATAGTGGTAATCGGTAAGATACATCATAGATCGCATCATATCAAATAAAGTGTGGTTACGACGTTCGGGCACACCGTTATGCTATGGTGTTCCAGGTGGCGTGAGTTTGTGAAAATATTCCACATTGTTTTATTTGAAGACCAAACTCGTAACTCAAATATTTGCCACTGTGATCAGATCGGAGAAACTTTATTTTCTTTGATTCTCCACTTCACTCTGAAAAACTTTGAACTTTTCAAGTGTTTCAGACTTGTGTTTCATCAACTAGATATACACATATCTGCTTCAAATCATCTGTGAAGGTCAGAAAACAATGATACCCGCCGCGAGCCTCAACACTCATCGGACCGCATACATCAATATGTATTATTTCCAATAAGTCAGTTGCTCGCCCCATTGTTCCGGAGAATGGAGTTTTAGTAATCTTGCCCATGAGGAATGGTTCGCAAGCATCAAATGATTCATAATCAAGTGATTCCAAAAGCCCATCAGCAAATTCATGCTAAAATTCACAGAAAATTTCAGCATGCCCTTTGCTGAAAATATGACATATGGAGTACCCGAATTTGCCGGAACGGAAGTTAATTGACATTCCGGCAAACTCAAGGGCCTCTTGGGGTACCTGCAAAATCATTATCCCCGCGTAATGAAGTCGCCAATGGGTCATTTCAGAAGATCACAAATAGCATCATCACAAGTACAACATCATCACAAGTACAGCAGCAGGGATATTTTTATGATACAAGAAGAAAACAACCACAACTACAGTAAAAACAAGCAACTACACACACAGGAGATGTAAAATATCCCTGCTATTCTTTTTTACATAAACATGTAATTAGTCAAGACAACTTCTCTCATATTTTTAAACTTCCATTTATTTTAATCTACGGTAGAGACATGACATCATCACCCTCCAGAAAAAACCAACAAATATGGCATCAGAAACATATGTGCCACCTGTCAGAAAATATAGAAAAGAAAGCACATAGTTATAAAGATTAGTATTCGAGACTTTGTAGCGAGCTCTGGTTTCTCTTAATGGCAATTTGGGTGAACCTTTCCATGCAAAAAAATTAAACTGTTATACAGATTTTGGACCCCATCATATGCTAAGCAGGTGTGATGGTTCAGGCTTAATATATTTCAAGCAGTAGATGAGGTGCAAACAAACATTTTTTTAAACAAATTGTGGTGGGCTATTTCAAGACATTGCGGTTCGAGTGCTTCAGAATGGCTGTGAGATGAGAACTACCAGAATGGATGAATATTCATGAGGGTTCAGTAGTTGACATGTGAATTGGCAACTAATTTAAATCCAGGCAGTAGCACCAACTTCAAGCCCTGGAACTACTGAGTGAATGAAAATTACACAACGAAGCCACACACATGCACATAGCAACGGTAGAAATGAGGAATCATCTTTGATCTCAGAAATGCTTTCTTTGACTTCATTTATGATACAAGAAGAAAGCAGCCACAACTAAAGTAAAAACAAGCAACTACACAAACCATGAGCTTGAAAGATCGTGAGCAGAAGCTGCTGGTAGTGCAACGCAACACGTACAGACAGCTGAAAACATTCAGCACAATGTTGATGCTCTTAAGGTGAAGGATGATGCAATTGGTAGACTGCAAGCACAGGTTGTTGCTGTCGAAAAGAAGCCACAGAAAGCTCTAAAGCTTAAGGATAATGTAATTGGCAAATTGGCCGAAAATAACCTACTATCAAATGGTAAAGCTTAAGTGGACCGTAGATGGTCTTAAGATGACAGCAATCCAGTTTAGTAAGTAAAACTTAATCCAAATTTACTGCTTGGATGAGTCATCTAGAAAAAAACACTAAAACTAGCGAATCCAGTGCATCTCTATCAAGAATTCAAGATACAACTTAATAGATGTAAAGCTCAATAACATACACAGAATAACAGATGACACAGGCACACAACACAAACAGAACCAAGGGTAACTTGTTTTTTTTCACAATTAATGGTAACTCGTTGTGTAAGAAAACAGACAATCATATCCTCTTGACTACAGTACATCACAAACAAATTCACTTCAATTTGTCACTCCTTATCCTAGTTTAATTCACGCCACATGGGGCAAACCTTGGGCATGGTCATAATCACTCTGACTTCCTGCAGCAACTAAGCTTACTGAAGCAGACTGAAGCAGCAGACCAAGAAAAGAAACTTCTGCCTCTCAATGCAACACAAAACAGACTGAAGCAGCAGTGCTAGCAAAACAGAGCAGATATATAACCATGTGATTTACTTCTTTGTAAATAAAGACCAAGCATACATGTATTAGTTCTAATTTTACCTGGCTAGGATCAGAGGCAATTAGGAAGCAAGCAGAGGTTGAGGGCAAGAGGAAGAAGAAGAAGAAGGAAGTGGAGGGGAGGGGCTCACCTGCAGTCGAGGGCGTACACGGCGCCGGCCGGCCGCCTTGGACCCGGAGGAAGCCGCGGTCGTGTCCGATCCCTAGGGCTCGGGGCCGGCACAAGATCATGCCGCAGCAGAGTAGAGCAGCGCGCGGACGGCGGCGTCGCGTGGGCTGGCTGAACTGAGGTAGAGGCGGTCGTCGTCTCCTCCTCCTCCTGGTCCTCCTCCTGGTCCTCCTCCTCCGGCTCGGGGTGCGGGGAGCTGCAGTGGTGGGGGCGTGGGGCGGGCGGCAGCTGGGAGCTGCAGTGGTGGGGGGCACGGGGCTGGGGCGGCGGGGTGGAGTCCGCGGGGGTCGGGGGCGGCGGCGGGTCGATCTGGCGAGGAGAGGGACGAAGGGATCTGGCGAGGAGAGGTGGAATTAGCTAGGGGGGGAGATTACTAATGGCGCACCCCGCAGCGGTGCGCCATTAGTATGTTTTTTTATTACAGTTCGAGCCCTCAGGTTATATTCCACCTAACCCAATCTACATCAGAACCCGCCCACTAGCCCGACTGGTCAGCACGCAGCACACACACTAGGAGGTCCTGGGTTCGATTCCCAGGCTCCCCAATTTTTATTTTTATGCATTTAAAATGATGTTTGATATTTATTTGTGTTTAAATATCTTCAAACTTGTTTAAATCATAACAGTAATATTTTTTATAAAAACAGTAATAATTTTTTTAAAAAATATGTTCAAATTTGTTATTTGAAAATATTTATGAATATGAAAAAGGTGGAGTGGAGGGTGCGGTGGGTCATCGGCGACGGTGGAGTAGGGAGGTGCGGGCCGGGGTCGGCGGTGGCGGCGGTGGAGCGGGAGGTGTGGTTGGTCGTCGGCGGTGGTGGAGTGGGGAGGTGCGGGCGGGGTCGGCAGCGGCCGGTGGAGCGGGGGAGGGTGCGGTGGGTCGTCGGCGACGGTGGAGTGGGGGACCGGATCTGGCGAGGTGGGATAGCGATCGAGATGGGAAGCCAGTAGCCATGGTTCATTTTTCGCGGTGACGTTTGCGCCCGCGGTCTTGGATTTGGCTTTGGGTATAACCATGGTGGTGAAATACCGGTCTTCTTTTAGGACGCTCTTGGCCCATCTGACACGGAACATCGGGAAATTCTCTCCAGCGTAGCTCAGCTCCCAGATCTCCTCGATCCTTCCGTAGTATCTGTCCTTGTCGTTACCGGTGTAGGATTCCATCGTTACCCCGGAGTTCTGATAACCATCGCTCTTCATGTCCTTGTTCTCGGTGTAGAATGTGTAGCCGTTGATATCGTACGCCTCATATGTCATCAGGTTGTGCTCGGCGCCCTGTGACAAGGCGAATATGAGTTGTTCTTCCGCGGAAGAATCCTCATGTAAAGGGTACGACAGAAGCTTCTGCTTGAACCAACGCGTGAAACATGAGTTGTGCTCTTTGATTATATCTTCGTCCGTCCTCTGTTGGCCTCGGTCATTGTACGTCTTCTCAATAAAGGTTTTGTGCCCTACCAGCCAAGGATCAACCACGTCTATGTGTTGTAGCGCGACTAGGTTTGCTCTTTCAAAGTCGATGAGTCGACCCTCGAAGTCGACATGCATTTCACGGCGACCCTCACGGTGACCCCATCCAGCGAGCCTGCCGAGGTGCCTGTTGACGGGCAGACCAACGGGGTCCTCGATGCCTAGATAATTCATGCAGTAGGAGATGCACTCTTCGGTCAGAAAGCCCCTGGCTATGCTTCCCTCTGGACGTGACATGTTGCGGACGTGTCCTTTGATGACACCATTCATCCTTTCGAACAGCATCATGCTGTGCAGGAACGTCGGCCCGAGTTGGATGATATCCTCCACAATATGGACAAGCAGATGCACCATAACGTCGAAGAATGCGGGCGGGAAGTACATCTCAAGCTCGCATAGTATCACCACGATCTCTTCCTGTAGCCTTCTGAGTTGCCTCACGCCAACCGACTTCCGAGAGATGACGTCGAAAAAGTTGCATAGGCCAAATAGCATTTCACGGACGTGCGCGTCCATGATCCCACGGATTGCAACTGGAAGTATCTGCGTCATCAGCACGTGACAGTCGTGAGACTTCATCCCGCTGAACTTCTGCTTCGCTGGGTCTAGGTATCTGCTTATCTTCCCCGCGTAACCGTAAGGAAGTTTTACTCCTACGAGGCAGGTGAAAAACTGCTCGATCTCCTCCTGACTTAGAGTGAAGCACGCGGGAGGGTAGTCATTTCCGGTCATCTTGGCCTTTTTTCCTTTGCGACGACTTTCCGTGTCCTGTTTCGGCTCATCATCATCATCATCATCATCATCATCATCATCATTAGCGTGAAGCTCCTCCCTGATGACCATTGATTTCAAGTCTGCCCTTGCTTTCGGCCCATCTATGGGTCTCTCTGGCATGTTGAGCAGGGTACCAAGCAGACTCTCGCACACGTTCTTCGTGATATGCATGACATCAAGGCTGTGAGGCACACGGTGGATCTTCCAGTACGGCAAGTCCCAGAAAACAGACCTCGTTTTCCATACCTTCAGCAGCGGCTCTGGCGCCTTTCGCTTCTTTCTCGGCTCTGGCGCCTTTTGCTTCTTTCCCGGCAGTGGGCACTCTTTCCAATTTTTCAACAGCTGGTCTATTTCCTCGCCGCTCCTCGTACGCGGGCGTCTTTGGGGTTCGGTTTCACCATCGAACAGATCCTTGTGTTTCCTCCACGGGTCATCGTCGCGAAGCCACCTTCGATGTCCCATGAACACGGTTTGACCCGGGATCTCTATCTAGCTGGCGATACGTTGTGTCATCCATGCACCTGACGCATCCAGAAAATCCGTGGACCACCTGCCCCGCGAGATATCCGTAACCGATATAGTCGTGCACCGTCGTGAGCAGTGCGGCTCTCATAGGGAAATATTCTTTCTCTGCGGCGTCCCACGTATTGACTGGAGTTTTCCACAGCGTGTCTAGCTCCTCTTTCAGCAGCCCCAGATACAGATTAATGTCGTTCCCTAGTTGTTTCGGCCCTTCGATTAGCATACTCATGTGAATGTACTTCCTCTTCATGCACAACCAGGGGGGAAGGTTGTACATCCACACAAACACAGGCCAGGTGCTATGTGTGCTTCTCTGGCTGCCAAACGGATTGACTCCATCGGTGCTCGCGCCCAGCACGATGTTCCTTGGATCCTTCCCAAATTCTGGGTGTTCGAAGTTCAATGCTTGCCACTGGCTCGCATCCTTTGGGTGACTCAGCATCTTGTCTTTTTTATTTATCTCCGGATCATTTGCGTCATCTTCTCGCTTCTTCTCCTCCATATCCGCGTGCCAACGCAGGAGCTTTGCTACCTTAGGGTCCGCGAAATACCGCTGCAGACGAGGAGTGATCGGAAAGTACCACACCACTTTTCGAGGAGCTTTCTTCCTCTTATTGTATCGAGTAACGCCGTACACTGGACATATGGTAGACTCCACATGCTCGTCCCGATAAATGATGCAATTGTTCATGCACACATGGAGGACACACGATTTTCTTCGCCTCCTCGAAACTGGTCGGGCACTTGTTCCCCTTGGGAACACGTTCGTGCCAGAATGACATGTTCTCGTCGAAGCATGCGTCGGTCATTTTGTGTTTTACCTTCATCTCCAGAGCCATGAGCGTTACTTTCAGGCGGGTATCCTCGGCCTGCATCCTTCATACAATGGAGTAACCGCGTCTATCTCCAGTTGATCCAGTTTGGCTTTCTCTCGGGCGACAGCTCTTGTGTTATCCGTCTGCTTGAGAAGCAGCTCTTGAACATGAGGGTCCTGCACCCAGCCCATCGATGGTCTATCGTCGTCTGCTCCGCCGGCATCTTCATCTTCATGATCATGCCCTTCGTCTGCTCCGGATCTTCCTCATCATCATGTACTGCATCTTCTACATGATGACTGTGTACAGCATCACCGTCGTGATCATGTCCTAGAGATTCTTCATCTTCTCGCCCGCCCGAGTCTTGCTCATTTCTTGCCGCCCGGCCCCCATGGACGTCTTCATAGTCATCTTCATCACCTTGCCATCGATAGCCATCCATGAAACCACGCAAGAGCAGGTGGTCCCGCACCTGCCCGGAATGCGGGTCCGCAATAAGGCTCTTCAGCTTGCATCTTCGACACGGACATCTTATCTCCGTCTCGTTCTTTTGAAGAATCTCGGCCTTCGCGGAGTTCAAAAACCTATTCACGATGCCTTCGGTCATCGTGCGCACCATGGTCGCCTGCGGGGTAGAGCAAAACGATATTTTAGAACCAAGAAAAAAAACTTGGCATGACTTTCCCTAAATATAGGACCAAAAAGAATGCATAGTGCCAAAATTCTCGCCGAAATGGAAATGAATCAACATTCCGGCAAAATATTGGCAACTATCGCATTTCAAATACCTGTACCTGCAAACACAAACATATATGCAACACCACAAACATATGCAACACCACGAACATACATAGATCTAGCTAGGCCACAAAAAGTGCATGTGCACGTTGTTGGAGAGGGAGAACAACATAAAGATAGCTTCCCCCCTTACCTACCTATCAAAAAAAGGTAATTTAACCACTTAATTTGGATGAATCTATGGTGCGGATGAGGTGAGGAGGAGGAGGCAGCTGAGACAAGCTTGGAGGAGGAGGTGGAGAGAATGAAGTGGAGAAAGTGAATGGGTAGGTGGGCTGTCCAAAATATCTTGTTGGTCCCCGCTTACTAATGGCGCACCAGATGCAAATGCGCCATTAGTAACCCCGGTTACTAATGGCGTACCTGCATCTGGTGTGCCATTAGAAGTTTTGCAAAAAAATAAAAAAATATATATTCTAATGGCGCACTGTGCCACGGTGGGCCATTAGAATGTTTGGAAAAATTAAAAAAAATTTGTTACTAGTGGCGCACCTTGTGCCTGGTGCGCCATTAGTATCTTCCACACTAATGGCGCACCGGAACAATGGCGCACCACCTGACAAGTGCGCCATTAGTGTCCATCCCATCTATAGCCCTTTTCCTAGTAGTGCAACTTGCAACTGGGGCTTCGAGTTGCGAGTCAGGGTCCAAATTGCAATTGGGTCAACTACAACTACAACAAAACAAAGATCCCAGTTATGAGTCGAGTGTTGGCTTGCAACTCGGGGCACTCAAGTTGCGAGTCACTGGCCGGCTTGCAACTAGGGCGACCTACAACTACAAAAAAAGCAAGGCCAGTTGCAAAAATCCAGGCATGGCTTCCAACTAACAAAAACCCCAGTTGCGATTCAAAATGGTTGACTTGCAAATATTGCCTGAAGTTGTTAATCAGTACCTGACTTGCAACTGGGCAACTACAAACTACAAAAAGCACCCAATTGCGAGTTAAAGGTTGACTTGCAACTAAAGGCCCTCGAGTTTCGAGTCAGGGGCTAGCTTGCAAGCCGAGGCTTGAGTTGCAACTAGGTTCAATAAAAAACACGAAAAATGAAGCTTCCCCCAATCCGACTTGTAACCGTGGCTCCGAGTTGCGAATCAAGGTCCGACTTGCAACTGGGTCGACTGCAACTACAAAAATAAATGGTTAACTTCCTCCAGATTACCATTGAAGCTTGTGCTTTCATGCCCCTTGTACATATTCACTACATATCTGCAGCCGTGCACTCTCAAGTTCATGAAACCACCAGACAGGTGCACGGGAACTGGTCCCAGGCAGAGGATGGGGGTATCTGAAAAAAATAGATATGAACTTGTGCAAATAAAAGTAGACCAAAATGTCGAAACTAGTAACTAGTAACTGATATTCAGACATACAAAGTAACTGGCAAAAACAAAAACAGTTTCAGAAGATACAACACATAGAAAACATGACATCTACTAACACAAAAATCACCCAAAAAATCAAAAAGGGAAACACACATAGTATACTGGATGAGATATATCAAAATCAAAAAGAATCATTGCATTCAATTGTTGCAAGTAGTACCAAAAAGAGGCAGATGCACACACGTACTCTCTGCTTTGGATCCTAAGTAGCAATCCAAAATTTATAAGAAATGAACTATTCTACTTACGAAGAACACCATCAGTATGAGCAATGCTTGTGCAGAAAACAAAAGGACAGATTCTCAACTATTAGGAGTGGTTTGCATTTACTACTAATCTATTATCATGCATAATTGTTATGGATAACAAGACCAGATGAAAACTCCATCTATAGACATATCAATGACAAATTCTCAATGATACTAGTTGGTATCAAGGACATGAGCAAGAAGATCAGAGCCTAAATGCAAGGAACAAACAAAAACATCACGTAGCATTAGTGCTCAACCATAATCATAACCTAACACAACTGATCTGAATGCTCACGAAGTCAAACCCATTACAAAGTCAAAGAAGCACATGCATAAATAAAGTTATGATACTAGACAGACCTTAAAAGAGTTATACTGACATGAAAAAATGGGACAACAAGAATATGGAAAGAAAAAGTATCAAAACCCATTCCTACCTCTATCAGAGATACAACTGACATAAAAACAGGATGGATCAAGAAAAAAAAAACATTTCATCCCCACTATCTAAATCTGCCACTGAACTAAAACAATCATTTGCTCGAAAAAAAGGCCTATACAAAAATTATAGCCCTACTGCTATACTGCTATCGAAGGAGTAAAAGAAGAAAAATGAATGGATCTAGGGACATAATCTACCCACGCACACTGAATCTACATGTTTCGGTCGGGCAAAAACACTAGATCATAAAACAACTCACTGAAAATCCTACCCCATCCACTAAATTTTACCCATCCCCTTGAATCTCTAGAAAACATACTCTACCCCAACCCCAAATCCTACCAACTCCCCTCGCACATTTTACAGCAAAAAAATGGTTGATTGGGGCAAACCCTAGATCAAATGGATACACACAAAAAATAAGAACACAAACAAAGAACGAAGAAACATAGGGAGGGGCGGGGCGGGCGGGGGGCTCACTTCCCTGCTACTCTCGTCAACAGCGTCGTCGCTTGGAGACCCTTCATTTTTTTTTTGAGAAACTGGCAACCCTTCGTAGAGGAACAAACAACCCCCTCCCCTCGCGAGAGAAAAATATAACAGCGCTAAGAAGGAAAACAGGCCCAGTTCAAACAACCCAAGACAAACAACGGCCCGCCAGCCCAACAACTGTCCGCTCAACACTCGCATGGGCCTCGGCACGGGCAGCCGTGCGCGAGCCACCGATCAACTTGCACGAATGTTAAAGAAGACAAAAAGATCCAACGATCCTGGGATTAGATGTGAGATACTATTTCACATCTAGATGTGAAATAGCAAAACTGTATTTTTAAACATGCAAGACTATGAGTTCTCGTCTATTGGAGTCCTGAAAAAATATCGTTTAATTAGGTTGTAGATGTAGACCTCAAAGACTTAAGCTTCCCCATAGATGGATCCTCGATCGTGCAACAGCTAGCTCACTACCAGTGCATGCATATGCACTGGCAGGCATTCCTCAAATGGATATATTTAATATCAAGTTAGTGTTAGACACATCCATTTAAACCATTTAAGAGACAAGATTTTTCGGACGGAGAGAGTATGTACTCCCTCTGTAGTGATCTAAACACCTTTATATTTCTTTATAGAGGGAGTATAGTATGAGCCGCTAGTCTGGCCATACTGGGAATCCAACAACTAGCGAGCTACTCCTAGCTAGTATAGATGTAAAAGCCATTGTTTTGGCAGCGTCTAAAAGACGTTGACGGAGTTTGATTAACTCGACGACAAGCCTCACATGCAGAGCATCCATCCTTTGGTTTAGCGTTAGCTAGTCATTAATGCGCCTCAAAGTCTAGAACCGGTGTGGTCTGCATCGATTACAATCTCGCCTCAAAGTCGTAAATGTCAGCCAGCCTGACACACATTGTTATCCTAGGACTTAGGTAGACGACTGGCCGGATCCAGATCGCTTAGAAGACTTGGGATTCATGGGTCGATCGAGAAACTCATTGACTTTTCGATTAACTGTCCGATCTGATCCATCACAGTTCTTGAGTTCCCGTCGAACAAAATAACAATCAACTCTGTTTGTACCACTTGAGATTGAGTAGTTTACTTCTGTCATGTACCAACAAGATGCCTCATCCACTCTGCCCCCAGGATCTACGTGATGCACTTGTCCACTACAAATCAATTTTCCACTCAGCTTTCTTCCAATAAGTCCGAAAATTTTCATCTCTAAAAATGCATGCATGCTTGTTCAAAACCATTAACTTCAGGATTTACATGATGAATATATCAGGGTTTAATTAATCTCACAACATGTGATTTAAAGGGGATGGAATACTGCTAGACAAACAAGCAAGTTTAATCTGAAATCTGATAGAGTGCCCAGCTAGGCCGTGCGGATCAAAGACTTAGACCAATCGAGGTCTTAACGAAAAAGCTACTCTGCCGACCGATCAGAGGAATCCGGCGCGCGAGCACGCTGGGCTAACGTGATGCATGGTGTCACCGATC
Source organism: Aegilops longissima (assembly GCA_021605205.1). Lineage (NCBI taxonomy): Eukaryota > Viridiplantae > Streptophyta > Magnoliopsida > Poales > Poaceae > Aegilops > Aegilops longissima. The sequence continues at coordinate 767,643,744 of CM038679.1, read as the reverse complement.
GATTGGCCGGCCAACGGCTAGCTTAACTAGTTGTTGGGGCTGCTCTGACGTGGGATATATTTAAAGTTCAAGTTGACTTGACGTGGAATGCATACAACTACGATGGTACTTTTTATCGACAAAAAAAGTAGGATGGCCCTTGTGTGTCGTCTCTGAGCAAGGAACGTTAGAGGAGGTTCGTCAGCTATGTTTTGCTTTCAGTTGGAGTGGAAGTAATCAAGCTTTCCACGAAATGTAACCGATCGATCGGAAACGGCACGAGTGAACGCTGCTGGTCGTACGTGTATCGATCGACTGGACGAGTAAACGTGTGTGTATCTATCATGTATGCCGGCCTAGCGCAATGCAAGCTATGAAGTACGTACACCGGCATATACTTCCTTTGTTGCTAAATATTTGTTTTTTTTAAGATTTCAAATAAACTATCACATACGGATGTATATAGACATATTTTAAAGTATAGATTTACTCATTTTGCTTCGTATATAGTTACTTATTGAAATCTCTAAAACAACAAATATTTAAAAAGGGAAGGAGTATAATAGTATGACACAAGCATGTACAGGGCCCGACACATAACTGTTGACGCCATCAAAATCTGCCGTGGACAAGTGGCAGGACATGTGGAGCCAAACTTGAGAGATCCGCGTTAGGTAACATATGGCACTACTTGGAAAATACTTATGGGTAAACATTTAGCAGTAGCGTTGGTTAGATACCCCTCGCTACTGCTATTTAGCAATAGCGTCGGCCAGCACAAGCGCTACAAGCGCACGTTAGCAGTAGCGCTGGATTTCACAGTCCGCGCTACTGTTAATGGGCCACGCTTTTGGGCCCCTGTTGCAGCTTTAGCTATAGCGCTGGGCCTCCTCCCCCGCGCTGCCGCTAAGCCCACCTCTCTGCTTCCTCCCGTGCCCGCCCATGCACCACCCCTCCCATCACTCACACTCGCACGCTCACACCAGATCGAATCCCTCAGTCTTCCCCCGATCCGGTCGCCGCCCCCGCGTCCTACACCGGCCGCCCTCCCCACGCTGGCCCTCCTCCCTGCGCCCCCCACACCGGCCATCCTCCCCTGCCGGCCCCCCCCACCGGCCCTCCCTCCTGGCCGCCCCCCCAGACTGGCCCTCCTCCCATGCCCCCTGACCGGCCCTCCTCCCTGCCCCCCAGACCGGCCCTCCTCCCCCCCCCCCCCCAGACCGGCCCTCCTCCCATGCCCCCCCCCCCGCCCTCCCCCCCTGCCCCCCCCACCTGGCCCTCCTCCCCTGCCCCAAGACCTGCCCTCCTCCCCCCCCCAAGACCTGCCCTCCTCCCTGCCGGCCATCCTCCCACATGATCGCCCCCCCAGCTGCCCTCCTCCACCGAGAGGTACTCCTCCCTCCTTCCTCCTCCTCCTTCCTCCCTCCCTAGTTATAGTTATTAGAGAGTAGTTAATTATTTTGAATCCTAGTTGAAAAAATGTAGGTTCTTAGAATAATGTAGGTGTTTTAGTTGAATTTTAGGTGTTTTAGTTAATTTTGTAGGTGTTTTAGTTAAAATGTTGGTTCTTAGAATAATGTAGGTGTTCTTAGAATAATGTTGAATTTGTTTTAAGTGTATTTAAAAGAGTTTTAGGTGTTTTAGTTGTTTTAGGTGTAGTTAACAGAATTTTAGGTGGTTTAGTTGTTTTAGGTGTGGTTAACAGAATTTTAGGTGTTTTAGTTGGTTTAGGTGTAGTTAACAGAATTCTAGGTTTTTTTTTAGTTAAAGCAATTGCTGTTATTTTTTTAGTTAAAGCAATTTTTCCTGCTATATGCAAATTTGCAGTGGACATGTCATATTTTGAACATGTCACATTTTGGACATGTCATATTTTTCTGAGTGGCCTATGTTTTGCCAGAAATGTTGATTCGTTTACGTTCTGGCAAATTTCAGGCGCTCGATTGGTCCTGTTTTTAGCAAAGGTCATGTCAAATTTTGCTAAGTGTTTATTAATTTTATTTTCATAATTAAGCATTTTATTCTCGACGTCTACGATGCCTATCCCGCATCCTCGTCGTCGACTCGGCGGAGGACTCCTGCTTGAGCCGAGGGGCCATGTTCGGGACTAGGCTCCGCCGGACTGGTACTGGGTTGTGCTACCTTCTGGTGAGTGCAGCTTAGTGAGGAGCCAGCCCGTCGTCGACCCGGAGCTTCTTTGGTGGCAGTCACGTGGGCTTGCATCGTTGGAGAGGCTTGAGTCCCCCGCGCAGGTGGTACAACACCATGTCACGGAGCAGAACGCGCACGTCCAGCGCTACTTGGTTGCGTTGGCGAACGGTCAGTTCTCCAATACCTGGCAGATTCTTTGGGGATCTCACCGGAGTTATGATCCGGTGATGGTTCCTTCTCTTTGGGTGTCCACCGCGGCCCACTAAACCTAGAGGAGCTATTATTCAAGATGTATTAGTGATATTATATGATGATCTTTGCTACAAACTATTATATATGTATTCAATGATGGATTATTAATTACCTATTAGTTATTTGCTTATTGAATGCAAAAGATGAGCGCGGTTTGTGCTACAAACTACTACATATGTATTCATGATGGATTATTAATTACCTATTAGGAAATGTTTGACGACGAAAGGGAATTCGCTATGTGCGATTACTGCGAAGATGAGCGCGGTCTGTGCGATAGGCCTCACCTGGTAGAAGGTCGGCGCTTCAGCATCAAGCTCCAAGAGACCTTCGATGTTGATACGGTACACAACGATGACAAGTGTTTTTTGTTATTTTTGCACGACATCTCTGCTTCTTCAACGTGTAATTTCCGTCTTTTACAATTCGACTAGCTTATCCCATGCCATGCAAGACGCTATGTCTTGAAGAAGATGGGTTTTGAAGATCATGAAAGCACGGAGACAAAGATAATTCAACTAAGGACCCATCATGGTTATGATATTGCTGTAAAACTATACAATTCTGTGAACTCATCCAATTATGGTTGCCCGAATTGGGAAGCCCTTTCCAAGGCGTATGATTCTCATGAGGGTATGCTTCTCACCTTCGATCTTGGTGATCCTGACGTCGACGAAAATGATATGACCATTTGGGTCCTTGTTGACACGCTTCCAGTTCTACCGCTGTGTGAGTTTCTTAAACATATTTCTAAGTAATTTATATTGTTTATTTCAAAATATTTGACAGCTTATTTTCATTCTTCAAAAAAATATACGGAAGATGTTAGACAGAACCTACTACTACAATGATGAAGCACAATTAACTTATAAGGAGAAAGATGGTCTTATCGCATTTTTTTACTGATCTTGAGAATTACGATAGCTATTATCGAATTCCTCTAAATTATGGTCAATATGTGCCACTAGTGCACGCGGTGTCTACGGTAACATCAATGGAGATAACATGGTAATATTTTCTACTATTATGACATCCGTGCATCTTTTGCATAAATTTTTCTAAAACTAAACTAGATTGCTAACTACAAAGTTATTACTATGTTTTTGAACAAAAAATCCCGATGGATTGTGTGCCTCATCTGATGTTGCCAAGAGGTCGCGTTGATGTTATGAGCTTACGGCCACCACGGCCAAGTCAGCCGCAGTATCCACATCACTCCTGTCCATACCGGATTTCTAAAAGCGAGGAAGCCATGATAATAAATGATTGGGAAAAATGTTTCAACCATCGTAGAGAGCTACTTGGAAGCAACATTGTGCGTACGCCAAGACTTGGAGACATGATGATCTCCGTTCTTCATTATGGAGAGTTCAGTTTCCTTAATGAAGAGTCAATGCCTATCTTGTTTTATGATATTTTACCTAAGAGAGGGTAGAGTAGGTCCTATGAGAGGAGTAGGTCCTAGGTAGAATGTGTTATTATGTGCTATAATGTGTTAGAGTTGATAAGGAGGACGAGGAGTTGTGATTATGACTAGTAACCAACTTATTATATATATGATGTCTCATTGACGAACATTGTTTGGTGGTGATGACTACTGGTAATGAATATGCTATTTAAACAGACTAGTTCATAATGAGTTGTTATTGTATAAAAGATATATCTATTTAAACATGTATAGCGCCAAAATATAAAAAAAAACATAAATGTTAGCAGTAGTGCTGGCCTAAAAACATGCTACTAGTACTTGAACTTACCAGTAGCGCTGGTTTGTAAACGCGCTACTGCTATAAAATAGCTGTAGCGCCGTAGCAGTAGCACTGGTTCCCGCGCTACTGGTAGCACAAAAACCAACGTTACTAGTAAGCTTTTCTCTAGTAGTGTGGGCCTGTTTCCATTAGGAATCTACCCAAGTGTGCTTACTTATTAATGAAGCAACTGTGCTTGAAATCAAAGCATCTACTCCAGCTATTGATCCGAGGAATCAACGCCATGCCATCATGTTCGATTAATGTGATTGGTCGGCCAACAACTACGTACGAGTAGTTTTGTTCGCGAGCATTAAGGTTAACTTGACTTGGCCAACTGATGGATCACGATCTAAAGAAGAAGAGATTTTCTTAGCCGGCACATGCATGTGGTACATTGCTCAAACCTGAAAATAAAATACAGTCATTTCGATGAATAATTAGTAGAATCTTTCATCCTCCTACACAAGAAAATTGTAAAATCCTTTTCAAGCCGTTTGAATCAAAGAGACCCTAAGAACGGCTAGCTAGGCTGGCCATACTCTTGAGAACACTTGGACAAAGGTGCTAGCAGGCAACTCATGAAGGCCCTCACGTTACCCCAACATGGAGCAGCTGAATGCGACGAAATGACGAGTTAGAAACACCTACTTTACTTAACAAGCTAACCAATTTACTATGTCTACTGCTCCCTTCGTCCCTAAATATTTGTATTTTTAAAGATTTCAAATGGACTGTCAAATACAGATGTATATAGACATATTTTAGAGTGTAGATTCACTCATTTGCTTCGTATATAGTCACTTGCTGAAATCTTTAGAAAAATAAATATTTAGAAACGGATGGAGTATATTTTATGCATGCATATTTGGTTTGCGACGAAATATACATGGTTTGACTTCACCGACAGATGAAGCACATGCAAACAAGCTGATCAAACATGGAACAGAGGAATTCCTCGAACAAATGAACTAATTAATGCACACTTAATTACATATGCCAAGGACAATCAACTAGCAGTATGCAGTGGCTTCGAATCTAAAAATCTAGCCAAACAACCAAGTTATCAATCGTTCGATCATGTTAGGAACCTCCGCTAGTTATCTCCAAAACATTTTATCCCCAGAGTATAGTAGGCCCAAAACCACTTGTCTCAAGATTTAGTTTTTCTTTTTCTTTTTTTGTGAGAACTTCGAATCTACTCACTTATGGCAGTACAACAAACACCAGAAATAAAAAAAATACATCCAGTTTCATAGACCACCTAGCGATGACTACAAGTACTGAAGCGAGGTGAAGGCACGTCGCCGTCATTGTCCTTTCCTCCTGGAGCCGGGCACAACTTCTGGTAGTAGAAAGTCGGGAAGTCGTCGTGCTAAAGCCCCATAGGACCAACAAACCAGAACAACAACCGCCGCCAATGAAGAGAAGCTTAGATCGAAATGATCTGAGGACGGACTCTTTGGTGGAGCGGTGCTTCATCCTACACACTGATGGCGACGGATCTTGACGGCGTGGCGCAGTGCAGATTCGGAGTTCGCTGTGGGAGGATGGACTCGCGCAGGAGGACGACGCTGTCGGGCGTCGTGGTGGCGTCGATGGCAGAGAGACCTGGCACGGTACATGCAACAGTACAACTCTGAAGATGGATTGGTGGCAGGTGGCTGCGGCGGCCTCATACCCGGCAGGCGTCCTGGTTGAGGAGTGCGCCGGACTGGTAGGTGCCCCATACCCGGCAGGCGTCCTGTTTGGGACCTCAGGTCTTAGATGTTTAAGTTTGGCTGCGATGTCTGTTTGATATTAGCCCCAGACTATCTGTGCCCTTCATCAATTGGATAGGTGTAGCAACAGTTGTTGCTTAGACGATGACTTTAGTCTTGCTGTTGTATGGCTTTGTAAGGTCTTGTGAGAAGAATTAATAAAGTGGCCGTATGCATCGCCCAGATGCAGGGTCATCCTCCTTTTCTTAAAAAAACATAAACAAAGACGAACGAAGACCGGATCCGTGTCATATTTAGCTCGACAATGTACGCCTCCCCGCTCACCATCATGGTACCCCCGTCTATAAATCATTGACCAATAAAAGACCAAAGCCATGATAAACCAAGGGGCGGACAGGAGCAACATCGTAGCTAGGAACAGGTGCTGCACCATAGCTAGTAGAAAGAAGTACATCATAGCTACATTGCCCATAGGGTTGGCGCCCCTCTTCTCCAATACAAACTGAATCATAGCAAGGCATTTGGGCTTCTATCACATAGTTTCTCTTGAAAGGGATGATGGGAATGTGACAACACTGGACTTCCACTCGTTTAAAAAGAGTGGTAGCCGTGTTGGGCTGTGGTTTTTGCCCTCGCAGGTTCAAACATACACAATCGGATGAAATGGGTCGGTCGGTTGGTTGAAGTTGCCCTTACCACTAGGCTCCCGTTCTCCTATAGATCACAGTAGGAGCATCCAATTGTGTCAAAAAAAGCTAGTAGCACAAAATTACCTTGTTATCCCCATTGAAAAACTCTGCTTCCATATGAGCTTCGGCGCTGTGCTACCATGACCACTGATAACGCCATAAAGTCCTTGCCCCCTGCTCTTTATATATAAAGAACCAGAGAGGGAGGCCTGGACGGACAAGGTGTCAAATGATAAGAGAAGATACGGACAAGGTGCCGAATGGGTAGCCAGGAGCATAACTCCAGCTGGGTGGCGGTGGATGTGGAGAAGATACTGACAGACGACAATCCTCGCTCGAGGATGATGGAGGCATCGCAATGGGAGGCACAATGCATCTACCGGGTGCCAGAGTGGCTCAAGGGCACCAACAGCAAGTCGTACCAGCCGCAGCTGGTGTCTTTGGGTCCATTCCACCACGGGGACCCCAACCTGCGGGCGATGGAGGAGCACAAGTCTCGCGCGTTGGTGCACCTGATCAAGCGCAGCAAGAAGCCGCTCAAGGACTTCATCTCTGCCATAGACGACGTGGCCGAGGAGCTCCAGGCAGCGTATGGCATGGACCTCCATGTCGAATGGCGGAACAACAGGCCGAGGTTCGTCGAGTTGATGCTCAGGGACGGCTGCTTCCTCCTTGAGATGATGAGTTGCCCTTTTGAGGATTATGAGCTGCATGATCCCGCTTTCAGCAAGAGAAGCTGGAAAGGCATTTACTCCATTCTCCGGCCTGACGTGCTACTAATAGAGAATCAGTTGCCTCTGCTTGTTCTCAAGAAGATGCTTGGTGTTGCACGACGTCCTGACTCTCCGGTACACTACTTCCCTTACTTCAATACAAATTTGTTCCATTAGTTAATTTTTGTCTTGGTATCTACTCCCTCCGATCCAAAGCAAATGTTGTGATTTTAGTTTTTTTGTTGTTGATAGAGTTATAGTTACTTCGTCCTATATATATTAGTAAAATAGTTATTCTGATAACACTTCCGCACTTTCTATATATCTTAGCAGAATAGGTGCTTCTGATAACACGTCCTATATATAGCCGGTCTATTCTGCTAATATTAGTAGAATAGTTATTCTGATAACACTTTCGCACTGCACGCTCAATGCGTGGGCACTGCATCCCTATCAAACCAGCACTGCAATGTCACCAGAAAAAACTGCATGCATTTTCTCTGCATTGTTTTCGCTCCAGTTTCTAAACCGTCTTCGGAACGAGGCGTATAATATATCGTTGGATAGCCCTATAAAATGCGCCGCCTCGTCATGTTGAACACTTTTTTAGATTCATCGCAGTTTAAGAGCAGTTTCGAAAACAATGCACGCATGACGACATGCAGCGAACATATTTTCGCGATTTTTTCTAAACCGCACATCGGAATGAAACACACAATACGGCGTTGCAAAGATATCGTCGAGCCGCTTCTTTTGCATATCTATTATTTTCTCTAATTCGTTATGATTTAAAAGCAATTTTAAATTTAGTAAATCACGGTATTCTGTTTTTTCGGTTTTTTTTGCAATTTTTGTACTGTTTTTGCTCCAGTTTTTGAACTGTTTGTCGAAACGAGGAGTGTGATACGCTGTTGGAAAGCTTCGGATGAGGCGCAACTTTCATATGTTGATTTTTTTTTAGATTCCTTATGTTTTATAGTTAATTTTGATAATCGTGCGGCTGACGACGAGAGTCAGCACCCGTTTTTCGTGAAATATTTACAAACCGTTGGTCCAAGTGATTCAAATTAGACACCGTTGGAAAGATATCGATGAGGCGCAACTTTTTGATATAGAGCACTCTCTCTAAATCCTTACGGTTTAAGAGTAGTTTTCATTTTACCGAAATACGGACACTCTATTTTTAGCGACACCCGGATCAACGTGTGTACTACATCAAACAGAAGAACGCACTGCATCAGACTGAAAATCGCACTGCATCACACATGCAAACGAGCTTCTTGATTTCTTTTGTCTTTTTATAAAAAAAAATGTTTTCTTTGCCTTTTTTTCCTAACAAGTGGATCGTAGGGACTGAACGAGGGAACTACATCTAATAAGAAGCGAACTTCAGCAAGATGTTTTGGTTTCTGTTCATGAACACGATAGAGTCAACATTTTTTCTATGGCGTCTTTGTAAGTGTACTGCAATATTTTTTATAAAAATCTTGCATTTGTTTCCAGGTGAACTGAATACACCTAATATATACATTACATACAAGAATTCATTCACATGGCCAAAATAATATGAATAAAAACACACAGAGACACTAAACTACCATGACGCAGTGCCGCCCGGCAGAACTGATCTGCACTCCCACTTGCACTGACCTGCACGCACACACCAGCGACCTACTGTAGCAGTGAGTCAACCGAACTGCATGGAGGCGGCAACCGACCTGCACAGCGGCAAAATAAGTCCATGAGACCTTTTGCGAGCTGCTTCCCACGCACCACCGCCCCATTAGTGCCACACGTGGGTCACGGTTCGAACAACAAAAAGAAAAACTAAGCCTGACATATGTGGGTCGGACACACGTGGCACATCAGCATGAGCCATCCATGACGGACTGTTTGGTCTACATCTAGCTGACTCGTGACAGTATCTGTGACGGTCCATTATGAGGGCGCCATTATGGTAGGGCTTTTTCTCATCTCATTAGTCCGTGACGGATTTCATGGCAAACCGGACAAATCCTTCATTGATCATGACGGTTCCTGAGAACGTCACCGGGAATCCGTCATGGATTAACACATTTCTTGTAGTATATATATATATATATATAATTTTTTTTGAAAAGAAGGATAGACCCCCGGCCTCTGCATCTAAATGATGCATGCGGCCATCTTATTAATTATTCACAGAGGCCATACAAAATAATACATCAGTGAGCCTGAGGCCATTATCTAGGCCTGGAATCCGTCATGGATTAACACATTTCTTGTAGTGTGTTTCATAAATAAATTACATTTGAAATGTATATATATATATATATATATATATATATATATATATATATATATATATATATATATAATTTTTTTGAAAAGAAGGATAGACCCCGACCTCTGCATCTGAATGATGCATGCGGCCATCTTATTAATTATTCACAGAGGCCATACAAAATAATACATCAGTGAGCCTGAGGCCACTATCTAGGCAACACCTGTTGCTACTCCTATTCCATTGATGAAGATGTGCCGAATATCTGGGCCTAATACCAAATGGACATCGCACCAAACCCTAGCATCTAAAGCTGGATGCCCTAGCCCAGCCACACACCGGGACTGGGTCCCATACCAGACTGACACACTCTCAGAAGCTGACGCCGCCATCTTCCACCGGTCCATCTCCAGAGCAGAAACAGACCCATCGACCTTGCCAGGCCTGCCGTCGACGCCACCACAACGCCAGACAACTCCACCATCCTGCAGGTATCCGTCCACACGCGCCCGACGCCGAACCTCTGCAGCACCATGCCACCGTGATCCGGCGTCGGCCTTGCGGTGGATAAGACACAGCTCTTCCGCTTGTCCCTTCCAACTAGCACTTACTCCAAAACGATGCCGTGAGGAGGGGCAACGACATCAAAGGTACCATCATCATCAGATCCAGTAGATCCAGATCTAGTGTTTCCCCCGGAGCATCACGAGTGGGGTATCACGACATGCAACAACAATGCCTCGAGAAGGGAACGATGTCATAGACGCTGCCATCGTCCGCCATGACCGAAGTTGGCGTGATTTTCATCGGAAGTCGCGTCCCCCCAAGCTCGCAGCTGTCTGGAACCGAACTGAACCTCGCCATGGAGACGAGGGCCGCCGCCGGCACGCCGGCAGGGAGCCTCTAGCAGCACCTCACCGGTCCTCCTCGCGCCACCAGCCGGCCAAGGCCGTATCGAGACGGATCTAGATAGGATGCCAGATCCGCAGCCACCGGAGCCATTCATGCGCCCGCGGCCGCCACGCTGCCGGCCATGTAGGTTCCCATCGCCGCCGCGCAGCAGGAGCGCCGCCCTGACTGCCGCTCCCGGCCTCTCCGCATGAGACTCCGTTTGCGCCTCACAGGATCTGCCGTGGCGACCACCCGCCATAGATCTGCGGTGCAGAGCCCGCCGCCACCGTGGCCCTTGCCTCTAGTTGTTCCCAAGAATATTGTTGGTGTTGTACGACGTCCTGACTCTCCGGTGCATCCCTTACAAATTTGTTCCATTAGTTAGTTTTTGTCTTATTATCTGCTCCCTCCGTTACAAAATGGTTTTAGTTCTATTTTTGTTGTTGTTGATATAGTTACATTTATTTTGTCCTTTATGAACATCACTATACAAACTTTTCTACCTTATATATGTTTCCTGCCAATATCGATCTCAAACCCTGAGACTTGACTTTCTGCATATGCTACTTATTGATATGTTGGCCATAGCTGGTTTAATTTGTTCTGGAATATACTTCTCATGGTGGTGGCGGTGGTATCTTAATTGATGGCTGCAGGCGTATGGAATGAATTCAGATATAAACCTCATGGTGCTGGAATGCCTAGGCCAGGCGCATCAAGGTCATGACATCGTGGCAAGTGCCTTTCTTTAGACATGATTATTTACGCTATAATTTTCTTATAACTTGAGAGCATCGGCTTTTCTTGATGTGGCCCACATGCTGATCTGAGCGCTTATATTGATGGTTGCAGGAGGTTGTTGAACAGCTGCAGGAGGTTGCAATGGATAGGAATATAAACCTCATGGTGCTTAGATTTCTAGGCCGGGAGGTTGAAGGTCTTGACATGTCCAACATGTCGCTGAGGCCCCACCCCCTCGAAATCTATCATGGAAGCCTCACGTACAAGAAAGACGCCCATGGAGTTCGCACAACATCACAGGAGTACAAGTATGAAATAATGCCCTCGGTGTTGGAAATCCACGAGGCTGGCATCAAATTCCGCAAGAGCGAGAGAGACAGCCTGCTGGACATTCACTTCGACTTGAAGCGCGGCGTGCTGACTATGCCGGTGCTGTGGGTGTTCGACGACACCGAGAGCTTGTACCTCAACCTCATGGCCTTTGAGCGGCTGCACGGCGGCACTGGTAACCTTGTGACGTCCTATGTGTTCTGCATGGATGCCATGATCGTCTCGGCCAAGGACGTGGCCAGTCTGAGGTCCAATGGGCTCCTCATGAACATGCTAGGGTGTGACGAGGAGACGGCGAAGCTGTTCAACGGAACTCTGAACAGAGGCCAAATTCTGGGCCACTGCCATGATCTCCACAAAGTTCAGTGTGACGTGAAAGCCTACTGCAGCCAGCCGTGGCACAAGTGGCGGGCAACCCTGATGCGTACCCACTTCAGAAACCCATGGGCATTCGTCTCCCTTGCTGCCGCTGCTGTTCTGCTCGTGGCCACCCTAGTGCAAACCATCTACACCGTCATGGCGGGCAAGTCTTAATGGAGACCGGTATGTACCGTAAGCTTTAATATTATATTAATTAGGAATTTGCTGATATTGTCTATTGACTGACGGGCTTTGATGAAATTATTGCTTTTGTTGTTCATCCGTCTGAAGTCATGTGTGATTTTGTCAATTATAAGTTAGCTCCTCGACACCACTAATATATGCTTGATGATAGTGGAAAACCTTGTTAGGAGGCTTAAACCCAGCTCAACTCGTATGTATGCAAGATGCATGCATAGTCATATTGAGAGGGATAAACAGTATCTAATCTGGATTTAATCCTAATCTGTGCAGGTGGGAACGAGACTAGCTATAGCCGGCCCTGTTGATAGATCTCTTTCATCCTGCTGCTCAGCTTGGTTACATCAATTAAATTGCATGCGTGAATGCGAGGTGCAGGCCATGCCGTGGCAGTGGGCCAACCAAAGGCTGAAATCTGTGTTGTCGTATATCATCGAAGTAGTTATAGACTATTGTGTATCTTATATTGTTGGCACTAGGCAGTAGTAACCTTAATTTTGTGATTGCAGAGAACAATTAAGCTGCATGGAGACTATTCTGTGATTTACATTTGCACGTTGTAATCTGAAGGAAGAACTCATTTTGTTAACATAACGAGGCAGTGGCCAGTGTGCATGGACAGGGATTTGGGCATGATTCATTCAGTCACAGCAGCTGTTGGCGTTAAGCACACTCTACCTGAAAATTAGTTTGCTTGGAGAAGAGAAGCAAAGACCAACTAACTGATTTGGCATTCTCGTGGAAGTAAATTAGCACATCCAAAGTTGAGCTGTTGTAGTTGAGGTGTTGATTCTAGAGAAGAAGTACACAGGCGACAGCGTGCCGTGTAAATTGTTTGTCTGACCGTGGTTCAAATGCTGGGTGTGTACAGAGGCGACATGTTGTAATATTTGCAGAAACTACGGATAAACAAAGAGACTTCGACCAAGAAGAGATATTGGAGGATATAATCCGCAACAGTGGTGATGTCTTATCGTTATTTATCAACGAAAACGTTGGCTGGAAGAGGAAGTAGGCTACGTTGATCGAATAATGGAGGTCGAAAGTCATGATCATGATGGCTCCCGCGACCGTGATGACGGCTTCGGTGACCGAACGGAGTCGGGATCAGCTGTTGTAAAGTCCGGCGAGGTGTGTATATATATTAATTAAGCCTGTGGTGACTAGCTAATTTTTGCATTAACTGTTTTGGTATGTACATATATTAACTCTTCTTTCTTCTTTTATAGCCCTCCGGATCGAGCCAAACTTCGGTAACGAGATGAGGACCGAGGACAAGGTTGCGACAGCATGAAAGGTTCACGATCACAGAAATCATGGGCGATGGCCAACCGATTGAACCCCTCTGGACCAAGGAAGCATTTTCTGCTCAGTGCGGGGTTCTTGTTAAGGACATGATCCCAATCAGCATCCACCAATGGTATAAGCCTAAGACCGAAGACCCTCAAGTTTCTTATGTCGAAGATAGACAGAAAGATGATCTTTGGACCGCGCTAAAGGAAAATTTCACCCTACCGGCAGAGGAGGATCCGGCTAAGCCAGTTATAGAGCCATTGGTCAAGGCTTATGCTCTTAAGAAGATGGCAGATCTATTCAGGAGGTGGAAGAATGAGTTGAAATCAACGTATGTCGATAAAAACAAGACTCCAGAATTCACCAGCCGATTTGAGAAGATAAGAGATCACTGGGCCATATTTTTGACCCATAAGACATCGGAGAAGAGTAAGAAGATGTCAGCGACAAACAAGATAAATGTTGCAAAGAAGGAGCATCACCAACGCACGGGGTTAGGTGGCTACCTCAAATCCCAGCCATTATGGGACAAGGTTGAGAGTCTCCTGGTTGCTAAAGGGGTCGAACCAGAGACATTGCACTGGCTAGACCATTCAAGGACTTGGTTCTTCGGTGTTGGGGGAACTTTGGACCCTAGAACAGGGAAGTGCGTTTGGACGGACGAGCAACTTGCAACACCCATCACGAAGCTTCAGGCAGCAATCAAGGCAGCGCAGGAAGGGACGTTCGTTCCCGACAGGGAGAACGACGAGCTCACAAAGGCCCTCGGGAATCCTGAGCACCCTGGACGAACACAAGGCACGCCAGGCTCCGTTGGGTGAAAGGTTGGGTTTCCCAACGCAGGCGGTTATAAAACCCAAGATAGGAGGAGGAAAGTGGAGCTGAGCAAACTGCACCAGCTTCAGGTAAGGGTACGAAAGCTAGAGGAACGAAAAGCTGTTGAGAACCAGCGAGATCCTGCCCAAGCTACCCTAGAAGCTACCCCGCCATCTCAGTGGAGAAGCAGAATGGCTTCCACCAAGATCGTTCAGCGGCCTGACTTCACGGGTCCTAGCTACCCCGTGGATGCTATCACGGATTCACACCATTGCCAGCTTATGATGCAGTGGCAGAACCTCAAAGTCAAGGCGGTTGTCGGCTCTGTGTTCTCTCCTCAACCCGACGCAACTTTTCACTGCCTTTCGATTCCATAAGGCTATGCTGTTGTGATGGTGGATGAAATAACGGAGGGATTTGAGCAGCTCCATCTTGACCACCCTACAGGTGAAGGGGAGACTCAGTTGGATCTTGCTCTGAAGACTCCATTTCTATGGCGGAAGGAGCACATCAAGCTTCTGAACATCACGCCTCCGCCTCCTCCTCCTCCTTCCGCGAGTCAGCTGGGCACTCCGCCCCCTTCGCTTCCACCTCCGGCGAGTGATCAGGGTACTCCGCCTCCTGCTGTAGTGCGTGAGGGCAGCAGTACTCCGCCTCCTTCTCCGCCTGCTCCGGCGCGTGCGAGCAGCAGTACTCCGCCTCCTTCTCCGCCTGCTCCGGCGCGTGCGAGCAGCCTGCCTCCTCCTCCACCTCATAAGCAACGGCGGAACACGGACGGCGCCGCTCTGGCTGCTCCAGCGCGTCGTAGCACTCCGCCTCCTTCTTCTCCGCCTCGCAAGCAACAAAAGAAGACAGCCGCAGCCGCTCCGGCTGCTCCGGCATCTAGCAGTACAACCAGAGGCGGGAGGCAATACAGATTCGGTGCATCTCTCAAGCCTATAGAGAAGTTACCATACAAGATGAACGTGGAGGAAAACGAGTAGGTCGTTCAAGGCCAAGTGAACGACGTCTTTGAAGCGGTAAGAGCTAAGAAACATCCACCTCCGGAGGAGAAGATAGATCCGGTGAAAGCGAAGCGCACTTTGGATGCCCTGAAGCGAGCACCAGCGTCTCCGCCGCATACCAACTATGACCGCATTACTGAAAGTGTTGGGGAACGTGGTAATTTCAAAAATTTCCTACGCACACACAAGATCATGGTGATGCATAGCAACGAGAGGGGAGAGTGTGTCCACGTACCCTCGTAGACCGAAAGCGGAAGCGTTAGAACAACGCGGTTGATGTAGTCATACGTCTTCACGGCCCGACCGATCAAGCACCGAAACTACGACACCTCTGAGTTCTTGCACACGTTCAGCTCGATGACGTCCCTCGAACTCCGATCCAGCCGAGTGTCGAGGGAGAGCTCCGTCAGCACGACGGTGTGGTGACGATCTTGATGTTCTACCGTCGCAGGGCTTCGCCTAAGCACCGCTACAATATTATCGAGGAGGACTATGGTGGAGGGGGCCACCGCACACGACTAAGAGATCAAGAGATCAATTTGTTGTGTCTAGAGGTGCCCCCTGTCCCCGTATATAAAGGAGCGAGAGGGAGGGGGTCGGCCGACCAGGAGGGGCGCGCCAGGAGGAGTCCTCCTCCCACCGGGAGTAGGACTCCCCCCCCCCTTCCTTGTTGGAGTAGGAGAGGAGAGGAAGGAGAGAGGGGAAAGGAAGGGGGGCGCCGCCTCCTTGTCCAATTCGGACTTGGGGGGGAGGGGCGCGCAGCTGCCCCTTGGCCGCCTCTTCTCTTCCTCCACTTGGGCCCATTAACCTCCGGGGGTTCCGATAACCCCTTGGCACTCCGTTATATATCCAATAACCCCCGAAACCATTCCGGTGTCCGCATATAGTCGTCCAATATATCAATCTTCATGTCTCGACCATTTCGAGACTCCTCGTCATGTCTGTGATCATATCCGGGACTCCGAACAATCTTCGGTACATCAAAACTCGTAAACTCATAATATAACTGTCATCGAAACCTTAAGCGTGCAGACCCTACGGGTTCGAGAACAATGTAGACATGACCGAAACACGTTTCTGGTCAATAACCAATAGCGGAACCTGGATGCTCATATTGGCTCCCACATATTCTACGAAGATCTTTATCGGTCAAACCGCATAACAACATACGTTGTTCCCTTTGTCATCGGTATGTTACTTGCCCGAGATTCGATCGTCGGTATCTCAATACCTAGTTCAATCTCGTTACCGGCAAGTCTCTTTACTCGTTATGTAATACATCATCTTGCAACTAACTCATTAGTCAGATTGCTTGCAAGGCTTATAGTGATGTGTATTACGGAGAGGGCCCAGAGATACCTCTCTGACAATCGTAGTGACAAATCCTAATCTCGAAATACGCCAACCCAACAAGTACCTTTGGAGACACCTGTAGAGCACCTTTATAATCACCCAGTTATGTAGTGAAGTTTCATAGCACACAAAGTGTTCCTCCAGTAAACGGGAGTTGCATAATCTCATAGTCATAGGAACATGTATAAGTCATGAAGAGAGCAGTAGCAACATACTAAACGATCAAGTGCTAAGCTAACGGAATGGGTCAAGTAAATCACATCATTCTCTCAATGATGTGATCCCGTTAATCAAATGACAACTCTTTTGTCCATGGCTAGGAGACATAACCATCTTTGATAAACGAGCTAGTCATGTAGAGGCATACTAGTGAGACTCATTTTGTCTATGTATTCACACATGTATCATGTTTCCGGTTAATACAATTCTAGCATGAATAATAAACATTTATCATGATGTAAGGAAATAAATAATAACTTTATTATTGCCTCTAGGGCATATTTCTTTCAGAAAGGACATATATGGACGCGAAGCGGTCGGGAAGTACTTGAAGTGATCAAAGATTAGCGGAATGAAGAAGTGGTTAAACAATTCCCCAGCTTGGCGAACTAGCGAAGCAATCGTGCCCCTCGCTCAAGGTGTCTAGCGATATCGTTGCTAATCATCCGGGGATGTTGACCGGTACCAATCCTGGAGATTACCTGCCCAACGATGCACATTTTGATACAATGGAGGTGGACGTATTCAAATATCGGCACGGGAAGCCTCTCATCAAACCTGGTCATCCTCCTCAAACAACGATGATGTGAAGGTTCCATGATTGGCACATGGACATCTGCAGCAAGTCTGGAAAGGATACATTGACGCTGAGGGTTGAAGAGGAGCACGAGCTCGTTGGAATTGATTTGTTGTCTGTTCCATATGAGGAGTTCTTCCGGTTTTTCAATCAAAAGGCCCTCGACAAAGTAATCATCACTTGCTACTGTCCATAAGTACTACTTCTGTAATTAAGTCTCTATATATAGCTCAACTCTTTCATTGCATGTATATATAATAATCATCACTATATTATGCAGATTGAAGATCGCCGAATGCAAGAAAAGACAAATCGATGATATTGGGTTCATTAACACAAATCTTATAGATGAATGGAATGTTAAACATGATGCCAAACAAACCGAGGCCAACTTGCTACGAACGTTACTTCGAAATCAAAACAAAGATACAATACTCTTTCCTTACGAATTCAAGTGAGTGTTACTGTCTTGTGCATATTCGGTTTCCCTTATTACTCGAGGTTATAGTAATGTAACTGATGAGTTATGCATGCATGCGCAGCTTCCACCTATTCTGCTAGAGATTAAGCTTGAGAAGGGACTAGTAACCATCATAGACTCGAGACGAAAAGATCCCGAGAAGTATGCGACCATCACTAAAATGCTCGAGAAGTAAGTTCAATCGGTCATTATCGCACCATATCGGCAACTTTATTCATTTCCTGATACCAAGAAATAGTTTTCTTTGTCTGGCAGGGTTTGGAAAAAGTACACCGCACAAGCTCCGGGACTGCCGACGAAGCTGTGATTTAAACACCCGAAAGTAAGTACTACTAGCTAGTTCCGCGCATCTCCCATTGATTCTTGCTTATCATTTTGATTGACCTCTATTTCTTGTAAAGTGGTTATGGCAGGAACCCGGGAATAATAACTGTGGATACTACATTTGCGAGTTCATCCGCCACACGACCTGTGAGCGGGCCTACTCTGACAGACAATATGAAGTACGTAAGTAATAATATTCACAATTTTATTTTATTACCATCATTGGTGTTGAGTTTCATTCGTATATATGTATTGACCCCCTTCTTCAAATTAGATGTTTCAGATGCGGGATGAACTCCTACCACAAGATGGCATACGAGCAATTCAACAGGAATTGGCAGGATTCTTTCTTGACCACGTCATCGATAAAGACGGAGAATAGCATGTGAAACTTGAGTTCAGATGTTAGGGGATTGTAAGAGATCTTATATTGTATATATTAGCCAGTAGCATCGGATAGATATACGAAAACTTGTTGTTCGACCAATCTCTCGGAGAAGGAGAGGTCGATCACTTCTCTCTGTATATATTCATGACGATCTTCTGTACTTAATGGTTTTGTTCGTTTTCTTACTAGCTAGCTAGTGTGTCGAGTGCTCTCTATACGTATAGTACGTAGCGTCGACCAAGCACGGAGTTAAGAGAGAACACTTCTCTCTATTAGCTAGCTAACACAATATATGAAACCCCTAAATTAACCCTACGAAACCCCAACCCCCCCCCCTTTAAAAAAACAAACAAACACCCCAGCCCCTGAACTGCTGATGCGTGGATGCCTTTTGGTCCCTGTTGGTGCTACCAACCGGGACAAAAGACCCTCCTGCCCGCGCAAGCCGCAGCGGCCATGTGGCGGTTCCTGGGCGAACCGGAACTAAAAGTATTGGGCTTTAGTACTGACCCTTTAGTCCCGGTTTAGGAACCGGGACAAATGGGCATTTTTCTACTAGTGGCTCTGTGTTTGGGTAACTTGGAGGCTCTATTGATCTGTAATCAAATCAATAAGTTTGTTAATAATGACCTCGATCAATTCCCAAGTCTTCCCACTCATAGCTTGCTAAGTCTAGCCAATTATGGATTAACAATATCTGTATCACATCGAGACTAGCAGGCTCCGTTAGTTAAGTCTTCTCATACCTGTAGCTATGTCGGTCAGATTTGACGATGCACGTTGCAAGCAAGACAAAGTCAAATTTGCCGATGTTAGCTTGATCTGAGAGTTCACATTTACATTAAGAGTTGCGAGGGCGCCTGTGCGTTTATGTGTGTTGTGTTGTTTATGCCCACCAGCCGGTGGCTAATCGCGTCCTCATTCTCATGCATCTCATAGATCAACTATGGCAAGATATATTGGTCTCGCGCGGTGCAGATTCAGTGATTGTCAAGGATCAAGTCAGTCAATCTGTAATGTGATGTTAGCTAAGCTAGCTAGTACTCCCTCCGTTAGGAATTATTTGTCACAAAAATAAATGTATCTACAACTAAAATACATTTAGATACATTCATTTTTTGGATGAGTAATTCCAAACGAAGGGAGTAGCTACTAGACCAATTAATTGCATTGTGTGGAAGCCGTGGCCATCTGTTGCGTTGTTAGCAAATCGAGGCTCCATGGTTAGGCTAATCAGATCAATGAGTTTCCTAATTAATTACGCCCTCGATCGACCCCTCAAGTATTCAACAGATAGCCAACTTGTCTGAATCGTGTTCAGCCCTGCAGCTACAGGCTCCCTCAATTAATTAGTAGGACCTCGATGGTCTCAAAGTCTTCTCCCAGCTAAATCTATTATAACAATTTATTAGTGATTGGTCAATTGGTCGATAGCTGGCTGATAGCTCTGGTTCTTCAGATCCAGATCCAGCTTTGATTATAATGTTAATTATTTTTTGTCCGATCGATGCCATGTTCAAATGCCCTATTCCACATCAAACTCCTAATAGTTCACTACAGCTATGGTTGTACATCTAGCTTTTCCAAAATTAGAAGACATATGAGATGCTTATTCACATACATGAAACTGAACTTAATTTGGTGATCCCAGCACATCATATTCAGATCTGGCCGACTACTAATTATTAAAGGAAACAGATGGATGAGTCGTGGGTACACCTATGCTTAGCAAGGCAAAAATATAGCGCGCTATATAAAAATGGCGCCGGACATTAAAATATGCTACTGGTGTACCAACGACCCTCCCGCATTTTATATAGTGCGCTAATATATAGCATGCTAATACTTCGGTGCTCTGCTGTGGGTGCTCTGTTGTTTAAACCATCCGATAGGTTACTTTAATTAGATGACGTTCAATTGTAAAGCCACGATTTAGCTAATAATTCGGAAATTGCTCATAATTTTAACACGACCCTCCCACATTGAACCCTTTTGTTCGATTATGCTCTTTCAGTTGTTTTCAATCCCTGCAAATTTCTGTAACTCGGAGTTTGTTTACTAAGTTGTGAAATATACTTATTTGGACCAATAGTACAACCCCATGATAGCGGCCAGCTCACGTTCAGTTAATGTGAACAGATGCTCCATCGGCTGGCAAATCCAATCAAGGAGTTTCTTAATTGGGACGTCGATCAACACCACAAGTCTTCTGGTTTAACGGTGTCTTGTCTATATGTACACGTATAGATCGGGACAGTGGAGGTACAGGTATGCACGCAAAGGAAAGTCTACTTTGATGCTGATACAAGTTAGCTAAAATTTTGGATTCGCCGTCACTCTCGGATCCAGCTGGATGATAGCTAAGCCGGCCTCTCAATTTTATATATCTTTAGAAATTGTCTGAAATATATATGCGTAGGCTGATTACTGGTGGGTCAGTTGTTGAGTTCATTAAGCCGTCTGGCCGGTGACTAATCGTGCGACTAGTTCTGTGTCTAATCACATGGTTTTACCAGTTAATTGATCAACTATAGGTACCACATGTTGCGTTGTTAACAAACAAGATTAACTGTCTAGTTTGCAAGTCTTGATTGCAGAAGTAATATACTACCTCCATTCCTGGCAGTTTAATTTAAACTGCCCAAACGTCTTATATTTAAGAATGGCGATAGTATTTGGTTGATTCAAGACACTACATTTATGAAGTACTCCCTCCGTAACTAATATAAGACTGTTTAGAAAACTATTTTACAGAACTGTCAACTTCAGACAATAGCTTTCAAAGGAAGCGTTGGTATTCTATTTCAAGAGCTAAAAGACCAGAAGATGTCTCAAGAAAAGGCTTAGCCTTGCTAGTAATGTATATCAATTATTGGCATGGCCTGTTCATATTTTCTATTCCACGTCTTTATTACAACTATGTTTGCACATCAAGCTTTTCTGAAATCAATTATTGGTTACAGCTGTGACAGCTGAATTCTAAATTCAAATAAACCGACGCATTATTGTTGATTTTCAGTAGGTTAGTTAGTAGAGTTTCAGACTTTCAGTTGAGAAAGCCATGATTTTTTTTCTTAGATAAGGGGAGCTTTATTACTAAAAGAATAAGTATTACACCAAGCACACAGCCAACCAAGTCGATGTTCGAAAAGTTAAAAAGGTTAAAAATTAGGAAAAATACAAGCAATGATCTAGAGATAGTATAACGCCCTACAATGAGGGCGGACCAATCCGAAGATCATGTTGCCATCCATGTCGTATAAAAGTATCCCTCGCCGTAACCTCCAATCATGTACACATCTCCGTAAATAGGTCTAGATCCTCCACACGTTGTAGAGATGACCATAAACGAAGTGTACCAGTACATCTGTAGATAAGCTGCAGAAGAGAAGAATTTTTGTCGTTAAAGACTTTATCATTTCTACATAGCCAAAACGACCAAATAATGGCTAGCGCTCCCATCCTGAGAAGAATTCTAAACTTTTGATCAATCTCATCTAACCAGTAGCTAAATATGTTAGCAACACTACGTGGAGGATAGAAGCCAAAAGCTACTTGAATGGCGGACCATATAGAACGAACCAATTAATTTGCATTAAAAATTAAGTATTTTATTGTCTCATCATGACAAAAAACACATTGCGTGCTTTCATGTCAATTTCTATTTCAAGGTTATTTTTGGTAAGAATGACTCATGTACGAAGATACCATCATGTGAAGATTTTATTTTGGAGCGGTATCTTTATTTTTCAAATAATCTTTTTATTATCAACTTTCACGTCCTGCTGTATGAAATCTCTATACATGGACTTCATCGAGAATTTACCACTGGCTTGCAAGTTCTATCCATGGAAAGCCATGGTTTAGCTAACTCGATTGGTGCTCCGCGTTTGGTTACTGTGGACTAAGACTGAATCGTCCAGCGAATCAGATGAATCGGTTTCTTAATTAGGATTTGGATCGATGCCAAAGTCTTGTCATCACAAATCTACCCAAGTATTGTTTAACCATCCCTCGAAAAACAAAAAGCATCGTTTAACCATGCCTGTCAGATCTGACTAGCTACTGCACAATCACATGCATGAACCAATTAATGAATCAACTTGCGTGGTGCAGAATCAGATTCGCTGAACCGGCAAGGATGTAGTCCATCGATGTATTGGTGCAGAAAAGCCAGCCGGCCGGGGTACCTCCAGTTGCCTTGTCAACTCCCAACTCCTTTTGAATAGACACAATACAGGAATAGGGCTCACCGCTTCATATATCATCGAGACATGACACCAAGCATCATCAGTTGCTAGCCAGCTCCATCCATCCTACCACACCACACCACACCACACCACAAAAGTAGTTGTAACACAGAAGCAACCAGGCAAACCCAGATTTAGGAGAGTATGGCGGAGTTTGCCCTTGGGCTAACCAAGACGGCGGTGGAGGGGGCAGTCAGCAGAGTCAAGTCGGCAATCGAGGAGGAGGCGAAGCTCAAGGTGCGCGTCCAGAATGACCTGGTGTTCATCACCGGTGAATTCCAGATGATGCGGTCCTTCCTTAACGCCGCCAACTCGGAGCGCAACAAGAATGAAGTGGTGAGGACATGGGTGAGGCAGGTCCGCGACCTTGCCTTCGACGTGGAGGACTGCGTTGAGCTCGTGGTCAGCCTCGATAACAAGTCCACCTGGTGGTGGCGCCTTGTGCCGTCCTGCATCTGGACGGCTCCGCCGTTGCCATTGGATGTGGCAGTCACCGAAATACAACAACTCAAGACCAGGGTGGAGGATGTAAGCCAGAGGAACACCCGCTACAACCTCATCAACCACTCCGACTCCAGCTCCAATTCTGCAGCTACTATTGTCTCCTCTCCAACGGAGGCGCTTATGCCAGACAGTGCCTACCTCGGTGTATCATCAGCGTTCCACATCCTATGTGATGTGTGGGAGGCCGCTGGGAAGAAGCGAGGTGGCACCGGTGAGCTCAAGGAGATTATCAACCGTGAAGGTAGAGATCTTCAAGTCATTTCACTATGGGGAAGTACACCATCTGCTCACTTGGGGGCAACTCACGTTATCAAGGAGGCGTACAATGACCCACAAATCCAGCAAGAGTTCAATGTCCGTGCGTGGGTAAAGATCAAGTGTCCTTTTGACCCCCAAGATTTCCTCAAGAGCCTGCTCACTCAGTTCTACGCCACCTCCTCCCACCAACCAAACCACAACATCAACAAGTCAACAACACCACAAGAGCTCCAATGGTGTGCAGAGATGGTGGCGCAAGCACGGAGCGACAATCGGAGCTGGATCGCACGGGCTACCAACCTAGTCCGCTCTATGGCATCCTCCACTTCTGACATCAAAGCCAAGTTTACGGATCGTAGGTATCTCGTCATCCTGGAAGATGTACGCACTGTAGCAGAGTGGGATGTCATCAAGATGTATCTACCGTACACTAACAAGGGCAGCCGGATTCTCGTGTTGACGGAACACCTGGGGCTTGCGCTTTCCTGCACAGGGAAGCCGTACCAAGTATCAGAGCTTAGACAATTCTCTCATGGTCAATCACTTTGTGCTTTTTTCAATAAGGTATGTACCTATGACCGGAATAAAATCAAATGCTTCCATGAAAAATAGTATTAAGGTATATTTGATCTGATTAATTGTTGAAAAGTTAAATTCCTCTGATCCAAAAAAAGTGTTGCAGTTTTGAACTAAGGTTATATCAAGTTTTTTCTTTTCTTTTCTGGATGCTAGTTTTCACATACCTGGTAAAATTCATGTTTTGAAACTTACTCCCTCCGTCCCATAATATAAGTGCATTTTTTACACTAGTGTACTATAAAAAACGCTCTTATATTATGGGACGGAGGGAGGATAATATATAGTTCCATCGAGAATTCAACCATCCACCTATTTCTACTCATGCATCCATCTTCTAATGAGTTTAACCATGACATACATCTACATATATACTCTCGATCTACATATAGTTTGATTAGTTTCATTACTTACTAGCGTGTGAGGCTCACGGCCATGTGATCTGGTTTGGCTCAGTTTCTCCAGTCTTCCTTTGATGTGTGTTTAAAAAAATAATCTTGTGCTGATATGCCTTAGAAGCTTTTGCAGCCGCTACTGAATTGAAGAAAAACATTAATAACATTTGAACAAGTAAGCTAGGAAGAACTTAAGAATATTCTAGATAAAATGTTTCACATAGCAATGATATTTAATATACGGGTTCGTTAGATGTATGTCAATATCTAAACTGCATATTCGATTCCAAAGATGCAAAAGATAACATATGATGAAAAATGCTTTACTAGATAAATGTCGCGGCCATACTGGCATTTATCGATGTATGTGTAGTTAGTATGGCAATACATATAGAACTGTATTTAATATGAAGCCGTTAAAGATTCTAGATATTCATCTCACAATTTTAAAGTATTTTTATTAATAAAAATAAAATTCAACTTATCTTACCTAAACCATTGATTTGGCTAATTTTCCTCTAGTAGAAATAAAATATTTGGCTGCTCACTGGTATATCAAACAAAAATAACAACTTGAAGCAAAAAGAACATAACTGAAAACATTCATACATGTGCATTTGCGGATGGAGCATAGACATGTTAATTTCTGATTCAAAATATGACATCTTAAAAGTCTAAACAAGTATCTTTGTTTCTTCACATCACAAGTCATAAATTCTTTCATTTCAAAGCATCTTCAGAAGTACTCCCTCCGTTCCTAAATAATTGTCTTTCTAGCCATCTCAAATGAACTACAACATACAGATGTATGTAGACATGTTTAGAGTGTAGATTCACTTATTTTGCTCCGTATGTAGTCACTTGTTGAAATTTCTAGAAAGACAATTATTTAGGAACGGAGGGAGTATGTACTTAACACCACAAGCTACATGTATGAATATTCTCAGATTTATATCTGAAATTTGAGTTGTGATCCTGTCACGGCAAAAATAACATGGTCTGGGCGGTAAAGGGAGCGCAAAGTAGTGTGAGTGGAAATGTGAGCCAAGCCAATACTGTAGAGAGAAATGCATATTTTTTTTCCTTAAATAGTTTCATGGATGCAAATAGAATCATGTGTACTAAGTCCGGGCTTATTTGTAGTTATATCTTTTTTACACATGCAAAACCCAAACATTCATGCACATAATATCTTCCAATGTTGTAGAATGTTGACTGAATGGTTGCGGTGCGATTTAGCAGTTGTAATTGGTTGCATATATGCAGGTTCCTGGGCGTCGTGGTGATATGAGTGAAATTAGTTGGCAGTTAAGATGTGGTGGTGTTATCTGTGTGTGGGGAACTCGACGTAAAAAATCAACTCTTGTTGATGACGTGTACTCCAGGATAACAAATAAGTCGAAAGGCTTTGATGTTGATGGAGTAGAATTTAAAATACAAAGCTGGGTCGATGTACCCAAACCGTTCAATTTGGAGTGCTTCTCTAGACGCCTTCTTTTGAGTTTCTACTCTGATGACTTTGGAGCCAAGGAAATTTCGGTAGTGGATAGGATGGGAGACCAAGGTGTAACTCAACAGTGTCGCAGGTTTCTGCATGAAGACAAATGTCTTACCATTATTAATGGTCTGGAGTCGGCGGGTGACTGGGACCAAATAAAATCTATAGTTTTACCCCAGCATATTAGAGGATGTATCCTTGTCCTTGCAAAAGATGAGTCTATTGCCAGATATTGTGCTGACAAGCAAGATCGAGCAATTAACATTAAAGATTTGGAAGCCGACATGATTCTTTGTCACTCGGTAAAGGTATGCATGGTTTGTTTCTGTTGATAAAAGTATGCATTGCGTCCCATAATGATAATTCAACAAAGCAACTCTTGACCTAATTGGTTTGTTCAACAATTTTATCCATTGCAGAGTTGTCAACACTATGCAATTGGAGGCAAAGAGGCTTCTTACAGGGGTCAACTTTTCTCCAACAGAACAGAAGAGGCTGGCATATGGATGAATAAATTTGGCCATGTTGTGCGTTCGGATTGTCTGGTTTGGGACGTTAAATCAGCTTTGGAATGCCCTGGATTGATCTCTTTATGGGGGGCTGCTGGTGCTGGGAAAATTCCTCTCGTTAGATGTATTTACTACATCCAAATGCTGACTATGAACCATGGACCTGATTACATAATCGGTGGTGAAAATCGTGGAAGAATTTTCCTGAAATATACAAAGTTCAGCTGGGTCAATGTGTCATATCCCTTTCGTTTGAAGGAATTCTCTTGGAGATTACTTTTGGATTTTCATTCTGATGATCTTGACGCCAAGGAAAAGGCCGCATTTGGTATGATGAAAGGGGATGACCCAACTCAAGGGTGTCGTGAATTCATGAATCAACATAGATGCTTAGTTATTATTAATGGTTTGTGCTCCACACATGACTGGAACTTGATAAGAGACACTCTGTTGCCATTAGAGAATAATAAAAGTGGCATCGTTATTATTACAAATGAAGAAAGTGTCGCCACACATTGTGCATATCACAGAGCTCAAGTGTTCAACATTAAAGGTGCAGAAGCTGTAGATGCACTCCGTCCATTGAGAAAGGTAGCACATTACTGTATATATACTATTATACTCCCTCACCTTTTCATTTTAGTTGCATTAACAGTTACGCATCTTAACTTGCAGGGTTGTGGATACTCTGGAAATGAACGCGATGCATCTTGCTTTTTTTCCAGTCGGAGGAAAGAGGCAGCTCACTGGAACAGCACATTTGAACTTGTTGGCCGTCAAGATAAAGCGGCTGGTGAGCTTATGGATCATTTATCGACTCATGTTGGTTTGATATCTGTATGGGGAATTGCCGGTGTTGGGAAATCAGTTATTGTGAGAAGCGTCTACTATAAAATATTGCTGGGTATAGAACAAATTGGTTTGGGTGGCGTGGGACGTAGGGTTGATAGTGAAAGCTTTACATCTTTCAGCTGGGTTGACGTGCCAAATCCATTCAATTTGACGGAATTCTGTTGGCACTTACTTTTGGATTTTCATTCTGATGACCTTGAAGCCAAGGAAACTGTGACAGTTGGCTTGATTGATGGCACTCTAGATCCAATTATGCAATGTCGCAAGTTTCTACGTAAGAAATGCTTCGTTATTATTGATGGTCTACTCTCTACACATGCGTGGGACTTGATAAGAGATGCCCTGTTGCCTGCGACCATTGAAGGCATCATTATTGTCATTGCGCATGAAGAAAACATCGCCACACATTGTGTAGAACATGCATACCGGGTGGTTAACGCCAAGGGTCTAGAGCCTGGAGCAGCACTTTATCTCTTTAGAAAGGTATGTTCATTTGTTCTAGTCTGAACCTTGTAGCTCTCGTTAATTTAATTCTGTATTTTCTACATACGTAGTGCTATACATTGAAATCCGTTTCACTGAGTTGACCATTTTCCTTGTATCCATTCACATGCTTTGACGCAGTCTTGCCTTCCTAGCTAGCCATGCATGCTAATGTACCATTTTTTGCATTCAAATGTAGTAGTACTTGTTTATTTTTTCATATATCAAGGTTTGAGATTGTTAACCGGGTCTGCCACCACCAACCACATATCTTTCTCCTCCAGATTACCTATGAGTCTATACCTTGCTTTCCAAATTTTAAAATGTTTATACATTTTGGATGGAAAGTCTGATTTATGAACCATCTAAATTTTTAAGCTCCAGTAGATCTCTTAAACAACACCAATAACTATGCATCTTTGAAATAATGTAAACATTTATTTTAGGATGGGTTACGTTGGAAAAGAAATCCCCCTCCGTGCAACTTTGGTCTACTGCATCGTGAATTAATGTTAGTCCACAGAGTCGCAAATAGCATATGACCATGAATCAATTTTCCACCTAAGAGTATGACTAATAAGGTAGTAACCAGCAGTCCTTGAGTAATTAACCCTAGCTAGTATAATGGGCTAGCTATTACTCCTTTAAGGCCACCTAAGTAGATTAGCTATTACGTAAGCTTTAACCATTTAATGTTTACATGTGTGGGAGGCAAGATAGCTGGAGAAATGCACATGCCAGGGAGGGAGGGAAAATATCCTTCTTTAGAGCTTGCAATGGCAGAAGAGGAAATATCGTCTAGGGACATCTCAAGCCGCCATTGTCTCAGCAGGGAGATCGGTATAGACCACTCATGTAGCATCATCTCCTCCTCTTCTCCCTCTTGCCACCTGCACCTATCTCCCTGATTTCCATATCCTCCAAGGACACCCTCACTACTACACCCATTCCTCCAGCTGGAAATGGGAAGGGTGTTCAAGTCCGGGGCAAGCCCCCCAAGCACCTTTTTTAGCACTGGCGCAAAAAAAGCCCCAGCCACGCCCCCAAGATGTTGTTTTGCGCCGGATTTGGGCAAAAATAGCCCCGACGACCTCAGGCAAAACCCAGCCCATCGAGGTGCACTTGGGACCGCCGGCATTAATTTTTGCATGGCAAAACCCCACCGGTCAGCCTCTCTCCTCTCTATCTCTCCCCTCCTTTCCCTGCTAGGCCCACCAGTGCATGTGCATGAAAAAGGAATCTCTCTCTCTCTCCGCCTCCTCCGCCCCACTCGGCTTCCTCGCCGCCCCCCCTCCTCCGCCCGCCCCCCCTTGAGCTCGCCGCCCCACCTCCTCCGCCCGCCCGCCCCTTGAGCTCGCCGCCCGCCTCCTCCACCCCTCTTCCACCGTCCCCCGCTGCTTGGCCATGTGCCGCTCCACATCACCCCGAAGCCCCCCCCGTAGCATCGCATGACGCGCGCCATGGCGTACTCCTACCTCTCCGCAGCTCGATTGGGGGCGGCGCTGCGCCTCATGTTCCAGGCCGACCACGCCGCGTTCGTGTTCCCCCGCTCG
This sequence comes from Aegilops longissima, assembly GCA_021605205.1. Classification (NCBI taxonomy): domain Eukaryota; kingdom Viridiplantae; phylum Streptophyta; class Magnoliopsida; order Poales; family Poaceae; genus Aegilops; species Aegilops longissima. The sequence goes on along the minus strand of CM038679.1, from coordinate 767,614,372 downwards.
GCGCGCGCATCGTCGTCTCGTCCGCACGCACACCGGTTCAATGCCGCTGGTCCCGTCGTGCCGGTGGTGATGGAAGCACCGGCACCGGGAGCAGCGCCACCAAACTGTACTTCGGGAACCTTCCTCCTCCGCCCCGCTCCTCTTCCTCGCCGCCCCGCCTCCTCTGCCCCGCCTCCTCCGCCGGCTCACGCACGCCCCCGCCCCAGCCGCCTCCCCTGCCGGCTCTTTTCGACGCCTTGTACTCGCGCCCTCCTCTACTCCGCCGGCTCTCGGCTCTCTCTCGCTGCCGCCGCCGCTGCTGCTGACGGCGCGGCACGGGCCACCACCGCCTTCGGAGCTCATGCTGCTCGAGCTCGGCGGCGAGGCCGGGCCGGCCGTGGCCTGCGGCGGGTGCGGCCTGGGCAAGGCTTGGGGTGGACACGGCTGGAAACTTTTCATCCCCAGGCCAAAATTTCCGCCGGCAGCCCCCCCAAGCGGCGAAAAAAATGCTTCCTGATGGGCTCAACGGCTGGAGATGCTCTAAAGTTGGAGCTCCAGACAACGGCCATGTGGAGCTCCTTTAGTCCCGGTTCGTAAGTCAACCGAGACTAATGGTTTTGGGCTTTAGTGCCGACCCTTTAGTCCTGGTTCCAGAACTGGGACTAAAGGCCCTCTGGAACCGAGACTAAAGGCGCGTTTTCTACTAGTGAGATCTCAGGCCATGGAGTGGTTCTACAATCCCTTAAGACTACCCACAATGGGAGTAACATAGGTAGTAACATCACACATATCTAGATAAAATAGATGATGTGACAAGCAATAAATGAAGAAAGAGACGAAAGTGGTAACATAGCTAGTTACTAGTAGTATGAGTAACATCACACATAAGGCAAGATGTGTCTGCAGCCTAATAAATGAAGTGTTGCATGTTACCATACATATGTTACACCCCACTATATATAGAGGTAGTAACATAGACTGGTAACATATATATGCATGTTACTAGTCTATGTTACTACCCATTGTGGCTAGTCGACGAGGTGGAAACTGCTCCTTCCAGTGATTCTACCGCTATAACAATTGGGAATGGTCGGTTGACTTCCTTCTGGCACAATGATTGGTTAGAAGGACAAGCTCCCAAGGATTTGGCTCCTGATCTCTTCCCTTTGTATACCAAGAAGAGGACCACCGTGCTTGATGCACACAATAGCAACACTTGGATGGCAGGGCTACGGAGGATCACTCAAAGTTAGACTTGAAATAAGAGGCCTTTTATACATTTCCTGAAGGAGTGGTAACTTGGCCACTTCATTAGAATTGAAATTAACTTTCCGTTTCTTCAAAGTACTTGAGGTTTCGGTGGCGTCAGCGCCCCTTGTCATGCACTGGCCATATATGACACATTGGTTCACCAGAAGCAGGTAGTCCCTCTTTAAGCGTATTCGCCAGCTCTACGTCACGCTACAGCCCATGTTTGGACCCTCTTGTTGACTATATTAATTATTTTTTATTAATTCAATCCATATGAAAAACACGAGGACAAGTCAACGCAGTAGTCGAAGTAGAAAGCCGGATGCGAGTAGCCGCATCGTTCTGTCTATGGGGGATCGCAAAGGCTGGGGATTTGGATGCCTACTCTCCCATACAACCGTGCATGCTGTCACTGGGGTGGAGTAGCCAGAGGTTCAAGGACGAGTCATGGCAGGCGGCCGCGTAGGTCCTTCAACATGGTGTTGAAGAGAGTTATTTTATGGGATTAAACTTCAACCCATGTCATGACACCACACATGGTCCTCTGAGATTTTCCAGAAATTATTTATGTATGGCTGTAAAGCCCATCTACCTTTCAACATCTCATCCAGCACCAGTATTCAGTATTGTGGTGTGACTGAATGGTGAATCAGGCATTGTGTAAATCAGAAAGAGTTATTTGACTTTCTTGTAATTTGTTTAGATTAGTTTTGAGGATTGCCTCATTATCTCTCCGATCTAAATCAAGAATGATTTTCCCACCACCTCAAGGATGCATCTTTCTTGCACAAAAACTGTTTAAGTGAGACGAACCACATGATGCACACCACTATATATGTGTTCTTTGTCACATAGTGAGTATCTTAAAACTGGCATTCAATGGACAAATGACTGAACGTCAACAGACAAATGGGTCGGCCCTATTGTATGAGACTATCATCTAATTGAACATTAGAAGAAGCGTTATTTTCAGTTAAATTTGTCAAGTAAGGAACTCATGGAATAGAGTCATCGAATCCTTATTGATGACATCTGAAAAAGACCTAATAAAGTTCCATAAGAAAATCCATCAGGGCCAGGTCTCGCCTTTAGCAATTAACTAATTTTTTTTTATCATTTTGTACCCTCTGTCAAGAGAAGCCAGGGTAGACAAAGCTTGACATTGGAGGAATCTATAAAGATAGAGCTGAAGGACTGTAATATCATCAAACAACTAGGCATTGATAGGATTGTAAGAAAGTTAGCTATCCACTTGCCAGAACCATGAGTTATTGTTGTTGTCATCGCCGTTGTGGTTGTCATTTTGAAGTTCATTCGGTGATGGCTTTATTTTGATTTCTATGTTTAGTTTGATCTAATCTTGCCAGTATCATTTCCAGATTAAATTTTTGTTCATCATATTGAATTTAATCAGATTATTGATCTTAGGTAGCTTTTGGCGGAAAGTCGTTGACTCCAAAGGAGACTAAAATTTCAAAACACACCATGGCCAAGTGTGGAAGACTCCCCAAATTAATAGTTGCTATAGGTGAACGATGCCGCGCATCCAAGGGGCACAAACGTATACCTTTGTTGAAGAACTTAAACAATCACTTCATGGACAGACTGGAGACGGACTCAAGATACCTAAGTTTAAGGGGTCTATTTAGTTGGATGCAGGCTTACTTTGATGCTCTCTCAGATGCACTCAAACCATGTGTCTTCTATCTCTCAGTCTTCTCTGCAGACTACAATATTAGGCGAAAAAGATTGCTGAGGCGGTGGATCGCTGAGGGCTACTCTAGGGAAAATATTGGAATTAGCACGAAGGAGGACGGGGAAATATTGTTCTCCGAGCTGGTCAATCTGAGCATAATCCAAGAACCACCAAGCAAGCCACCCAGGTGCTCGAGACGAAGCGTTTATGCATCAAAGGGCAAGGTTGACGGCTTGTGCCAAGTCAACGGTTTCTTTCATGGATACATCATCTCACGACCAATGGAAGATAACCTTGTGTTTGAACTGGAGGGTTGTTCTAGTGCCAATTTCAAACAAGTAGGACAACACCTCGCCATAAGGAGCAGCTGGGACAGAGATGAGATTGTATTTAAGAGCATGGACTTGTCACGACTAAGGTCATTGACAGTGTTTGGGGAGTGGAGATCCTTTTTCATTTCCACAGATATAAACATGAGGCTGCTTAGGGTGCTGGATCTAGAAGACACATCAGATGTAATAGATGGTGACCTCGAGAAAATAGGGAAGCTACTACCTCGTCTAAAGTTTCTGTCACTACGAGGATGCAAAGAGATTACCCGTCTCCCAGATTCATTGGGTAGATTGAGGCAGTTACAGACTCTAGATGTCAGAAACACCTGTATTGTTAAGTTGCCACCGGCTATCATCAAGCTTCATAAGCTACAATACATTCGTGCTGGCAGACTAGACGTCGCTCATGAACCAATGGATAACCCAGGCGTACCAGTAGCAGAAGAGGACGATTCTATATCAACATCATCAGATGAGTATTATATGTCATCATCAGAAGACAGCTTGACATCAACAGAAGATGACAATGACACGGTCACATCTTTAGCAACACCAATAGCAGATGACACGAGCACATGCCAACCGGAAGCAGCAACACCAGCAGTAGATGATGATGACATGAGTGGAAGCCAACAAGAAGCAGCAGCAGTAGATGGCCATGGCACGAGCATAAACCAGCTTGAAGCAGCAGATGTGGACCAGACATCAACTACAGTAGCGCCATGGAGGAGCAGGGCACACAACTTGATGTTATCCTATTCTTGCAACTGGTTGTCCAAGATGAAGAAGGAACATCGTGGACGCCAAGGACTTGATAATAATAATGGCGTTGGTGTAAAGGTTCCTGCTGCAGGTATTGGGATTCTAACGGCCTTGCATACTCTTGGCGTTGTGAATGTTAGTGGCACGATTGGGAAGAATATCCTCATGGAGATGAAGAAGCTGTCCCAGTTGCGCAAGCTCGGGGTGTCCGGCATCAATCGAAAAAACTGGCAGGATTTGTGTTCAACAATATCGTGCCTAGACCATCTCGAATCCTTGTCGGTGCAACTCGATCATGTGCACAAGGGGAAACAGGATTTGTGTTGTCTGAGTGACATCTCCAAGCCACCAAAGACACTGAAGAGCCTCAAGCTGTATGGAGGAAATGTACATGTGTCGCCAGTTTGGATGAAACAGCTTGGCAATATCACAAAGGCTCGTGTCGATGATCTTGAGTTGACAATATCAACGCAAGAGGATATAGACAACCTAATGGAAGTTTCATGTGCAGGTGCGTTTCGTCACCTTTGTATAATGCCGATTCAAGATGGTGAGCTTCGTTATGGTCTAGAGGACAACCGAGGCTGGAGAGGGGATTTGTACGAAGCCGCCAAAGTCCTCAAGATTCACTGCAGCAGATACAAGTTGGTGCTAGTTTTTGGAATTTGGACAGCGGAATACGCAGAGGTTCTGGTATTTCAGTGCTCTAGTAGTGAGGCGTCTTTGGAGGTTTCTAGGCTAGAGAAGTTACGGAATCTCAAAGAAGTGTGGCTCAAGGGTTCCTACAGCGAAGCAGTCAAGCAACACTTGCAGCAGAAAGTTGACGAGCTACCAGAGGGGAGGAGAAGAGTTGTCCTGAAGCTAGAGGAGACCCAACAGTCAGCTCCACCTACCCCTTCTGCGTGTCTGAGATGCCTACATGCATGAGTTGTCGCTTGGTGATGTAATGGAGTATTGTCTGTGGTGCAAAAGTTAATTCAGTACTCCCTCTGTAAAGAAATATAAGAGCGTCTAGATCACTTCACGGTGTGTAGTGATCACTTCACGGTGGGAGCAAAACCTTTTTGTCAGACCGTGGGAGAAAAAACTGTGGCCATGCTGGCCCATCACTTCAAGAAGCATCATAAGGACAGACTCATGTACAGCCTGACTGGATTAATAACGGGTTCCGTTAGCATAGGCTTTTTTTTTCCTTGCTTGAGTCATCTCTGTATCCATAGGTTTGTTTTTTTATATATCCCTGTATAGCTAGCTAGCTTAGAGTTGTATAGCTCCCTACTGTGCTGATCAATAATAGATAAGCAAAGACGCTACGCCCGTCATTCTTATAACTGCTGAATTTGTAGTAGATAAGCAAATACACGTGCTGCATATACAAGTTTATGTATAGTTTGTTTGAGCCTAGCTAGACGATATGCATCTGCGAAATCTTGTAGAACGTAACCAGGTTCTTGAAAAAGGTGAGATGGATGAACACACGCATGAGTTTGCTGTGCGAGTTTAGCTAAGCTAAGATGGAAAAATATTCAAGCATTATTCATTCACATTGCTAGTTGGTCATTGTCTTCTTCAGTTTAGAAACCTGAACCCTCTCAACTGTCATGTTCAATCTTTCTTTCAGCAGCCACAGAGGGAGAGGCAGTGGACTTGGTTCAGTCGACCGAATGCTGAAGACATGAGACCTGGTTTCCATTTGCTTGTTCCGACGACATTTCAGATCGGCCAGAGAACTTATGCCACATTCCTCTTGTTTGGAAGAAACAGAGGAACAACAGAGCCCCTAAAAAACAGAGGAATAAGAGATAGAAACACGAACTCGCTCTCGCTTCCTGTGGATCACCACGTCCCTCCACAGCCACTACCACTCCTACCGGCTCCACCTTTTGCCACAGTCTTTCAACAACCAGGATCTGGTGGGACGTCGCCCTCTTCTTCAACTTCCATGCCCTCCGCCCTGTTTCGATAGTGCCCGTGCTCCAACAGCAAGCGACAAGACTCCACTCCAAGCAAGCTGGACGTGCATCATCCAAATGTTAGTGAAGCAAACTCTGACCAGTTCGCAACTATCTTCCAGTCTTGCATGTGCTTGCAAAAGGACCGACGAAAAAAGTTGTATAGTTTTGCCAGGTGGGGTGATACAAAACGAATAAAACTGGAATTTTCGACGATAGGCTAGGAAGAACAGAACGAGGAACAAGTCCAATAAGGATATCGCATGGCAAGGGACTTCATAGATGCAACACGATATGAGGATACTCACAGCTAAGCAACAGGCTATGGGAGAGAGTCATTGAGCACCGCTTAAGAAAAATGACAAGCGTGACCAAAAGTCAGTTTGGTTTCATGCCTGGGAGCTCGACCATGGAAGCCATTTTCTTGGTACGACAACTGATGTAGAGATATAGGGAGAAGAAGGACCTGCATATGGTGTTCATTGACTTGGAGAGGGCATATGATAAGATACCACGGAATGTCATGTGATGGGCCTTGGAGAAACACAAAGTCCGAGCAAAGTACATTACCCTCATCATGGAAATGTACGATAATGTTGTGACAAGTGTTCGAACAAGTGATGTCGACACTGATGACTTCCCGATTAAGATAGGACTGCATCAGGGGCCAGCTTTGAGCCCTTATCTTTTTTCCTTGGTGATGGATGAGGTCACAAGGGATATACACGAAGATATCCCATGGTGTATGCTCTTTGCGGATGATGTGGTGCTAGTTGAGATAGTCAGACGGGGGTCAATAGGAAGTTAGAGTTATGGAGAAAAACCTTGGAATCAAAAAGTTTAGGCTTAGTAGAATTAAAACCGAGTACATGAGGCGCGGTTTCAGTAGTACTAGGTGCAAGGAGGAGGAGTTTAGCCTTCATGGGCACGCGTGTGGTGCCTCCGAAGGACACCTTTCGATATCTGGGGTCAATGTTGCAGAAGAATGGGGGTTTTGATGAAGATGTGAACCATCAAATCAAATCCGGATGGATGAAGTGGCGCCAAGCTTCTAGCATCCTCTGTGACAATAGAGTGCCACGAAAGCTAGAAGGCAAGTTCTATAGGACGCTGGTTTGATCTACAATGTTGTATGGCACTAAGTGTTGGCCGACTAAAAGGCGTCATGTTCAACAGTTAGGGGTAGCGGAGATGCGTATGTTGAGATGGATGTGTGGTCACACGAGGAAGGATCGAGTCCGGAATAACGATATACGAGATAGGGTTAGGGTAGCACCAATTGAAGAGAAGCTGGTGAAGGAAATATGCCCTAGAGGCAATAATAAAGATGTTATTATATATTTCATTTTCACTATAAATGTTTATTATTCATGCTAGAATTGTATTAAACAGAAACTTGATACATGTGTGGATACGTAAACAAAACATTATGTCCCTAGTAAGCCTCTACTAGACTAGCTCATTAATAAAAAATGGTTAAGTTTCCTAACCATAGACATGTGTTATTATTTGATGGACGGGATCACATCATTAGAGAATGATGTGATGGACAAGACCCATCCGTTAGCTTAACATAATGATCGTTCAGTTTTATTGCTATTGCTTTCTTCATGTCAAATACATATTCCTCCGACTATGAGATTATGCAACTCCCGGATACTGGAGGAATGCCTTGTGTGCTATTAAATGTCAAAACATAACTGGGTGATTATAAAAGTGCTCTACAGGTATGTCCGAAGGTGTTTGTTCGGTTGGCATAGATCAAGATTAGGATTTGTCACTCCGAGTATCGGAGATGTATCTCTGGGCCCTCTCGGTAATGCACATCATAAGAAGCCTTTCAAGCAAATTGACTAATGAGTTAGTTGCAGGATGATGCATTACGGAACAAGTAAAGAGACTTGCCGGTAACGAGATTGAACTAGGTATGAAGATACCGACGATCGAATCTCGGGCAAGTAACATACCGATGACAAAGGGAATAATGTATGTTGTCATAACGGTTCGACCGATAAAGATCTTCGTAGAATATGTGGGAGCCAATATGAGAATCCAGGTTCAGCTATTGGTTATTGACCAGAGAGGTGTCTCGGTCATGTCTACATAGTTCTCGAACCCATAGGGTCCGCACGCTTAACGTTCGATGAAGATTTTGTATTATATGAGTTATGTGATTTGGTGACCGAATCTTGTTCGATGTCCCGGATGAGAACACATACATGACGAGGAGTCTCGAAATGGTCGAGAGGTAAAGATTGATATATAGGCTGATAGTATTCGGACATCAGAAGTGTTCCGTATAGTATCGGGTATTTATCGGATTCTTGGGGGGTACCTGAACCCTGGGGAATAATGGGCCTTATGGGCCATAGAAGGGGTGTTGGGGAACGTAGTAATTTCAAAAAATTTCCTACGCACACGCAAGATCATGGTGATGGCATAGCAACGAGAGGGAGAGTGTATGTCCACGTACCCTCGTGAGACCGAAGCGAGCGTTATGACAACGCGGTTGATGTAGTCGTCGTCTTCACGATCCGACCGATCCAAGTACCGAACGTACGGCACCTCCGAGTGCAGCACACGTTCAGCTCGATGACGATCCCCGGGCTCCGATCCAGCAAAGCGTCGGGGATGAGTTCCGTCAGCACGACGGCATGGTGACGATGATGATGCTCTACCAGCGCAGGGCTTCGCCTAAACTCCGCGACGATATGACCGAGGTGGAATATGGTGGAGGGGGGCACCGCACACGGCGAAGGAACGATCCGTAGATCAACTTGTGTGTCCATGGGGTGCCCCCTGCCCCCGTATATAAAGGAGTGGAGGAGGGGAGGGCCGTCCCTCTCTATGGCGCGCCCTAGGGGAGTCCTACTCCCACCGGGAGTAGGATTCCCCCTTTCCTAGTCCAACTAGGAACCCTTCCATGTAGTAGGAGTAGGAGAGAAGGAAAGGGAAGAGAGAAGGAGAAGGAAGGAAGGGTGCGCCCCCCCCCTCCCTAGTACAATTCGGACTAGTCCAAGGGGAGGGGTGCGGCCACTCTTTTGGCCCTTTCTCTCCTTTCCCGTATGGCCCAAAGAGGCCCAATACGAATTCCCGTAACTCTCCGGTACTCCTAAAAATACCTGAATCACTCGGAACCTTTCCGAACTCCGAATATAGTCGTCCAATATATCGATCTTTACGTCTTGACCATTTCGAGACTCCTCGTCATGTCCCCGATCTCATACGGGACTCCGAACTCTTTCGGTACATCAAAACTCATAAACTCATAATATAACTGTCATCGAAACCTTAAGCGTGCGGACCCTACGGGTTCGAGAACTATGTAGACATGACCGAGAACTATTCTTGGTCAACAACCAATAGCGGAACCTGGATGCCCATATTGGTTCCTACATATTCTACGAAGATCTTTATCGGTCAAACCGCATAACAACATACGTTGTTCCCTTTGTCATCGGTATGTTACTTGTCCGAGATTCGATCGTCGGTATCCAATACCTAGTTCAATCTCGTTACCGGCAAGTCTCTTTACTCGTTCCGTAATGCATCATCCCGCAACTAACTAATTAGTTGCAATGCTTGCAAGGCTTATAGTGATGTGCATTACCGAGTGGGCCCAGAGATACCTCTCCCACAATCGGAGTGACAAAACCTAATCTCGAAATACGCCAACCCAACATGTACCTTTGGAGACACATGTAGTACTCCTTTATAATCACTCAGTTACGTTGTGACGTTTGTTAGCATCCAAAGTGTTCCTCCGGTAAACGGGAGTTACATAATCTCATAGTTACAGGAACATATATAAGTCATCAAGAAAGCAATAGCAACATACTAAACGATCAAGTGCTAAGCTAACGGAATGGGTCATGTCAATCACATCATTCTCCTAATGATGTGATCCCGTTAATCAAATGACAACTCATGTCTATGGCTAGGAAACTTAACCATCTTTGATTCAACGAGCTAGTCAAGTAGAGGCATACTAGTGACACTATGTTTGTCTATTTATTCACACATGTATTATGTTTCCGGTTAATACAATTCTAGCATGAATAATAAACATTTATCATGATATAAGGAAATAAATAATAACTTTATTATTGCCTCTAGGGCATATTTCCTTCAGTCTCCCACTTGCACTAGAGTCAATAATCTAGTTCACATCGCCATGTGATTTAACACCAATATTCATATCTGTATATGATTAACACCCATAGTTCATATCGTCATGTGAACAACACCCAAAGGGTTTACTAGAGTCAAAAATCTAGTTCACATCGCTATGTGATTAACATCCAAAGAGTACTAAGGTATGATCATGTTTTGCTTGTGAGAGAAGCTTAGTCAACGGGTCTGTCACATTCAGAGCCGTTTGTATTTTGCAAATATTCTATGTCTACAATGCTCTGCACGGAGCTACTCTAGCTAATTGCTCCCACTTTCAATATGCATCCAGATTGAGACTTATAGTCATCTGGATCAGTGTAAAAAGCTTGCATCGATGTAACTCTTTACGACGGGCTCTTTTATCACCTCCATAATCGAGAAATATTTCCTTAGTCCTCACTAAGGATATTCTTGACCAATGTCTAGTGATCTACTCCTAGATCACTATTGTACTCCCTTGCCAAATACAGAGCAAGGTATACAATAGGTCTGGTACATAGCATAACATACTTTATAGAACCTATGACTGAGGCATAGGAAATGACTTTCATTCTCTTTTTCTATTTTCTGCCGTGGTCGGGATTTGAGTCTTACTCAATTTCATACCTTGTAACACAGGCAAGAAACTCTTTCTTTGACTGTTCCATTTTGAACTACTTTAAAATCTTGTCAAGGTATGTACTCATTGAAAAAACTTATCAAGCGTCTTGATCTATCTCTATAGATCTTGATGCTCAATATGTAAGCAGCTTCACCGAGGTCCTTCTTTGAAAAACTCCTTTCAAATACTCCTTTATGCTTTGCAGAATAATTCTACATTATTTTCGATCAACAATATGTCATTCACATATACTTATCAGAAATGCTGTAGTGCTCCCACTCACTTTTTGTAAATAGAGGCTTCTCCAAAAGTCTGTATAAAACCATATGCTTTGATCAAATCATCAAGCATATATTCCAACTCTGAGATGCTTGCACCAGTTCATAGATGGATCGCTGGAGCTTGCACATTTTGTTAGCATCTTTAGGATTGACAAAACCTTCTGGTTGCATCATATGCAACTCTTCTTTAATAAATCCATTAAGGAATGCAGTTTTGACATCCATTTGCCAGATTTCATAAAATGTGGCAATTGCTAACATGATTCGGATAGACTTAAGCATCGTTACGAGTGAGAAAATCTCATCGTATTCAACACCTTGAACTTGTCGAAAACCTTTTGCAACAAGTCGAGCTTTGTAGATAGTAACACTACTATCAGTGTCCATCTTCCTCTTGAAGATCCATTTATTTCACATGGCTTGCTGATCATAGAGCAAGTCAATCAAAGTCCATACTTTGTTCTCATACATGGATCCTATCTCAGATTTCATGGCCTCAAGCCATTTCGCGGAATCTGGGCTCATCATCGCTTCCTCATAGTTCGTAGGTTCATCATGGTCTAGTAACATGACTTCTAGAACATGATTACCGTACCACTCTGGTGCGGATCTTACTATGGAAGACCTACGAGGTTTGGTAGCAACTTGATCTGAAGTTTCATGATCATCATCATTAACTTCCTCACTAATTGGTGTAGGAATCACTGGAACTGATTCCTGTGATGAACTACTTTCCAATCAGGGAGAAGGTACAATTACCTCATCAAGTTCTACTTTCCTCCCACTCACTTCTTTCGAGAGAAACTCCTTCTCTAGAAAGGATCCATTCTTAGCAACGAATAACTTGCCTTCGGATCTGTGATAAAAGGTGTACCCAATAGTTACCTTTGGGTATTCTATGAAGACGCACTTCTCCGATTTGGGTTCGAGCTTATCAGGTGAAAACTTTTCACATAAGCATCACAACTCAAACTTTAAGAAACGACAGCTTAGGTTTATTGTTAAACCATAGTTCATACGGTGTCGTCTCAACGGATTTAGATGGTGCCCTATTAAACGTGAATGCAGCTGTCTCTAATACATAACCCCAAAACGATAGTGGTAAACCGATAAGAGACATCATAGATGGCACCATATCCAATAAAGTGCGGTCACGACTTTCGGACACACCATTATGCTGTGGTGTTCCATATGGCGTGAGTTGCGAAACTATTTCACATTGTTTCAAATGAAGACCAAACTCGTAACTCAAACATTCATCTTCACGATCAGATCGTAGAAACTTTATTTTTCTTGTTACGATGATTTTCCACTTCACTCTGAAATTCTTTGAACTTTTCAACTATTTCAGACTTATGTTTCATCAAGAAGATATACGCATATCTGCTCAAATCATCTGTGAAGGTTAGAAAATAATGATACTTGCCACGGGCATCAACACTCATTGGATCGCATACATCGGTATGTATTATTTCCAATAAGCCAGTAGCTCGTTTCATAGTTCCGAAGAACAGAGTTTTAGTCATCTTACCCAAAAGGCACGGTTCGCAAGCATCAAATGTTTCATAACCAAGTGATTCCGAAAATCCATCTTTATGGAGTTTCTTCATGCGCTTTACACCGATATGACCCAAACGGCAGTGCCACAAATAAGTTGCACTATCATTATTAACTTTACATCTTTTGGTTTCAATATTATGAATATGTGTATCACACGATTGAGATCCAACAAACCATTTCATTGGGTGTATGACCATAGAAGGTTTTATTCATGTCAACAGAACGATAATTATTCTCTAACTTACATGAATAACCGTATTGCAATAAACATGATCAAATCATATTCATGCTCAATGCAAACGCCAAATAACCTTTATTTAGGTTCAACACTAATCCCGAAAGTATAGGGAGTGTGCGATGATGATCATATCAATCTTGGAACTACTTCCAACACTTATTGTCACTTCCCCTTCAACTAGTCTCTGTTTATTCTGTAACTCCTGTTTCGAGTTACTAATCTTAGCAACCGAACAAGTATCAAATACTCAGGGGTTACTATAAACACTAGTAAGGCACACATCAATAACCTGTATATCAAATATACTCTTGTTCACTTTGCCATCCTTCTTATCCACCAAATATTCAGGGCATTTCCGCTTCCAGTGACCATTTCCTTTGCAGTAGAAGCACTTAGTTTCAGGCTTTGGTCCAGCTTTGGGTTTCTTCGCGGGAGTGACAACTTACTTGTCTTTCTACTTGAAGTTCCCTTTCTTTCCCTTTGCCATTCTCTTGAAACTAGTGGTCTTGTCAATCATCAACACTTGATGCTCTTTCTTGATTTCTACCTTCGTCGATTTCAACATCACGAAGAGCTCGGGAATCATTTTCGTCATCCCTTGCATACTGTAGTTCATCACGAAGTTCTAGTAACTTAGTGATGGTGACTAGAGAATTCTGTCAATCACTATCTTATCTGGAAGATTAACTCCCACTTGATTCAAGCGATTAAAGTACCCAGACAATCTGAGCACATGCTCACTAGTTGAGCGATTCTCCTCCATCTTTTAGCTATAGAACTTGTTGGAGACTTCATATCTCTCAACTCGGGTATTTGCTTGAAATATTAACTTCAATTCCTGGAACATCTCATATGGTCCGTGACGTTAAAACGTCTTTGAAGTCCCGATTCTAAGCCGTTAAGTATGGTGCACTAAACTATCAAGTAGTCATCATATTGAGCTAGCCAAACGTTCATAACGTCTGCATCTGCTCCTGCAATAGGTCTGTCACCTAGCGATGCTTTAAGGGCATAATTCTTCTGTGCAGCAATGAGGATAAACCTCAGATCACGGATCCAATCCGCATCATTGCTACTAATATTTTTCAAAAAAAAATTCTCTAGGAACATATTAAAATAAACATATGAAAGCAACAAACATAGGGAAGCAACATCGCGAGCTATTGATCTACAACATAATTTGCAAAATACTACCAGGACTAAGTTCATGATAAATTAAAGTTCAATTAATTATATTACTTAAGAACTCCCACTTAGATAGACATCCCTCTAATCTTCTAAGTGATTACGTGATCCATATCAACTACACCATGTCCGATCGTCACGTGAGATGGAGTAGTTTCAACGGTGAACATCAATATGTTGATCATATCTACTATATGATTCACGCTCGATCTTTCGGTCTCCTTGTTCCGAGGCCATATATGTTATATGCTAGGCTCGTCAAGTTTAACCTGAGTATTCGCGTGTGCAACTGTTTTGCACCGTTGTATTTGAACATAGAGCCTATCACACCCGATCATCACGTGGTGTCTCAGCACGAAGAACTTTCATAGCGGTGCATACTCGGGAGAACACTTCTTGATAATTTTAGTGAGAGATCATCTTAAAATGCTACCGTCAATCAAAGCAAGATAAGATGCATAAAGGATAAACATCACATGCAATCAATATAAGTGATATGATATGGCCATCATCATCTTGTGCTTGTGATCTCCATCTCAAGCACCATCGTGATCACCATCGTCACCGGCGCGACACCTTGATCTCCATCGTAGCATCGTTGTCGTCTCGCCAACTATTGCTTCTCGACTATCGCTACCGCTTAGTGATAAAGTAAAGCAATTACATGGATTTTGCATTTCATACAATAAGCGACAACCATATGGCTCCTGCCAGTTGCCGATAACCGGTTACAAAACATGATCATCTCATACAATAAAATATAGCATCACGTCTTGACCATATCACATCACAACATGCCCTGCAAAAACAAGTTAGACGTCCTCTACTTTGTTGTTGCAAGTTTTACGTGGCTGCTACGGGCTGAGCAAGAACCGTTCTTACCTACGCATCAAAACCACAACAATAGTTGGTGCTGTTTTAACCTTCGCAAGGACCGGGCGTAGCCACACTCGGTTCAACTAAAGTGAGAGAGACAGACACCCGCCAGTCACCTTTAAGCAACGAGTGCTCGAAGCGGTGAAACCAGTCTCGCGTAAGCGTCGCGTAATGTCAGTCCGGGCGGTTCATCTCACAATACCGCTGAACCAAAGTATGACATGCTGGTAAGCAGTATGACTTATATCGCCCACAACTCACTTGTGTTCTACTCGTGCATATGACATCAACGCATAAAACCAGGCTCGGATGCCACTGTTGGGGAACGTAGTAATTTCAAAAAATTCCTACGCACACGCAAGATCATGGTGATGGCATAGCAACGAGAGGGGAGAGTGTATGTCCACGTACCCTCGTAGACCGTAAGCGGAAGCGTTATGACAACGCGGTTGATGTAGTCGTACATCTTCACGATCCGACCGATCCAAGTACCGAACGCACGGCACCTCCGAGTTCAGCACACGTTCAGCTCGATGACGATCCCCGGGCTCCGATCCAGCAAAGCGTCGGGGATGAGTTCCAAGACGACGGCGTGGTGACGATGATGATGCTCTACCAGCGAGGGCTTCGCCTAAACTCCGCGACGATATGACCGAGGTGGAATATGGTGGAGGGGGCACCGACACGGCTAAGGAGCGATCCGTAGATCAACTTGTGTGTCCATGGGGTGCCCCTGCACCGTATATAAAGGAGTGGAGGAGGAGGGCGGCCCTCTCTATGGCGCGCCCTAGGGGAGTCCTACTCCCACCGGGAGTAGGATTCCCCTTCCTAGTCCAACTAGGAACCCTTCCATGTAGTAGGAGTAGGAGAGAAGGAAAGGGAAGAGAGAAGGAGAAGGAAGGAAGGTGCGCCCCCTCCCTAGTACAATTCGGACTAGTCCAAGGGGAGGGTGCGGCCACTCTTTGGCCCTTTCTCTCCTTTCCCGTATGGCCCAAAGAGGCCCAATACGAATTCCGTAACTCTCGGTACTCCTAAAATACCGAATCACTCGGAACCTTTCCGAACTCGAATATAGTCGTCCAATATATCGATCTTTACGTCTCGACCATTTCGAGACTCCTCGTCATGTCCCCGATCTCATCCGGGACTCGAACTCCTTCGGTACATCAAAACTCATAAACTCATAATATAACTGTCATCGAAACCTTAGCGTGCGGACCCTACGGGTTCGAGAACTATGTAGACATGACCGAGAACTATTCTTGGTCAATAACCAATAGCGGAACCTAGATGCCCATATTGGTTCCTACATATTCTACGAAGATCTTTATCGGTCAAACCGCATAACAACATACGTTGTTCCCTTTGTCATTGGTATGTTACTTGTCCGAGATTCGATCGTCGGTATCCAATACCTAGTTCAATATCGTTACCGGCAAGTCTCTTTACTCGTTCCGTAATGCATCATCCCGTAACTAACTAATTAGTTGCAATGCTTGCAAGGCTTATAGTGATGTGCATTACCGAGTGGGCCCAGAGATACCTCTCCCACAATCGGAGTGACAAAACCTAATCTCGGAGTACGCCAACCCAACATGTACCTTTGGAGACACCTGTAGTACTCCTTTATAATCACCCAGTTACGTTGTGACGTTTGGTAGCACCCAAAGTGTTCCTCCGATAAACGGGAGTTGCATAATCTCATAGTTACAGGAACATATATAAGTCATGAAGAAAGCAATAGCAACATACTAAACGATCAAGTGCCAAGCTAACGGAATGGGTCATGTCAATCACATCATTCTCCTAATGATGTGATCCCGTTAATCAAATGACAACTCATGTCTATGGCTAGGAAACTTAACCATCTTTGATTCAACGAGCTAGTCAAGTAGAGGCATACTAGTGACACTATGTTTGTCTATTTATTCACACATGTATTATGTTTCCGGTTAATACAATTCTAGCATGAATAATAAACATTTATCATGATATAAGAAAATAAATAATAACTTTATTATTGCCTCTAGGGCATATTTCCTTCAAGGGGAGCACACCTGCCCACAAGGGTGCGCCCCGTTAAGGCAGGAGGCGGAATAGGAGAAGGAAGAGCGGGTTCATCCCCCCTTTCCTTCCTCCTTCTCTCTTCCCGCTTTGTCCCCCTTCCGGTAAAAGGAAAGGGGGAGGGGATTTGAATAGCGAACCCAAGTAGGATTCCTCCTACTTGGGCGCCCCAAGGCTGCAACCCTCCCCCTCCCACATATATATACATGGAGAGGGGGCGCCTAGAACACACGCCAACAATTGTTAGCTGTGTGCGGCACCCCCCTCCACAGTTAGCGCTTAGGCCAAGCCCTGCGCGGATAACTTCACCTTCACCATCACCACAACGTCGTGCTGAGGGAACTCAGCTACTTCCTCGACACTTTGCTGGATCAAGAGTTCAAGGGACATCATCGAGCTGATGGTGTGCAGAACTCGGTGGTGTCGTACGTTCGGTGCTTGATCGGTCAGAACGAGAAAAAGTTCGAGTACATCAACCTCGTTGACAAACGTTTCCAATTTTGGTTTATGAGGGTACGTAGATGCACGCTCCCCCTATCGTTGTTATGCATCTGCTAGATAGATCTTGCATGAGCGTAGGAATTTTTTTGTAATTGCATGCTATGTTCCCCAACAGTGGCATCCGAGCCAGGTCTATGCATAGATGATATGCACGAGAAGAACACAAAGAGTTCTGGGCGGTGATCCTCATACTCCTTACCACCAATGTCTTATTTTGATTCGGCGTATTGTTGGATGAAACGGACCGGACCAGCCTTACATGATCCACCGACAGACATGCAACTAGTTTTGCATAAAAGTGGTTGGCGAGTGTCTGTTTCTCCAACTTTAGTTGAATCAAATTTGACTATGGCCGGTCCTTGTTGAAGGCTAAAACAACAAACTTGATAAATCACCATTGTGGTTTTGTGCCGTAGGTAAGAACAATTCTTGCTAGAATCCCATAGCAGCCACGTAAAACTTGAAACAACAAAGTAGAGGACGTCTAACTTGTTTTTGCAGGGCATGTTGTGATGTGATATGGTCAAGACACTACAAAAAAAGACACATCCATGACATTTTGGGCTGAACGAAAAAAAATTCTATGATACTTATGACACTTCTATGACGATAATTGTGATAAAACCCGGTATCATCATAGATGTTGTGGGCTCCTACTTCTATGATAAAAAATCATGACAGAAAATGGACTTTTCGTCCTCGGCGGGCCAGAGACGCAACTACATGACACTCTTTGGGTCGTCCATGACGAAAAAAACCGTGGTAGAAGTGAGGGCGAGGAAAATTTCGGGGAGTTACGCGTTACAGTGGGTGGTCGGGGGCTGAGCGATGCGCGTTTCTCTCGTACACGTACGCGCATGGGTGCGAGGTGTTGGGATCTAACTGAACCCGAGCGAGGCGTTCACTTACTGAACCCGAGCGATTGCACTGCAGGCTACGCATTACGGAACCCGATCGAGCGAGTCCTTCGTTCGCTACTGCTGCTAACTGAAGCCGATCGAACATGCTGCCTCGCTTGCCTTGATGAACAATGAACGTTGTTGGGGGGTTAGATGAACAGCTCCCGGTGGGGGGTTGGATTAACAGGACCCCGTGGTGTTGCCGCTGGATGAACAGGACCCCGATCGACCGAGCCGGTTGGGCGTGGATGAACAGGACCTCGTGGATGGCTGGATGAACATGACCACGTAGAGGGCTGGATGAACAGGACCCCGTGGAGGGCTGGTTGAACAGTAGCCGGTGGAGGGCTGGATGAACAATAGCCCGTGGAGGGATGGTTGAACAGGACCCCGTGGAGAGGGCTGGTTGAACATTAGCCGATGGAGGAGCGTGCGGTGGAGGCTTGATGAACAGGAGCCCATGGATGAACAGTCGCAGGTGCAGGCTAGAGGAGGTCGACGGTGGCTGAATAGTATCCCGTGGAGGCTGGAGGAGGGCGACGGTGGAGATGAACAGTATCCTGCAGAGTCACGTTCTGCGGTACGCCACAACCCTCCCGATGAACATGACCCCCGTTTCGAACGTAGCGCTCCAACACAAGTCTGTTTCCTCCATTTTACGGTATGCCACAACCCTCCCGATCAACAAGACCCCGCTTCGACATCATGCCTGCTGGACAGAGTACTGAAGATCGGGTCGAGTCAGCGTCATGTATTGGAGGGCGCCTGTGATGCTGCGATAAAGTGTGGAGTCAGGAGCCGGATTGCCAGAGGAGGAGAGTTTAGAGCCGGTGACAGCAGGTGTGGGTGAAGGGTGGCAGTCGAGCATTCCAGCGTTCTAAAGAAGATCGACGACATACTGGCGTTGAGAGAGGAAGAGGCCGGTGGAGCAGTGAGTAACGGCGATGCCCAGGAAGTGATGAAGGGAGCCAAGATCAGTCATGCAAAATTCATTGCGCAAAGAGGAAATGATGTGGCGGAGGAAAGAGTCGGAAGAGGCGGTTAACACAATATCATCAATGTAGAGAAATAAGTAGGTTGTGTGATGCGAAGAGTGATAAAAACAGAGAGGAATCAGATTGAGAAGGAGCTAAGCCGATGGTCTAAATGAAGGAGGCAAACCACTGAAAACCAAGCGTGCGGCGCCTGTTTAAGGCCATATAGCGATTTTATAAGATGGCAAACATGGCCAGGAAAGGATGGATCAGTGAAACCAAGCGGTTGGCGGCAATATACTATTTCATTGAGAGAGCCATGGAGAAAAGCATTTTTTTACATCTAATTGGTGTATTGGACAGGAGATAATGTCTCGTTGAAATCGACGCCAGCTTGCTGAGAGTCCCCACTACATACCCATCAAGCTTTATAGCGAGAAAGAGACCCATCGGAGTTGAATTTATGCCGGAAGACCCACTTTCCTCAGACTACATTGGTGTCGGGGGGACGTGGAATGAGAGACGAAGTGTCATTGGCAAGAAAGGCATCGTACTACTCTTTCATAGCATGCAACCAGTGAGGATCAAGAAGAGCTGCTTTGTAAGATTTTGGTATGGGAGAGATCGACTCAGACGATACAGTGAGGTTGAGACGATTGACAGGGAGGCCAAACCTGGATTTGCTACGAGTACACATGAGGTGGTCATTTTGCGGGATGGGGACTGGAATAGCAGTGGGTGGCAGCCGACGAGATGGGTGAGAGAAAGGAGGCGGAGATAAAGGGGAAGAAGGATGTACAGACAAGGAGGGAGGATCACGAAGATCCGAACGAGATGCATGGCGACTTGCGGTATGGGTAGAAGCGGGCGCAGGCGTTGAGGTTAAAATATTGGAAGGGGGCAATGTGGTTAGTGGAGATACCGCTGGAGAGGGGCTGCAGATAGAAGTGGCGGGCCCGAGAGAATCAGCGGGCGTGGAGGCATCTGGTGGGGTGGGTGGGTGCGGGTTGTTGCGATTGGTGTGAGGGAGCGACGTGGACAGGGCCATGCAGCCCATGCACGTCGATCGGGCGTGGCGTGGAAGTGGGTTTTTTGCATGGAATAGAGAAGTGCAGAAAAATTAGGAGAATGTTGGAAATCAAAAGGAAATACTGTTTCATCATACGTTACATGACGAGAGATTAGAACACGGCCCGACTGTGGGTCATGGCAGCAGTAACTTTTGTGGGAATCAGAATTACTGAGGAAAACACATGGTAAGGAGTGAGGGGAAAGCATGTTGGCGGATGTGGCAGATGTGTTAGGAAAGCAAAGATAACTAAGAATATGAAGATCATCATAGCATGGGGAAGAAAGAAAAAGAGAGTCATAGGAGTGAAAACACGGACAGCTCTTGGTGGGGAGAATATTGAGAAGATATGTGGCATGGCGGAGGGCCTCAGCCCAATATTGTGGTGGCATGGAAGCTTGAAGTAAGATTGTATGAAGAATATCGTTGATAGTACGGAGAGAGCGTTCGGATTTCCTGTTTTGAGGGGATCTGTAAGGACAGGAGAAACGGAGGAGGTCGCCGTGTTGGAGAAAGAAATCACGGTTGCGAGTAGTGTCAAACTCACGACCATTATCGCATTGCAACCAGAGAATGGGAAGGGAGAAGCGAGTTGATACTTAGCATTGAAAACTAACAAACAAAGCATGAACATCTGATTTGGAGCGAATGGGGAAGGTCCATTCATAGTGAGAGTAACCATCTAAGATAACAAGGTAAAATTTAAAACCGGATACACTAGGTGAAGTCCCCAAATCACAATGCAACAAACTCTTGGAGAAGCGTAGATGTGGAAGCTGGTGAACTCTTGGAGAAGCGTAGATGTGGTCGTACTGTTTGGATGACCGAAATGACGATGCCACATGGCGACGGAGGCGAACATGGCTTGAGGCGGGGAAGTAGGTGCGCCGCGAATGGTGTAGAGATCACCGGAGCTATTGAACCGAGCTATCACCTCTGTGCTGTGAAAATCCTTCACAGACAAGCCAAAGGGAACAAACTCGATAAAAACTTGGTTATCAATGGTGAAACTACGAACAAAAATAAGGTTCTTAGTAAGAGCAGGGGCTACTAAAACTTCTCTTAGAAGAAGGGGATTGCGAGAGGAAGGGAGAGACGATGATCCAACGCATGTAACAGGAACGGAAGTGCGGTCCCCAATGGTTATAGATGGGTATAAAACAGAGGGGTGTAGGGAAGAGAGCGTACAACTAGATGCAGACATGTGCGATGATGCTCCAGAATCAAGAATCCAATCCGTACCTGAGTCATGAGTGGTAAGAGAGTTCATGTTCGCGATGAAAGCAGCCTGATCCCAGTTCGGCATTGTCGTGGAGGAAGAAGCAAAACCCGGTGGGTACAACGTCGCTGGATTGGCTGCCGATGGGGGCGGCGCGAGGACAGGCCCCCCCACATGATCCCAAGGTGATGTAGAGGGAGTGTCGTACGGATACAGAAAGGCGACCGATGGAGCCGCAGCAGACTGGTACAGCGGAGCATCTGCAGTGTACGCATGAGGCGGCGGGCGAGAACCGAGCAGACAAGGAGCACCGGTGGAGGGGAGCATGCCTGGCGCCCAAGCCCCGCTGTACGCTGGCGGGGCACCATACGAAGACGGAGCAGACCAGGGCATCGGTCAAGCCTGCACGAGCCCAATCCACGGATCATGCGATGGGCGCCAAGGTGATGGAGTGAGTGATGATGCCGGAGGCACCACCGGAGCCGGTGGTGGAGGCGCTGTAGATGAGGAAGCCGTAGAGGAACCTTGCTTGGGGGCGATAAACAGGGTTCTTGCCCTTGTAATTCAGACCGGGGCACCATCCAGGGGGCGGCTGGGGAGCGGGTGGCGCTGAAGACGAGGCCGAGGGCGGAGGAGCATGGCGTGTGGAAGAGGCGTAGCGTGCTATTCTTGCGAGCCTGCGTCTGCTCCTCGAGTTGCAGCATCAAGCGCGCCTCGGACAACGATGGCAGGGGGGCAGGAGAGGGATCAGCGAAGCATGCTGGGCAAATCACTCATCGAGCCCGCCCATGAGGGCGTGAGGAAAAGCGCGATCATCAACCATTTCCCCAAGTTCACGGAGTTCGTCACCGATGGCCTTGATCTGGTGATATAAGACGCCCGCGGGGCGGTCACCCTGGGTGATCGTGCGCAGCTCCGTGTTGAGGGCAGAGATTCTAGCATCACGGTTGTCTTAAAAAAGACGGCGAAGCTCCGTCCAGATGCCACGTGCCATCGCACCGTCCTTGACGACGAGATTGAAGAGCTCGGTGGAGATTCGTGTGTAGAGCCACTCGATGATGGCAAGGTCATCTTTGAGCCAGCGAGGGTTGTGCGGCCCCGGAGGTGAAGCATCGCAGAGATGATGGAGCAGAGAGCAGCGGCCAAGGTGAATCTCGATCAAATGTCGTCAGTGGTAGTAGTTCCAGCTGTGAAGATCAAGAACGATGGGGATGAATGGTGTGACGTCGGTGATTGTGTCACTGAAAGAGAGAGAGGAGGGGATAGTCAGGGTGGTGGTGGAGGAGGTAGCCGGAATTCTTTGGCTTCCGGAGGCGGGCTGGGAGGGTGTGCCGTCGCTGGGGTTGGTCATGTCGATCGGAGTTAGGAGAGGATCGGGGAGTAGTCTGATACCATGAAGATTGATACAATGATTTCCTTGATTACGTTCAGAGTACATGGCATGTACATATATGGCAGGCATCCACAAACGGAGGCCAGAACGCGGGGGCGATCGTGCCCTGATCGTTGGTAGCGAGGCGTTAACTGGTCAAGGACCAAGTACCTTGCCTAACACTAAGCTTAGGGCTGGACACGAGCCAAGCCGAGCCGAGTTCAGTCCAAGACATGCTTTAGCTCAGTCTGAAGCGAGCCAACACGGCTCAGTTCGGTGATGCGAACGAGCTGCATATGGCTGGCTCGGCTCGTTTCAGCACTAGCTCGGCCTAGCCCGAGCGGCTCGTGAGTGGATGTACAGGGGAGCCTTGATGTGTGCTGTGTGTGCGCCATGAGTCCTCGTGGTCATCGCCGGCCAACCAGGGCTTGGCTTGTCGGTGTGTGCTGTACTACTGTGTGCGTGGCGTGCAAGTAGCAGCGCGGCCTTGGCGAGGACACGAGCAGAGAAGAACTTGGGTGGGCAGCACGTGAGCACCGGCGTGCATGCACTTGGCGGCGACGGTCATCTCTTCGCTTGGACATGGGCGTCTGCATCTCCATCTTCTGGGGCATGGTGAGGATATGCTTCTTGCGTGCCTTGTACTGTGCTGTTGACGAGGACCTCGAGAGAAGACGCCGCCGGTTAGTTTTCCGGCGCAGGTCCACCGTCGCAATCGCCACTGCAGCGCCATCCGACGTGCTCGTACTGCGTGCACGAACGGCCAACGCCTGCTTAGCTTTGCATGGCATGTTCTTCTCCCTATAGACGACCTGACACAAAGGATGTGTCTACGCGAGGGCGCTGGTGCCGCCGCGACGTAATAGACGTCCTCGAAACCATTGTTGAGGGTGCACCTCCACTTGGGTATGCGATTGCCTCCTGGGGCGCACTCTGTGTGGTCGCTCCCAAATGGGCGTCCACCAGGTCGCCGGATTGAAATGAGAGACAGAGATAGAGGTAAGACGGAGGGTAAACATGCAGCATTGTTAAACATTGTATTCTCTACGTATATACACGGTGTTTGTATAAACCGTGTGTATCACGTCGTAGGCGTGCGTGTATCGTGTTGTGTTGGTTAGGCAGGTAGGATCGATCTCTCTTGACGTTGTAGTTATCCCGTAGATAGATGAGATCGATCCTAACCTCCCCAAACCTCTCTCTGTAATCTCTTCGTCCTCGTGCCTTATTTAACATGCACGCGTCCCTGCCTAGCGGCATACGGTTAACCCATCGTTTTCACATGGTATACAGAGCCATTTCTCTTCATCTCATCAAGCTATGTCAAGCTCCTCCTCCGCCGTAGCCATGGACGCACCCTCCATTTCTTCTCTCGGCCACACCATAACCGAGAAACTCACCCGCGAAAACTTCCTTGTATGGAAGGCACAAGTCCTGCCGCACAACAAGGCAGCAGGGATGACCAGCTACATCGACGGCTCCGCCCAGGAGCCCCTCGCTGTGATCGTCACGGAGAAGGACGTCGCCGGCAAGAAGGAGCCTACCTCTGCGCCCAACCCCGAGCATGCAATATGGGTCACCCAGGATCAGTAGGTTCTCACTTTTCTGATCGCATCTCTGTCTCGAGAAGTCTTGATGTAGGTCAGTACGTTCACCATGTCCGCTATTCTCTGGGCGGCGCTGTTGCATAGCTTCTCGTCGCAGTCTAGGGCGAGGGTGATCCAACTCCGCTCACAACTCGAGCACACCCGCATGGGTGACCTCTCCGCTGCGTCCTACTTCACCAAGATGAAGGGCATCGCCGACGAGCTTGCAGCCGCCGGCAAGCCACTCGATGAGGACGACATCATTGACCACATCCTGCAAGGACTCCTGCACGAACCCGACTACAATGGGTTTGTTTCTGCAATCTCCACCCGCACGGCAACCGAGCAGCCGAACAGCCTCAGCGAACTCTTCTCGCTGCTGCTGTCGGCAGAAGCCCACATCGCCGCCCAGACTGCCTCCTACTCCGCCAATCTCGCGGCCAGGGGCGGTGATCGCGACGGTGGCAACTACATCAGCCGCCCCCGTGGCGGAAACAGGGGCGGCAGTGGTGGTGGCCCCCGCGGCTTCAACAACAATAACAACGCGGGCAGCTACAACCCAGGAGGCGGCGGGGCACCGCAACAAGGAGGTGGTGACCGCGGTGACCGCAAGAAGTGCCTGATCTGCAAACTGGAAGGACATGGAGCATGGCGCTGCAAGAAACGTTTGACCGGGGCTTCAACAATAACGTTCGCAATCCTGCGGGCAGAGGAGGTGGAGGCGGAAACCGCTCGGCCAATGTTGTTCAATCCAATGGGGTGGACACGAATTGGTACCTTGACACTGGTGCAACCGATCACGTGACCGAAGAGTTGGAGAAACTCGCCGTTCGCGACCGCTACACCAGCACAGATCAAATCTACACTGCAAGCGGACCAGGTATGGACAGTGCCCACATTGGTCATTCAGTTCTCACCACCCCTCATGGCTGTTTAAAACTCAACAATATCATTCATGCTCCACAATCTGATCAGAGTCTTCTTTCTGCCTACAAAATTATTAGAGATAACAATGCTTTTCTCGAAGTTTACCCTGAAATTTTCTTTGTTAAGGATCGAGCCACCCGGAGAACCGTTCTTCAAAGCAAGAGTAGAGGTCGTCTGTTTCCTTTTTCTGGTCGCCATGATGCACCTACTCGACAAGCTCTCAGTGTAGTCAAGCCATCTACATCAAGATGGCACAAACGCCTAGGGCATCCTGCTCTCCTGGTGGTCCAGGAAATTCTTCGAGATTTTAGTCTTCCAGTGTCCAATAAAAAAGATCACCTCCTTGTGTGTGATTCATGTCAGATGGCCAAGAGCCATCAACTTCCTTACGCTTGTTCCACTAGTGAGTCAAAAGCTCGTTTAGAGCTAGTTTTTCAGATGTTTGGGGTCCTGGACCCGTCTCTATTGGCAGGCAAAAATATTATGTTAGTTTTATTGATGATTTTAGTAAGTTCTGTTGGATATACTTGCTTAAGAATAAATCTGATGTTTTTGCGAAGTTTCATCTCTTTCAACAACATGTTGAACGCCTCTTTGATCGCAAAATCCTTGCTATGCAAACGGACTGGGGTAGTGAATACCAAAAACTCCATTCATTTTTTGAGCGCATAGGCATCATGCACCATGTGTCTTGCCCCCATGCACATCAACAGAATGGATCCTCTGAGCGCAAACATAGGCACATAGTGAAGGTTGGGCTTTCCTTGCTTGCTCATGCCTATATGCCTCTCATGTTTTGGGACGAGGCTTTTCTCATGGCTGTCTATCTCATCAATCGTGTCCCTAGTCGAGTCATTCATAATCAAACTCCACTAGATCGTTTGTTCGGCACAAAACCAAACTACACTTTCCTTCATATTTTTGGTTGTGTCGTTTCGCCAAACCTATGTCCTTTCATCAAACACAAGCTCGAGTTTCGCTCTAAGCAATGTGTGTTCATAGGGTATAGTAGTCTTCATAAGGGCTACAAATGTTTGGACGTGTCCACTGGTCGTGTGTATGTTTCTCGAGATGTATTATTCGATGAACAAGTTTTTCCTTTTGCAAAACTTCACCCAAACGCCGGCGCCGAACTCCAAAAAGAACTTGTTCTTCTTCCCTCCCACCTTCTCCCATCTCCACACTTTGTTCTCGGGGGTGTGGGAGAACCTAATGATCATGTGTCCATGTCGCATAATGCCTCTGCTGAAAGTGTGCAGGAAAACATGGAAGAAACATGTGAAACAGGTTATGATTTTATGCTGGAATCGGACTCTACAGGGGCAGCCACAGATGATTCCAGCTCCAATCCCCGTGTGGATCCGGGCGGGAGAATCCCCTCAGGATCTGCAGCGTCAGGCGCATGTGTGTCGGCTGCGGGATCCGCTCCCGCCTCTGATTCGCCGCACAGGCCGGACGACCTCGCGGCGGGGCCAGGTGGGCCTCCTGCGCGTGGACGATCTGGTCGGGCGCTGGACGCGCCGGCTCAGCGGGCTACCCCTGTGGTAGGGCAGGCGGGCCCGTGACGTGGCCTTGGTCGGGCGCCGCCCCAGGCGGGCGCAGCTGGGCACTCTGCACGTGGCCCAGGCGGGGTCGCGTCCTCCGGCACATC
Source organism: Aegilops longissima (assembly GCA_021605205.1). NCBI lineage: Eukaryota > Viridiplantae > Streptophyta > Magnoliopsida > Poales > Poaceae > Aegilops > Aegilops longissima. The sequence goes on along the minus strand of CM038679.1, from coordinate 767,587,224 downwards.
TCTGGATGCGCCAAGTGGCAGCGTGGGAGAGGAGTCTGGCTACGCCGGCGCCTCTCTACAGGAGTTGAACCCCAGCGGATCTTCTGCGGCTGCTTGATCCGATGTGTCATCTTCCTCCAATCGGCTTCAACAACTACTTTCTCGCGGGGCTTCGCCGCCTCCTGAACGCTCCCGCACCAGATCACAGAGTGGTATAATTAAACCCAAACTTAACAATGATGGCTGTGTACGTTGGGCTCTTTTTGTGCCACAGGTGAACCGCAAAGTGTGAGTGAATCCCTTGGTGAACCATGATGGAAGGAGGCCATGGATGAGGAATTTGCTGCCCTTATGAAAAACAGAACTTGGCATCTCGTTCCACCAGCTAGAGGGAGGACCGGAGGAACATTATTGACTCTAATTGGGTCTACAAAGTAAAAAGAAAATCTGATGGTACTGTTGACAGGTACAAGGCACGCCTAGTAGCCAAAGGGTTCAAGCAAAGGTATGGAATTGACTACGAGGACACATTTAGTCCTATAGTAAAGGCTACTACTATTCGGTTAATCCTTTCAGTTGCAGTGTCTAGAAACGGGTGCATTCGACAGCTAGATGTAAAGAACGTGTTCTTGCATGGTGTTCTAGAAGAGGAAGTGTTCATGAGACAACCTCCTGGGTATGAAAATTTAAAATTTCCACGTCATGTTTGTAAGCTTGATAAGGCACTGTATGGACTGAAACAAGCACCCAGAGCTTGGTACTCGCGTCTGTCATTGAAGTTGCAGTCACTAGGTTTCCTTCCTTCCAAGGGTGATACATCATTATTCTTTTACCATCGTCATGGGATTACTATTTTTAGGCTCATTTATGTTGATGATATTGTTGTTACAAGTTCATCACCTAAAGAAGTTGAGGCCCTTCTCAAGGATTTGAACAAGGATTTTGCTCTCTAAGACTTAGGTAATCTTCATTTCTTCCTCGGGATTGAGGTAAAAGTTGTGCCAAATGGTATTGTGCTTTCACAAGGAAAGTGTGTGCAAGAAATTCTTCAGAGGAGGGAAGTTGTGCCAACGGTAGTGGTAGTACATATACGTGTACGCTGCACTGTCTTTTTTTCATTGGACAAATACATAGATATATACGTACTCGCATATAAGTTTTCTTCTAGATAATATAATGCCACCTATCAATCCAATATAATCAGGCCTGGTCTAGAGATTTTGGCTGAAACTAAAATATGGGTCCTAGACATTCTAGACCGTTCCTTTGTCCTATTTTTTTCTTTGTTGACTTCTATGTATAGATTCCGGTTTGTGAAGCTTCTCGACCTGGATTTTATCGTTTTTCCTATTATTTTTAGTCCGACTATTTCTTTAGTTTTTTATCCTCTTATTTTTTTTTCTTTATTAATCCGAAATATTTTCCAAATAAAAAATTATTTTTAAAAAATTCATAATTTTTTCAAATTCATGAATTATATTAAAATCCGTGGATTTCTTCCCAAATACATTAACTTTTGACAAATTCATGATTTTTTATCAAATTCATGCTTTTTTCTACTCGTAACTCAATAATATTCACATCTATTTACAGAGTGTTATGTGGTAAACTCCAAATTATCCATCCGGCATGTTGGTATGCAATATTCTCACGGTCTAAGGAGCGATGCAAACTTGAACATGTTATATGAAGTACCGATACCAAACAACGATAACATCTCTCGGTATTTCACAAGTTGGGTCTATCCAACATCATTGTTCTGATAACAATGTGTTCTCATTATTGATAGCTTCCTTGTTACTATAACAATGTTAATGATCAGGAAAATATGGCCATCAATCAATACATGAGCTAGTCTTTGAGGCCAGACTAGGGATCACTTGGTGTTTATATCCCACACATGTATTTGGGTTTTCCTCTGAATCTCATATTCACGAACTAATCCAGTTGTAGCATAAAAACATAAACTTAACAATGAACATGGAAATATAATAATGCATTTATTATTGCCTCTAGGGAATTTCCAATAGAATTTTTTTTGCCGATATAATAATGTCCATGTTGTATATTTTCTCGGAAAGTTTTTCTCGTGAAGTTTTTCATGCGGCAATGTCTTCATAAGATCATATGGCATACTTTCTATTTTTCCCTGTCAGATTTTTGAAAAAAAGTATCCATAGCATATTTATTGTTCTATAAACTCAAATATGATTTCTAAACTTCCTCGAAGGACTAGATTTATCAAGAGACAATATTCACTATATGTTGCATCACTTTCTCCTTACTGTTTTGCTGGTAGGTTTAAAGTTTTTAGCAATATAATTGTAACCTTCTCCTCATATTTTTCCCACGGGGCTTTTGTGTGGAGACTCGGAGGATTATACAAAGGGTTTCTCAAGAAGGATGGACACGTATACAAAAGACTTCAATGATGATTACTCAATTCGTGGTGTACAAGGGGAGTGCTAGAATTATCTTTAGCACAGGTCTTTACTTCCACGAGTTGGTATAATGTCTGGTGGTGTTTCATCATTTTCTCTTAATTTTTATTTCTGGGTATACAAACAATGCATGTTTCTGGAAAATACAATTTAATTTTCCAAGGGGGCAATGCTCCCCCCCCCCCCCACTCCTCAACACATAAAAGTCCTCATATTTTCAACTTCAAATCTCATTGTTTTTCAATTTTTGCATTGTAATATGACAACACATTGCTAATTATTTGGCTGAATACATGGGGATTCAACAAATTCACCTAAGCAATAGGATCGAAGACAAATCGGTCTTGGTGACGACGTCATGGGCTCGCACAAATGCACTCCAGTAGGCGCCTCATGATAGAGCTAGATTCGGTAGATCTCATATAGGGGTTCCCAAACTAAGAGTCTAGAAACGATGGTAATGAGGACACACAGTTTTACACATGTCATGCTTATGATTTAGTGCTTTTTGATGGAGTACAAAGTGTAGATGATCTACTGGGAGATTTTTGTGTGTCATCTATGAGCCTTGTTCCTTAGTTTATGAAGATACTAGGGGGTCCTAGGTTATATCCTGGTCCGCTATGTACAAGGAGAACACATTATAGACGACTTTCAGCATCTTTGAGTATACAACAAGTCTTTAGGAACCTTCCTTTCTTACACTATGGGCCGCTCAACTTGGCCCATTGGTGAACCTAAATAGGTGTCCTTAGCCCGACCCGACATGACGGGAGATGAAGTGATGAGAAACGCCCTAGCTGGTACACCGTCAGTAGCCTCTTAACAAGTATTTTTCAACTCTGGATGCATCTCTATTTTTTCGAGCAGTTCTTCATCTTCGACCGTAGGTCTTGAAAACTATTTCAACGAATATGTCTTCAGTATGCAAATTTTTCTTACAACTTTGTATCCAAGGTGCTAAAGGCCACATCGGCTCCCGACAAGTGCATCACTATTTCTATGTTGAATGTCACGTTCCAAATTCTCTCACACGGTTGTGCCTTATTTGTGAAGTATTCCGATGCATAGCTTGCACTACTACAGGAATGGCTACTAGTGGCGATCGCAAAAAGACAAGCAGTGGCGGGCAGGGCTCACAGAGCCTCCTGCAACTGCTAACATGGGATCAGTGGCGGGCGTGCGCCCACATGTGATAAAGAACTAGTATTGGCGGGCTTTACTTAGTGCCTTCCACTACTAATCAACTAAAGGAACACATTACCAATGGAGGGCTTCAATATTCACTCGCACTAGCAAGGAAACATACATGTGGCGGTCCTTGTTTCTTTCCCGCCACTGGTATGATTTTACAAAAATGAAAAGATGGATCCTCCTGGCGGCGCAGTAGCTGCACTCGACGGCACAACCCTGCCCTAGCTCGTGAAGCTGGCATGGATGTAACCGTGCAAGCAACATTTAGTCTGGCAATGCTTCGCCGTACGCTGGATCCACCACTCCGCACCGCCTACATCTGCCCTTCCATCCTCCATCTTTTGAGTGCTACTCCACCTACATGATGCCGATGCTTGATCGAGCAGGTTGTACGTGACCTTGGCAGCTCTATCGGAGCATCATCGCCCATATGGACAGATTTCCACCATTGTGCTCGCATTCATGGTCCGGAGCACCATCGTAACTTCTTGGACATAGTTAAGTAGGGTTAGCAGACACAACATGGGAAGGAGACAATCGGTGATTCAGTCTGGTGGGGAAGAGAGAGGAGTGCGGGGTGACTCTGGATTTTGCTTGGCGCCATCAGAGATGGACGGAGCAGGCCGGAGTCGACTTGTTGGGACGGACACGAAAAGGGGGTCTGAGCTTCGTGCGGGAAAGAGAGATCGACGGGGAGAAGTGGATGTGGTAGGTGACCCGTGGCTCTTCTCCTGCGCACCAACCAAATGAAGCACGGATGGGTGTGGACAGGTAGAACTGAGGCACAACATTAGTCTATGGGAGAGTCATTTTGACCAATTAAAAAGAACCATTTTGTCCACGCCAGATCATAGAAGTATCTGTGGTGGGCCCAACGTTGCGCCCGCCACTGGTAACTGTTGTGGGTGAGCCAGTCCACCCGCCACTTCTATATTTTTGCTTGTATTTTACAATTATTGGGTAACACAATATATTACTTATTTTGCAACTTTCCCATAGCTTGATTACTTATTTTTCAACTTTCCCTTGGTGTTAGTGGGATAACCAACGAAGACCCATGTGATAGAGCGGGGTGCCAGCTTATGAGGTGCGGTGGACACGACACTAGGATAGAAAAGACACCCAAAGACCCGTAATGCATCATAAAATGGTGGTCAGCCGACGAGAAGATGATGTAGCGTATAATACCAAGGAACATGACAAGGGCGAACGTTGAGGGGCAAAGATGTTGTAGCTAGGGCGTCATACAAAAACCGAGGAGGGATGTTGTCCTAAAATAAAAGAGTTCGCATACAGTCATTGAGGGTACGAAGAATGCGTTCGGCATAACCATTTTGCTGGGAGGTGTATGGGCATGTGAGGTGAAAGATAGTGCCATGAGAGCTAAGCAGCGAACGAATGGCAAGTTGTCAAATACCTTTCCGTTATCAGTTTTTTGTGCATGAATAGAGCAGCCAAAGTGGGTGGACACATAAGAGAAGAATGCAACGAGACTGGGTGCAGCATCGGACTTATGTCGTAGGGGGAAATTCCATACAAAGTGCGAAAAATCATCCAAGATCACGAGATAATATAGGTAACCAGTATTACATGCAATTGAAGATGTCTAGACATCCCGATGAATTAACCGAAAAGTAAATGATGCTATGGTGGATGAGGAGCTAAACGGAAGCCGAACATGTTTACCCACACGACAAGCATAACATGTATAAGCATCGGGTTTTTTCCATGAAAATGAAAATCCTTTACAGAAAAACCAAGTCGAGCGTGCCAGAGATCGACACAGGCAGAGAGAGCGACCGGGGTGGGAACGGAAGACGACGAAGATGACTGAGCATGATAGAGATCCCCAGGGCTGTCACATTGGTGTAGAACCACCCGGCTATGCGTATCGTTAACAGAAAAACCGAACATGTGACACTCGACAATGACAGGATTATCACGAGGTAAAGTATGAGCAGAAATAAGAATTTTAATAAGGTGTCGAGACACAACAATATTATTAAGAGACAAAGATGCGGATGATGAAGGAAAAGAGTGGTATGACCAATGTGTATAATGGGAAATGTGGTCCCATCGCCAACAATGATGCGGGTGGAAGTGGCGGTGGGTCGAGAGGTGATGAGATTATCGGGGTTGGCCGCCATGTGAGCCGCCGCGCTGGCGTGGAGGAGCCGGCATAGGTGGGCCGCTGTGTGAGATGCCGGTGACAAGGGCGGTACGAACCACGCGCCCCCGCTTTTGCTTGATGCGCCACTGCTCAAGACGAAGGTACGCGACGACCTTCTCGAATGTCGGCGTAGTTACTGTATGTGCGCTTGCATCCTGTGCAAGGATCGATCAAGGAGCTTGCTAAGCAAAGCAAGTAGTTGAACGTGTGTAGTCTGCGTACGTCCACCTGTAAAAGTAACTCGGCCGGTTCCACAACTACAAGTGAGCTCTCGACGGAAAGAACTCGTCTACGAGCAACGTACAAGGGGATCTGTACAAGGGGATCTGTGCCAACAGCGACTGCGTGACCGAAGGAGAGCAACCTGTTCACGCGCAATGCAGAGGCAATGTGCTCGGCGGCGTGACTGCGCGACCGAGGGAGTGTTGGAAATTCGCCACAGGATCGATCACATAATAACAACGCTAACACACGCGCACAGAAACTTTTTACCAAGGGCCCTTGTTGTGCCCTTATTTTTCTCTTTATTTCTTTTTCTCCTTTTCTCTGTGTTACAAATCTCACGCACACACCCATGTATATATAGGTGTAGGACCCGACTCAGGCCACCGACGCAGGCTCCTTTTTCCTAACCTATACTGACACGACCAAGCTAACTCCAATTCCAATCGGTCTCAGCTTTCCTAATCTACTAGCACACGTAGACTACTAGCACAAAGACATCGTACACTTTCCTAACTAATCAACCGGCAACGTTGGTCACCCTTGTACTAATCCTAATTGAACTAGACTAGAACCTCACACACGTATAACTTGTACTTGTCAAATTAACTACCATAATGTTTGGATTATTCCAACATTCACTCCCTAATCCAAACATCCGACACTTTTTACTCAACGAGACACGCAGACGATCACCTCTTCATCTTGTCCCGTCGATTGTCTCCGGTGACGCGACTTACCGGACCACAACTTCTCGCTTCTTCCAACGATGGCCACCACATCATCACCATCATACTTTTGTGCCGACTTGAAAACTGAAACCAACGATTACCTGGACTATCAGCCACGCTGCCACAACTTAGCGTGCTACATGCAGACTAAACGCATAGCCTCATGCAGGAACTCAACTTAACTGGTGCGCGTCCTCTTCAAGTTGATCTTCATCTTCACATCGTTTTTTTTGCACGGGGAGACACATCTTTTCACCCGCCACATCTTTACTTTCTCGTGGTCGTTGGTGACACAACTTACCAAATGACGCCTCCTGTCCAGCGGCAACGCAACTCGCCATATACGTGCAACTCAACTTCACCGTATATGAACTCGCCGGAACTCCTTGACCACAAACGGAAACGCAAGGCACAATTTCCTTTTTCCATCCGCTCTCATTCGCAATTCTCCTCCGCCAGTGACGTATCTCAACTGCAGCAGAAGATTCACACACCTGAGCTCTTGAACGCACCTTATAAGAACTCATGTGCACACCTTGATGACGGCTCACAACTTCGCCATCTCCACCTTGCACCCTCCAACAATGATCTCGATGATTTCCTCGGTGTCGCAACTTCGACACCTCCATAACCATCAACGATCACCAACGCCTTGTCGACGAAAGTCCTGTCGCCCTACTCCAGGTTATTCCGTCGAATGACAATCAACCCGATCCTTCACGTCGTTGCACCTCCAACGACTAAATCGCCTGCTCTCCTTGTCGCTGCATCACCCAGCGACTATATATCGCCCACTCTTTCTCGTCGCTACACCGGCAACTGTATTGCCCGCTCCTCTTCGTAGCTACAACAACGACTCTATTGCCCGCCCCGAGGCGCTAGCAGGGTCGCCACCCCGGGGCAAGCGCTCAACTCCTGAACCTTGCTCTAGATACCAATTGTTGGAAATTCGCCACAGGATCGATCACAAACTTTTGCCAAGGGCCCTTGGCAAAAAAGTTTGCCAAGGGCCCGTGTTAGCGTTGTTATTATGTGATCGATCCTGTGGCGAATTTCCAACAGGGAGAGCAACCTGTTCCCGCGCTCTGCAGCGGCGACGTGCTCGACGATGTGACTGCGCGACCTAAGGAGAGCAACCTGTTCCCGCGCTCTGCAGCGGCGATGTGCTCGGCAGCGTGAGTGCGCGACCGAAGGAGAGCACAACCTGTTCTCCCGCTCCCTCTCGTCCAGGCCCGCGCCCACGGCAGCCCACCAACCGTGTCATCCCCAACCTATTGCGGTCCCACACCCCCTGCCAGCGGCACGAATGGCAGCACCGGCGGCCTCTCTCTCGCTGCCGCTCGATCTACAATAATGAACTGCCAAAAGTGCCCCTTCATCTAAATATAATACCTGAATTATGGTGTAGTATTGCTATATATCGACCGTTGAACCACAAAAATAAACGGCTTAAAATATTTTTATGTACTGTAAAAGGTGTCCTTGGATACTGTGAACAGTACAATATCGTATTTACCAAACAACATTGTAAAACTTAAGACGTTGAGATACTTATTTGCATGTTGTGTTAGCAAACAAGGAGAATTAAAACCTTTCAGTGGTGTAAAGGTGCCTAGTGGTATAGGACACTTGACTTCACATGTTCTGATTTGTGTGGAAGCAAGCTCAGAAATTCTGTGGGGTGTAGCAGCTTTAACACAGCTAAGAACTTTTGGTGTCTGCAACGTGGAAAGTAAACACTCTGCCGACTTGAGAAATGCTAGCAAAGAAATGAGACATCTTCAGCTTCTAGAAATCACAGCTATGGATGAGAAGGAGGTGTTGCAGCTAGAGGGATTTTCTTTACCTCCAACACTTTACAAAGTTGGTTTAGAAGGGCAGCTCGAGAGGATATCGATACCTCAAGTTATCTCATCTTGCTCCCGCCTTAATAGCCTCACTCGGCTGCGGCTGGCATTCTCCAAAATTGATGAGGAATTGTTTTCTAGTCTGCTGGTGCTTCGTGGTTTATGCCGCCTTTCCCATGTCAAGGCTTTTGTAGGGCTTTTGTAGGGAAGAAGCTGCAGTTCACTGCAGGGTCTTTGCCGAAACTTCGGTTTCTATCTATATGGGATGCACCGCAGCTCAACCAAGTTGAAATAGAAGAGGGTGCAATGGCAAGCCTTGCCGAATTCTTCTTGGAAGACTGCCCTGAACAGAGGAGCTACTCAAACACCACCCCGCTGCAATGGCTGAAGGGTGCATATAGCCGATGACCACTTTTGTTGTGTGTTGCTGTTGTTATTACTGAGGTACCTAATTGTTCTGAATTTAGACAGCATGTTGTGTGGTTAAAAGCCGACTCTTCAAAGTCGTGGCATCATGTCTTGGGATTTCAGATGCAAGTCACTGTCGGCATTGTAAAGTAGCAACTGAACGAAATGCATTGGTATATGGCTGGTACCCCAGGAGAAAGCCGACGACCAGCAGTGACATCTGCAACTACGGCGTGCTGCTCTTCAAACTCATCAAGGGCGCCGGCCCGTCGATGGTAACCCCAACGAGTTCGAGGGCGAGCAGAAGCTGCCCGACTGTATTCTCCAGAGTATCAGGTCAGCAAACCGCTGCCTTGCCATCCGAAAGAGTGTTTATACAGCGTGCAGCTTCAACTATAATTGCGATATGAATGATAAGGCCATATAATACGGTGAGGTGAACGAAGCACATGTTATATCTTGTAGCCCAAACTACTCAATCCGTCTGCATCCACGTGGCAAACTTCCACCGGAAGCTAGATAGAAGCAATTTGGCCAAACATTAATTGTTCAACAATGATCACTCTTAGGTGGAAGGGGGTCTCCCAAACTTTCAACAGGCAAATTATGTTTAAGAATGTGTACTTGCCTAGAGAAATTAATAAATGGTGTGCCATGTTGTGTGTAACTATTGATGAGTACTTTCATTTTTATCTAAGCATTTACATCCTGACACCTGCAACTATTATGCAAGGCATTGTTTTCTTGGAAACTTAAGCAAGTCATTTGAATGAGCTACGTTTTACATAAGCATTCTAATCTTGACAATGACAATTCCATCGCTGATGAAACCTGACAAATGGTTTCGCTAGCTTAGAAAAAAATCTACCTCACTATTGCTTTCAATTCCTTGATGCAATTTCTTTTAATACTAGATGAATCCCCGCGCGTTGCTGCGGGATATTCTGTGCTAAAATTTCTAATGTGGAGAGATACGCTGTGTGTAAAGAAAAATAGTGACTTGCATGTGCGTCCAAGCATTTCTCTTTTTGTGGGGAAAGCATATCTTTCAAATGAGCGCATACAAAAGAATTGCTTGCATCGAATTGTAACAGTCATGTTAATATAAAGGATTGAAATGATGAGTTAATACGAAAAAAACTCAAAACAAAGAAGTCTTTAAGTGACGACATGAAAAGAGTGCATCTGATTCAACATATAGCTAAAAGTAATAAATTCGGATGTTGGATCCATGTACATGCGGTTATCATGTTACCTGAGCTGAACAACTATTCTTATTCTTGGACTAACATCAAAATGCAAGTAATCCATAACTACCTTCCAATACAAAATAACTAAATGTCACATACATTAACTGAACTTAAAATCTAGTACCAATGCATCAAAGTCAACAATCATTAACCTGCAACTCTCAAAAACAAACAAAATGACATTTTTGAGACGTGAACTATATAATGGAGAATAGTATAGCAATAGATTATGAAAAGTCTGATGAAAGAAAATTTATTCCATCAAGACCTATGAATGTGTGCAATGTAACTTTAAATATACCATGATCAAGACCTTCGACCTGAAAAAGACAATGATCAGTAAGTCAACATCAGAAATACTACATGGAGGTGCTAGGTAAGGAGTTGATGTCGAGATTCATATCAAGAATGGTATTATAAAGCCATCGTTTGTCTTCTCAGATGCCCATTAATTTATGAGTTTGTAATGGCTATTTCAAGTTGCAACACTCACCTCACATGTTACATGAGAAAAAGAGAGAAACCGGCCAGTTTGGTCTGTCTGTCCAGGAGGGACTGACCATATAATTACTCGACATGGTCAAGTATATTGCAACAACAGGTCAAGAGGACCACAACACCTCCAATTCTAGAAACAACATTGATGTCGCCACTCATAAGCATAACACCGACAGAAAGGAGCAGCCTAGACGGCTTCCTCCATAGCTGCAGACTCAGCTCGCCAAAAAAACGCTATCATTGCCATGCTAGAAGCTCGACCATGTTTTATCTTCCTCATTTAGTCCTCAAAGCTGAACTGCAGCTCCGGCTCCTCTCTTAAGAGACTATAGTGTTCATAATTTTTGTCCCTGCAAAAAAGTTCATAATTTCTAGAACACTATTCAGTTTTGCTGATCTACCATCGACCAAACAAAAGAAACACCAGAATATTCTATTTATTACCTAAAACCTACATGAAACACTTACACATACGTTAGTACAGAGGAACTATTGTGGGATTTGAATTAAAAAGGAAGCGAGCCGTCATGATATGTAGTAAAACATGTATATCAACTCAGAAACATAAGATTTGCATGTACCTTCAGACTGTAGCATGTGTGGGAATTAACCTTCAGTAAGAAAATAAGAAGTGTAAAAACGTTCCAGAGTTGGACAGCACCAAGTAACACATCACTTTCAAATTGGTTGAGTTATTTTATTTACCACCTAGGACGTAATGCTTATAATCAGTCCACCTAAAGCATGAAAGATGACAGTGACCAGAAGCACAAAAGAAGACAGTCTTCAGTATGCTGTTTAGAAAGCAGCAAGATAACTATGATGCTTTGTGTATACATCTATATTTTTTACTCAGTCCACCTGAAGTATGAAAAAAATACAGTGAACTGAAGCACGAAAGAAGATAGTCTTCAGTACGCTTTTCTGAAAGGAGCCAGATATATAATTTATGATGCCTTGTGTATACATCAAGATATTTAACAAAAAATAGATTGAGTGAACTTATAAAAAGTGGCACATAGAGCTATTCAACGGGAACAAATTACTTGGTAATGTAATACTTGAACAATGATACGTGCTCATGCATAAATTACATTGGACATACTTGAATCAGACAAATGCCCAATGTAGCCGAGATGATGCCCCTGCCAGTATGTAAGGAACATGTGGTAAAGCTGCTGCAAGTAGTGCAGATGTTGTATATCATGATGCGTGAAAAATATTAAAAAAAGGGGGCGGAAACCCTATATCAACACCTGATTAGAACAAATTGGGCCTAGACAAATAGAGAAAATCAGAAATATAGGGGAACCCCAGATCAGCACTGGTTTAGAACGAATCGGTCCTAGCCGAGGCATGTCCGGAGGGAGGAGGCAACAGACCCGACTTATGTGTCTTCCTTCTTTAGTCCCTGAAGCTGGACTGTGGCTCCGGCTTGCCCTCGACGATGTTGATGAGATTATTGAAGCACCAGCCAACCTCTAGATAGATCCTCTTGAGATCCGGTCGCTGCACCGCCCTCGCCATCGTACCCGTCGGTTCGTCCCCCGGACGGCCGCCGCAAACCCTAGAGGAGGCTAGCTTCTCTTGCGTTCGTCGCTTCACCGGGGGTTGATATGGTGGGGATGGGAGACGGGGAGGCCAACGTATGAGGGATTCAAGACGTTTCGTTTTGGGGAGTTTGCTTCCGCTTCCGCTGGTCGAGGAACAGAGATCCGAACGGGAGGGGCGCGAATTGTGGAGCACCGAGGGGTCATGTCGTAGGATGGCAGGCTCTCTCGTGGGTTGTGAATAGAAGCCGCGTGCTAGTAAAATACCTTCGGTTGAATATGCCATCAAGTGATGCTACGTGAACATGGAGAAAAAAACAAAGAAATAAAGTGACGTGGATGAAAATTGCTGAGGTGGCTAGACGATGATGTGGACGGGCTGCATGTTGAGAGAATGTAAGATTCATTGTCACTTATAATCTGAAACACCAATCAACACTTTCTATCTGACAGCTACCATTTATGTACAGATAAACTAAAGGTACTTCTCGATAATATTCACTACTAGAAAAACAGCTATAGCCCATATGGACACTAATGACGCACTATACATGTGGTGTGCCATTACTAAATAATAATGACGCATCATGTGTAGGTGCGCCATTAGTAACCAAAACAGTAATGACGCACCACGTGAAAAGTGCTTTTGCGCCATTACTATGTGTATGACTGGGTCAAACCTTGGTCAAACTTAGTAATGGCGCACTTTGCATAGGTGCACCATTACTATATCAAACTTAGTAATGACGCACCTATACAAATTGCGTCATTACTAACTTTGATCAAGGTTTGACCAAGTCATACACATAGTAATGGCGCACTTTACGAAGGTGCGCCATTACTAACTTTCTAGGTGGCCGAAAATTTCACCAAATGCACCCCCGGACCGCCTTTTCAGTTTAAAAAAATAAAAGAAAATGATGGAAATGTCAAAAAAATAAAAGAAAATAAGTTTCCCATGTGATACGTGGTCTAGTTGTTGGGAAAATTTACAAATAAAAATTTTGACTTTATTAGCAAAATCTCTCTCGAATTTAGTAAAATGGGCATAACTTTTGCATACGAACTCGGATTAAAAAGTTTTTTATATGAAAAATCATCTATTCGAAAAGTTATATCCGAATTCAACTGGGGGAACCCCCTTGAAGATTTTTAGAATCCCAAAAACATAAGATAATAAAAGATACGAGGCTTTTAAGATCTATAGGGGGAAAATGGAAAAAATTTCAAACTTAATAATGGCGCACCATTTGCTAGGTGCGCCACTATTAGCAGAAAAAAAAATTGGTTTTGAATTTTTTTTCGAAAAAATGTTCAAAATATGATACGTAATATGACCAGGAAGTTTGAAATATTTTTTCAAAATTTCACCACACTCATGAACATGAATAAAGTCCTAGACATCAACAAGGTTTAATATGATTTATATGATAGATATATCAACAAGTGCCTGTTAAGTGAGCTAGTGTTGGGGTTGGATAGAACTGAGAAGTTAAGCATGCTGGGCTGGAGTAGTGTGAGGATGGGTGACCTTCCGGGAAGTTTGACCATAGAGTGCGATTTGAATTGATCTTAAGCATATTAACATGAGATTAAGCCATAGTGGCCCGAGATTAAGAAAAAAACGAAAAAAATATTGAAAAAAAATTGTTAGTAATGCACACTTCTATGTGGTGCGCCATTACTAAGTCAGATAGTAATGGCACACTTTTGGACATAATAATGGCGCACTATGTGGTGCGCCATTACTATTTGTTACTAGTGGCGTGTTAATAGTGGCGCACCTATAGCGCACCATTAATAGCAAAAACTGGTGCGCCACTAACAGCCTTTTTTCTAGTAGTGATTTATCCATCTCCAATTTAGGTATCAATACCACATGGCAAGCAGATAAGAAAAACACCATCATAATTAGTATCAACAGGAAATACATATCATTAGAAAATCAAAGAAAGAGGACGACATTGACTGATAGATTTAGTACTCAACACTAGGGAGTAACATATTTCTAGAACTCAAAAAAAAAATTCCGATGAGAAAAATAATTATGATTGGTACCTTTTAGTAGGTCCATGGTTGTACCTTGGAGTCACCCACCGCGATGATAGTCTCTTCATGAACCTACATAGAAAGTAAATAAATTAACCAGCGGGACATTGCAGGCCAACTAATCCAGGAAACCAATGTCCAGTTCCACCCCCAAATTACTACTCCCTCTCTAAAGAAATATAAGATTGTGTAGATCACTACAATAGTGATCTAAATGCTCTTATATTTCTTTACGGACGAAGTAATTAACAGGACCATCGTCCCGCCCGTTGACCAGATCGAGGATGAAATTTTTTTCGATAAAGGACTTTTCATTGAATAGATATATCGAGGTGATACAATCGTATTGAAAGAAAGCCCGGCCTCTGCATAGGTATATGCACACAGCCAAAAAATTCAGAGCACCCTAAAACTAAAATAATTCGATACAATGCCAAGCAATAAAACGTGTCCATCCTAAAGAAAGGTAGATCCTATCCGTAAATCACACCGCCATCCATGTGGGTAGAAAACCTCCCTGGCCGACGCTCCAGCCGTGTAGACGCCATCGTAAAAGGTCCATGTCCTCCGGCTTCTGCAGGATAGACCACGTCTGAGCCATCGTGTACAAACATGGATAACCTGCATAGGAGATGAGACACATTTATTGTTAAAACCACATCATTCCTGGTAAGCCACATTGCCCAGCATAAGGCCGCCGCTCCGCAAGAATATGTGCAGAAAATTGTTTATCAATACCCGCAACCAGTTGCGAACATATTTCGTGCACTACGTGGTGGGTATAAATTGAAGCTACTTGGACCATGGCCCAAACTGCCCGAGCGAACTTGCACTCAAAAAATAAGTGTTTGATAGTCTCGTCATGTTGGCAAAAGACACATGTCTTGGACCCGTGCCAGTTTAAATGGTGTGAGATTATCTCTAGTTAGAATGACTCCTTTGTTTAGAAACCAAAGGAATATCTTCACTCTTAGAGGGATTTTTAGCTTCCACAATTTTCTATTATCAACTGGAACATCACAATGGACCATTGCATCATACATGGATTTGACCGAAAATTTGCCATTCTGATGCAAGTTCCATCGAAAAGTGTCCGCTCATCGACAATTGAATGTCCTCCAGACGAGTGAGTAATTCATTCCATGCTGTCAGGCGAGTGCCCAAAAGATCCCTACGAAAAGAAATATCGGGGTTTTCTTGTCCTAAGACTTGTTTGATCGTGACGAATTTATGTCTAACAATCCGGTACAAGCTCGGATATTGCACCATTAGTGAGTTGTTCCCTAGCCAGGTATCTTTCCAGAAACGAACCTGGGAACCGTCCCTAACCGAGAAGGTCCCAAATTGAAAGAAGAATTCCTTCCAGATCGAGGATGAAATTAAGTCGCCAAGAGGCAGTTTTTCTCAAAGCTACCTTGTTGCTCATGATTGTAGACTAGTAATTTGATTTGATTTATGATGTTCTTAGGCCCTGCTTGTCTGGCCTAATGCTTCTGCTTTTGCAGCTTTTCTGCTTCGCCTAGAAAGCCAAAAAAAACTCGTAAATAAGCCAAAAGCCCCTATTTAGGAGCTTTTTTTGTGTCTTTTTGGCCAAAGTGGATAAGTTGCAAAAGCCCAAACAAACATGACGTTAAGTTAAATCACAGCTTTGAGACAGGTGACCATATGGTTAAATTGGAGTTCTAGCTTGCTGGAGCCAAGCCAGTGGGAGAGTTAGGCCGACAGATGGTCGTGCTACCATTGACGGCGTTGCGGGCTTGCATGCAGAGGAGGAAACGTAGGCGGCGGGCGTTGCGGGCTCCAGCGGTGCTAACCCAAGGTGGGGCAGTTACTAGGCAAAACTGGGGGATTCGAAGCAGCGGGAGACAATGACTGGCAGCATCCGAGCATGGCGACTGTGGCGTACCAGGGTGACGTGCGCCTGGAAGACCGGGGTGCGGACTCATGCAGGGCGAGAAGGAGAAGGAACAGGACGGATGTGTCGGTGGTACCGAAACAAGCGAAGAATTGTCCTTTGAACGAAACAAGCGAAGAAACTCGCAGGCATTCTCAACACCGGCGGCGGACGGTGGGGAAGGATTGTCCTCTATCACCTTTATTTTATGTTAACACTCTCCATTGGCCACACGCACACCGCTAGCATACAAGAACAGAACAGTAGTCATGACTGTTACTTGATGTGAAAGAAAAATGACCGAGCTAATTACGGATGCAAGGGCGGTAATAGCCTGATTTATCACCCTAATAACATAGCCCAAGTAGAAGATACAATCCTAGTAGATCGAAGAAGAGCAGCATGAAGGAGCATTCGATACCATCAGCAGCGGTGAGCAACACGTACACCTGCCAGTTGTTCCAGTTACTGCACATAGGTGGTCATGGGTTCGTACATGCAGAGGTCACAGGAGGACTCGGATTTGGATGGCATGTCCACGTATGGTAGGTGGCAAAGGACGCCAAAGCCACGGCGGGACGTCACTAGAAAGTACCAGTTAAAGAGGTTTGCTTGGTCAGTAGGGAAGGCTTGCTCTGTACGTTGTCTCCGACGAGGCTGTTTCTGATCAGATGCACGTACGCCAAACCGAAGACAGGCTGGGAACGGAGTCCTCCATCGCATCGGACCCGACAACGTACACAAATCAGGTTCCAATGTACAATGCGGCCATGGAGACGAAGTATGTTCGTGAAAACTGTAAAGATGCGTTAAGTGTATGCATCAGGGACACGTTGCGTGTTACTTATAGACAGAAGATTACAGGGTTAGGTTGTTAGGTTGTTGTAGGATTGATCTCCAAGTCATGATCTATACAAAGGATAGAGATCAACCGAACAAATCCTAACTACCTGGATTACAACGCACGCCCACATACATATACAGTTTATACATACACCGCATACATCCTATAGTATAGACTTTAACACGCCCCCTCAATCACAAGTTCACCAAGTTGAGATTGCTTTTAAATTCTTCCAACTTGCGCCATGATAAGGCTTTAATGAAACCATCTACACCTTGATCATTGGTGGGAATAAAACCAATGTCCAATAGCTTCTTGGCAACTCTTTCACAAACAAAATGATAGTCAACTTCAATGTGTTTTGTTCTTGCATGGAACACTGGGTTTGCTGACAAGTAGGTACCACCAATATTGTCACACCACAATCGTGCAACTGAAGAATGATTCATACGAAGTTCATCAAGTAAGGTTTGAACCCATATCAACTCAGCTGTAGCATTTGTCAAGGCATTATATTCAGCCTCATTGCTAGATCGTGACATGGTCGCTTGTTTCCGTGCACTCCAAGATATAAGATTTGGGCCAGCGAAAACAGCAAAACCCCTTGTTGACCTTCTATCATCAGGATAACCTGCCGAGTCTGCAGCTGAAAAATCACTTATCACAGTTGAGGTTGATCCTGTGAACTGTAGCCATGTACTCATAGTACCTCTAAGATATCTCATATTCCTTTTTACTGCAGTCCAATGCTGAAGAATGGGAGCATGTAAGAACTGACACACTTTGTTGACGGGAAAATATATGCCAGGCCTTGTAAGTATTAAGTATTGTAGAGCACCTACCACACTTCTGTAGTTTGTAGCTCCATCTATCGGCTCCCAAAGGCTCACCTTCTTCCTTGGACAGTCTTTCAGTAGTTGAAAGCTCCATATGGGTTGATGACGTTGTCGCACAACTTGTCATTGAAGGAGCTTGAAGTGGCCATGATGGTTTGGATCTGACAGAAAACAGCAAGAAAAGAAAATAGGAGATTTCCCGTGGTACGGAGGTCAACATGTTCGGGAGGTATATAAAGATTTTTCATCTTGGTGAACAAGCAGAACGGAAGAAAAACGGAGTCCGGAAAGTACCCGAGGTGGGCACAACCCACCGGGACGCGCCCTGGTGTATCGTGCCCACTAGGGTCACTTTCCTGGAAGTTTCTTATTTTCCTAATTTTTTAAATATTAAAAAACTGACAAAAATTATTTTTGCGGATTTTTTGGAGTCCGTTTACTTACCATATCTCGTACCTCCCTTTCTTCATGATTCTGGAGTGTTCCGGAAGGTTTCCTTTATGTGTTCTTCCGGTGTCAAAGTTTGGATGATATTGATTTCAACATTAATGGGCGCACCTGAGATATAGTTTTTTATTCGTTGCCCATTTACAACCTTCGGGTTGGTACCTTTGGCATCATTTATTTTGGTAGCTCCGGATCGATAGACCTCCTTGATGACACAAGGTCCTTCCCATCCGGAGAGGATTTTTCCTGCAAAGAATCAAAACGAGAGTTGTAGAAAAGAACATATTCTCCAACTTTGAACTCACGCTTTTGGATTCTTTTGCCATGCCATCTTTTAACTTTTTCTTTGAATAACTTTGCATTTTCATAAGCCTGGGTTCTCCATTCATCTAATGAGCTAATATCAAATAACCTCTTTGCACCAGCAAGTTTGAAATTATAATTGAGTTCTTTAATTGCCCAATATGCTTTATGTTGTAACTCAAGAGGCAAATGACAAGCTTTTTCATAAACCGCTTTATATGGAGACATACCCATACGATTTTTATAAGTTGTTCTATAAGCCCAAAGTGCATCATCTAATTTCTTAGACCAACTCTTCCAGGACCTATTGACAGTCTTTTGTAAGATTAGTTTTATTTCCCTACTGCTAAGTTCAACTTAACCACTAGATAGAGGATGTTAAGGTGATGCAATTCTATGGTTAACAACATACATAGAAAGCATTTTACGGAAAGCACCATGAATAAAGTGTGAACCACCATCAGTCATTAAATATTTAGGGACTCCAAATGTTGGGAAAATAACTTCCTTGAGCATTATAATAGAGGTGTTGTGATCAGCACTACTGGTTAGAATAGTTTCTACCCACTTAGTAACATAATCAACAGCAACCAAAATATGTGTATACCCATTAGAGGAAGGAAAAGGTCCCATGAAATCAAATCCACATTCATCAAATGGTTCAACTGCAAGTGAATAATTCATAGGCATTTCTTCACGCTTACCGATATTACCTATTCTTTGGCATTCATCACAAAACGAGACAAACTTACGGGCATTACTGAAGAGAGTAGGCCAATAAAAACCAGATTGCAATACCTTATGAGCGGTTCTGTCTCCCGCGTGATGTCCTCCCTAAGCTTGAGAGTGACATTTCCATAGGATTTGTTCCTGTTCATGATCAGGTACACAACGTCTAATAATACCATGTACTCCTTCTTTATAAAGATGTGGGTCATCGCAAAAGTAATGTCTTAAATCATAGAAGATGTTTTTCTTTTGCTGGTATGTGAAGCTAGGTGGTATGTATTTAGCAACAATAATATTAGCATAGTCAGCATACCAAGGTGTACTATTAGAAAAATTTATTGCAGCTAATTGTTCATCAGGAAAGCTATCATTAATAGGTTGTGGGTCATCAAGAATATTTTCAAGCCTAGACAAGTTATCAGCTACGGGGTTCTCTGCCCCTTTCCAATCAGTGATATGAAATCAAATTCTTGTAGCAGAAGAACACAACTAATGAGTCTAGGTTTAGCATCTTTCCTTTCTATAAGATATTTTATAGCTGCATGATCGGTGTGAAGAATCACTTTAGAATCAACAATATAGGATCTAAATTTATCACAAGTAAACACCACTCCTAAGAATTCTTTTTCGGTAGTAGCATAATTTCGTTGAGCACTGTCTAGAGTTTTACTAGCATAATGGATAATATTCAGTTTCTTATCAACTCTCTGTCCTAGAACAACACCAACAACATAATCACTAGCATCACACATAATCTCAAAAGACAAGTTCCAATCAGGTGGTTGAACAACAGGTGCAGTAATTAAGGCTTTCTTTTGTGTTGCAAAGGCTTCCAAGAAATTGTTGGGGAACGTAGTAATAATTCAAAATTTTCCTACGTCTCACAAAGATCAATCTAGCAGATACTAGCAACGAGAGAGAGATAGATAGATAGATAGATAGAGAGAGAGAGAGAGAGAGAGAGAGAGAGAGAGAGAGAGAGCATCTTCATACCCTTGAAGATCGCTAAGCGGAAGCGTTACAAGAACACGGTTGATGGAGTCGTACTCGCGGCGATTCAAATTGTGGAAGATCCGATTTATCGCCGAACGGACAGCGCCTCCACGTTCAACACACGTACAACCCAGGGATGTCTCCTTCTTCTAGATCCAGCAACGGGAGAGGAGAAGTTGAGGGAGAACTACGACAACACGACGTCATGGTGGTGCTGGAGCTCGTGTTTCTCCAGCAGGGCTTCACCAAGCACTACGGAGGAGTAGATGTATGAGGAGGGAGGGGCTGCGCCAGGGGAAGGTTTTTGCTGCCCTCTCACCCCCTCACTATATACCTAGGAAACTTCCGCCCCCCCCCCCCCCCAAGCCGGGAGGGGTGGCTGCCCTAGGGGAGGCGCCCCAACCTCTCCAGGTTATGTGAGATGGGGTGGGAGGGCGCCAGCCCTTAGTGGGCTGATGTGCCCCTCCCTTGGCCCATAAGGCCCCTAACGCTTGTCGGGCCTCCAAACCCCTTTCGGACACGCTGGTCGTCACCCGGTACCCCCGGAACAATTCCGGACTTCAATACCCTTCGTCCAATATAGCGATCTTCACCTCCGGACCATTCCAGAGTTCCTCGTCACATCCGGGATCTCATTCGGGACTCCGAACAACCTTTGGCAACCACATACTATTTCCCATAACAAATCTAGCATCACCGAACCTTAAGTGTGTAGACCCTACGAGTTCGGGAACCATGCGGACATGACCGAGATGCCTCTCCGGCCAATAACCAATTGCGGGATCTGGATACCCATATTGGCTCCGACTTATTCCACGATGATCTCATCGGATGAACCACGATGTCGGGGATTCAATCAATCCCGTATACAATTCCCTTTGTCCATCGATATGTTACTTGCCCGAGATTCGATCATCGTTATCCCAATACCTTGTTCAATCTCGTTACCGGCAAGTCTCTTTACTCGTTCCGTAATGCATGATCCCGTGACTAACTCCTTAGTCACATTGAGCTCATTATGATGATGCATTACCGAGTGGGCCCAGAGATACCTCTCCGTCATACGGAGTGACAAATCCCAGTCTCGATTCATGCCAACCCAACAGACACTTTCGGAGATACCTGTAGTGCACCTTTATAGCCACCGAGATACGTTGTACATTTGGTACACCCAAAGCATTCCTACGGTATACGGGAATTGCACAATCTCATGGTCTATGGAAATGATACTTGACATTAGAAAAGCTCTTAGCAAACAAACTACAAGCTCTTGTGCTATGCTTAGGATTGGGTCTTGTCCATCACATCATTCTCCTAATGATGTGATCCCGTTATCAATGACATCCAATGTCCATGGTCGGGAAACCATAACCATCTATTGATCATCGAGCTAGTCAACTAGAGGCTCACTAGGGACGTGTTGTGGTCTATGTATTCACACATTTATTACGGTTTCCAGTTAATACAATTATGACATGAACAATAGACAATTATCATGAACAAGGAAATATAATAATAACCATTTTATTATTGCCTCTAGAGCATATTTCCAACAGTCTCCCACTTGCACTTGAGTCAATAATCTATTTCACATCACTATGTGACTGTAATAATTCCAACACCCATGGGGTTTGATCATATATTGCTTGTGAGATAGGTTATTAGTCAACAGGTCTGAACCTTTCAGATCCGTGTGTGTTTTACAAATGTCATCTTGTAGCTGTAGCGACGACGCGCTATTTGGACCTATTCCAAATAACTATTCTACTATATGAATCCAGTTTACTACTCATAGTCATCTAGATTAGTATCAATTTTTGCATCGACGTAACCCTTTACGACGAACTCTTTTACCACCTCCATAATCGCGAAAATTCCTTAGTCCACTAGTTACTAAGGATAACTTTGACCGATGTCCTGTGATCCATTCCTGGATCACTCTTGTACCCCTTGACTGACTCATGGCAAGGCACACTTCAGGTGCGGTACACAGCATAGCATACTATAGAGCCTATGTCTAAAGCATAGGGGACAACCTTCGTCCTTTCTCTCTCTTTGCCGTGGTCAGGTCTTGAGTCTTACTCAATACTCACACCTTATAACACAGCCAAGAACTCCTTCTTTGGCGATCTATTTTGAACTCCTTCAAAATCTTGTCACGGTGTGTATTCATTTGAAAGTACTATTAAGCGTTTTTGATCTATCCTTATAGATCTTGATGCTCAATGTTCAAGTAGCTTAATCCAGGTTTTCCATTGAAAAACACTTTTCAAATAACCCGATATGCTTTCCAGAAATTCTACATCATTTCCGATCAACAAAATGTTAACAACATATACTCATCAGAAATTCTATAGTGCTCCCACTCACTTCTTTGGAAATACAAGTTTCTCATATACTTTGTATAAACCCAAAATCTTTGAACATCTCATCAAAGCGTATATTCCAACTCCGAGATGCTTACTCCAGTCCTTAGAAGGATTGCTGGAGCTTTGCATACTTGTTAGCATCTTTTAGGATTGACAAAAAACCTTTGGTTGTATCACATACAACCTTTCCTCAAGAAAATCGTTGAGAAAGCAATGTTTTGACGTCCTATCTGCAAGATTTCATAAATAATGGAGGAACTGCTAATATAATTCCAACAGACTCTTAGCATCGCTACGAGTGAGAAAGTCTCATCGTAGTCAACTCCTTGAACTTGTCGGAAAACATCTCAGCGACAAGTCGAGCTTTCTTAATGGTGACACTTACCATCATTGTCTGTCTTCCTTTTTAAAATCCATCTGTACCCAATAGCCTTACGACCATTAAGTAGTTCTTCCGAAGTTTACATGGATCCTCTCTTGGATTTTATGACCTCAAGCCATTCGTCGGAATCCAGGCCCACTATCGCTTCTCCATAGCTCGTAGGTTCATTGTTGTCTAGCAACAGGACCTCCAAGACAGGATTACCGTACCACACTAAAGCAGTACGTGTCCTTGTCGACCTACGAGGTTTGGTAGTGACTTGATCCGAAGTTTCATGATAACTATCATCAGCTTCCACTTCAACTGGTGTAGGCGCCACAGGAACAACTTCTTGTGACCTGCTACACACTGGTTCAAGTGATGGTTCAATAACCTCATCAAGTCTCCACCATCCTCCCACTCAATTCATTCAGGAGAAACTTTTCCTCGAGAAAGGACCCGTTTCTAAAAACAATCACTTTTGCTTCCGGATCTGAGATAGGAGGTATACCCAACTATTTTGGTTGTCCTATGAAGATGCATTTATCCATTTTGGGTTCGACCTTATCAGAATGAAACTTTTTCACATAAGCGTCGCAGCCCCAAACTTTTAAGAAACGACACCTTAGGTTTCTCTAAACCATAGTTCATACGGTGTCATCTCAACGGAATTATGTGGTGCCCAATTTAAAGTGAATGCAGTAGTCTCTAATGCCTAACCCATATACGATAGTGGTAGCTCGATAAGAGACATCATGGTATGCCCCATATCCAATAGGGTGCATCTATGATGTTCGGACACACCATCACACTATGGTGTTCCAGGCGGTATTAGTTGTGAAACAATTTCCACAATGTAACAATTATGTACGAAACTCGCAACTCAGATATTCATCTCTATGATCATATCATAGACATTTTATCCTCTTGTCACGACGATCTTCAACTTCACACTGAAATTACTTGAACCTTTCAATAATTCAGACTTGTGTTTCATCAAGTGAATATACTTAGAATCTACTCAAATCATTTGTGAAGTAAGAGCATAATGATATTCACTGCATGCCTCAGCACTAATTGGATTGCACACATCAAATGTATTACTTCCAACAAGTTGCTCTCTTGTTCCATCTCACTGAAAACGAGGCCTTTCAGTCATCTTGCCCATGTGGTATGATTTGCCTGTCTCAAGTGATTCAAAATCAAGTGAGTCCAAATGATCTATCTGCGTGGAGTTTCTTCATGTGTATATACCAATAGACATGGTTTGCGTGTCTAATTCTTTTCAAAAACGAGTGAGTCCAAAGATCCATCAACGTGGAGCTTCTTCATGCGTTTTATACCAATATGACTCAAATGGCAGTGCCACAAGTATGTGGTACTATCATTACTATCTTATATCTTTTGGCATAAACATGTGTATCACTATGATCGAGATTTAATAAACCATTCATTTTAGGTGCAAGACCACTGAAGGTATTATTCAAATAAACAGAGTAACCATTATTCTTCTTAAATGAATAATTGTATTGCGATAAACATAATCCAATCATGTCTATGCTCAACGCAAACACCAAATAAAAATTATTTAGGTTTAACACCAATCCCGATGGTAGAGGGAGGATGCAATGTTTGATCACATCAACCTTGGAAACACTTCCAACACATATCGTCATCTCACCTTTAGCTAGTCTCCGTTTATTCTGTAGCTTTTTATTTCGAGTTACTAACACTTAGCAACCGAACCGGTATCTATTACCCTGGAGCTACTAGGAGTACTAGTAAAGTACACATTAATATAATGTGTATATCCAATATACTTCTATCGACCTTGCCAGCCTTCTCATCTACCAAGTATCTACGGTAGTTCTACTTCAGTGACCGTTTCCGTCATTACCGAAGCACTTAGTCTCGGGTTTGGGTTCAACCTCGGGTTTCTTCACTAGAGCAGCAACTGATTTTCCGTTTCATGAAGTATCCCTTATTGCCCTTGCCCTTCTTGAAACTAGTGGTTTTACTAACCATCAACAATTGATGCTCCTACTTGATTTCTACTTTCGCGGCGTCGAACATCACGAATAGCTCAAGGATCATCACATCTATCCCTGCTATGTTATAGTTCATCAAGAAGCTCTAGTAGCTTGGTGGCAGTGACTTTGGAGAACCATTACTATCTCATCTGGAAGATTAACTCCGACTCGATTCAAGTGATTGCAGTACTCAGACAATCTGAGCACATGCTCAATGATTGAGCTTTTCTCCCTTAGTTTGCAGGCTTAAGAAACTTGTTAGAGGTCTCATACCTCTTGACGTGGGCACTAGCCTGAAATCCCAATTTCAGTCCTTGGAACATCTCAAATGTTCTGCGATGTTTCAAAAACGTCTTTGGCGCCTCAATTCTAAACCGTTTAGCATTACGTACTGAACTATCACGTAGTCATCAAAACGTGTCTTCATGAAGTTGTCTCGCCAACTATTACTTCTACTACTATGGCTAACGGTTATCAATAAAGTAAAGTAACTACAAGGCGTTTTCAATGACACGCAGGTCATGCAATAAATTAAGACAACTCCTATGGCTCCTGCCGGTTGTCATACTCATCGACATTAAAGTCGTGATTCCTATGACAAGAACATGATCAATATCATACATCACATATATCATTCAACACATCCTTTTGGCCACATCACATCACATAGCATACCCTGCAAGAACAAGTTAGACATCCTCTAATTGTTGTTGCATGTTTTACGTGGCTGCTATGGGTTTCTAGCAAGAACGTTTCTTACCTACGCAAAAGCCAAAACGGTGATATGCCAATTGCTATTTACCCTTCATAAGGGCCCTCTTCATCGAATCCGATCCGACTAAAGTGAGAGAGACAACCACCCACTAGCCACCTTATGCAACAAGTGCATGTCAGTCGGTCGAATCTGTCTCACGTAAGCGTACGTGTAAGGTCGGTCCGGGCCGCTTCATCACACAATGCCGCCGAATCAAGATAAGACTAGTAACGGTAAGCAAATTGAACAAATCATCACCCACAACTACTTTGTGTTCTACTCGTGCATAGAATCTACGCATAAACCTTGCTCATGATGCCACTGTTGGGGAACGTAGTAATAATTCAAAATTTTCCTACATCTCACCAAGATCAATCTAGGAGATACTAGCAACGAGAGAAAGAGAGAGAGGGAGTGCATCTTCATACCCTTGAAGATCGCTAAGCGGAAGCGTTACAAGAACACGGTTGACGGAGTCATACTCGCGGCAATTCAAATCACGGATGATCCGATCTAGCACCGAACGGACGGCGCCTCCGCGTTCAACACACGTACAGCCCGGGGACGTCTCATCCTTCTTGATCCAGCAAGGGGAGAGGAGAAGTTGAGGGAGAACTATGACACCATGACGGCATTGTGGTGTTGGAGCTCGTGGTTCTCCAGCAGGGCTTCACCAAGCACTACGGAGGAGGAGGAGATGTATGAGGAGGGAGGGGCTGCGCCAGGGGAAGGTTTTTGCTGCCCTCCCACCCCCTCGCTATATACAGGAGGAAGGGGAGAGGGGGGCGGCCCCTCTAGATCCCATCTAGAGGAGGGGGCGGCGGCCTGGGAAAACCCTAGATGGGATTGGGCGCTGATACATCTCCAACGTATCTATAATTTTTGATCGTTCCATGCTATTATATTACCTGTTTTGGATGTTTATGCGATTTATTTTACACATTTATATCATTTTTTGGACTAACCTACTAACCGGAGGCCCAGCCCGTATTGCTGTTTTTTTTGCCTATTTCAATATTTCAAAGAAAAGGAATATCAAACGGAGTCCAAACGGAATGAAACCTTCGGGAGCGTGATTTTTGAAATGAACGTGATCCAGAGGACTTGGAGTGCAAGTCAAGAAGCAGCCAAGGCCTCCACGAGATAGGAGGGCGCCCCACCCCTATAGGGCGCGCCGCTGTCTCATGGGCCCCTCTGGCGTCCACCTTCGTACTCCTTCCTCCTATATAAACCTACGTACCCCGAAAACATCCAGGGAGCACCTGAAACACAATTTCCACCGCCGTAACCTTCTGTATCCGCGAGATCCCATCTTGGAGCCTTCGCCGGCACTCTGCCGGAGGGGGAATCGACCACGGAGGGCTTCCACATCAACACCATAGCCCTTCCGATGAGTTGTGAGTAGTTTAGCTAGTTGGCTTCTTCTCTCTTTTTGGATCTCAATACAATGTTCTCCCCCTCTCTTGTGGAGATCTATTTGATGTAATCTATTTTTGCGGTGTATTTGTCAAGATCCGATGAAATGTGGGTTTATGATCAGGTTTATCTATGGATAATAATTGAATCTTCTCTGAATTCTTTTACATGATTGAGTTATCTTTGCAAGTCTCTTCGAATTATCGGTTTGGTTTGGCCTACTTGATTGATCTTCCTTGCCATGGGAGAAGTGCTTAGCTTTGGGTTCAATCTTGCGGTGTTCTTATCCAGTGACAGAAAGGGTTGCAAGACACGTATTGTATTGTTGCCATCGAGGATAAAAAGATGGGGTTTATATCTTATTGCTTGAGTTTATCCCTCTACATCATGTCATATTTCTTAATGCGTTACTCTGTTCTTATGAACTTAATACTCTAGATGCATGCTGGATAGCGGTCGATATGTGGAGTAATAGTAGTAGATGCAGGCAGGAGTCGGTCTACTAGTTGCGGACGTGATGCCTATATACATGATCATGCCTAGATAACATCATAATTATTCGCTTTTCTATCAATTGCTTGACAGTAATTTGTTCACCCACCGTAATACTTATGCTCCTGAGAGAAGCCTCTAGTGAAACCTATGGCCCCCGGGTCTATCTCTTATCATATTTGCTTCCAATCTACTTTTATTTGCATCCTTATTTTCTGCATCTATATTATAAAATACCAAAAATATATTTATCTTATCATATTATCTCTATCAGATCTCACTTTCGCAAGTGGCCGTGAAGGGATTGACAACCTTTTTATCGCGTTGGTTGCGAGTTCTTTGTTTGTTTGTGTAGGTTCGTGGGACTTGTTGAGGAGCCTCCTACTGTATTGATACCTTGGTTCTCAAAAACTGAGGGAAATACTTACGCTATTGTGCTGCATCACCCTTTCCTCTTCAAGGAAAACCAACGCAAGCTCAAGACGTAGCAAGAAGGATTTCTGGCACCGTTGCCGGGGAGGTCTTCGCTCAAGTCAAGACATACCAATTACCCATCACAAACTCATCTCCCTCGCATTTACATTATTTGCCATTTGCATCTCGTTTTCCTCTCCCCCACTTCACCTTTGCCGTTTTATTTGCCCTCTCTTTCCCAATCTCTTCTCTCTTTTGCTTGCCCTTTCGTTTGCTCGTTTGGTTGGAATAGATGCTTATTTATTGCTAAACAGAGAACTTAAGATCTATGGATCCTCATCCGCTTGCTAATCTATTTAAGAGATCCAATTATGATGAACCAATTTCTAGTGAGTTTTGTGCACTAGATTATCTTTATGAAGCTTTGCTAAAAATTTGTGAATCTGAAAATTATGATGATCAAATTTATGAAGAGATTCACGATAAGTCCTTGAATAAAAAGAATGATTGCAATGATTTTCCTATAAATTCTCTTTATGTCAATTGTGCTAATAATATGCAAAACCCTAAGCTTGGGGATGCTAGTTTTGCTATGTCTACTACTTGTTTCAATGATCATGATTGGGGTGATTCTTCTTATAACCTTGAAAATTTATTTAAGCCCCATGATGAATATGAGATTCATAATAGTGTTTGCAATAATATTGAAAGTGGGTTTGGAACAGCGTCAACTTTAGATCCCACATATTTGGAGTATGTTCAATCTTATGATATTTTTGATAAACGTGGGTTCGGAAAGGTCATGACTTTAGTTAATGTTAATCCCACTATCTTGGAAGAGTGTCAACTTTGCATGCATGTGGATCATGTTGAGAATATGTTTTGTGATAGCTATTTTGTTGAATTTGCCTATGATCCTACATGTAATTATTATGAGAGAGGAAAATATGGTCGTAGAAATTTTTATCTTATTAAATTACCTCTCGTCATGTTGAGATTGCTATCGTCTCTTTCTTCTTCCTTGCATATGCTAGTTCTTGCTTGCCTTGGAAATTTGTTTGCTTATAATATGCCTATGCATAGGAAGTATGTTAGACTTAGAGGTGTTTTTCACGTGTTTCATGATGCTCTCTTTATGCTTCAATTCTTGTCTTTCATGTGAGCATCATTGAAATCTCAATGCCTATCTAAAAAGGCTTTAAAGAAAAGCGCTTGTTGGGGGACAACCCAATATTTTTCCTTGCTGTTATTCAATAAATTTTGCTTCTACTTTCTGTTTAGATGTGTTTTTATCTTTTAATTAGTGTTTGTGCCAAGTAGAACCTATAGGATAAACTATGACGATAGTTGATTTGATTCTGCTGAAAAACAGAAACTTTGCACTCACGAGAACAAAATTCAATAAATCACAGAAACGAGCTCTTGCATTGATTCTTTTCTCTGCTGATCAATAAACAAATTGTTTAGGACGTCCTATTTTGGTAGGAGTTTTAGAGTTCCAGAAGTTTGCGTTAGTTACAGATTGCTACAGACTGTTCTGTTTTTGATAGATTCTGTTTTTGGTGTGTTGTTTGCTTATTTTGATGCATCTATGGCTAGTATGTAAGGGTATGAACCATAGAGAACTTGGAATACAGTAGGTTTAACACCAATTTAAATAAAGAATGAGTTCATTACAGTACCTTATGTGGTGGTTTTGATTTCTTTCACTAACGGAGCTTATAAGATTTCCTGTTGAGTTTTGTGTTGTGAAGTTTTCAAGTTTTGGGTAAAGCTTTTATGGACTATGGAATAAAGGGTGGCAAAATCCTAAGCTTGGGGATGCCCAAGGCACCCCAAGATATTCAAGAATAGCCAAAATCCTAAGCTTGGGTATGCCCCCGGAAGGCATCCCCTCTTTCGTCTTCGTTCATTGGTAACTTTACTTGGAGCTATATTTTTATTCGCCACATGATATGTGTTTTGCTTGGAGCGTCGTGTATTATATTAGTCTTTGCTTTTTAGTTTACCACAATCATATTTTCTGTAACACACCTTTTGGGAGAAGCCTCTTTGATTGAAATTTGCTAGAATACTCTATGTGCTTCACTTTTATCTTTTGAGCTAGATAATTTTTGCTCTAGTGCTTCACTTATATCTTTTAGAGCACGGTGGTGGATTAATTTTAAAGAAATTGCTAGTCTCTCATACTTCACTTATATCTTTTTGAGAGTCTTTTAGAACAGCATGGTATTTGCTATGGTTTTAAATTGGTCCTAGAATGATGAGCATCCAAGTTGGGTATAATAAAAACTATCATAGGAAGTGAATTGGATGCTATGATCAATTTGATACTTGATAATTGTTTTGAGATAGGGAGGTAGTGATATTAAAGTCATGCTAGTTGGCTGACTATGAATTTAAAGAATGCTTGTGTTGAAGTTAGCAAGTCCTGTAGCATGCACGTATGGTTAAAGTTGTGTAACAAATTTGAAGCATGAAGTGTACCTGGCTTGTGCATCCTTATGAGTGGCGATCGGGGACGAGCGATGGTCTTTTCCTACCAATCTATCCCCCTAGGAGCATGCGCGTAGTGCTTGATTTTTGATGACTTATAAATTTTTGCAATAAGTATATGAGTTCTTTTGACTAATGTTGAGTCCATGGATTATACGCACTTTTACCTTTCCACCATTGCTAGCCTCTTCGGTGTCGTGCATTGCCCTTTCTCACCTTGAGAGTTGGTGCAAACTTCGCCGGTGCATCCAAACCCCATGATACGATACACTCTATCACACAGAAACCTCCTTATATCTTCCTCAAAACAGCCACCATACCTACCTATTTATGGCATTTCCATAGCCATTCCGAGATATATTGCCATGCAACTTTCCACCGTTCCGTTTATCATCATCATGACATACATTACTTTTGACATATTGCCATTGCATGATCATGTAGTTGACATCGTATTTCTGGCAAAGCCACCATGCATTATTTTTCATACATGTCACTCTTGATTCATTGCACCATCCCGGTACACCGCCGGAGGCATTCATATAGAGTCTTATCTTGTTCTAGTTTCGAGTTGTAATTCATGTGTTGTAATCAATAAAAGTGTGATGATCATCATTATTAGAGCATTGCCCAAAAAGAAAAAAAGAAAGGCCAAAAAGAAAAAGAAAAAGGCCAAAGAAAAAAAAGAAAAAGAAAAAAAATCAAAGGGCAATGCTACTATCTCTTTTTCCACACTTGTGCTTCAAAGTAGCACCTTATTTTTCATTTATTGAGTCTCATATATTGTGCTTCAAAGTAGCACCATGTTCTTCATGTAGAGAGTCTCATAAGTTGTCTTTTTCATACTAGTGGGAATTTTTCATTATAGAACTTGGCTTGTATATTCCTACGATGGGCTTCCTCAAATGCCCTAGGTCTTCATGAGCAAGCAAGTTGGATGCACACCCACTAGTTTTCTTTTGTTGAGCATTCATTTATAGCTCTAGTGCATCCGTTGCATGGCAATCCCTACTCCTCATGTTGACATCAATTGATGGGCATCTCCATAGCCCGTTGATTATCCTTGTCAATGTGAGATTTTCTCCTTTTTTGTCTTCTCCACACAATCCCCATCATCATATTCTATTCCACCCATAGTGCTATATCCATGGCTCACGCTCATGTATTGCGTGAAGGTTGAAAAAGTTTGAGATTATTTAAGTATGAAACAATTGCTTGGCTTGTCATCGGGGGTATAGAAGTTAGGAACATCTTTGTGTGACGAAAATGAAGCATAGCCTAACTATATGATTTTGTAGGGATGAACTTTCTTTTGCCATGTTATTTTGAGAAGACATGATTGCTTTGATTAGTATGCTTGAAGTGTTACTATTCCTTTTATCAATATGTACTTTTATCTTGAATCATTTGGATCTTTACATTCATGCCACAATAAAGAAAATTACATTGAGAATTATGCTAGGTAGCATTCCACATCAAAAATTCTTTTTCTATCATTTACCTACTCGAGGACGAGCAGGAATTAAGCTTGGGGATGCTTGATACGTCTCCAACGTATCTACAATTTTTGATTGTTCCATGCTATTATATTACCTGTTTTGGATGTTTATGGGCTTTATTTTACACATTTATATCATTTTTGGGACTAACCTACTAACCGGAGGCCCAGCCCGTATTGCTGTTTTTTTTGCCTATTACAGTATTTCGAAGAAAAGGAATATCAAACGGAGTCCAAACAGAATGAAACCTTTGGGAACGTGATTTTTGGAACGAACGTGATCCAGAGGACTTGGAGTGCAAGTCAAGAAGCAGCAGAGGCCTCCACGAGATAGGAGGGCGCCGGGCGCGCCCCCTGTCTCGTGGGCCCCTCGGGCGTCCACCGACATACTCCTTCCTCCTATATAAACCTACGTACCCCGAAAACATCCAGGGAGCACCTGAAACACAATTTCCACCGTTGTAACCTTGTGTATCCGCAAGATCCCATCTTGGAGCCTTCGCCGGCACTCTGCCGGAGGGGGAATCAACCACGGAGGGCTTCTACATCAACACCATAACCCTTCCGATGAGTTGTGAGTAGTTTACCACAGACCTTCGGGGTCCATAGTTATTAGCTAGTTGGCTTCTTCTCTCTTTTTGGATCTCAATACAATGTTCTCCCCCTCTCTTGTGGAGATCTATTTGATGCAATCTCTTTTTGCAGTGTGTTTGTCAAGATCCGATGAATTGTGGGTTTATGATCAGATTTATCTATGGATAATAATTGAATCTTCTCTGAATTCTTTTATACGATTGAGTTATCTTTGCAAGTCTATTCGAATTATCGGTCTGTTTTGGCCTACTAGATTGATCTTTCTTGCCATGGGAGAAGTGCTTAGCTTTGGGTTCAATCTTTCAGTGTTCTTACCCAGTGACAGATTGCAAGACACATATTGTATTGTTGCCATCGAGGATAAAAAGATGGGGTTTATATCATATTGCTTGAGTTTATCCCTCTACATAATGTCATCTTGCTTAATGCGTTACTCTATTCTTATGAACTTAATACTCTAGATACATGCTGGATAGCGGTCGATGTGTGGAGTAATAGTAGTTGATGCAGGCAGGAGTCGGTCTACTTGTTGCGGACGTGATGCCTATATACATGATCATGCCTAGATAACGTCATAATTATTCACTTTTCTATCAATTGCTTGACAGTAATTTGTTCACCCACCGTAATACTTATGCTCTTGAGAGAAGCCTCTAGTGAATCCTATGGCCCCCGGGTCTATCTCTTATCATATTTGCTTCTAATCTACTTTTATTTGCATCGTTATTTTCTGTATCTATATTATAAAATACTAAAAAAATATTTATCTTATCATATTATCTCTATCAGATCTCACTTTCGCAAGTGGCCGTGAAGGGATTTACAACCCCTTTATCGCGTTGGTTGCGAGTTCTTTGTTTGTTTGTGTAGGTTCGTGTGACTTGTTGAGGAGCCTCCTACTGGATTGATACCTTGGTTCTAAAAAACTAAGGGAAATACTTACGCTACTGTGCTGCATCAGCCTTTCCTCTTCAAGGAAAACCAACGCAAGCTCAAGACGTAGCAGGCGCCACTAGTAGCAAAGGGGGCATTGGTCCAGGCCGGGTCAGCCCATTAGTCCCAGTTCAATCCAGAACCGGGACCAATGGTGGGATTGGACCCGGTTCGTGAGCCCCGGGGGCCGGCCGGGCCACGTGGGCCATTGGTCCCGGTTCGTCTGGACCTTTTGGTCCCGGTTGGTGGGACGAACTGGGACCAATGGGCCTCGCTCCTGGCCCACCACCATTGGTCCCGGTTGGTGCCACGAACCGGGACCAAAGGCTTCCCTTTAGTCCCGGTTCACGCTACCAACCGGGACCAATGAGGTGCCTATATATACCCCCTCGCGTAAGAGCAAAGCACACTGCTCTGTTTTTTCTGGCAGCCGAGGGGGAGAGGGCTTGGTGGTGCTCTAGCTCACCTCCTATGCACACAAGGTGTTCGATGGAATGCCCGAGCCACACTACTTAAGCTTTCTCCTCTCCAAGCTCGACCTCCAAGCACCATTTTTCTCTATATTTGTCTAGGTTTAGCGGTCCGTCACGCCCCGTACCCGTCTTCACCGCCGTCGATCACCCGCGCCGATCACATCGCCGGCACCACCGTGGTGAGCCTCTTGTTCTTATCTTCTTTCTGAAAGGAAAAATATTCTTACTTGTATGTTTAGATAGATACTTGTATTATTCTCTTACTTTTATTATTGCATCAAATATAGTGCGATGGTGTTGGTATCCGCCCCCGTCGGCCCTCGTCCTGTCTATAATTCGGATGTGGTATATATTATCTTTTCATAACTATTGGTTCGTTTATTGTTTATGAAAATTATGCCGACCAACGTGACATAGATTTTATTTATCTAGGAGGTTGTTGAACCGTAAATTCCAACCGACCCTATTGTCGAGAGGTTAAATTTAGTTGAAGAAGAAAACAATTTCTTGAAGGAAAAAATAAGAAAAATTGAGGAGGAGATGATGATATTGGAGTTGCATGTTTCGGATGTCGTCGATGATCACAAGATCAAGATGGATGCAATGCGCTTGAAGATTAGAAAGATTAGAAAATATGCCATTCATACCGAGGCTTGGTATCATTATGCCGTTGGATCAGTTGTTACCTTGGTTGCGATTATGATCGCATTTGTTTTCGCATTGAAATGTTTGACATAGTTTCAATGTATGGTTTAATTAATTTAGATGCTCTGCAGAGCTTTATGTTGTTCTGTAATGATTTTTGCTTGAAGATGAGAACTATGTATGTACTTTGGTTTTAATGTGATGATGAACTTCTATTAGTTTGGTCACTTAGTTATCTATTCATGATGTTCTGTAATGATTTTTGACACACTTAATTATATATAATGCCCGCAGATGAACCGCAATGGATGTACGGTAATGCACAAACCTCCGAGTACATTAAGGCGTGCATGATTTTCTCAAGTGGCTGAGGCAACCAAGCAGAATGGTTTTATGTGTTGTCCATGCCCTATATGTGGGAATCTGAAGTCTTACTCGACCGGAAAATCCTTCACACCCACCTGCTTTACAAGGGTTTCATGCCACACTATAATGTTTGGACGAGGCACGGAGAAATAGGGGTTATGATGGAAGACGGCAAAGAAGAAGAGTACGATGACAACTATGTGCCCCTTGAATACGGTGATGCTACTGAACATCAAGAGGAACCGGACGATGTGCATGATGATGCTGCAACGGGCGAAGCTGCTAAAAATCAAGAGGAACCAGACGATGTGCCCGATGATGATGATCTCCGCCGGGTCATTGTCGACGCAAGGACGCAATGCGAAAGTCAAAAGGAGAAGCTGAAGTTCGATCGCATGTTAGAGGACCACAAAAAAGGGTTGTACCCCAATTGCGAAGATGGCAACACAAACCTCGGTACCGTACTAGAATTGCTGCAGTGGAAAGCAGAGAATGCTGTGCCAGACAAAGGATTTGAGAAGCTACTGAAAATATTGAAGAAGAAGCTTCCAAAGGATAACGAATTGCCCGACAAGACATACGCAACAAAGAAGGTCGATGCCCTCTAGGATTGAGGTGCAGAAGATACATGCATGCCCTAATGACTGCATCCTCTACCGCGGTGCGTACAAGGATCTGAACGCATGCCCGGTATGCGGTGCATTACGGTATAAGATCAGACGAGATGACCCTGGTGATGTTGACGGCGACCCCCCTAGGAAGAGGGTTCCTGCGAAGGTGATGTGGTATGCTCCTATAATACCACGATTGAAACGTCTGTTCAGAAACGGATAGCATGCCAAGTTGATGCGATGGCACAGTGAGGAACGTAAGAAAGACGGGAAGTTGAGAGCACCCGCTGACGGGTCGTAGTGGAGAAAAATTGAGAGAAAGTACTGGGCTGAGTTTGCACGTGACTCAAGGAACGTATGATTTGCTTTAAGCGCGGATGGCATTCATCCTTTCGGGGAGCAGAGCAGCAATCACAGCACCTGGCACGTGACTCTATGTATGTATAACCTTCCTCCTTGGATGTGCATGAAGCGGAAGTTCATTATGATGTCAGTTCTCATCTAAGGCCCTAAGCAACCCGGCAATGACATTGATGTGTGCCTAAGGCCATTAGTTGAAGAACTTTTACAGCCGTGGAATGGAAACGGTGTACGTACGTGGGATGAGCACAAACAGGAGGAATTTGACCTAAAGGCGTTGCTATTCGTGACCATCAACGATTGGCCCGCTCAAGAACCTTTCGTGACAGACAAACAAGGGATACCACGCATGCGCGCACTGTTTACTTGACACCGAAAGTATATTCCTGGGAAGCTGCAGGAAGAATGTGTACCTGGGCCATCATCGGTTTCTTCCGACCAACCATCAATGTCGAAAGAAAGGCAAGAATTTCAAAGCGAGGCAGATCACCGAAGAAGCCCGCCATGCGCATCGGTGATCACGCATTTGCTATGGTCAATGATTTACACGTTATCTTTGGAAAGGGTCCCGGCGCACTAGCTGTTCCGAATGACGGTGTGGGACACGCACGCATGTGGAAGAAGAAATCTATATTTTGGGACCTACCCTAATGTAAAGACCTAGAGGTCCGCTCTTCAATGGACGTGATGCACGTGATGAAGAACCTTTGCGTGAACCTGCTAGGCTTCTTGGGCGTGTATGGAAAGACAAAAGATACAGCTGAGGCATGGGAGGACCTGCAACGTTTGCACGAAAAAGATGGCATGCCTCCAAAGCAGTATGAAGGTCCTGCCAGCTATGCTCTTACCAAAGAAGAGAAGGAAATCTTCTTTGAATGCCTGCTTAGTATGAAGGTCCCGAGTGGCTTGTCGTCGAATATAAAGGGAATAATGAATATGGCAGAGAAAAAGTTCCAGAACCTAAACTCCCATGACTGCCACATGATTATGACGCAACTGCTTCCGGTTGCATTGAGGGGGCTTCTACCGGAAAACGTCCGATTAGCCATTGTGAAGCTATGTGCATTCCTCAATGCAATCTCTCAGAAGGTGATCGATCCCGAAATCATACCAAGGCTAAGGAGTGATGTGGTGCAATGTCTTGTTAGTTTCGAGCTGGTGTTCCCACGATCCTCTTCAATATCATGACGCACGTCCTAGTTCATCTAGTCGACGAGATTGTCATTCTGGGCCCCGTATTTCTACACAATATGTACCCCTTTGAGAGGTTCATGGGAGTCCTAAAGAAATATGTCCGTAATAGCGCTAGGCCAGAAGGAAGCATCTCCATGGGCCATCAAACAGAGGATGTCATCGGGTTTTGTGTTGACTTCATTCCTGGCCTTAAGAAGATAGGTCTCCCTAAATCGCGGTATGAGGGGAGACTGACTGGAAATGGCACGCTTGGAAGGGACTCAATAATATGCAGGGACGGATATTCTTGGTCTCAAGCACGCTACACAGTTCTACAGAACTCTACCTTGGTGACCCCATATGTCGATAAACACAAGAACAGTCTACGCTCCAAACACCCGGAGCAGTGCGACGAGAGGATTACATGTGAACACATCAGGACTTTCAGCAGTTGGTTGGAAACACGTCTCAGAGGTGACAACACTGCTTGTGATGAGCTGTACTTGTTGTCCAGGGGACCATCTTCGACTGTTACGATTTGGAAAGCATACGAGATAAATGGGAATACATTTTACACGATTGACCAAGATAAAAAGAGCACCAACCAAAACAGCGGTGTCCGCTTTGATGCAACAACCAAGAGGGGAAAGGACACGTATTATGGTTACATAGTGGACATATGGCACTACTAGGAAAAGGGCTATAGATAGGATTGACACTAATGGCGCACCAGGGAAGCAGTGCGCCACTACTATATACTAATGGCGCACCGGTTTGTGATGCGCCATTAGTGTGGAAGACAGTAATGGCGCACCATACAAAAGGTGGGCCACTAGTGATATTTTTTTTCATTTTTACATACATACTAATGGCGCATCCGACCGTAGTGCGTCATTACTAGTTCTAACTAGTAATGGCTCACCAGTCTAGGAGTGCGCCATTACTGTATGTTATTTTTTTTTTTTTTTTGCAAAACTACTAATGGCGCACCGTGTCACAGCGCGCCATTACTAGTTTAAACTACTAATGGCGCACCGTGTCACAGTGCGCCATTAGTATATATATATATATATATATATATATATATATATATATATATATATATATATATATATATATATATATAAAACTTTCTGCAAAACTCTAATGGCGCACCACATGCAGGTGCGCCATTAGTAACCAGGGTTACTAATGGTGCATTTGCCTGTGGTGCGCCATTAGTAACCTGGGACCCCAACAAGATATTTTGGACAGCCCCACACCTACCCACTCACTTTCCCCACTTCATTCCCTCCACCTCCTTCTCCAAGCTTTTGGCTGCCTCCTCCTCCTAACCTCATTTCCACCATAGATTCATCAAAATTAAGTGGTGAAATTACCTTTTTTGATAGGTAAGTAAGGGGAAAGCTATCTTCATGATGTAGATCTACTTTTTTTCTCCCTAGCTCGCTCCAACAACGTGCACATGCACTTTTTGTGGCCTAGCTAGATCTATGTATGTTTGTGGTGTTGCATGTGTTTGTGGTGTTGCATATATGTTTGTGTTTGCAGGTACCGGTATTTGAAATGCGATAGTTGCCAATATTTTGCCGGAATGTTGATTCATTTTCGTTTCGGCGAGAAATTTGGCACTATGCATTCTTTTTGGTCCTATTTTTAGGGAAGGTCATGCCAATTTTTTTCTTGGTTCTAAAATATCGTTTTGCTCTACCCCGCAGGCGACCATGGTCCGCACGATGACCGAAGGCATTGTGAATAGGTTTTTAACTCCGTGAAGGCCGAGATGCTTCAAAAGAACGATACGGAGATACGATGTCCGTGTCGAAGATGCAAACTGAAGAGCCTTATTGCGGACCCGGATTCCGGGCAGGTGCGGGACCACCTGCTCTTGCGTGGTTTCATGGATGGCTATCGGTGGCAAGGTGATGAAGATGACTATGAAGTCGTCCATGGGGGCTGGGCAAGAAATGAGGAAGGGCAACAAGACAAGTACCACCGCGGCGAGGGCGGGCGAGAAGACGAAGAATCTTCAGGACATGATCACGATGGTGATGTTGTACACAGTCATCATGTAGAAGATGTCGTACATGATGATGAGGAAGATCAAGACGAAGGGCATGATCATGAAGATGAAGATGCCTGAGCAGACGACGATGGAGGCTGGGTGCAGGACCTCATATTCAAGAGCTGCTTCTCAAGCGAGACGGATAACGCAAGAGCTGCCGCCGAGAGAAAGCCAAGCTGGATCAACGGAGATAGACACGGTTACTCCATTGTATGAAGGATGCAGGCCGAGGATACCGCTGAAAGTAACGCCATGGCTCGAGATGAAGGTAAAACACAAAATGACCGACGATGCTTCGACGAGAACATGTCATTTCGCACGAACGTCTTCCCAAGGGGAACAAGTGCCCGACCAGTTTCGAGGAGGCGAAGAAAATCGCGTGTCCTCTAGATTTACCGCACGTGAAATACCATGTGTGCATGAACAATTGCATCATTTATCGGGACGAGCACGCGGAGTCTACCATATGTCCGGTGTGCGGCGTCACTCGATACAAGAAGAGGAATAAAGCTCCTCGAAAATCGGTGTGGTACTTTCCGATCACTCCTCGTCTGCAGCGGTATTTCGCGGACCCTAAGGTAGCAAAGCTCCTGCGTTGGCATGCGGATAGGGAGGAGAAGAAGCGGGAAGATGACGGAAATGATCCGAAGATAAATAAAAAAGACAAGATGTTGAGTCACCCTAAGGATGCGAGCCAGTGGCAAGCGTTGAACTTCGAATACCCAGAATTTGGGAAGGATCCAAGGAACATCGTGCTAGGCGCGAGCACCGATGGAGTCAATCCGTTTGGCA
The DNA here is from genome assembly GCA_021605205.1 of Aegilops longissima. Taxonomy (NCBI): domain Eukaryota; kingdom Viridiplantae; phylum Streptophyta; class Magnoliopsida; order Poales; family Poaceae; genus Aegilops; species Aegilops longissima. Next base: position 767,546,997 of record CM038679.1, on the reverse strand, counting down.
GCCAGAGAAGAACACATAGCACCTGGCCTATGTTTGTGTGGATGTACAACCTTCCCCCCTGGTTGTGCATGAAGAGGAAGTACATTCACATGAGTATGCTAATTGAAGGGCCGAAACAACTAGGGAACGACATCAATCTGTATCTGGGGCTGCTGAAGGAGGAGCTAAACACGCTGTGGAAAACGCCAGCCAATACGTGGGACGCCGCAGAGAAAGAATATTTCCCTATGAGAGTCGTGACCGCTCACAACGGTGCACGACTATCTCGATTTACGGATATCTCGCGGGCAGGTAGTCCACGGATTTTCTGGATGCGTAAGGTGCATGGATGACACAACGTATCGCCAGCTAGATAGAGATCCCGGGTCTTCGAAAACAGTGTTCTTGGGACATCGAAGGTGGCTTCGCGACGATGACCCGTGGAGGAAACGCAAGGATCTGTTCGATGGTGAAACCGAACCCCGAAAACGCCCGTGTACAAGGAGCGGCGAGGAAATAGATGAGCTGTTGAAAAATTGGAAAGACTGCCCACTGCCGGGAAAGAAGCAAAAGGCGCCAGAGCCGGGAAAGAAGCGAAAGGCGCAAAGCCGCTGCTGCAGGTATGGAAAACAAGGTCTGTTTTCTGGGACTTGCCGTACTGGAAGATCCACCGTGTGCCTCACAGCCTTGATGTCATGCATATCATGAAGAACGTGTGCGAGAGTCTGCTTGGTACCCTGCTCAACATGCCAGAGAGGACCAAAGATGGGCCGAAAGCAAGGGCAGATTTGAAATCAATGGGCATCAAGCAGGAGCTTCACGCTAATGATGATGATGATGATGATGATGATGTTGATGATGATGAGGCGAAGCAGGACCCAGAAAGTCGTCGCAAAGGCAAAAAGGCCAAGAAGACCGGAAATGACTACCCTCCCGCGTGCTTCACTCTAAGTCAGGAGGAGATCGAGCAGCTTTTCACCTGACTCCTAGGAGTAAAACTTCCTTACGGTTACACGGGGAAGATAAGTAGATACCTAGACCCAGCGAAGCGAAGTTCAGCAGGATGAAGTCTCACGACCGTCACGCGGTCGATGAAGCAGATACTTCCAGTTGCAACTGGGATCATGGACGCGCACGTCCGTGAAACGCTATTTGGCCTATGCAACTTTTTCGACGCCATCTCTCGGAAGTCGATTGGCGGAGGCAACTCGAAGGCTACAGGAAGAGATCGTGGTGATACTATGCGAGCTTGAGATGTACTTCCGCCCGCATTCTTCGACGTTATGTTGCATCTGCTGGTCCATATCGTGGAGGATATCATCCAACTCGGGCCGACGCTCCTGCACAGCATGATGCCGCTCGAAAGGATGAATGGTGTCATCAAAGGATACGCTCGCAACATGTCACGCCCGAGGGAAGTATAGCCAGGACTTTCGATCAAGAGTGCATCTCCTACTGCATGAATTATCTAGGCATCGAGAACCCGCTGGTCTGCCCGTCAACAGCACCTCGGCAGGCTCGCTGGATGGGGTCACCGTGAGGGTCACTGCGAAATGCATGTCGACTTCGAGGGTCGACTCGCCGACTTTGAAAGAGCAAACCTAGTCGCGCTACAACACATAGACGTGGTTGATCCTTGCGTGGTAGAGCACAAAACCTTTATTGAGAAGACGTACAGAGGCCAACAGAGGACGGACGGAGATATAATCAAAGAGCACAACTCATGTTTCACGCGTTGGTTCAAGCAGAAGCTTCTGTCGTACCCTTTACATGAGGATTCTTCCGCGGAAGAACAACTCATATTCGCCTTGTCACAGGGCGCCGAGGACAACCTGATGACCTATGAGGCGTACGATATAAACGGCTACACATTCTACACCGAGAACAAGGACATGAAGAGCGATGGTTATCAGAACTCCGGGGTAACGATGGAATCCTACACCGGCAACGACAAGGACAGATACTACAGAAGGATCGAGGAGATCTGGGAGCTGAGCTACGCTGGAGAGAAGGTCCCGATGTTCCGTGTCAGATGGGCCAAGAGCGTCCTAAAAGAAGACCGGTATTTCACCACCATGGTTATACCCGAAGCCAAATCCAAGACCGCGGGCGCAAACGTCACCGCAAAAATGAGCCATGGGTACTGGCTTCCCAAGTGGACCAGTGCTTCTTCATTACCGACCCGCCAAAGCCCGTCGTGTTGTCGGAGGAGAGGCAAAAGGAAGATCATCGGAATGGATGGAGTAGCCAATGAGCAAGACTTCGACAAGCACGACGACCAAGATCGAACATGATGACGACGATGAAGTAGCAGCACACACCACAAGAAGAAGCAGGACCACCCTACCTAAAGGACGTCTGCTCCACGTAAGAACTCCATTTGTAAAAAGAAGGGCAAGAAGATTGTGAACAGATAGCTAGCTAAGATCGATTGTACTTAAATCGTAGTCTTCATTTCTCGATTGTATTTCATGGGCACTTTTGATATCATGAATATTTTTAAATTTCATGGGCACTTTTGAATTCATGAGGACACTTGATCTCGATCCCCTACATCTCGATCTCGATTCCCTCCATCTCGATCTCGATCCCACCCGCACCTCCCCGCTTAGCTCCACCCGCCGATGACCCACTACAACCTCCCCGCTCCACCGCTGTCGACGAGCACCGGCCCCCGCACCTCCCGCTCCATCACGCCAACGGGCACCCCCGCACCTCCCCGCTCCACCGCCGCCCGATGATATTTTCAAGTAACAAATTTGAACATATTTTTTAAAAAATTATTACTGTTTTTATAAAAAAAATATTGCTGTTATGATTTAAACAAGTTTGAACATATTTAAACACAAATAAATATAAAACAGGATTTAAAATGCATAAAAAATATTGGGGATCCTGGGAATCGAACCCAGGACCTCCTGGTGTGGTGCTGCGTACTGACCAGTTGGGCTAGTGGGCGGGTTCTGTTGTACATAGGGTTAGGTGGTATATAACCTAACAAGTCGGGCTAGATTAAATTACTTATGGCGCACCCCTCGGTGGTGCGCCATTGCTATGGTTGTACTTATGGCGCACCCCTGGGTGGTGCGCCATTGCTAAGCCTCCGCCCACACTAAAATCCCCAATCTCTCACATTTCTCTCTAATCCCTTCCCTGCCTCGCCTCACTGGCGCTGACCACCACCGCCCATCACTTCCCCGTGCTCGCTGTCCCCGACCGTGCTCGCTTCCCCCCAGACCGACCACCTCCTCACCGTCCCCCTCTCCCTGGCCTGCCTCCGCCGTCCCCCTCCCAGCGGCCCGCCTGCGTCAACCTCCCTCTCGAAGCGACAGCTAGGGTTCCTAGCCGCCACCGCTGCTGACCCGCCGCCATGGCCGCCCAGCCGGCCGAACCCTCCGCTGCCCGCCTCCAGACAGGACCCCAGCAGCGCCCCCCATCAAGAAGCCGCTCCCACCAGCGCCCCCCCTCGAGAGCAGGCGCTCCTGCCAAAGAACGCCGCCGCCTGAGCTCTGGCTGGCGACCAGTCCCAGAGCAGGTAGCCACCACTCCTTCGCCCTTCCTCCCTCTTCCCTCATCCCCCTCCCTCCTTCCTCTTGCATCCTCTGCTCAATTTTTTTCCTGATTTTTTTAGTGGATGAGTACTTGATGTAGATTCAATACTGCGGGAATATAATGATAGTTATTTCTTGCTTGCTGCGTGATTTTTCCAGAGCATGCTCAAGTTTACATGTGAAAGGATTGTGCTTGATAGGTGTTTGCGATAATGCCTCTAAGGGCAAATGTTTACAAATTGTAGGTTGAATATTTTTCATGAGCAAATGTTTTGGTTTAAACATGTTAGCAAATTGCAGATTACGTTGTTTTATCTGCAATTTGAGAGAGCAGAGCTTTGTGTTGGTTATCTTGGCGAAATTGGTTAACACATATCTTCCGAGAGATCCCTGTTCTAGGATCTGAGCTCTCTCTTCTCTGAATTCAACTAAGGCATGAGGAACAAGGGGAGATAGCTATTAGATCCATGTCTTAGTAGTGGTAAACAATCGTGTAGGTCAATTTTGACTCGATCTTGAACTACTGTGGTTGCAATGTTTTGGCATCAACACTTGTAAGAAAAGAAAAAGCAGGAGAATGAAGATTATATTAAAAATGGTATTAGTAGTGGTAAACAAGCATATAATCCCTCCCTGTAGTAACAATAACTTTATAGAGGAGAGTGAAAGAAGAAGCATATGCTTAATTGAGCTGTGGAGTTCTTGTTACCTTATCATCTGTCCTCGTTAGTTACATGTATCTCTCTGCTTGTGTTTCTGCGTAACAGGTTCGATCACAGTTGGAGAAAAATTGAGGCGTTTGTTGGCTCCAAGACAGTGATACAGGTATATACATGTGCTCTGCTTACTTGTTTGGTTTGCAATAGTGGTGAGCCTCCTCCACCCCACCCGTTCCCCCTACATCGCATGCACCCGTCGCCCCCATCGGGTAAATTCTATTATGAAATAATTCCTACTGTTATTTAAAATATAAATGAAATTATTTGGAACACCAAGCAAGAGTTACGTTTCAAGTTGCTGAACCTTTTCATATAAGCTTGCAGAAGATTTAATTGATCATACAGAAAATAAAAACGAAGGTCATACCGATCCTAGTTGGTATTATTTTCCTCAATTTTAAGTGTTGAATGAACACATAAAGAGAGTGCTAAGTGATTTCAATATATCAAGTTTCAGAATAATATATAGGATTGTTGGTTTTTAACCTTGGTTGCCATTGTTTCTAATTGTAACTGTCTGAAGAATGACTCATGTTGTTTGTGCTAACAATCTCTAAGTGCAAGCAACTAGTTGGAGTAGATTTGTGCACACAATACTACTTCCAAGACAATTTGCTTCCAAGGAGTAGTTTCAGTTTGATTGCAAGGAGTAGTTTCAGTAAAGTTTCAGCATGGTTTCAGTATAGTTTCAGCATGGTTTCAGTTTGCTTCCAAGAAGTTGTTCTCTGTCTGGTCCAATTCTGAAGAAATAAAAAGTGAATAGTTTGTTTGTTCCCTGTGTGGTCACTCTATTTTTTGAGTACTGACATTAGCTATGTTTGTTAGCGGCAAGATATTTAAATGAAGCTTGTTCTTTTTCAACTGTTCAACTGATGCCATGAAACTGAATATAGTAGTTGAAAACCCTGTTTTTCTTCCCGATCGTGAAAATTTGAAGTCCTGTTTGTGTTTTGGTTTTGTTGGTTGACAATTATGTTTAGTTTTTCATTTCATGGGTGCTGTAAAATGTGCAAGTGGTGAGTTGAGGCTCAGCATACAGCTTGTTTGGACTAACCAAGAGGACGAGCTTTGTAGCTTGCCCAAGCTAAGTGACACGTACGCGCCAAGTTTTCTGTTATATAATTACCTGTTAGTGCTTAGTTAAACTGCATGATACGGCCATACCAGATGGATGGTACTAGGTGTTGTTTTGTTTCTTGCCAATGTATTCAGAGAGCAGATGTGCCACTGCAGATTTCTTTTCTTGAAGGCAGCTTACATAAGTTGAGCTACAAGTGAACAACTTGCTGATATTAGATCTGGAATGGAAGCTCACATAAGTTGAGCTGATTTTTGTCCATATGAAAACACATGACCATATGGTCTGTGGCCTTTTCATCCATATGAAAGTAGAGGCACATTGTGGTGCTAGTTTGCTGGGTTTTGTCTCCGACCATCGTGTCGTGATGAATTTGCAGGTACCCCGAGAGGCCCTTGAGTTTGCCGGAATGTTGATTAACTTCCGTTCCAGCAAATTCGAGTACTCCATATGTCCTATTTTCAGCAAAGGTCATGCTGAAACTTTCCGTGAATTTTAGCATGACTTTGCTAAAAATAGGACATATGGGGTACTTGCGACTAATGCATGGGCCGGGGTATCTTAGTACTTAATTAAGTAGGATCAACTGCCCCTTTATTCTTGCTGCATTAAACCATAGGTGGCAATAGAGCCATGTGATTAGGCCCAACTTAGAATTGTCCTTAGCATCGATAATCCCTAGATGATAAACCCAACATAGGTGGCAATAGAGCCAAGTGATTAGTGCCAAGTGATTAGGCCCAACCTAGGGTGCCTCGGCATCGATAAACCCTAAATGATGAAAACTTAACTTGGCTGCCCCGGATGCCTCGGTGTCGATGAGAACCTAAATGATGTACGCTTAGGCTTTTAGGGTGCCTCGGCGTCGACAAACCCTAAATGATGAAAGCTTAGGCTTTTAGGGTGCCTCAGCGTCGACGAACCCTAAATGATGAGACCATGATCTTGTTCCTTGAAAATAACCAACTTTTTGACCAAACTTTTTTCCTATTTAGAGCGAAACATGGCCCACAACGATGAGGCTGGTGGTTCGGGCAGCAAGCAATTCTCGGAGCTGTCCCAGGAGATGGAGGAACAACCTCACCGCTATGAGGATGCCGCGGAAGACATTGATCCTGACTACACGACCCCTAGTGGCGTCGGGGATGACACCACTGATGGTGCCGCCGAGGATGCCACCACTGATGATGGCGGCGCACACACAGATGGCAGCCAACCGAAGAAGCAAAGGAAGGACCGGCGCCCGAATGCGCTCCGCACCCTCAAGGAGGAATTCACTCAAGTGGACTCCGACGGGCATCCAACGGAGCCCAAACATATAGTCAAGGGGTACTCGCTTCAGCTCAGGTGCATTCTCCGGAGGACCGTCTCGATCAACAGCGATAACCTTAGGCATAAGGACCACGGGAATTTGCGCAACCTCCTCTTCACGAAGCTGCACGAACGATACAAGTTCCCCGCCGAATTTGAAAACACACGCCTCTCAGGGAATAAAGTGAACAGTGCCGCCCTCACGAGGATGAGCACGGCCCTGTCTACTTGGAGAAGCGCGGTGAAGAGAATGATTGATAAAGGTGATAGTTATGAGAAGATCAAGGCGAAATATCCTTTGATGAGCAAAGATGAGTACAAGGAGTTCAAGATCAAGTGCGAGAGCAGCGCAACCTCCGAATCAAGTCAGTGGGGGAAAGAAATGCGGGAGTTGAACTTAGGGGAACACAAACTCGGTCCCGGCGGTTACAGAGTGGCGGAGCCTATATGGGACAAGGAGGACGCGGAGCGTGCCGAGCAAGGCCTACCGCCCCGCTTCGAGAAATACAGCGGTGACAAGCAGACCAGGAACTTTGTCACGGCCCGGTACAAGGAGGTTCCGATAACAAAGGAGCTTACCACGGATCCGAAGACCAGGGCGCTTGAGCTTGTTCTGGTAAGGAATACACCCCCGTGTAATTAGCTCCATATGGTTGCACTCTAATTAATCCCCAATATTTCTAAATGGTTCACGTTCCTTTCGCAGGACACTGAAAGCAGTAGCGCGGGGTCGTCTCAGAGCTCCCCTTTCGACACCGCTTTAAATAGGGCGTTGAACGTAATGAAAAATAAGGATAAGCTCAGTAAGCCGACGTCAGCTGGTCGTGTGGCCAGCAAAGGCTTGTCCACAAAATGGGGGTCATACTATACGCTGGTGTGCGGAAGGAGAAAAGGCCAGCTCGGAAAGCCGGGCGCGAGGTTGAAGAACTCAAGGCACAAGTGGCGCGGATTCCGGAGCTTGTCCAAGAGCAAGTGGAACAACAACTGGGAACGAAGCTCAACGCCATTGTGCCTACGTTGATTCATGGGCTGACGACGTGGATTGCGGGCGGCCAACAGGGGCCTCCCCCGGTTCCCAGCTTCACGGCCAGCAACTTCGCGCAGGCGGCGCCATTGGTGTCTCCGGCGGAGGCGGTATTCGTGTCTCCGGCGCCGGCACGGGCATTGGAGCTTAATGCACCCGGGTGTACGCCGGCCGACACCTCGCCAGCAAGCGCCCCCTCCGTCAGTTGCACGCCCGCCGTTGGAGGTGCCTCGACATTAGCCGAGCTCGACGGCATCACGGTAACTAAGCCTCTCGGCCGATGACTTCATCTCCTTGACTTTGACTGGGCGTCCCTGACGCCTTGTACATGTTTTTGCAGGGCACCGCCGACGTTCCTTGCACTCTTCTGCACTTCGTGGGCGCCGAGTTGGTCGATGTCGCCAAGGGCAGAATCGTTCAACCGGGCAACCCCATGTTCCACGGTAATCCGATGCCACCCACAGTGTATACGGTTGAAGTGGTTCGGGTGCTGCCAGGCTGCGACGAGCTGTTACCGCCGATTCGACCCGCTGGGGCCGACGAAGAAGATGAGATGACCCTCAGCGCCTGCGTAAGCTGGCCCCTGCTTTGGCCGAAGAGCCAGATTCGTTTGGGGGCGGGGGACACCACCCCACAGACAAGACCGCCAGTCGTGCCGGCGCCAAGCCATGGCAAGAACGCCGCAACGCTAACGGACCTGCCGGACATCCCTATGGCACAGGATCCGGACAGCCCTATGGCACAGGATCCGGACGGCGACGACAACGACGACGGTACATTTACCAAAGTTGATAAGTACTTTGCCGAACATGGGTACGCTGACGAGTTCTGCGGGCCTCTTTCTCAAAAACCCAACCAAGACGACCACGATCTAGCTGGTACGGCGGAGAAATCCAATTGCGACAGCGCCGCCGTCGGCGTTCAGTTCTCGTGACACGCCCAGCTCCCGCCTTCACCGAGCCTCAGATAGCTGAGGTGCGAAATATTATCAGCCCCAACACGCTCAAGAAGGCGGTCTGTGAGCAGAACTCGGTCCCATTACAGGAGATCAAGAAGAAGGGACGGAGACGAAAGACTAAAAAGGGCGCCGGTGCGAGCCAGCCGGCACCGAGTTTGATCCGTGCTCAGGACGGGCCACCTTCACCTAAGGATATCTCGAGGAGGGTGCATGTGGCGGGTAGGGCGATGCTACCGCCAAATATGCTGAATGCTGCAACCGGTGCTATGCGGAGTCTGCACGACAGTGTTCTTTCTTTGGAGAAGCGGCGTCTCAGAGAGAAGGATGTGGCATACCCGGTTTTCGTGGCCAAGGTGCGGAGGGCAAGGGCTTTGTGGATGGCGACATCGAGTGCGATCGTCCTGCGGTTTGATGACATCTTTGCTATGTTTAACCTTCATCCGCTGCACTACACCTTCGTTCGGCTGTTTTCCGAGTATGGAGATGCGGATCAATAGAGACAAGACCCGGACATCGTGATAGTCGACCCCTTCTACATGCGTGCCAAGCACTTGAGCAGCGCTGGGACCGCCAAGTTGCGAGTTCACACCTCGAAGGTGTCATTCGCAAACCAGATAAGGATAACTTCCTTGTGGCTTACTTTCCGAGTAAGTCATCCCTTAACCGCCCGTAACATATGATTTCTTAGATTTCGATCGTTCTTTTTTATAACATTACGTGTTCGTGCGGTGACACACATTGCACACTCATCCTCTTAAGCCCGAAATATTCCATGGCCACGATTTCGACCGAACCGTAACTCCAAGATAGACTACACAAATGTCAAGAAAGTTCTTGATGATGTTCTCCCGCCACGCCTAATCTGGAGGCACCTTCCCTGGGCAGTTCGTAAGCACGGCAAGCACATGTTCTCACACAATACGAAGTTCTAAGGCGTCAAGCAGCCCGGGCGGTCGAAGGATGCCTACTACGCCCTCCATGACATGCGGGCGATCGTAAGGGACCATCATCAACTTCTGCTACCAGATAATCTCAAAGATTGGGCCGCGAGCTTGTCGGCAGTCCACGACGCGGACCTCAGACAAGAATTCTTTCGCATCCAATCAGAGTTTGCGGACATCATCCATCAAGATGTCCTTCATACGTCGGGGAATTTCTTCCTTAGATATCAACCGTCCAACAGTGAAATAGATGAAACGTTACAAATGCAGGGTGACAACAACCGCGATGTCATGAAGATCACGACAGACGGCGGCTTCATCCACGCTCCTGTCCGATGAGTCGAGTCGAAAGTAGTGATGTGTAGTTCTGAAACATTGATTGGCTCATGTTGTAATTATACTTTAATGAATTTGTATGTCTCTTTGGTTTGGACAGTCGTTCAACTTAGATGTAACCGATGCTATTTATTTGTAACATCCCAAAATTTCAAATTTTGGAATGTTATATTAAATAAATAACTATGCTTGCTTGTCTGATTGTTTGTTTGATTGATTGAGTGAAACTGAGTGGAATTTGAAACTTTTGAAAATTTGGATGAGAGGGAATAAAATGACTTTCCCAAAACTATCCCCTTTGCCCTTTTTGGATCTCAGTAAATTCAATTCCATTCCAACACCAAAACCCTAGAGTGAAGATGAAATGACTTCTTCCATTTGAAATAAAAAGGGGTTTTGAAAATATTTGAATTTCATTTTGAGAATATTTCAAATTCAAAACTTTATGCAACTCAATGATTTTCATGAGGGAAGATAAGATGACTTCTTCAATTATATGAAATATGAGTTGGAAGTTAAAAAGTATCAAATTGAAAGTCATTTGAAAGTGCCTTGAAACCCCCTTTCAAAATTGAGTTTTGGAAATTGAATTCAAACTTTGGCAAGTGGGAATCATTTCAAAAACTATACCTGATAAATACTTGATCAAAAGTATGAGAGGAGCAAACTTGACACTCCAAAAATATGAGAGGAAACAATGCCAAAAGTTTTGAATTCAAATCTGAATTTTATTTGAATATTGGAAAAAATGGATTTTTATAAAGTTTGGATTTTGCCTTTGGAAAAATGTTCAAATGATAGGGAATATTCCCCTGATCATTTGGTATATATATGTCCTATATAAAATATTTATATTTTAAAAGATATCTCTGTTTTGTTTTATTAAAAAAATAAATTCAAAAAAAAAAGGAAAACCCCCCCCCAGGCGCCAGCCAGGCCACCGACCCAGCCAGCGCCGAGGCGGCCCAGCCGACCGAGCCCACCAGCGCCATCCAGCGGCCCACCAGCGCCAGCGCCAGCCCAGCCGAGCCCTCCTCGCCTGAAAACCCTTGGACCGGTCGCCCGACCCGTCCCCCGCTCCCCACTCTCACCGACAGGTGGGCCCCACCCGTCTTCCCCTCACGACGCCACCCGCCCGCCACACACTGGAAACCCCGCGATCCCCGGGATCTCCCCCGATCCTCCCCCGATTCGCTTCCCGCCGCCGCCGACGCCCCTCCCCTATAAGAACCCCTCCCCCGCACCCCATTCCCCCCCTCGCCCCTCGCCGAGCCTCTCTCTCTCTCTCTCACGCTCTGGAGCCGAGCCGACGCCGCCGCCATTTCGTCGCCGTCGCCGCCCTAGCCCTCCCGACCCCCACCGACTCCACCAGACCACCCCGAGCTCGTTCACCGCCTGGCCACTCCACCGACCTCCCGACGACCGGAGAGGCCAGCGCACTCGCCACCGCCGCCGCCGCCGCCGTCGAGCTCCGGTGAGTCACCGGAACTCCTCCCCGCCGTCGGATCTCAAACCTACGGTATAGATTAGAACCCCCCGAAGGGGTATTTCTTTTAATAAAAACCGGCCGGTTCGTCCGGTTTAATTTTTAAGTTAGGGTTTTATTTTTTAGCCGGCCCGACTCAGTTTAACCCTAGGCCCGTTTAGTCTATATTACGCTCAGTGCGTAGGTTAGGCCCATTAGGCCCTTTTTCTTTTATTTTCGTTTTCTGTTTTAACAGAATAGTTCCTGTTTTGAAAATTTCATATCTTTTATTCTGTTTAATATTTTTGAGTGATTCTTTTTTTGTTGGTTTGCAAATTTTCTGTAGTTTCTGTAAAAATATATTTAGCTATGTTAAAATTAATTAAAATTGCTTTATTTTAGTTTTATCCAGAATAGTAAATCTGTTATAACTTGAGTTAGAAAAATTATTTTGGATGATTCTTTTGTCCCAAATTTATTTTGACATTGCCAAACCATAGGAATTAATTTGGGTATTTTAGGATTAATAAAAAATTAGTTTTAAGCAGAACCTTGTTAATCCTAATTAATTAACTAGCTACTGTTTTCCTATTATTTTAATTAGTAAATAAATTTATTTTTAACATGTGATTGATTATTCTAGGATAGTTTCTGTCACAATAATGGATGAACTTTTATTTATAATAAATAAAAGTTTTATTTTATTTTTTCCTAATAGAAATTGAATTAGGCCTAATAGGAGTTTTATAATAGCTTTTAAATTGATTCTTTTTGCTCCTAGTTACTTAATGCATTTTTTCTGTTAGGTAACATAAACCCATGTTTAGGTTATGTTGAGAAAATTTTGTTATGTAAAACTATTTTTTTGTTGTTGCTTGATGTAGGAAAACTTTGAGTTGGATTTCTTGAGTTTTCTTTTGGGTTTTGATTCGTTTGTTTTGATGTGTTATGTTGCTATTGCTATGCTATTGTTTTATGTGATCCTATGCTATATGCATATTGTGATTATTGTTTGCCTCGGTAGAGTTTCCGGAGTGCGAAGTTTGCTACCACGAGTCCCTAGTTTTCGAAGATCGTCAACAAGGCAAGTTCACTTTGACCATGCTTTCATACCTATGTTTTATTGCATTTAGTGGCATCTTTGCAACCACCCCTCAGTAGTGTTATTGAATCCTTGTAGTTGAGTAGTATGCATGAGGTAGGAACCCATCACCCTGTTACCAAGCCCGGGACGTTATTTGTTTAAATGCTACGCTATAGTAGACGGGTTGGTATGAGTACTGGAGTGGTGTGAGAATGGAGGCTCTCGTCAATGACGACAACTCCATGATGGAATCTGCAAGGACTGCATCTTCAAGGCCTCAAGACTTCAAGACTCAAGACAAGAATTCAATACACACTCTTTGGGTGAAGGGCGGTTGACGGGCACCCTGGAGAAACCAGTGGTTGGCCGGGATGCATGGAGAAGCGCCATGACATCTTGCGGAAAGCTTCACCCAGACTCAAAGAGACGGAAGAATACTTCATGCCCGGAAGCTTACCTGTGCAACCGCAAGTCATTATGGGCTCTGGCTTGGTTGACCTTAGTTGTGACTCTGGCTGGGACGGTACTAGCAGATGTAGAACTACGGTAGGATGGGATGAGTACCGGAAAGTGGTCAGAGGAACTCTTTGGAAGACCATGTTTCGGTCATCTTGTTCTCAAACACTCTGAAGTGCGAGAACATAAAAAGAGGGATCGAATCTTGCGGGTAAAGTGTACAAACCTCTGCAGAGGGTTTAAACCTAATCGATTAGCCGTGTCCCCGGTTACGGACAATTTGAGCATCTGGACTTGGATCTATCTCGGAACTCTCAACACCGGATTGATAACTTAATTGTGGGCAACATATGATGATTTTGGGCTATGAGACATCGGTTGGCGGAACCATGTCATGATAGAAAACTCCATAGTACAGACTCCAGTTATTCCTTTGATGTAGGGAAAATGAAACCAGCTTTTACGCAAACAAAACTCAGACCCAGATCCACAAAGCCAAACTGCATATAGTATAGTTTTACCATCTGTTTTCTCATGTTGTGATCTTGCCGGTACATTCAATGTACTGACCTACACGGCTGCAACGTATCATGTTGCAGGATTTTCTTCGACGAGTAAGAGTTACGATACAGGGTTACGGTCTACACTCAACCTGCCGATGGCGTTGATGGGACTCCACACCCGTTTGATTGTTTCCGCTGAGTATTATGAGGTATATATCATTTTACGTTATTTATACATGTGATTGCACTTTGATATATACATTGATGTACTGTGTGTGCCAAAGATACCGATCGAGGATGGCACAGATACATAGAGGCTTGACCGTCGAGGTCGGGTCGCTCAGATATGGTATCAGAGCACATGTTGACTGTAGAACGTGACCCTAGAAATCGGAAAGCCCCGAGGACAGGATGTCTCAAAAAACTTTATTTTCAAAAAGACTCTTACTTCTCATCTTTTCTGATTTTATCGAATAGACACTCTCACCTCAAATTGTTAGAATATACCCTTTTCCCTTTTGATCACATGAAGAATCAACGGAAGCCGCTCCAAGAAGGACAAGATATCGGATAACTGATGGCCTCTTAAGAGTAAAGAGGATTTGACCATGCATTAGAAGATTTGAAGCTGCAACGATTGAAGACTCCGAAGACTAGAAGAATTTGAAGAATCTGAAGAATTATTTGACCTTTACACCAAACCACTGTTACACACTTACGTTAGATGCGGCGATATGTGAGCTGTCATTTGTTTGATGTTTTCGACAGCCACAAAGTAAAACTTGTTTCTTCAAAAACTATTGTTTGTATTGTGTGTATATCCCTCCCCACCTCTCTCATATATCATCCCAAAACTTTTGGACCCCATAGATGATGAATGAAGTTGGACTGATATTCTCTGGACCGAAGGCTCAGCCGGAGGCAGAGCTATGGATTCGGAACATGGGGAATCACTTCGGGAGCAATTTGGTTTCAAGGAAGAATGAAGTATCGTACGCTCTTCAGTACTTTGAAGGAAGTGTTGTAACATGGTGGCAGATGCATCAAGCTATACAGGGATGGAATGGAGCAAAGACTTGGGAAGAATTCAAGAAGACTCTGACAAGATCTCGTCTTACCCGGAAGCACCATGATACACCAAGAAATAAACCTTGTGCCTACAAGATTTGCGGAGAAATAGGACACACCCAGGAGGAACACAAGGATGGATGCCCTCATTGTGAGGAGAAACATCCAGCTGAGGAATGCCCAACTAGTCAGGTGACTTGTTTCTTGTGTGAAGGAACCACCCACTACCCGACCCAGTGTCACATTTACCCCATGGTGCAACAAACTATTCAGGAGCAGGAAGAAGGAATGAAAGAAGCCCTCCGAGAAGTTATGCAAGAACCTGTGATGAAGGAATGTGTTGAAGACCCTGATGGAGAAGGCCTCAACAGATTTTACTCCAATGCCTGCTATTCATGTGGAGAAGAAGGACATTTTTCGCAGTATTGCACCAAGGAAAGAAAAGAGTATCTGGGATATTTCCCGACAGCAGAAGTGAAGTTTGACCCTCGAGAAATAGAAGCTCTGATCATTACAGAGAAATCCAGGAAGAGAAAAAGAAGGCAACCCCAGAACAACACAATTTTCGCAGAGAAGGACCTGAGTCATATCACTTGTTACAGGTGCAAGGATTTAGGTCATTACGCTAGTAAATGTCCAGAAAAGAAGCCAAGAATCCAAGGAGCCTACATAATCACAAAGAAGCCCCGAGACATGTCGGAAGTAATTTGTTTTCGCTGCAAGGAGGCAGGACATTATGCTACTAAATGTCACAACAAGATGAAAGCTGGAGTTGAGTAGTTGGAATTTTAATATTGGAAACAAGAGTAGTAGAAAGCAATTTCATTTTCATGAGTTCAATGAGTTGAGTTATGTAATGGGTGCTCAGAGTTTGTAATGGATTCATGAAATCAATAAAGTTAAGGTGACATGTTTTCATATGTTTAATTGTATGAGTTGTTACTCTATGAACACGGATTTTGACCATTTTCGAGGATATGAGAAATATGGTCTATGGATGGATTTGTGAATTTCATTTTAAGGGTGATAGTACCCTATGAAGAACACTAGACCAATGGAAATGGAAATGTGTCCCACAGGTTGGAGTTTGGAAAAATGAGTTGGAGTTTTATCTTTCATATGATGGTATGAAGAAATGAAATGTTATTGGATTTAAAGTGGTGTAATGTTGGAAAATGGAACAATTGTAACTCCCACAATGAGTTCAAGCTGTGCAGATTGAAGTGGGCCCATAACCCACAGGCCAGGAAATTAATAAGGATCAAGAATTCCTGGGAAGAAGAAATATTGGAACAAGCTATGATTTGATCAGCAGATGTTTCGTAGGAGGTTACGCAAAAACCCAAGAGTTGTGAAGAAACGATAGATGTTTTGTTTGGCTTGCAGAACCAAAGGATTTACCCGATCCCTGTTCAATACAGGATAAATTCTGCAATGCTTGTGAGAATGCCCGAGTGTTAGAAATACGAGATTCGCTAAACCTTATACAGGGTAATGACCTGGGTGCGGAATGGATTGATCACCATACCGACTTACTCGTATCATTCGCTCTTGCTATTTGGAATGGTAAATCTGAGAGACTTACCCATAGTAGAGAGACGACGATGTCAAAGCCTTGTTTAAACCCTAGAATGGTAGGACGGTTGATCCATGTACAGGCAACCGTTGCCAATCGTAGGATATACGGTGAGATTCAACCCCGGCCATTTTTCCTGCAGGAGAAGCCATAAATTGTTGACCGCCAGGAGGTTCCGATAGTCTCTTAGTATTGACGACAGACATGTCAGATATGAAGATCCACTCTTCGGAAGAACCTCACCAGGATGAAAGGACACGTATTTGAGGAAAAGGTTTTGACCCTACCGGAAGAGCCCCAGTGTAGGAGTTACTTCGAAGTTGTGAGAAGACCGATAGTGTTCACCCTAGGGATGGAGTACCTGAGTTCCGTTGGAACCATAACCCTGCTTTTAAGTGTGGTAGCACACTAGACCATTCCGGTCGACGGATTTGCTGGAAGACCCCCAACCCCTAACCCTTTCTTGCTAGCCTCTTCGAATCTCGAGGACGAGATTCATTCTAAGTGTGGTAGGTTTGTAACATCCCAAAATTTCAAATTTTGGAATGTTATATTAAATAAATAACTATGCTTGCTTGTCTGATTGTTTGTTTGATTGATTGAGTGAAACTGAGTGGAATTTGAAACTTTTGAAAATTTGGATGAGAGGGAATAAAATGACTTTCCCAAAACTATCCCTTTGCCCTTTTTGGATCTCAGTAAATTCAATTCCATTCCAACACCAAAACCCTAGAGTGAAGATGAAATGACTTCTTCCATTTGAAATAAAAAGGGGTTTTGAAAAGATTTGAATTTCATTTTGAGAATATTTCAAATTCAAAACTTTATGCAACTCAATGATTTTCATGAGGGAAGATAAGATGACTTCTTCAATTATATGAAATATGAGTTGGAAGTTAAAAAGTATCAAATTGAAAGTCATTTGAAAGTGCCTTGAAACCCCCTTTCAAAATTGAGTTTTGGAAATTGAATTCAAACTTTGGCAAGTGGGAATCATTTCAAAACCTATACCTGATAAATACTTGATCAAAAGTATGAGAGGAGCAAACATGACACTCCAAAAATATGAGAGGAAACAATGCCAAAAGTTTTGAATTCAAATCTGAATTTTATTTGAATATTGGAAAAAATGGATTTTTATAAAGTTTGGATTTTGCCTTTGGAAAATGTTCAAATGATAGGAATATTCCCCGATCATTTGGTATATATATGTCCTATATAAAATATTTATATTTTAAAAGATATCTCTGTTTTGTTTTATTAAAAAATAAATTCAAAAAAAAGGAAACCCCCCTCAGCGCCAGCCCAAGCCACCGACCCAGGCCTGAGGCGGCCCAATTGATCGAGCCCACCAGCGCCAGCAAGGGGCCCCAGGCCAGGCCAGCCCACCGAGCCCTCCTCGCTGAAAACCTTTGGACCGGTCGCCCGACCCGTCCCCGCTCCCCCCTCTCACCGACAGGTGGGCCCCCACCCGTCTTCCCCCTCGCGCACGCCACCCGCCGCGCCGCCATCCGGAAAACCTCGATCCCCGGATCTCCCGATCCTCCCGATTCGCTTCCCGCCGACGCCTCCCTATAAGAACGCCTCCCCCGCACCCCATTCCCCCCCGCCCCCTCGCCGGAGCCTCTCCTCTCTCTCTCACGCGCTCGCCGGAGCCGAGCCGACCGCCGCCGCCATTTCCGTCGCCGTCGCCGCCCTAGCCCTCCCCGACCCCCACCGACTCCACCAGACCACCCCCCGAGCTCGTCCGCACCCACGGGCCACTCCACCGACCTCCCCGACGACCGGAGAGGCCAGCGCACTCGCCACCGCCGCCGCCGCCGCCGTCGAGCTCCGGTGAGTCACCGGAACTCCTCCCCGCCGTCGGATCTCAAACCTACGGTATAGATTAGAACCCCCCGAAGGGGTATTTCTTTTAATAAAAACCGGCCGGTTCGTCCGGTTTAATTTTTAAGTTAGGGTTTTATTTTTAGCCGCCCGACTCAGTTTAACCCTAGGCCCGTTTAGTCTATATTACGCTCGGTCGTAGGTTAGCCCATTAGGCCCTTTTTCTTTTATTTTCGTTTTCTGTTTTAACAGAATAGTTCCTGTTTTGAAAATTTCATATCTTTTATTCTGTTTAATATTTTGAGTGATTCTTTTTTGTTGGTTTGCAAATTTTCTGTAGTTTCTGTAAAAATATATTTAGCTATGTTAAAATTAATTAAAATTGCTTTATTTTAGTTTTAGCCAGAATAGTAAATCTGTTATAACTTGAGTTACAAAAATTATTTTTGGATGATTATTTTGTCCCAACTTTATTTTGACATTGCCAAACCATAGGAATTAATTTGGGTATTTTAGGATTAATAAAAAATTAGTTTTAAGCAGAACCTTGTTAATCCTAATTAATTAACTAGCTACTGTTTTCCTATTATTTTAATTAGTAAATAAATTTATTTTTAACATGTGATTGATTATTCTAGGATAGTTTCTGTCACTATAATGGATGAACTTTTATTTATAATAAATAAAAGTTTTATTTTATTTTTCCTAATAGAAATTGAATTAGGCCTAATAGGAGTTTTATAATAGCTTTTAAATTGATTCTTTTTGCTCCTAGTTACTTAATGCATTTTTTTCTGTTAGGTAACATAAACCCATGTTTAGGTTATGTTGAGAAAATTTTTGTTATGTAAAACTATTTTTTTTGTTGTTGCTTGATGTAGGAAAACTTTGAGTTGGATTTCTTCGAGTTTTCTTTTGGGTTTTGATTCGTTTGTTTTGATGTGTTATGTTGCTATTGCTATGCTATTGTTTTATGTGATCCTATGCTATATGCTTATTGTGATTATTGTTTGCCTCGGTAGAATTTCCGGAGTGCGAAGTTTGCTACCACGAGTCCCTAGTTTTCGAAGATCGTCAACAAGGCAAGTTCACTTTGACCATGCTTTCATACCTATGTTTTATTGCATTTAGTGGCATCTTTGCAACCACCCCTCAGTAGTGTTATTGAATCCTGGAGAAACCAGTGGTTGGCCGGGATGCATGGAGAAGCGCCATGACATCTTGCGGAAAGCTTCACCCAGACTCAAAGAGACGGAAGAATACTTCATGCCCGGAAGCTTACCTGTGCAACCGCAAGTCATTATGGGCTCTGGCTTGGTTGACCTTAGTTGTGACTCTGGCTGGGACGGTACTAGCAGATGTAGAACTACGGTAGGATGGGATGAGTACCGGACAGTGGTCAGAGGAACTCTTTGGAAGACCATGTTTCGGTCATCTTGTTCTCAAACACTCTGAAGTGCGAGAACATAAAAAGAGGGATCGAATCTTGCGGGTAAAGTGTACAAACCTCTGCAGAGGGTTTAAACCTAATCGATTAGCCGTGTCCCCGGTTACGGACAATTTGAGCATCTGGACTTGGATCTATCTCGGAACTCTCAACACCGGATTGATAACTTAATTGTGGGCAACATATGATGATTTTGGGCTATGAGACATCGGTTGGCGGAACCATGTCATGATAGAAAACTCCATAGTACAGACTCCAGTTATTCCTTTGATGTAGGGAAAATGAAACCAGCTTTTACGCAAACAAAACTCAGACCCAGATCCACAAAGCCAAACTGCATATAGTATAGTTTTACCATCTGTTTTCTCATGTTGTGATCTTGCCGGTACATTCAATGTACTGACCTACACGGCTGCAACGTATCATATTGCAGGATTTTCTTGACGAGTAAGAGTTACGATCAGGGTTACGGTCTACACTCAACCTGCCGATGGCGTTGATGGGACTCCACACCCGCTTGATTGTTTCCGCTGAGTATTATGAGGTATATATCATTTTACGTTATTTATACATGTGATTGCACTTTGATATATACATTGATGTACTGTGTGTGCCAAAGATACTGATCCGTGGATGGCACAGATATACGAGGCTTGACCGTCGAGGTCGGTCGCTACATTATTAGTAGGACCATGAATCGTGCTATTAATGTCTTGCTTTTCTCTTCCGATCCTTTTGTTGCATACTTACATATTGCTTATGTATTGTCTGTTCTTTGGCTTGTGCATAGAGATGCCGTCGTATGTCGTGTACAAGGGTAAGGTTCCTGAGTCTACGACGATCGGGAGGAGTGTCGGAGACAGGTTCACCGCTTCAGCGGTAGCAGTTACAAAGGGTACACCACTAGGGCGGAGGCGAATCTAGATATGCCCGCTATCTAGCGGGAGAGAGGAGGGAGCGTTGGAGGAACCGGATGAAGACCAGTTTGATCGCGATGATGCTCATCGTGATGACCACAGCTCTCTTCTATGTGATGGTAGTTTAGATGATCGATATCGACTTGTAATGTTAAGACAAACTCGATACTCGCGGTCTTGAGACTCGTAATATTTTATCTTTGTTCGGTCTTTTGAATTCGGAGACTAATATGATGAATTGTATTCAGAGACTAATCTTCTATTGTATTCGATGAATCTGATGTTGTTGTGTGATGCTGTCTATATTTTGTGCAATAATATATTTTGTAACCTGTGCAAAAATCAGAAAAGAAAAAAAACCAAATATTCATACTAATGGCGCATCACCACCAGGTGCGCCATTAGTATGCCAAAGGATACTAATGGCGCATCAACACAGAATGCGCCATTAGTATGACAAAGCACATGCTTACGTATGGCCCCCCGGGAGGCACACTAATGGCGCATGGTGTTACATACTAATGGCGCACTGCTTGGTGCGCCATTAGTATAGCAGATACTAATGGCGCACCAGTGGTACGCCATTAGTAAGAAATACTAATGGCGTGCTACTAATGGCGCACTTTAAGGTTCCTTTGTTTAAGTGCAAATGGGTCAATCTGTCAGGAGGCGGGTACAGGTAGACCCACAGTATGGAATGACAACAGTGGATCTGAAAAATCTTGGGTACACTGACTAACCGTTCGTCCTAGCCAATGATGTGGCATAGGTTATCTATGTGAAGGACATGTCTACCAGACCGAGAAAAAGAAAAGATAAGGAAGCGAATACATCATACGATGAGCCAAAGCGCCACATAGTTCTTTCAGGAAAAAGGGACATCGTGGGAGTGGAGGGCAAGACAGACATGTCTGAAGATTATGAAAAGTTTCATGAAATTCCTCCCTTCAAAGTCAAGGCTGACCCCAGCATCCTAACAAACGATGAAGATTATCTATGGTTACGGCGCAATAAGCAAATGACACAAGCGAAGAAAAAGTTAAGACTTTCTCCCGCAACTATTATGATGATAACATGCCAACTTTGTAACAGACGAGTATGATACCATTGTCCGTTTTGTACATGCACATGCTATGTGCGTGAAATTATGATACCATGCCAACTTTCAAATTTTTCAGAGTTCATTTTAAATGCTTTAATGTCTTATGGTTCGGCCCTCGTAATACCATTAATCCCGGTTCGCTCCTTGTCAACTATGTTCTCACCAAGAACACTCTCAAGAGGGCAGCCACGTGGGCCATTGGTCCCGGTTCGTCTGGACCTTTTTTATCTATAGGCGCATCTATGTTCATTTTTTTAGTAAAGTTAATCACAAACTTGTGATTTACACAAATTTCAAAGAATTCAAATTTTAACTATTCAAATTTGAAACTAATGGCACTAATAGAAAGTTAATAATTTTTCTAAAACTAATGGCACTAACAGAAAGTTTGTAATTTTGCTGACCTTAAAGTAAAAAGAATTAAAAATAAAGCAAAAAACAAAAGAAAATAAATAATGCAGAAAACAAAACAAAAAACTGGAAAAAATTAAAATATCAACAATAAGTATTTTGTTGTAAGTAGAAACAAAATAAAATAAATAAAGCAAAAAGAAAACAAAAAAGTGTTTTCAAATTTGAAAACTAATGGCACTAACAGAAAGTTTACAATTTTTCTAAAACTAAAAGCAAAAAAGAATTAAAAATAAAGCAAAAAACAAAAGAAAATAAATAATGCAGAAAGCAAAACAAAAAACTGAAAAATAAAATAAAAATAGCAACAATAAGTATTTTGTTGTAAGTAGAAACAAAATAAAATAAATAAAGCAAAAACAAAACAAAAAAGAAAAAAGTGTTTTCAAATTTGAGAACTAATGGCACTAACAGAAAGTTTATAATTTTATAAAATTAAAAGCAAAAAAGAATTAAAAATAAAGCAAAAAACAAAAGAAAATAAATAATGCAGAAAACAGAACAAAAAATGGGAAAAAAATAAAAATAGCAACAATAAGTAAAGAATACAAAAAACAAAAAAGTGCCTCCTCTCGGGCCCACTAGTAGAAAAGCAGGGCTTTCGTCCGTGCCAGTTTAGCCCATTAGTCCTGGTTCAATCAGAACGGGACCAATGGACTATTTGCCCTGATTCGTGAGCCCGGGGGCCGGCCGGGCCACGTGGGCCATTGGTCCCGGTTCGTCAGGACCTTTTGGTCCCGGTTGGTGGGACGAACGGGACCAATGGTCTGGCTCTGCCCACCACCATTGGTCCCGGTTGTTGGCATGAACCGAGACCAAAGGCTTCCCTTTAGTCCGGTTCATGCCACCAACCGGGCTAATGGTGGTGGCTATATATAGCCCCTCAGCAAGAAGCGAGCACACTTGCTCTGTTTTTTTCTGGCAGCTGGGGAGAGGGCTTGGTGGTGCTCTAGCTCACCTCCTATGCACACAAGGTGTTCGATGGAATGCCCGAGCCACACTACTTAAGGTTTCTCCTCTCCAAGCTCGACCGCCAAGCTCCATTTTCCTCAATATTTATCTAGGTTTAGCGGTCCGTCACGCCCGTCCCGTCGATCACCAGCGCCGATCTCATCGCCGGCACCACCGTGGTGAGCCTCTTGTTCTTATCTTCTTTCCGAAAGGAAAAATATTATTACTTGTTTGTTTAGATAGATACTTGTATTATTTTCTTACTTTTATTATTGCATCTTATATAGTGCGATGGTTTTGGTATCCGCCCCCGTCGGCCCTCGTCCTGTTTATGATTCGGATGTGGTATATATTATCTTTTCATAACTATTGGTTCATTTATTGTTTATGAAAATTATGCCGACCAACGTGACATAGATTTTATTTATCTAGGAGGTTGTTGAACCGAAATTCCAACCGACCCTATTGTCGAGAGGTTAAATTTAGTTGAAGAAGAAAACAATTTCTTGAAGGAAAAAATAAAAAAACTTGAGGAGGAGAAGATGATATTGGAGTTGCATGTTGCGGATGTCGTCGTTGATCACAAGATCAAGATGGATGCAATGCGCTTGAAGATGAGAAAGATTAGAAAATATGCCATCCATACCGAGGCTTGGTATCATTATGCCGTTAGGATCAGTTGTTACCTTGGTTGCGATTATGATCGTATTTGTTTTCGCATTGAAATGTTTTACACAGTTTCAATGTATGGTTTAATTAATTTAGATGCTCTGCAGAGCTTTATGTTGTTAGATGAGAACTATGTATGTACTTTGGTTTTTATGTGATGATGAACTTCTATTAATTTGGTCACTTAATTATCTATTCATGATGTTCTGTAATGATTTTTGACACACTTAATTATATATAATGCACGCAGATGAACCGGCAATGGATGTACGGTGACAGACACACCTCCGAGTACATTAAGGGCGTGCATGATTTTCTCGAAGTGGCTGATGCAAACAAGCAGAATGGTTTTATGTGTTGTCCATGCCCTATATGTGGGAATACTAAGTCTTACTCAGACCGGAAAATCCTTCACACCCACCTGCTTTACAAGTGTTTCATGCCACACTATAATGTTTGGACGAGGCACGAAGAAATAGGGGTTATGATGGAAGACGGCGAGGAAGAAGAGTACGATGACAACTATGTGCCCCCTGAATACGGTGATGCTACTGAACATCAAGATGCACCAGACGATGTGCACGATGGTGCTGGAACGGGCGAAGCTGCTGATGATCAAGAGGAACCAGACGATGTGCCCGATGATGATGATCTCCGCCGGGTCATTGTCGATGCAAGGAGACAATGCGAAACTCAAAAGAAGAAGCTGGAGTTCGATCGCATGTTAGAGGATCACAAAAAAGGGTTGTACCCCAATTGCGAAGATGGCAACACAAAGCTCGGTACCGTACTCGAATTGCTGCAGTGGAAGGCAGAGAATGCTGTGCCTGATAAAGGATTTGAGAAGCTGCTGAAAATAATGAAGAAGAAGCTTCCAAAGGATAACGAATTGCCCGACAGTACATACGCAACAAAGAAGGTCGTATGCCCTCTAGGATTGGAGGTGGAGAAGATACATGCATGCCCTAATGACTGCATCCTCTACCGCGGTGCCTACAAGGATCTGAACGCATGCCCGGTATGCGGTGCATTGCGGTATAAGATCAGACGAGATGACCCTGGTGATGTTGACGGTGAGCCTCCCAGGAAGAGGGTTCCTGCGAAGCTGATGTGGTATGCTCCTATAATACCACGGTTGAAACGTCTGTTCAGAAACGGAGAGCATGCCAAGTTGATGCGATGGCACGGTGAGGACCGTAAGAAAGACGGAAGTTGAGAGCACCACGACGGGTCGCATGGAGAAAAATTGAGAGAAAGTACTAGGATGAGTTTGCAAAGGACCCAAGGAACATATGGTTTGCTTTAAGCGCGGATGGCATTAATCCTTTCGGGGAGCAGAGCAGCAATCACAGCACCTGGCCCATGACTCTATGTATGTATAACCTTCCTCCTTGGATGTGCATGAAGCGGAAGTTCATTATGATGCCAGTTCTCATCCAAGGCCCTAAGCAACCCGGCAACAACATTGATGTGTACCTAAGGCCATTAGTTGAAGAACTTTTACAGCTGTGGAATGGAAACGGTGTACGTACGTGGGATGAGCACAAAAAGGAGGAATTTGACCTAAAGGCGTTGCTGTTCGTGACCATCAACGATTGGCCCGCTCTCAATAACCTTCGGACAGACAAACAAGGGATACCACGCATGCACGCACTGTTTACTTGACACCGATAGTATATACCAGGAAGCTGCAGGAAGAATGTGTACAGGCCATCATCGATTTCTTCCGACCAACCATCAATGTCGAAAGAAAGGCAAGCATTTCAAAGCGAGGCAGATCACCGGAAGAAGCCCGCCATGCGCATCGGTGACCACATACTTGCTATGGTCAATGATTTACACGTAATCTTTGGAAAGGGTCCGGCGGACTAGCTGTTCGAATGACGCCGAGAATCACGCACCCATGTGGAAGAAGAAATCTATATTTTGGGACCTACCCTCTTTGGAAAGACCTAGAGGTCCGCTCTTCGATCGACGTGATGCACGTGACGAAGAACCTTTGCGTGAACCTGCTAGGCTTCTTGGGCGTGTATGGGAAGACAAAAGATACACCGAGGCACGAGAGGACCTGCAACGCTTGCACGAAAAAGAGGGCATGCCTCCGAAGCAGTATGAAGGTCCCGCCAGCTACGCTCTTACGAAAGAAGAGAAAGAAATATTCTTTCAATGCCTGCTCAGTATGAAGGTCCCGACTGTCTTATCGTCGAATATAAAGGGAATAATAAATATTCCAGAGAAAAAGTTCCAGAACCTAAAGTATCATGACTGCCACGTGATTATGACGCAACTGCTTACGGTTGCATTGAGGGGGCTTCTACCGGAAAACGTCCGATTGGCCATTGTGAAGCTATGTGCATTCCTCAATGCAATATCTCAGAAGGTGATCGATCCAGAAATCGTACCAACGCTAAGGAGTGATGTGGCGCAATGTCTTGTCAGTTTCGAGCTGGTGTTCCCACCATCCTTCTTCAATATCATGACGCATGTCCTAGTTCATCTAGTCGACGAGATTGTCATTCTGGGGCCCGTATTTCTATACAATATGTACCCCTTTGAGAGGTTCATGGAGTCCTAAAGAAATATGTTCAGAATCGCGCTAGGCCGAAGGAAGCATCTCCATGGGCCATCAAGCAGAGGATGTCATCGGGTTTTGTGTTGACTTCATTCCTGGCCTTAAGAAGACAGGTCTCCCTAAATCGCGGTATGAGGGGAGACTGACTGAAAAGGCACGCTTGGAAGAGACTCAATAATATGCAGGGACGGATATTCTTGGTCTCAAGCACACTACAGATCTACAGAACTCTACCTTGGTGACCCGTATGTCGATGAACACAAGAACAGTCTGCGCCCAAACACCCGAGCAAAGGCGACGATTGGATTACATGTGAACACATCGGGACTTTCAGCAGTTGGTTGGAAACACGTCTCGAGGTGACAGCACTATTTGTGATGAGCTGTACTTGTTGTCCAGGGACCATCTTCGACTGTAATGATTTGGAAAGGATACGAGATAAATGGGAATACATTTTACACGATTGACCAAGATGAAAAGAGCACCAACCAAAACAGCGGTGTCCACTTTGATGCAGCAACCGACAAGGGAAATGACACATATTATGGTTACATAGTAGACATATGGGAACTTGACTACGGAGTAGATTTTAAGGTCCCTTTGTTTAAGTGCAAGTGGGTCAATCTGTCAGGAGGCGGGGTACAGGTAGATCCACAGTACGGAATGACAACCGTGGATCTGAAAAATCTTGGGTACACTCACGAACCGTTCGTCCTAGCCAATGATGTGGCACAGGTTATCTATGTGAAGGACATGTCTACCATACCGAGGAAAAGAAAAGATAAGGAAGAGAATACATCATACAATGAGCCAAAGCGCCACATAGTTCTTTCAGGAAAAAGGGACATCCTGGGAGTGGAGGGCAAGACAGACATGTCTGAAGAGTATGAAAAGTTTCATGAAATTCCCCCCTTCAAAGTCAAGGCTGACCCAAGCATCCTGATAAACGATGAAGATTATCCATGGTTACGGCGCAATAAGCAAACGACACAAGCGAAGAAAAAGTGAAGACTTTCTCCCGCAACTATTATGATGATACCATGCCAACTTTGTAACAGACGAGTATGATACCATTGTCCGTTTTGTACTCACACCGGTTTATAAGCCCGTCCCTCTACACGCCTTGTTCAGCTCACAAACTTGTGATTCACACAAATTTCAAAGAAAACTAATGGCACAAACAGAAAGTTTATAATTTTGCTGACCTAAAAGCAAAAAGAATTAAAAAATAAAGCAAAAAACCAAAAGAAAATAAATAATGCAGAAAACAAAACAAATGGCACTAATGAGAAAAAAATAAAAATAGCAACAATAAGTATTTTGTTGTAAGTAGAAACAAAATAAAATAAATAAATAAAGCAAAAAGTGTTTTCAAATTTGAAAACTAATGGCACTAACAGAAAGTTTATAATTTTTCTAAAACTAAAAGCAAAAAGAATTAAAATATAAAGCGAAAAACAACAAAAAAATAAACAATGCAGAAAACATAACAAAAAACTGAAAAATAATAAAATAGCAACAATAAGTATTTTGTTGTATGCGTACAAACAAAATAAAATATATAAAGCAAAAAAGAAACCAAAAAAGTGTTTTCAAATTTGAAAACTAATGGCACTAATAGAAAGTTTATAATTTTTCTAAAACTAAAAGCAAAAAGAATTAAAAATAAAGCAAAAAACAACAAAAATTAAATAATGCAGAAAGCAAAACCAAAAACTGGAAAAAAATAAAAATAGCAACAATAAGGATTTTGTTGTAAGTAGAAACAAAATAAAATAAATAAAGCAACAAAGAAAACAAAAAACAAAAAAAGTGCCACCCATCGGGCCCCCACGGCTGAATACGACTAGAAACCCTACCATGGGCCAGATTCAGGCCCTTGGGAGGCCCATTAGGCCCACAGCACAGATGGCAAGGTTAGGCCGAAGCCTGCAGTTGAGAGGAGCTCGAGAGGTGGGCGCAGCAGCGCTTATAAACCACTCTCGAGCTCTCTCAACTAGCGAGGTGGGACTAAACTTTCGGTGCTGGGCAACACAAGGCCTTTGGTCCCGGTTGGTGGCACCAACCGGGACTAAAGGGTTTAGTCTCAGTTGGTGCCACAACCGGGACTAATGCCCCCTTTAGTCGGTTGGTGCCACCAACCGACCAAAGGTCGCCGCTTCCGCCCTTTGGGCTGCTGAAAATTGGCCTTTGGTCCGGTTGGTGGCACTAACCGGGACTAAAGGTGGGCATTAGTCCCGGTCATGGCACAAACCGACTAATGCCCTTGCTATATAAGAAAACACTTGGGAAATTTCAGATTTCCTCGCTAGTTTCCACCGACGACGCTTGAGCACATCGACGCCGCCAGCTGCCCCGACGCCTGTCGCCCCGCCGTCGCCGTCGCCTCGCCCGTGCCCCGTCGCCGCCGTCAGCGCCTCTGCCTCGCCTTGCGCCGCCTCTGCCCGCCCTGCCCGACGCTCCGCCTCGGCCCACCACCGTCGCCGTCGCCCGCGCCTGCTGCGGCCTTGCCCACGCCTGGCCCGCCCATCATCATCGCGCCTCTGCCCCGACCCGCCATCCTCGTGAGCTTGGTTCGGCCATGGCATCCTCCTTTTCATATTTTTTCATATATATATGCTTGTTTTATATATCTTTTGTATGAATGTATGTATTTTTCAATTGTAATATGCATGGTGTTTTCAATTGTTCTCTGATTTAGTACATTAATTTTAGGTTAGTTTCATTTTTAGAAAAGTTTTATATATTTAGGACGAAGGAAGAGAAGGAAGAAGGAAGAAGAAGAAAAAGTTTTATGTATGCAAAAGTTACATTTTAGAAAAGTTTTATATATCTAGCTAGAAAGAAGGAAGAAGAAGAAAAAGAAGGAGAGGAAAAGGAAAATAAGAAGAGGAAGAAAGGAGAAGAAGAGGAGAAATAAATAAGAAGAGAAAAAGAAGAAAAAAAGAAGAGGAGAAGAGAAAGAAGAGGAAAAGAAGAAAAATAGAAAATATTCTCTTCTCCTATTCTTTCTTCTTCTCCTCTTTTTTCTTCTTTTTTCTTTTTTTCTCTTGTCATCATCGTCGATATACCCCTCCCGATAACTTCAACATGAGGGCGGGGGTCCATATACCCTCCCGATAACTTCAATACGTGGGGGGTCGATATACCCCTCCCGATAACATTAATTTCTCCCGTGTATGTATCTAAATCGTTGTCGATATTACCCCTTGAAGCGTTGTCGATATTATCCCGGTCGAGGGTTCTAGGGTCGAGGATCGAGGTTCGAGGATCGTCTAGGGTCGAGGTTCCGAGGTCGTCGAGGTTCAAGGGTCGAGGATCGCCGAGGGTCGAGAGGTTCCTAGTGTCAAAGTATTGAAGAAATCCATGGCTTCATCATTGGCGGTAGTAACCATGGCATGATGGTGCGAAGTCCTCGAAGTTATTACGGAATGGAGTCCGGATTGGATAATTTGCCTTTTTATGCAATTTCAGCAAAGGACTTCCAAATAACGATATTGGAAGGTTCTTGCTGAACTTTGTACCAAAAGCGAATTATCTATCATGGACTCCGTTCAAAATAACTTTGGAAGAGCTCATTATGCGCCGATCATAGATGCGATCATGCACTGTTACTAGCCTAAGGATGAAGACATGGTTTTAAGACACTACTCATTGGTCCCTGCCAGGCACCAACCGCGACTAAAGGGGAGCATTGGTCCAGAGTTCGTGGCACCAACCGTACCAATACCCACCATTCACTAGTAGAATAAGGGCCTATTGTCCCGTTGGTAGGTTTTAGTCCCGGTTCCGAACCGACTACAGGTTTGCATTAATACCCTGTTTTTAGTCCCGGTTCTATCCGTAACTGGACCGATGGTCCTCCACGGGCCTGCTCGCTGAGCCAGTAGAGGGTTTTGGTCCCAAGCAGGCACCAACCGACCAATAGGCATCCACGCCACAAGCATTTCCATGGCTGTGTTTTTTGTTTTTTAAGGGGGGTTTGGGGGTTTTGGGGGTTAATTTAGGTGTTTCATATATTGTGCTATAGCTAGCTAATTAATAGAGAAAAGTGTCCTCTTTGTCCGTGCTTGGTCGACGCTACGCACTATACATACGATAGAGAGGACTAGCTAGACACACTAGCTAGCTAGTAATTACAAACAGAAGATCGCCATGAACATATATGCATACAGAGAGAAGTGATATCGACCACCTATCCTTCTCCTAGAGATTGGTCAACAACAAGTTCTCGATATCTATCCGACACTACCGCTACATATATACAATAGTTATCTTTTACAATACGGACGCTGCGGGTCCACATAGTATTCTCCGCCTTCAGCGATCACGTGGTCAAGAAAGAATGCCGCCAATTCCTCTTGAATTGCTCGTGATGCGATCTGGTGCTAGGAGTTCATCCCGCTCAAACATCTAATTTTAAGAAAGGGTCAATACATAT
This sequence comes from Aegilops longissima, assembly GCA_021605205.1. Classification (NCBI taxonomy): domain Eukaryota; kingdom Viridiplantae; phylum Streptophyta; class Magnoliopsida; order Poales; family Poaceae; genus Aegilops; species Aegilops longissima. The sequence goes on along the minus strand of CM038679.1, from coordinate 767,516,611 downwards.
ATATATATATATATATATATATATATATATATATATATATATATATATATATATATATATATATATATATATATATATATATATATGAATGAATGAAACTCAACACAAATGATGGTAATAAAATAAAATTGTGATTATTTTTATTTACGATTTAATATTGTTTGTCGGAGTAGCCCTCTCACAGGTCGTGTGGCGGATGGACTCGCAAACGTAGTATCCACAGAAATCATTCCCTTGTTCCTGCCACAACCACTTTACAAGAAACAGAGGTCAATCAAACTGATAATTAGCAAGCATGCTAAATGGTATTGATGAAACTAGTGCTTGAATCACTAGGAGATGCGCGTGGAATATGCTACTATATATTACTTACTCGGTGTCTAAATTGCAGCTTCTTCGGTAGTCCCGGAGCTTTTTGGTGAATTTTCCCAAGCCCTGCCATACAAAGAAAACAATTACTTGATATCAGAAATGAACAAAGTTGTTGATATGGTGGATAATGATCGATTTAACTTACTTTCGAGCATTTCAGTCATGTCCGTGATACTCCTTGGGATCTTTTCGCTGGAGTCAAAGACAGTTACTACTCCTTCTCAAGCTTAATCTCTAGGAGAATATAGTGGTAGCTGCGCACACATGCATAACTCATCAATATTACATTACTATAACCTGACTAATAAGGAAACCGAATATGCCACAAGACAGTAACACTCACTTGAAGTTGTAAGGAAAGAGTATTATATCTTTGTGTTCATTTATTACTAACGATTGTAGCAAGTTGGCCTCGTATTTTCTTTACGTAAATTCAACCTCAGTTTTATCTATGAGATATGTGTTAATGAACCCAATATCACCCACTTGTCTTTTCTTCAATTCGCGATCTTCAATCTGCATAATATAGTGAGGATAATAATAAATACATGCAATGAAAGGGCTGAGTTATATAGAGAGACTTAATGACAGAAGTAGTACTACTTACGACAGTAGCAGGTGACCGTTGCTTTATCGAGGGCCAATTGATTGAAAAACTGATAGAACTCCTCAAATAGAATAGGCAACAGTTCAATTCCAAGGAGGTCATGCTCCTTTTAACTCTCAAATACAAAGTACTCCTCCCTCGGACTCTTTGCAGGTTTTCATGTACCAATCATGCAATCTTCGTGATCATCGCTGATAGAGAGCTTTCATCTTTGACGAGAGGCTTCCGTACTCATATCTTTGTATCTGCACCTCCAAGAAATCATAATGTACATTGTCGGGCAGGTAATCTGCAGGATTGCCATAACCGGCACCATCCTCGGATCGACGATGTCGCTAGCAGGCACCTTGAGCGGGGGCGCGATTGTTGCTTGTTCGCCGAGCTGGGCAATTTGTTTCCCAGCTCGTCGCTCTTTCATCCTTTGATCATCGATAGTACTTCCCGACCTCTCCGCTTCGCAAATGCCTTCCAATAATGCGCTCATAGTTGCCTTTCGCGGAGACTTGGGTGGTTTTGTCTGGCAGCCGAGTGCACTTCGCTTTGACCGGATCTACCTTCTCCTCCGGAGGTGGATGTCTCTTTGCTTTCAACCCTTGAAACCAGTCATCCACTTCGGTCTCACGATCTTCGCGTTTTCCTCCTCGCTCCTCTCGTACGGTAACTTCTCTGGAGTCTTTAGAGAAGGATCGAATCTGTATCTGCTCCCGCCTTTGGCTGTACTGCTGGACGCCGGCAGAGCAGACGGAGTGGATGTCTTCTTTCCTTGCTTACTAGGCGGAGGAGAAGGACTACGACGCGCCGGAGCAGCCGGAGCGGCGGCGGGTCTCTTCCGCCCTTGTTGACGAGGCGGAGAAGGAGGAGGCTGGCTGCTCGGGCGCGCCGGTGCAGGCGGAGAAGGAGACGGAGTGCCGCCACGCCGGAGAAGGAGCCGGCCGAGTGCCCTGATCGCCACTCACGGGAGGAGGAGGCGGTGGAGGAGGCGGAGTGCCCTGACTCGCCGGAGGAGGAGGAGGAGGCGGAGGCGTCCAGTTCGGAAGGTTGATGAGATCCTTCCGCCATAGGCATGGAGTCTTCAGAGCAGAACCCAGCCGATACTCCCATTCACCGGTAGGGTGGTCAAGCTGGAGGTCCTCAAATCCCTCCGTTATTTCATCGACCATCACCTTAGAATATCCTTCTGGAATCGGCCGGCAGTGAAAAGTTGAGTCGGGTTTAGTAGGATAAACAGAGCCAACAGCCGCTTTGACCTTCAAATTGCTCCATTGCGCCATAAGGTGGCAATGTTCAGCATTCGTGATAGCATCCACGGATAGCTGGCAGGAGCCGCCAAGGCATGTTGCTCGCTGAAGCAGCTCGCCGGAAGCCACGCTGCTTCTCCGCTGAGATGGCGGGTAGCTTCGGGAAGCTTCGCAGGTCGCTTTGTTGTGATCTGCTGCTTTCATTCCTATTCTCGCCTCTAGCCCCATTACCCTTTCGCACAGCGCCTGCATTAGGCTCTGCTCCAGCTTTTCCTCCTCTCATGGGTTTTGTAACCTCTGCGTCTCGAAATCCAGCCTTCCACGAAACGGAGCTCGGCGTGCCTCGTGTCCGCCCACGGTGCTCGTGGATTCCCGAGGGCCATTGTGAGCTCGCCCTTCCCCTGTCTCGAACGAATTTCCTTGCTGCGCTGCTTCGATATAATGCTGAAGCCTCTTGACTGGTATGTCCAATTGTTCGTCCGCCCAAATGCACTTCCCTGTTATAGGGTCCAAGGATCCGCCGCCCCAAGAACCAAGTCCGCAACGGTCCGCCAGTTCATTGTCTGGTTCGATCCCTTTATCAAGCAGATCATTCTCAGCCTTGGCCCACTTAGGCCGGGCTACGAGGTAGCCACCTGACCCCGTGCGATGGTGAAGCTTCCTCTTCGCAGCATTTCTCTTGTTTGTCGCTGATATCTTTTTACTCTTTTCCGATGTCTTGTAGGCCACAAATGCGGGCCAGTCATCTCTCATCTTCTCATATTTGCCCTTGAATTCTGGTGTCTCATTTTTTTCGTCATACATATTGAGTTATTTCTTCCAATTCCTGAATAGTTCTGCCATCTTCTTAAGATCAAAAGACTTGATTAGTGGCTCTATTACTGGCTTCTCCGGATCATCCTCTAGCGGTAGGGTAAATTTTGACTTCAGCTCAGTCCAAAGATCATTTTTCTGCATATCATTGACACAAGACACCTCGTGGTCTTCGCTCTTAGGCTTATACCATTGGTGGATGCTGATCGATCTTGTCCCTAACCGTAACCCCGTGACCGAGCAACAAATGCCTTCTTTGTCCCGTAGGGTTCAATCGGTTGGTCGTATGCGCGATTTGTATGATCTCAAACTTTTCATCCGAGCTCAACTTTTTCTTCGGCCTCGCCTCTTTACCAAAGTTGTGCTCGATCCCGAGGGCTAGAAAAAGAAAAAGACGAGAGTTAATTAATATGTGTACATACCAAAACAAAGACGAGAGCTAGTCAGCACAGGCTTAACTAATATATATACCTGGCCGGACTCGGTTTGGTGATCACCGGAGCCGTCCTCACGGTCTACTTCTTCACCCTCTCCTTCTTGCACCGCATTGGGTCATCGGAGCCATGTAAATCATAGCCAGCTGCTTCTTCACCCTCTCCTTCCAGACCATCATTGTCGTTGAGAAACATCAACGAGCGATCGACATCACTTCCTTGTGCGATTATGTCCCTCAACAACGCTTCTTGTGCTTCGTCTCGGGGGGTGTTCATAGTTTCTACAAATATTTACAACATGGCAATTATTATTCAAACATGACAGATATGGATATATTAGTGGCAAACGTAGAACTAGCTAGCTAATCACAATGAGGAATCATATTAGTGGCCTCGACGCTACTTCTCTAGGGTTTGGGGTGGCCTCGACAACGCTTCAAGGGTTAGGGGGTGGCCTCGAGAACGCCTCAAGGAGGGGGTAATATCGACCCCCCCCCCCCACATGTTGAAGCTACCGGGAGGGGGTCGGCGTTGAACATTACATCTATGTCCCACAAGTGACGTGGGCATCGACGCCCGCGGTAGGGTAGAGGGTCGTGGATTGCTGAGCGGTCGAGGGTCAAGGAGTCGAGGATCGCCGAGGGGTCGAAGATCGACGACCCTGGAACCCTCGACCCCTAGACGACCCTGGAATCCTCGATCCCTCGACCCTAGAACCCTCGATCCCTCGACAACGCTTCAAGGGTGTAATATCGACAACGACGAGATACATACACGGGAAATTAATGTTATCGGGAGGGGTATATCGATGACCCCCCCACGTATTGAAGTTATCGGGAGGGGTATATGGACCCCCCTCGTGTTGAAGTTATCGGGAGGGGTATATCGACGATGACAGGAAGAGATCGAAAAAGAAAAAAAAGAGAGAAGAAAAAGGAGAAGAAGAAAAATAGAAAATATTAGAAAATATTCTATTTTTCTTCTTCCTCTATTCCTTTCTTCTTCTCCTCTTCATTTTCTTCTTTTTCCTCTTCTTATTTATTTCTCCCTTCTTCCTCTCCTCTTCTACTCCTTTCTTCCTCTTCTTATTTTCCTTTTCCTCTCCTTCTTTTTTCTTCTTCTTCCTTCTTTCTAGCTAGATATATAAAACTTTTCTAAAATGTAACTTTTGCATATAGAAAACTTTTTCTTCTTCTTCCTTCTTCCTTCTCTTCCTTCTTCCTAAATATATAAAACTTTTCTAACAATGAAACTAACCTAAAATACATACATTCATACAAAAACATGTAAAAAATAAATAAATACATATATGAACATACATAACAAATACATATATCTAAAAAATGCATATATACATAAGAAAATACATATATCTAAAAAATACATATATAAAAAAGCATAAGGGGCGGGCAGGCAGGGGTGCGCGGTGCTCACAAGGGCGCTGCTGGGCAGGCAGGGGTGAGCGGGCGGGCGCGCTGGGTGAGCAGGGGCCCGGGAGGGCGGCGACGGCGAGGGCGGGCGGCGACGGCATCGGGCGACGACAAGGGCGGCGACGGCTGGGTGGCGTTGGGAGATGACCCATGACGGCATGGGTGGTGATGACGGCGTCGGGCGGCGCTGGGTGGTGACGGCGTGGCGGGCGGCGGCGGCGACGGCGTCGGCGGGTGTGAATCGGCAGCCTGGCGGCGTCGGCGCGGGCAACTGCAGAGACGATGAAGTGAAAAACTCCAAGTGTTTGCTTATATAGCAAGGGCATTAGTCCCGGTTCGTGGCACCAACCGGGCTACGACTTTAGTCTCGGTTGGTGCCACCAACCGGGACAAAAGTCATTGGTCCCGGTTGAGCCACGAACCGGGACTAATGCCCCTTTAGTCCCGGTTGGCGCCAACAACCGGGACCAAAGACCTTGTGCTGCATCGCGCCAAAAGTTTAGTCCCACTCGCTAGTTGAGAGAGCTCGAGAGTGGTTTATAAGCGCTGCTGCGCCCACCTCTCGAGCTCCTCTCAACTGCAGGCTGGCCTAACTGCAATCCGTGCAGCCAGGTTTCATCTGGGCCTCCCGCTGGCCTGAATCCTGGCCCATGGTAGGGTTTCTAGTCGATTCAGCCGTGGGGGCCCAGAGGGTGGCAATTTTTTTTTCTTGTTTTCTTTGTTGCTTTATTTATTTTATTTTCTTTCTACTTACAACAAAATACTTATTGTTGCTATTTTTATTTTTTCCAGTTTTTTGTTTTGCTTTCTGCATTTTTTGTTGTTTTTGCTTTATTTTTAATTCTTTTTGCTTTTAGTTTTAGAAAAATTATAAACTTTCTGTTAGTGCCATTAGTTTTCAAATTTGAAAACACTTTTTTTGTTTTATTTGTTGCTTTATATATTTTATTTTGTTTGTACTTACAACAAATTACTTATTGTTGCTATTTTTATTATTTGAAAACACTTTTTGCTTTATTTATTTGTTTTATTTTGTTTCTACTTACAACTAAGTACTTATTGTTGCTATTTTATTTTTTTCTGTTAGTGCCATTTGTTTTGTTTTCTGCATTATTTATTTTCTTTTGGTTTTTTGCTTTATTTTTAATTCTTTTTGCTTTTAGGTCAGCAAAATTATAAACTTTCTGTTTGTGCCATTAGTTTTCTTTTGAAATTTGTGTGAATCACAAGTTTGTGAGCTCAACAAGGCGTGTAGAGGGACGGGCTTATAAACCGTGTGAGTACAAAACGGACAATGGTATCATACTCGTCATTACAAAGTTGGCATGGTATCATCATAATAGTTATGGAGAAAGTCTTCACTTTTTCTTCGCTTGTGTCGTTTGCTTATTGCGCCGAACAATGGATAATCTTCATCGCTTATCAGGATGCTTGGGTCAGCCTTGACTTTGAAGGGGGAATTTCATGAAACTTTTCATACTCTTCTTACATGTCATCTTGCCCTCCACTCCCTGTGATGTCCCTTTTCCCGAAAGAACTATGTGGCGCTTTGGCTCATTGTATGATGTATTCTCTTCCTTATCTTTTCTTTTCCTCGGTATGGTAGACATGTCCTTCACATAGATAACCTGTGCCACATCATTGGCTAGGACGAACGGTTCGTCGCTGTACCCAAGATTTTTCAGATCCACTGTTGTCATTCCGCATCGTGGGTCTACCTGCATTCCGCCTCGACAGATTGACCCAGCTTGCACTTAAACAAAGGGACCTTAAAATCTACTCCGTAGTCAAGTTCCCATATGTCTACTATGTAACCATAATATGTGTCATTTCCTTGTCGGTTGCTGCATCAAAGTGGACACCGCTGTTTTGGTTGGTGCTCTTTTCATCTTGGTCAATCGTAAAATGTATTCCCATTTATCTCGTATCCTTTCCAAATCATTACAGTCGAAGATGGTCCCGGACAACAAGTACAGCTCATCACAAACAGTGTTGTCACCTCCGAGACGTGTTTCCAACCAACTGCTGAAAGTCCCGATGTGTTCACATGTAATCCAGCCGACCGCTCCGGGTGTTTGGAGCGCAGATCGTTCTTGTGTTCATCGACATACGGGTCACCAAGGTAGAGTTCTCAGAACTGTGTAGTGTGCTTGAGACCAAGAATATCCGTCCCTGCATATTATTGAGTCTCTTCCAAGTGTGTTTTCCGGTCAGTCTCCCCTCATACCGCGATTTAGGGAGACCTATCTTCTTAAGGCCAGGAATGAAGTCAACACAAAACCCGATGACATCCTCTCGCTTGATGGCCCATGGAGATGCTTCCTTCGGCCTAGCGGTTACTGAACATATTTCTTTAGGACTCCCATGAACCTCTCAAAGGGGTACATATTGTGTAGAAATATGGGTCCCGTAATGACAATCTCGCCGACTAGATGAACTAGGACGCGTCATGATATTGAAGAAGGATGGTGGGAACGCCAGCTCAAACCGACAAGACATTGCGCCACATCACTCCTTAGCATTGGTACGATTTCTGGATCAATCACCTTCGAGATATTGCATTGAGGAATGCACATAGCTTCACAATGGCTAATCGGACGTTTTCGGTAGAAGCCCCTCAATGCAACCGGAAGCAGTTGTGTCATAATCACGTGGCAGTCATGAGACTTTAGGTTCGGAACTTTTTCTCCGCATATTTATTATTCCCTTTATATTCGACGAGAAGCCAGTCGGGACCTTCATACTGAGCAGGCATTGAAAGAATATTTCTTTCTCTTCTTTCGAAGAGCGTAGCTGGCAGGACCTTCATAGTGCTTCGGAGGCATGCCCTCTTTTTCGCAAGCGTTGCAGGTCCTCTCGTGCCTCGTGTATCTTTTGTTTTCCCATACACGCCCAAGAAGCCTAGCAGGTTCACGCAAAGGTTCTTCGTCACGTGCATCACGTCGATCAAGAGAGGACCTCTAGGTCTTTCCAGAGGGTAGGTCCCAAAATATAGATTTCTTCTTCCACATGGGTGTGTTATTCTCAGCGTCATTCGAACAGCTAGTCCGCCGACCCTTTCCAAAGATTACGTAAATCATTAACCATAGCAAGTATGTGATCACCGCCACGCATGGCGGGCTTCTTCCGTGATCTGCCTCGCCTTTGAAATGCTTGCCTTTCTTTCGACATTGATGGTTGGTCGGAAGAAATCGACGATGGCCCATGTACACATTCTTCCTGCAGCTTCCCAGGTATATACTATCGGTGTCAAGTAAACAGTGTGTGCATGTGTGGTATCCCTTGTTTGTTTGTCCTGAAAGGTTACTGAGAGCGGGCCAATCGTTGATGGTCACGAACAGCAACGCCTTTAGGTCAAATTCCTCCTTTTTGTGCTCATCCCACGTACGTACACCGTTTCCATTCCACAACTATAAAAGTTCTTCAACTAATGGCCTTAGGTACACATCAATGTCGTTGCCGGGTGGCTTAGGGCCTTGGATGAGAACTGGCATCATAATGAACTTCCGCTTCATGCACATCCAAAGAGGAAGGTTATACATACATAGAGTCACGGGCCAGGTGCTGTGATTGCTGATCTGCTCCCCGAAAGGATTAATGCCATCCGTGCTTAAAGCAAACCATACGTTCCTTGGGTCCTTTGCAAACTCATCCCAGTACTTTCTCTCAATTTTTCTCCACTGCGACCCGTCAGCGGGTGCTCTCAACTTCCCGTCTTTCTTACGGTCCTCACTGTGCCATCGCATCAACTTGGCATGCTCTCCGTTTTCGAACAGACGCTTCAACCGTGGTATTATAGGAGCATACCATATCACCTTCGCAGAACCTCTTCCGGAGGCTCGCCGTCAACATCACTGTGGTCATCTCGTCGATCTTATATCGCAATGCACCGCATACGGGCATGCGCTCAGATCCTTGTAGGCACCACGGTAGAGGATGCAGTCATTAGGGCATGCATGTATCTTCTCCACCTCCAATCCTAGAGGGCATACGACCTTCTTTGCAATTCGTTATCCTTGGAAGCTTCTTCTTCATTATTTTCAGTAGCTTCTCAAATCCTTTATCAGCACAGCATCTCTCGCCTTCCATCGCAGCAATTCGAGTATGGCACCGAGCTTTGTGTTGCCATCTTCGCAATTGGGGTACAACCCTTTTGTGATCCTCTAACATGCGATCGAACTTCAGGTTCTCCTTTTGACTTTCGCATTGTCTCCTTGCATCGACAATGACCCGCGGAGATCATCATCATCGGGCACATCGTCGGTTCCTCTTGATCTTCAGCAGCTTCGCCTGCTCCAGCACCATCGCACATCGTCTGTGCATCTTGATGTTCGATAGCATCACCGTATTCAGGGGCACATAGTTGTCATCGTACTCTTCTTCCTCGCCGCCTTCCATCATAACCCCTATTTCTCCGTGCCTCGTCCAAACATTATAGTGTGGCATGAAACCCTTGTAAAAGGTGGGTGTGAAGGATTTTCCGGTCGAGTAAGACTTCAGATTCCACATATAGGGCATGGACAACACATAAAACCATTCTGCTTGTTTGCCTCAGCCACTTCGAGAAAATCATGCACGCCTTAATGTACTCGGAGGTGTGTCTGCCACCGTACATCCATTGCCGGTTCATCTGCGTGCATTATATATAATTATGTGTCAAAAATCATTACAGAACATCATGAATAGATAATTAAGTGACCAAACTAATAGAAGTTCATCATCACATAAAACCAAAGTACATACATAGTTCTCATCTAACAACATAAAGCTCTGCAGAGCATCTAAATTAATTAAACCATACATTGAAACTATGTAAAACATTTCAATGCGAAAACAAATACGATCATAATCGCAACCAAGGTAACAACTGATCCAACGACATAATGATACCAATCCTCGGTATGGATGGCATATTTTCTAATATTTCTCATCTTCAAGCGCATTGCATCCATCTTGATCTTGTGATCATCGACGACATCCGCAACATGCAACTCCAATATCATCTTCTCCTCCTCAAGTTTTTTTATTTTTTCCTTCAAGAAATTGTTTTCTTCTTCAACTAAATTTAACCTCTCGACAATAAGGTCGGTTGGAATTTCCGGTTCAACAACCTCCTAGATAAATAAAATCTATGTCACGTTGGTCGGCATAATTTTCATAAACAATAAATGAACTAATAGTTATGAAAAGATAATATATACCACATCTGAATCATAAACAGGACGAGGGCCGACGGGGGCGGATACCAAAACCATCGCACTATATAAGATGCAATAATAAAAGTAAGAAAATAATACAAGTATCTATCTAAACAAACAAGTAATAATGTTTTTCCTTTCGGAAAGAAGATAAGAACAAGAGGCTCACCACGGTGGTGCCGGCGATGAGATCGGCGCGGTGATCGACTTGGGACGGGCGTGACGGACCGCTAAACCTAGATAAATATTGAGGAAAATGGAGCTTGGCGGTCGAGCTTGGAGAGGAGAAACCTTAAGTAGTGTGGCTCGGGCATTCCATCGAACACCTTGTGTGCATAGGAGGTGAGCTAGAGCACCACCAAGCCCTCTCCCCTCGGCCGAAAAAACAGAGAGCAGTGTGCTCGCTTCTTGCGCGAGGGGCTATATATAGCCACCACATTTAGCCCGGTTGGTGGCACGAACCGGGCTAAAGGTAAGCCTTTGGTCCCGGTTCATGCCACCAACCGGGACCAATGGTGGTGGGCCAGAGCCAGACCATTGGTCCTGTTCGTCCCACCAACCAGGACCAAAAGGTCCGGACGAACCGGGACCAATGGCCCACGTGGGTCTGGCGGCCCCGGGCTCACGAACCGGGTCAAATAGTTCCATTGGTCCCGGCTCGATTGAACCGACTAATGGCTAAACCGGCCCGGACGAAAGCCCTGTTTACTAGTGATTTAGTCCGGTTGGTGGCACCAACCGGGACCAATGGAGGCCTTTGGTCCCGGTTGGTGGCACCAACAGGGACTAAAGGGGGCACGAACCGGGACCAATGCTCTTGATATATATACAACACTTAGCAGTTTTCGACCAAATCCCCCACTTCTCCCCCGACGCCCCCTGCTCCTCCTCGTCGCTGTCGCCGCCCGACGCCCCTGCTCCACCTTGCCGTCGCCGCCGCCACCGACGCCGTCAGGCTGCTCGACTTCGCTGTCGCCGCCACCCCCTGTGAGCACATCTCCCGCGCCCATCCCGTCCTGCGCCCCTGCGCAGCCGCCGTGCCGCCGCCCCTGCCCTGCATTTTTTTTGTATATGTGTATATATGCTTTTTTGTGTATATGTGTATATATGTGTATATATGTGTTTGTATGTGTATATATGTGTATTTTTATGTATATGTGTATATATGTGTATGTATGCATTTTTTCATAAATATAATGTATATATGTATGTGGTAGCTGCTATATGATGAATGGATGTGGCTACTATCTATGTATGAATATAATGTTCATAGCATTTTTTGTTTATATATGTTTTTAATATATGTATTAATTTTTATTTAGGTTGTTAGTAGATATCGATTTTAGGTTAGTGCATTTTAGGTTAGTGTAGAGGAATAAGTAAAATAAGGAAAAGGAAGAAAAGAAGAAGAAGGAAGAAGGAAGAAGAAGAAGAAAAAGAAGGAGAGGCAAAAGGAAAATAAGAAGAGGAAGAAAGGAGAAGAAGAGGAGAGGAAGAAGAGGAGAAATAAATAAGAAGAGGAAAAACGAAGAAAAAGAAGAGGAGAAGAAGAAAGGAATAGAGTAGAAGAAGAAAAAATAGAATATTTTCTATTTTTCCTTCTTCTCCTCTATTCCTTTCTTCTTCTCCTCTTTTTTTTCTTCTCTTTTTTCTTCGATCTTCTCCTCTGTCATCGTCGATATACCCCCCCCCCCTCGGCCCTCTCGCTCGACCAAAACTCTCGAGGACACCCAAACCCTAGAGAAAAAACGATGTTGGTCCCCTACCACCTCCTGTTGCGCCCCTACCCGACAAACTCTCTTGAGGCCACCCAAATTTACCAAGTTAAAAGAGCGTTGTCGTCGAGGCCACCCCAAACCCTTGAAGCGTTGTGTCGAGGCCACCCCAAACCCTTGAAGCATTGTCTAGGCCACCCCAAACCCTAGAGAAGCAGCGTCGAGGCCACTAACATGATTCCTTATTGTGATTAGCTAGCTAGTTCTATGTTTGCCACTAATATATATCCATCAGTACCTTGTTTGATAATAATTGACATGTTGTAAATATTTGCAGAAACTATGGAGCACTACGGAGACGAAGCAACAGAAGCGATGTTGGGGGAGATAATCGCAGAAGGAACTGATGTCATTGCGTCATTTTTCAACGACGCCGTTGGTCAGGAAGGACTGGGAGAAGAAGAGGGCTATATTCATGATGGCTCCGGCCCATTAATGCCGGTACAAGAAGAGGGCTATGTTCATGATGGCTCCGGCCCATTAATGCCGGTACAAGAAGAGGGCTATGTTCATGATGGCTCCCGTGATGACCCAATGGAGGTACAAGAAGGAGACTGTGATGACTGCTCCGGTGACCGAACCGAGTCCGGCCAGGTATATATATATTAGTTAAGCCCGTGCTGACTAGTTAATTGATGCAGTCATTGTTTTGGTATATGTACACATATTAATTAACTCTCGTCTTTCTTCCTTTTTCTAGCCCTCCGGATCGAGCACAACTTCAGTAAGGAGACGAGGCCCGAAGAAAAAGTTGAGCTCGGATGAAAAGTTTGGGATCACAGCAATCGCGCGCGACGGCGAACCGATTGAACCCATCCGGACAAAGAAATCATTTGTTGCTCAGTGCAGGGTTCTTGTTAGGGACAAGATCCCGATCAGCATCCACCAATGGTATAAGCCTAAGGAGGAAGAACCTCAGGTGTCTTATGTCAATGATATGCAGAAAAATGATCTTTGGACTGAGCTAAAGGCGAATTTCACCCTACCGCCAGAGGAGGATCCGGAGAAGCCAGTTAAAGAGCAATTAATCAAGTCTTTTGCTCTTAAGAAGATGGCAGGCCTATTCAGGAGGTGGAGGAAAGAGCTAAAAAAGTTTGTCGCCAAAGAAGAGACACCAGAATTCATCGGCAAATATGAGAAGATCAGAGATCACTGGCCCGCATTTGTGGCCTACACGACATTGGAAAAGAGTAAGAAGATGCCAGCGACAAACAAGCAAAATGCTGCGAAGAAGAAGTTTCACCATCGCACGGGGTCAGGTGGCTACCTACAAGCCCGGCCTAAGTGGTCCAAGGCTGAGAATGATCTGCTTGATAAAGGGATCGAACCGGAGACAATGAGATGGCCAGACCGTTGCCGGACTTGGTTCTTCGGGGCTGGCGGAACCTTGGACCCTGTATCAGGGAAGTGCCGTTGGACGGACGAGCAACTAAAAACACCAGTCACAAGGCTTCGGCACTATATCCATGAAGCGCAGCAAGGGACGTTCGTTCCTGACAGGGAGAAGGACGAGCTCACAATGGCCCTCGGGAATCCTGAGCACCCTGGACGGACACGAGGCACGCCAGGCTCCATTCCGTGGAAGGTTGGTTTTTCGGACGCAGGGGGTTACAAAACCCACGAGAGGAGGAAGAAACTGGAGCAGAGCCAACTGCAGGCGCTGCACGAAAGGGTAATGGGGCTAGAGGAACGAGAAGCGGATCGCAACAAACGACCTGCCGAAGCTTCCCCCGAAGCTACCCCGCCATCTCAGCGGAGAAGCAGCGTGGCTTCCACCGAGCTGCTTCAGCCGGAGCATGTCTTGACGGCTCCTACCAGCTATCCCGTGGATGCTATCACGGGGGCTCAAAATTGCCACCTTATGGCGCGATGGATGAATTTGAAGGTCAAGGCGGATGTTGGCTCTTTTTATCCTACTGAACACGGTGCAACTTTTCACTGCCGGCCGATTCCAGAAGGATATGCCAGGGTGATGGTGGATGAAATAACGGAGGGATTTGAGGACCTCCAGCTTGACTACCCTACCGGTGAAGGGGAGACTAGGCTGGGTTCTGCTCTGAAGACTCCATGCCTATGGCGGAAGGAGCTCATCAACCTTCCGAACTGGACGCCTCCGCCTCCTCCTCCTCCTCCGGCGAGTCAGGGCACTCCGCCTCCTCCACCGCCTCCTCCTCCGGCGAGTGTCGATCAGGGCACTGGGCCTCCTTCTCCGGCGTGGCGGCACTCCGCCTCCTTCTCCTCAGGCCAAGGCCTGAGCAGCCAGCAGCCTCCTCCTTCTCCGGCTCGTGGTGGCACTCTGCCTCCTTCTCCGCCTGCGCCAGCATGCCCGAGCAGCCAGCAGCCTCCTCCTTCTCCGGCACGTGGTGGCACTCCGCCTCCTTCTCCGCCTGCGCCGGCGCACCCAAGCAGCCAGCAGCCTCCTCCTTCTCCGCCTCACCAGCAAGGGCGGAAGAGACCCGCCGCTGCCCCGGCTGCTCCGGCGCATCGTAGTCCTTCTTCTCCGCCTCGTAAGCAAGCACGAAAGAAAACAGGCGCCACAGCCGCTCCGTCTGCTTTGGCGTCTAGCAGTACAGCCAGCAGAGGCGGGAGGCAATACAGATATGGTCCACCTCTCAAGCCTCTAGAGAAGTTACTGTACGAGAGGACCGAGGAGGAAAACGCGACGATCGTGCGGGCCCACGTGAAGGACTTCTTTGAAGGGGTGAAAGCAAAGAGACATCCACCTCCGGAGGAGAAGGTAGATCCGGTGAAAGCAAAGCGCACTATCGATGCCCTGAGGAAACCACCAAAGTCTCCGCCGAGAACCAACTATGAGCGCATTACTGAACAGAGATATCTGGAAGCCCAGCGGTCGGGAAGTACTGTCAGTGATAAAACGTTAAAATAACGAGCAGCTGGGAAAAAAATTGCCCAGCTCGGCGAACAAGCACAGCAATCGTGCCCCCCGCTCAATCTGTCTAGCGGCGACATCGTCGCCAATGCTCCGGGGACGGTGGCCGGTTATGGCAATCTTGGAGATTACCTGCCTGACGATCAACTTCCAGATTACTTGGAGGTGGACGAACACAGATAGGAGTACGGGAAGCCTCTCGTCAAAGATGTAAAATATCTATCAACTATGATGCGAAGATTCCATGATTGGTACATGAAAACCTGCAGAGAGTCTGAGGGGACGAATGCTTTGTATCTGAATATTAAAGAGGAGCACGACCTCATTGGAACTGATCTGTTGACTGTTCCATTTGACGAGTTTTTCGCGTTCTTCAATCAAAAGGCCCTCGATAAACTAACGGTCTTTTGCTACTGTCTATAAGTACTATTTCTGTCATTAAGTCTCTATATATAGCTCGGCTCTTTCATTGCATGTATTTATAATTAATTATCCTCACTATATTATGCAGATTGAAGATCGTCGAGTGCAAAAAACAAGAAATGTATGATATTGGGTTCATTAACACAAATATCATAGATGAATTTCTGGTTGAAAAGGACGCCAAAGAGGCCGAGGGGTACTTGCTACAATCGTTGATCAAAAATCAAAACAAAGATTTAATACTCTTTCCTTACAACTTCAAGTGAGTGTTACTGTCGTGTGCATATTCAGTTTCCCTTATTACTCGAGCGAAGTTATAGTAATGTAATTGATGAGTTATGCATGCGTGCGCATATTCCACTATGTTCTTCTGGAGATTAAGCTTGAGCGGGGAGTGGTAAACGTCTTAGACTCGAGACGAAAAGATCCCCAAACCTATGCGGACATGACTAATATGCTCAACAAGTAAGTTCAATCGATCATTTATCGCACCATATCGGCAACTTTTTGTGCATTACCTGATATCTCAAGTAATAATAATTATTTTCTTTGTCTTGCAGGGTTTGGAAACAGTTCACCGCAGAAGTTCCGGGACTGCCGAAGGAGCTGCGATATACATACCTGAAAGTAAGTACTACTAGCTAGCTAGTTGCGCGCATCTCCCGTTGATTCTATGGCTGTACTTTCATCAATGCCATTTATAATGCTTCATTATCAGCTTGATTGACCCCTATTTCTCGTAAAGTGCTCGTGGCAGGAACAAGGGATTGATTTCTGTGGATACTATGTGTGTGAGTTCATCTACAACGCGACTTTGAAAAATAAGCGGGGCTACTCTAAAAGACAATATGAAGTGCGTAAGCAATAATATTCACAATTTCATTTTATTACACCATCATTTCTGTTGAGTTTCATTCATATATGTATTAACCCCCTTCTTCAAATTAGACGTGGCAGATGCGGGATGAACTCCTTGAACAAGATCGCATGAAAGCAATTCAAGAGGAATTTGGCGGGATTCTTTCTTGACCACGTCATCAATAAAGCCGGAGAATATCATGTGGAAATGTATTTCAAATGCTAGGGGATTGTAAGAGACTTTATATATTGTATATGTATGTAGCCAGTAGCGTCGGATAGATAATATGAAAACTTGTTGTTCGACAAATCTCTCGGAGAAGGAGAGGTCGATCGATCACTTCTCTCGGTATGCATGACGAACTTCTATACTTAATGGTTCCCTTCATTTTCTTACTAGCTAGCGTGTCGAGGGCTTCTCTATGTACAATACGTAGCGTCGACCAAGCACGGACATGGGAGAGGACACTTCTCTCTATTAATTAGCTAGCTAACACAATATATTAAACACCTAAATTAACCCCCAAAACCTCCAAACCCCCCCCCCCTTTCAAAAAAACAAAACCATGGCTACTGAAATGTTGACGCGTGGATGCCTTTTGGTCCCGGTTGGTGCCACCAACCGGGACCAAAGGCCCTCCTGCCTGGGCTCGGCGCACCGGCAAGTGGAGGCACATCTGTACCGGTTCGTGTTAGAACCGGGACTAAAGGGGGGAGGCATTAGTAACGACCCTTTAGTCCCGGTTCAAGAACTGGGACTAAAGGCCCTTACGAACCGGGACAAATGCCCCCTTTTCTACTAGTGCGCCCCCACCCCCTAGGAAACTCCCCCCCCAAGCCAGGAGGGGTGGCTGCCCTAGGGGAGGCGCCCCAACCTCTCCAGGTTATGTGAGATGGGGTGGAAGGGGCGCTCAGCCCCTTAGTGGGCTGATGTGCCCCCTCCCCTTGGCCCATAAGGCCCCCCAACGCTTGTCGGGGCCTCCAAAACCCCTTTCGGACACGCTGGTCGTCACCTGGTACCCCCGGAACAATTCCGGACTCTAATACCCTTCGTACAATATACCGATCTTCACCTCCAGACCATTCCGGAGTTCCTCATCACGTCCGGGATCTCATCCGTGACTCCGAACAACCTTCGGCAACCACATACTATTTCCCATAACAACTCTAGCGTCACCGAACCTTGAGTGTGTAGACCCTACGGGTTCGGGAACCATGCCGACATGACCGAGATGCCTCTCCGGCCAATAACCAATAGCGGGATCTGGATACCCATATGGCTCCCACATGTTCCACGATGATCTCAGCGGATGAACCACGATGTCGGGGATTCAATCAATCCCATATACAATTCCCTTTTTCCATCGGTATGTTACTTGCCCGAGATTCGATCGTTGGTATCCCAATACCTTGTTCAATCTCGTTAACGGAAAGTCTCTTTACTCGTTCCGTAACGCATGATCCCGTGACTAACTCCTTAGTCACATTGAGCTCATTATGATGATGCATTACCGAGTGGGCCCAGAGATACCTCTCCGTCATATGGAGTGACAAATCCCAGTCTCGATTCGCGCCAACCCAACAGACACTTTCGGAGATACCTTTAGTGCACCTTTATAGCCACCCAGTTACGTTGTGACGTTTGGTACACCCAAGGCATTCCTACGGTATCCGGGAGTTGCACAATCTCATGATCTAAGGAAATGATACTTGACATTAGAAAAGCTCTTAGCAAACGAACTACACGATCTTGTGTTATGCTTAGGATTGGGTCTTGTCCATCACATCATTTTCCTAATGATGTGATCCCGTTATCAATGACATCCAATGTCCATGGTCAGGAAACCATAACCATCTATTGATCAACGAGCTAGTCAACTAGAGGCTCACTAGGGACATGTTGTGGTCTATGTATTCACACATGTATTACACTTTCCAGTTAATACAATTATAGCATGAACAATAGACAATTATCATGAACAAGGAAATATAATAATAACCATTTTATTATTGCATCTAGAGCATATTTCCAACAGTCTCCCACTTGCACTAGATTCAATAATCTAGTTCATATCACTATGTGATTGTAATGATTCCAACACCCATGGGGTTTGATCATATCTTGCTTGTGAGAGAGGTTATTAGTCAACTATGTGATAGTAATAACCATTTTATTATTGCCTCTAGAGCATATTTCCAACAGAAATTACCATCAAACACAAACAGAATATCCTTTTGCAAAAGATCCGTAAGAGGCCTAGAAATTTTAGAAAAGTCTTTGATAAACCTCCTATAGAAACCAACATGACCAAGGAAACTACGAATACAGATATACCTAGCTAGTTGTGGAAGGAGATGACTCTAACTAGTGGAGGGGGAGGAAAAGTGAGGGAGAAGAGAAAGGAGCTGCATTAATGGAAGTGGTGTAGTTAGGTAGGAGCATTAAAGAGAGAGAAAGAGAGGTAGGCGAAAGAGAGTAATGGGGGGGGAGAAGTATGTAACGCCCCGAGGCCGATGGTCCATGTGTCTTCCAGCCGTTTGTCGTCGTTGCCATGTCATTCGCTTGCGTGTTGCACTTTGCCATGTCATCATGTGCATTTCATCTGCATATTTTTCAAAACTTGCATCCGTCCGGGTCCTCCCAGTTCTCTTTGTTGTCCGTTCTGAGTCCAACCATACCCGCACGCACCCGCGACACATCTGAAATATTATTTTATAAGTGGCATAAAATTGTTCTCGGAATGGGGTGAAACTTGGGGTGCAGTTTTATTATAGTGTAGGTTGACCGTCTGTCAAATTTCGTCGCATTCGGAGTCCGTTTGATAGCCCAACCGCTAAACTTATAGCGGCATTGTTGCCGGTTTATTCGTCAGACGTTTTGGTCTCCAAAACTGTCGCCGGGCCGCACCTCTTCTCTTTTCTCAGCCCAAGTCCTCCTACATAGCCCACCTAGTCCCCCTTTGTCCGGAACCGCACGATCGCGATCCAAGGGTCCGAAAACCCCCCTTGACCCAAACCTTAGTTAAAACTATTATATTTAGCCCTCCCCCTTCCTATTTTGGACATCCCTATCTAGGCCTAACCTACCCCTCCTTCCTCCCGTAGCCAGCCGCCACTTCCCTCCTCGTATTCAGCGCCGACAGATCCCCCGCCGCCACTTGTCGCGCCCCCAATGGCTGTGCCGCCGCCAGCCACCGCGTTCCACCTCTCCTGGAGCACCACGCATAGCCCCCACCACCAACGCCACCGCAGCCAGCAGAGGCCCTGATCGGGCCCGCCCCGGGCCCGACCACAGCAGCCGCGGCCCGCGAGAGCCCGCACGTCCTAGCCCCGACCCGCTGTTATTCCCGCTTGATCCCGAGCTGGATCTGGAGAGCGCTGTCGCCGCGCCTCCCGCCGGCGTGCCTCGCAACCGCCCAGCACCGATCTGCGCCGCCCCGCCTCGTCCCGACGCCTTCGGTCGTTGCCCGCTCCCGCCACCTTGCTGCCTCGCCGGAGCGGCCACCGCATCACCGGGGCCCCGCCTCCCGGCCTCTTCGTCGCTCCGCCGTGCACCGCCGTCGCTGGACCTCCACCGTGATGCCGGCGCACCGCCTCCCTCGCTGCTCCTCTCCGGGTCCGGTGGATCTGGGACCCCGCGTCGCCCCTACAGAGTCCCGCCGGCCTTGCCGGATTCGTCGCCGCCGGCCGCGCCTCGAGCTCCCTCGCCCGCGTGAGCCACCGTGTGGGGCCGGCCCAGCTCCATCCACGTCAGCCCAGAGCCGCCTCTTCCGGCCCAGCCCAACATCGGCTGACCTATTGGCCCATGGTGAGCGCCCGCTAAATCCCACCCGTGCGTCGGATAAATGTACACCGCTCACTCTGTTTTTTTTCGAAAAACTGCTAAGTGATATAAACTGCTATGCTTGTGAGTGCTATAAATTTTCCCCTGATGATCCTATGATGATGATCTTGATATGCACATGTTCTGCTCTTCTTGCTGAAATCTGCTAATTTTAGGAGCATAATCATGCAATCTTTACAGTGGTGCAATCCATGTATTTTGATATGCCCTGTAGTGAGTGCATCAAGCTTGTGAAGTGGGATACTTGATGTTAATGTTTTGTCAATGTTGAATCTGTTATATCATGATACCATGTTTGCTTGATGCTACCAATTAATCCATGCACAATCTGGAGATGCTTAGAGCATCTCCAGCCGCCCCTCAACGCCCCAGACGACTTTTTTTGGCGTCGGCGCCAAAAAAATGCCCCAGTCGCTCCCCCAGGACAATGAAAAGCGCCGGTTCGGCCCTTTTTTCTGCCCGGCGGCCGTGGGCGAACCAACCTGCATTGGGGCGCCGGGGCTCGGCGCAAGGGAAAAGCGCGGCTGGCCCACGCTGTCAGGTGAAAAGTCAGGATTTCTTCCCCGACTCGCCTCCCACCCCCCGCGCTCTCGGCCGCCACTAGCTATATCCCAGTGCCGCCCGCCGCCCTTCACCGCTAGATAGCCATTCCCCGCTGAAAAAATAGTAGAGGTTCGCTGGGCAGCCCCTCCGACAGCAGCTGGGCGTTTCCGGCCGCCGTTTCCGGCCGCGGAGGGGCAGTTTAGCGGTGGGTGCATGCCAACCGGGCGCAAGGTGTTCTGCGATTTGCCTTCCTCAGTGATGGACTCGGATGACAAGGAAGCGCTCGCCGAGCTACTGGAGGACGAAGCCGAGGCCGATGTCCTGGAAGAAGAGCATCTCATGGTGCTCGCCGCCCTCGCCCAGCTGCTGGCGAGGTGGCTCGGCGCCGGGGAGGGTGAAAGCAAAGAACCGGCATCGTCTGGAAGGCTACTGCATGCTCTACTCCGACTACTTCGCCGATGCTCCACTTCACGGCGACAAAACATTTCGGTGCCGTTATCGGATGAGCACAAAGCTTTTCCTCAGGATTGTGAATTCCATCCGGGAGTTCGACAACTACTTCAAATGCAAGATGGATTGCACCGGCAAACATGGATTTACCTCAATCCAGAAATGCACGACAGCGATGAGGATGCTTGCATACGGAGCTCCCGGTGACTCACAGGATGACTATGGGCGCATGACCGAGTCCACCAGCATAGAGTGTTTCTACAAGTTCTGTCGGGCAGTGGTGGCAGTGTTTGGACCACAATACTTGAGAACACCCAATGCGGAAGACACTGCTCGGATCCTAGCACAGAATGCAGCAAGAGGATTTCCTGGGATGCTTGGAAGCATCGACTGTATGCATTGGAAATGGAAGAATTGCTCATTTGCTTGGTAGGGGATGTACAAAGGCGCCAAAGGCGGTTGCAGTGTGGTACTTGAGGCGTTGGCCACACAGGACCTCTGGATTTGGCACTCCTTCTTTGGTATGTCAGGAACTAACATTGACATCAACGTGATGCAGTGCTCTCCTGTCTTTGCCAAGCTTGTTGAAGGTCATTCTCCTCCGGTGAACTTCGAGATCAATGGGCGGCACTACAACAAGGGGTACTATCTAGCTGATGACATCTATCCGAGATGGTCGACATTTGTGAAGAACATCTCAAACCCTGTGCCTGGAGCCAAGAACGCCTGGTTTGTGAAGATTCAGGAGGCTTGCAGGAAGGATGTCGAGCGGGCATTTGGTGTGCTCCAATCTCGATTTGCTGTTGTCCGGTACCCCGCTCAGACTAGGTCGAAAGATCAAATGTGGGAGATCATGACTTGCTGTCTCATTGAGAGCGAGCAGGAAGAGCCAATGTTTGACACTCAACCATACCACATGCAGGGTCCTCTTGCCCAAGTTGATCACAAGCTACCAGCAACCTGGACTGCCTACCTTAGTATGCGTCAGGAGATCCGAGACCCACAGGTGCATCATCAACTACAGCAAGATCTGATAGAGCACCTATGGAGGCTCAAGGGCGATGTCGGGCGCGACGTGTGATGAAATATGAGTTTTTATTTGTTGAAATATATAATTTGCATTGAACTATTTGTTTTTGAACTATTTTGTTGAAGTATTTGATTTTTCTGTGATGAAATATATGATAAAAAATATTTATGTTGATAATTGAACGTCGAGCCACGGCGAACGACGCCGAATATGGGCCTATTCCCGCCCATATGGGCTTTATATTCGCTGAAATGGGGCTGAAAAGTGGGCCAACATCGGCGCCTGTGGGCGACAACTGGGCGCAAAACCGCCCCCAGCGCCGAATGTATCGCCGTCTCGCCCCCAGGGGGCGATTTTTATGCGTCCTGGGGGGGCAACGGTGGAGATGCTCTTAGTTGACATGTTTTGTTGTCAATGTTATGCTCTATCTTGCCATGCCTTTTGATGCTCTATATATGTCCTGTAGCATATGTTTTCATTGCCATGAACATGCCTATATGTTGTTCCAGTTTTCTGTTAACTTCATGATGCCTTGTTATGAGCTTGATATTAGTTGATACATGCCTATTCTGGAGATGCTCCAGTCACATGGTTTGAAGTATGCTATGAGTGCTCTGTTCACATGCCATGTTTGATAATTTGATATCAAATGCCTTTGTTCCATGCTTGCAAACATGCTATGATAATGTTGCTATTTTACCCTTGCTGAAACTGTTTCAACATTCCATCTTGTCTTGTTAGTTCCCACTAATCTATGAGCCTTATGTATATGATTCCATGATGTTATTTGCCCTTTGTTATGTGTAATTTGATTCCATGCCCTTGGTTACTATGTTTACTTGTTGTAGCTTGTCTCTTTCGTGCTCTCAAGTTGCCATCATATTAACTCTACTCATATTAATTCTTTTGCATTTATCATCTTGGTTTAATCTTGATGCCTATGAACCTGAACCTTAATGCTATTTGAAATATGTTATCTGTACATGAAGTGCATGTCAAGTTTGTACTCATATGGTTCCTTTAGTATGTTATTTTGATGGTTGCAAAGTGCCTTGTTGCTGTTTTGGGCATATTATTGTTATATCTTGTTTGGAGTGTATGTGTTGCACCATTTCTCCGTTTTGAGCATGATCTATATGAAACTTGCTTAGAATTGCATGTAGTTTCATCATGTCATGTTGAATCCTTGTTTCAGGTGTGTTTTCTTGATGTTTGAATGCATTTTGCATCAATGCTATGTTTAACTTGTTTTGCTCATATCTTCTAGGCCGTAGCTCCGAATTAAATGAATTTTATATGTAACTTGACTAGAATTTCGTGTAGATAATCATGGTGCACTTTAACTTTCTATTTAACAACTTCAACTTAAGGTTTATTCATTTCTAGACCAATTTCGAAATTTCCATATGAGGACTTACCGGAATTGTTATATGTTGTTTCCGGCCTCATTTAACTTGCTTTGATGTGATGTTCTTGTATGTATCATCTCTTGCCATGATTAGCATCATATAGCCTTGTCATGCATCATGCTTGGTTGTGCATCATGTCATGTTTATGTGTTGTGTGTTTACCATGGTGTTTGCTTCTTTTCGGTTGTGCTTCTTCTCGATAGTTCCTGTTTCGTTGCGATCGTGAGGATTCGTTCGACTATGCTTGGTTCGTCTTCTTCATGGACTCGATCTTCTTCCTAGTGGGATTTCAGGCAAGATGACCGTACCCTGGATCTCACTACTATCATTGCTATGCTAGTTGTCTCGATGCTATCGCTATGTCGCGCTTCCTACCACTTGTTTATCAAGCCTCCCAAATTTCCATGTCAGCCTCTAACCTTTTTCACCTTCCTAACAAACCGTTATTTGGCTAAGTTACCACTTTTGCTCAGCCCCTCTTATAGCGTTGTTAGTTGCAGGTGAAGTTGAAGATTGCTCCATGTCAGAAGAGTGGTGGAGGAAGCTTCAGTCAGAAGCATGGTTGCTCAGAAAGTTTCATTTTTTTATGATGCCAAGTCCCATGGTGGTTATAGTTGTGTGTTGTATTTATAGAAGAAGCTCACTCTTAGCTTAATATGTTAGAGGCCCTTTTGTGCTATACTATTATTCATATTGTTATAAGTAGTTGTGAGTAAATATATTATTAATAAGAGAAAAATCTAAGGGCTCACTTGATTAATAGGAATCCCATAGGAATTTTGGAGGATTTGACCCATAGAAATTCCCATGGATTGATTTGCACTCCATTTTGGGAAAAATTAACATTGTTTTTCCTGTGGCATCAAACACTATTTGTTGAATGATGTTTGCCTGTCTGCTAAAATTCGCTTCTGATTGGCAGATGCAGTCTTCTTGAATACAAAGATCATGTGTTTGGGAACTAATGATCTTTAAATTACTGATGATTGGAATTCGCTTCTGGTTATCATAAGGACTCTCTCTCTCTCTCTCCTCTCTCTCTCCCTCCCTCTCTCCCTCTCTCCCTCCCTCTCTCTCTCTCTCTCTCTCTCTCTCTCTCTCTCTCTCTCTCTCTCTCTCTCTCTCTCTCTGCCTCTCCATCTCTCCCTCTCTCGGTTAGGAGTCCTACGGAAAGCATCTTCTAACTCTCACAACCAGATCAATATAAACTCATGTTGGCTCCGCTGTTGGGAGTTGAGACACTTTACCCCTCTGGACATGGTATACAGAGCCTCTTTCCATCGCATCTAGCAAACTCTCTCTCTCTCTCTCTCTCTCTCTCTGAACGATTTTGAGCACATCACGACGTCGATGTTTTGGAGGGGCTTTGGTAGGTTTGTCCTCAACCAGATCCTTCTTGTCGTCGTCATCCTCTTTGGGTGTGTCCACCATGTACACATCGTATGTGGAAGTGGCCGTCCAGCGTCCGGTAAACGGAGGGTCTTGGCCTTGTTCGTCTCCGGCATCGACGTCCATACCATCGATGTCTTCGGAGGCGTAGTCCAGCATGTTGGTTAGATCCTCGACAGTGGCTATGAAGTGGGTGGTCGGTGTGATGTAAAATTCCCTACACTCAGCCCCTAGCACGGGCTGAGCGTAGTTCAGCAATGATTCCTCTGTAATGGCGAGGGATCGCATTAGGTCCAAGGCTTTGATTAACGGCGAGGGTTGGACGGGGAAACGAGAGTTCGCGGGGCCATCCGAGGTTGGGGCCACCTGGGCGTGCCTGATTGGCATGGACCTCGAGAGTTCGGACCCAGAGTCCGGCGGAGTGTATGGCGCTTCGGCGTCGAGGGGGGTTCGGTCTGTACTTGGGTTTGTTGATGACACTGCCCCCTTCGGACCTCTGGTAGCAAGTTCCGCAATTGTAGAGAGTCCGGCGGGCTCTAAGCTCTCGTCATCGGACATGGCGGCCTGCTCTGGATCTAAGGCCAGAGCGGCGATAGGGGCCGCGAACCCTTCAAAGATCAAGTCTCCTCGGATATTGGCGACGTAATTTAGGTTCCCGAAACTGATCTGATGACCAGGGGCATAGCTGTCGATCTACTCGAGGTGGCCAATCGAGTTAGCACGCAGTGCAAAGCCATCGAATACGAAAATCTGGCTGGGGAAGAAGGTCTCCCCCGAAACCGCATCATTGTAGATGACCAAACAAGACATTGATCCTTCTGTCGACGGCACAGAGGAAATTTCAATGAAAGCACCAATGTCAGTGTCAAAATCGGCGGATCTCGGGTAGGGGGTCCTGAACTGTGCGTCTAAGGATCGAGGGTAACATGAGTCAGGGGACACGATGTTTACCCAGGTTCGGGCCCTCTTGATGGAGGTAATACCCTACATCCTTCTTGATTGTCTTTGATGAGTACAAGGGTTACATGAGTTGATCTACCTCGAGATCGTAATGGCTAAACCCTAGATGTCTAGCATGTATGATGATTATGATTGTCCTTGCCCCTACGGACTAAACCCTTTGGTTTATATAGACACCGAAGGGGGCTAGGGTTGTACAGAGTCGGCTTACAGACAAAGGAATCTTCATATCCGAATGCCAAACTTGCCTTCCACGTCGTGGAGAGTCCCACCCGGACACAAGGGAAAGCCTTCTATCTTGTTCCTTCATGGCCCATTAGTCCGGCCCACGTCACATAGCCCGGACGCCCGAGGACCCCCTAATCCAGGACTCCCTCAATGGCACCTAGTTCCTTCACATCGAGGTAAAAATTTAATTGATTGCAAATGGATTGCCAGTATCAAAACAGGCAGATCTGGGTGGAGGGCCCGAGCTGTTAGATCTGATTGATGGGTAATAAGAGAGAACACACACAACGTTTACCCAGGTTCAGTCCCTCTTTATGGAGGTAAAACCCTAAGTCCTGCTCTTGCTTATATTATGGAAGTATCAAGGTACATAGTTCATCAACATCAAGATCGTAAGTTGTGGTCTAAACCCTAGGGGTATGATGAATGTATGAATGCGTGTATGGATGTCATCTACGGACAGAACCCTCTGGTTTTATATAGGTACCAGGGTTATCTAGGATTACATATGGTCGGTTGCCATCTAGGATTTACATTCCGAATCTAGCCAAGTATGCTTGAAGTGCATGCAAAGTCTTCGGTCGCCATGCGTTAAATGTCTTCGGAGTCCTCTTCCTTGATGGGATGGTGGGCCGGCCCATACATTAGTCCGGCTGGGCTAGGACCGCCTAGTCCAGGACACCGTCATGGGTGTTCAAGATAAAGAGAAAGTCAGATGGTACAATAGATCGTTACAAGGCTAGACTTGTTGCTAAAGGATTCAAACAAAGGTATGGCATAGATTATGAGGATACCTTCAGTCCTATTGTTAAAGTTGCCAGTATTCGTCTTATTTTGTCTATTGTCCTATCCAGAGGCTAGAGTCTCAGACAACTAGATGTGTATAATGCGTTTCTTCATGATGTTCTGGAAGAGGAAATGTACATGAAACAACCTCGTGGGTTTGAAGGTAAGAATAAAACTTTTCATTTGTGCGGGCTTGATATATCTCTTTATGGGTTGAAGCAAGCCCCTAGATCGTGGTACTCTCGTCTGAGTTCAAAGTTGCAAACACTTGGTTTTGTTCCTTCTAAATCCGACACATCACTATTTATTTACAACAAGTTGAAAACATCCATATTTGTGCTTATATATGTTGATGATATCATTGTCACAAGCTCATTAAATGAGGCAGTAATTGCATTGCTAAAGGATTTGCATTGTTAAATGAGGCGGTACCGCAAGCGGGTGAAGTGGATGTTGCGGGCGGAGTGGTAGGGCTCGAGCGGTGCTTCCTGCTCCGGCAGGTCCGCGTCCGATGCGACCGCCTTACCGACAACGAGCTACTCCTCCGCCTTCAGGTGCTCCTGGAGGAGGTGGTGGTTGTAGGTGGAGTCATCATGCGCCTCACGGAACTACTCCTCCCGCTCCTCCCACATCATGTCCATGTAATGGGCACGGGCCTCGCCGATGGTCATGGTGCGATGCACCGACAAGAGTGACGCGGATGAGGAGGGTGGCGCCGGTTTCGTCGGCAGCTTTCTCCATTTGGTCATCGTCGTCCTCCGGCTTCCTGCCGACCAGCCAGCCGACAACAATGGTGGTCATCTCCTTCTTTTGGTATGACGTCAACCAGTCCTAGAGAGCTTTGGTAGGGGAGGAATTCATGCTGGGAGTGGTGCGGAGAGGGACCGGAAGCGGATGATTGTGGTTATGACCGGGGCAACGGTTTATATAGCAATGGTGGGCCGCAGAGGGACGGATGGGTAGCACAGGAGGAGACGCCTCGACGACCACATGCCATCAATGTCGGCGGCAGGCGGACAGACGGGTGGCCGTTGTGCCGTTTGAATGCGTAACA
Organism: Aegilops longissima; assembly: GCA_021605205.1. Classification (NCBI taxonomy): domain Eukaryota; kingdom Viridiplantae; phylum Streptophyta; class Magnoliopsida; order Poales; family Poaceae; genus Aegilops; species Aegilops longissima. Next base: position 767,488,880 of record CM038679.1, on the reverse strand, counting down.
GTAGCCTGCGCCAGGAAGTGGCGCAGGCGGCGCTTTGTTGGCCGGCATCTGTGAGCAGTCACGTCCCCTCTAGCGGGCATGAATGCGGGCGCTCCAGCTCTGGAGCGGCATTGACTACAAGCACGCGTGATGGAGAAGGGGTTTGGGTCGGCCAAGCGGTCAGAAGTGGGCATGCGAGCGGTTCGGAATTCTACAAAGCCCCACACGCTTGTATCCGGTTTGCGAAAGAAAGTACATGCTCGTTATTATAGTTCGGGCATTATGTGCCGCAGAACGATACATGCATTGGATTGCTTCTGCGGGCCGCTCACCGCGCTAGAGTTGCTCTTACTGCAAAACACTATGGATGTTTTACAGTCGAATTCTATAATTTGACAGCCGGACAACATGTGGCTGGTCACAAGATAGAGACAACCGGACATAACAACATATGCATGCATCTCTGTCACCATAACTGCACGTATATCGCTGGTCTTGATATTTATGACAAGGCATCAATGGGAGCAGGAAAATGAATGCCTGATCCAGATCGCATCTTGGGTGTGTACGTCTGTGACCCACTGCTACTTCAATCCACGGGCCATGTACTGTGAGTGACCAGCGCTACCAATAATGTACATCAACGCCAGCACTTGACCGACAGTCTTATTTGTGTTATTTTATTTAAAAGTAGTCATCTGTTGATTCTTCGCATTGGGTTTATTGTAAGAGTAAAAAAATGTGTAAATAAAAATAGCCGAAAACGACCATAAAAATAGTCATCTATTGGTCGAAGGAGGTCCAGCGTCGCTCCTTCCTCACCCATGTTCAACGGAGTTCGCGGCGAACGACGGACGGTGATTTTTTCCTTGCAACATCTTCCATGTTGCAAGAAAGATTTCTGTAACATTAGTGATGTCGCAATTTTTCTTCCAAAACACCTATATAATAGTGAAGACAAAAATATTTCTGTAACATTAGCTTTGTTGTAAAAATTTCTACAAACATTTCTGCAGCATGATCTTGGTTGCAAAAAATTTCTATAACATCACGTTTGTTGCAAAGGTTTCTGCAACACGACCTATGTTATAAATGTTTGTGCAGCATCGCTCTTGTTGCAAGGGAGGTGGTGCACGTGGATAGGTAGATCGGGCAGCCATGTACATGTAGATGCTCTTAGATCTTAATTAACACATTCTAACAAAGGGGTAATCTACCTTTACACTAACCACAGGCGTTTGCCTCGCGTTGTTTTTTTTTTTTTTGCAACGAACTAGGACTTTATTTCATAATCATTCGGTTATAGTCTGCCCGAAGGCTATCAAGACGGAAATCAGGGCTCTGCTCTAGCCAGCACTTCGTGCCCCCGATAGAGCAAGCACATTGTGCACACGAGTGAGCCGGGGTGTTGAACTCCCTGCTAACATGGTTAACCGAAAAGGAAACAAAATTGAGGACTAAAACATCTAGTTCTTGAAATATAGGCGCTGCAACCGAACGAGAGTTTCCTCGCAAGTTCCATTGAGTGACCAGCTCCATGCTATCGACCTCCATGATCACATGTGACATCCCGCGAAGCTGAGCAAAGATCACACCCTCCCGTCGCGTTGGTTGACTCCTCAACAGGCGCCTCTCTCAAGCGTCGCCACAGTTACAACTTGTATATATTGGAGATCATCTAATACAAACAAAATATACTTTTCATTACTTTCATCGTCTCACGTTTTTACTTTTACAATAGCCTCGCTGCGGCCTCCAAGTATTAGTAACTACTCCTTCCGTTTCTAAATATAAATCTTTGTAGAGATTTTATTATGGACTACATACGGAGCAAAATGAGTGAATCTATATTCTAAAACGGATCTACATACATCCGTATGTGTCGTGTTTTTACCACGGTCTTGTGTTTTATCACAAGGGGTCAATTGGGATCAGGAAAATGAATGCCCGATCCAGATCGCATCTTGGGTGTGTACGTCCGTGACCGACCGCTACTTCAGTCCAGGGGCCATGTAGTACTGTGTGTGTCACCAGCAGCCCATCATTCAAGTCACCTACTGCGCTACCAATAATGCACATCGACGCTACCACTTGACTCTGACAATCTCATTTTGTTATTTCTTTAAAAGGCAGCCCTCTATTGATTCTTCGCAATGGGTTTATTATTAGAATAGAAAATGTATAAATAAAAATAGCCGAAAACGACCATATATTGGAGGTCACCACGCCGGATGGACTCAATATATTATTTTTGGGTTATTCAAAATATAATATATATTAATTATTATTTTTGAATTTACTGTTCATCCACAAGGAAATGCCCCACGGAGGCAAAATGTGGTACTCACATGCATATGTTGAATTCGGGTCGGCGGGTCGTTGCTCGGTCGATTTCATCCGGACAAGGAAATAGAAAGGATTTGTTGACAAGATTTTATTTTAAATGCAAGAACTTGTTTACACGACAAGTGCAATTAGATACCTTGTGTCTTCGTCGATAACAGGCAAGAAAAAATACAGTTTGTATTCCAACTGACTGATAATTGAATTTCATTTTCTATTATATAGGGGACAGGAGCACGACGGTTCGCTGTTGAGATGATTTTTAGGCGACATTTTTTAGATGATTTTTTGTTTTTTGAATAGAAGATGATATATTTTAGGGGACAGGAGCAGGATATTCGCTGTTGGTCCCAAGCCCAAGAATAAAAGGGCCCATCATCCATCCATCTTCTCCGCACCTCGCTTTCCCC